>OY829914.1:160227264-160858386 GCA_963691935.1 Nephrotoma guestfalica
TTGTTCATTGAAATAAAATACCGTCACTTTTCTATTTTTTATAAAAAGCGAACCATATTAAAGTATTAATATCAAAGATTTAAATTTGATTTACCTTTTTCAAATTTATTTTCAGAAGAAGACCTTATGCTAAACCTTATTTTAATAAGAAGGCGTCGTCGTAGTCATTTTCAAATATTTTTAATTATAAAGTGAAACAATTTTCATTTATTGTGATTTCTCGGAAACACAAAAATGTGTTATTACCAAACCTACCAAATCATCGATACCTTCTCAAAATAAATTAAGTTCTACAGTTTATTGAAAATTAAGTTTTTCTATTCATTACCATAGGTATATCATACTAACGTACTATTTAACAAAACCCTTAAAACACCACTCAAAAAATCTATGTAGGTACACTAAAAATAAAGGTATCTCAATTCGAAATTTACGTTTTCCATATAACACGATCTATAAAAGTTAAGTCATATAAAACCCACCTGTTTGTTTCTCCTCGGCACCGTACGGCGAAAATCTCAAAAAGCACACGTTTTCATAACAAATCAAATATTATCATTTATGTCGTCTCATTCCGCCTGTTCCCCCAGATACAAGCAAATATAAAATGCTGTAGAAAAAAAAAGAAAATATATTCAAAAATTTTCTTGTTTATCTAAACATTTTTCCGTCACAAAATCAAATTTACCTCTCACACCACTGTGCTCTGAGTATTATGATAATACACAACACAAAAAAACCAATCTGCAGGAGGATGACTGAGAAGAAAAGCTTCGGTCTTATACGAAATTTATGATACGCGTGCTTTTATATCGTTTCGTACAATATGCGGTTGAAAGGTTATGGAAAAGAAGAAAATATTCTATTGTTTTGTCATAATCGTCATCATCTTTATACCCGAAAATACTATTTAAATATGTGATGTGGGTTGGTGGATGGATGGTGTAGATAAGATGAAAAAGAAAATATAATTGTCGATTTTATAAACTAAAATAATTTTTCTTAAATTTAATAAACTTTTTCTAAAACAAGAATAAGAGATGAGTATGACGACAAACAACAAAAAATTGCTGGTGGGTTTGGAAAATTTGGCTTGGAAATTATTTATGAGTTAAGTTTGGGGTGGTGTGTATGGTACGATACGGTTCAATTTTATTATTAGTATTTTTTTTTTGTTCAATAAAAATTAAAAATGCTTAACAATACATTATTATTTATACCATTTCATGAGCTAAGAAAGCACGAAAGGAAATTTATTGAAAAGCTTTTTAGAAAATTTATTGAATAGAAATGAATTATTATACACATTTAGAAATAAGGTAAGTGTGGGGACGACTTGTTGGATATATAATAATATATATATATATATATATATATATATATATATATATATATATATATATATATATATATATATATATATATATATATATATATATATATATATATATATATATATATATTAACGCATACATATTGTAAATAAATTATAGAAAACTATCCCAATAATTGAATTATATTTTAATCCATTATCCTCAGAGAGATGTAAAGCTCTGGTGGAAAACCACACATACATATATATGTTTTTATGATACGCTAACCCTTAAAATTAACATATTTCAATAAATCAGCACAATTCTGTTAAAAATATGGCATTTTATATGTTAATATATGGATGTACCATTTTTTGCCGTATCAGTAAATTTTAATCCCATAACAAAAAAATATTATGCCAATTTTATCTGAATTATCTGGCCACAAATTTGTATACCATGACATAACCAAAAAAAAACTATTTGCTCTACACAGTTAAAAATCGGATTAAAAATTTAAAATGTTAAGATCATCCAGAAAATTGACCCAAAATATTTCGTAATTTATTTTATCTCCTCAAAAACCATATCCTATTGTTCTATTTGCACAGGATTTGAAATTAATCCAAATAACAATAAACATATTATGTAACATATAAAACATAATTTAAATGAAAATTAATAATAAAATAATTTTTCCATTTCCCTTTTACTAGAAATATTTATATTACAGTCATATGTTTGTAAATAATAATCTGGCTATTATATTTTAGGGATTTTTTTCACAGTCACACATTATTAATATATACGGTGACTTGTAAGGTTGTAGTTCAAGTTACAACGGTTATAGGGTAATTTTCGTATAGTTATTTTTTATGTATGAGCAGAATTTAGCTCTTAATAAAACCACTTTGTTTTTTGATTGAATTATTGTATCTTTTAACTCATCCTTTGATGACGTGGCTGCATCTTCAAAATATTCGTTTCATCGTTTCTCAAATTTTGAAACTTTTGCTTTAAATTGTTTACTTAACATACATAAACAAATTTCGAATTATTCTAGCTGATAATAGTAGACCTTTGTTTTACATCGAGATAAGGTTACCAAGACGTAAAGAATTTTGGTTTCGAACTAAGGAAATTTCTCATCAGGCTGCAGTGACTAAACTGCAAAAATATTTAAAATCTTTGAGCATATCTTCAAAGTGTATTCACAATGCGTTAGCGAATTATGTTTCGCTACGCATTTGTTAGCCCCTTCGTAAAATTTTATTATATTTGACGCAACATAAGTTTTCTATACTTTACCCAGAATATACAAAAAATTTATGATGTTTACAGATGAATTATTTGCATTCCTTTTTATTTTGAATTTTTTAAATTTGAAACATGGACATGGAAAATGATAGTGGTATAAAAAGCAATTTTGGCAAACCTTTGGATATTGTTCAGTCTATTTTTATTTATGCCTCAGAAATGAATTAGATATATGTAGTTAAGGAAAACTTCCTGTTTAAATTAAAAACCGTTTATTGAAATTAAAGTCAAATTTTTGCGTACTTACTATGTACTTAGACTGATATTTATCCATTCAAATTCAATTATACGCTATTAAAATTAGATATCTAGTAACCCTTTTACTGTAGTGCCTATGGTATAAAATACATCATTCTTCTTCTGATTTTGGCTTTCAAAGATGAACATCAAATTAATAATTGTTGAAGAAAATAATAAAAAAAAAAAATTATTGTGTTGTTTTTGTTTAAAATAAATATATTACATAAACAGTTACAGTGTAATAAAAATTAAATCTTTTGATAGTGGCAAATCATTGTTAACTTGCACACCTAAACATGTGGTAAAGTGAATAAACTAAAACGACATAGTTTGGATAGAAAATCAAATGCAATCATGACACTTGATCATAAAACTTTGGCTACATCTCAAGGCCGATATAACATTCCAACCAGTAGCAGGTTTTCGCAGCTAATCGATGGTCGTAAGTCATCAAATGTTACCAATGCTAGTGACAGTAATAATAATCAAAATAAAAAAACAAGAATTCCACCTGTTGTTTGCAAGCTGAATGTTCAACAAATACATGAAATAATGAAAAAAATCGAGAGAAAGAGAGAGAGAGAAAGAGTTTAATATTCAATACATTTCACTTGGATGTAAAATTTTTGTTTACTGTTTCAAACATTACAAAACGTTAGTAGATGAACTAAACATCCTTAAAAATGAATTCTTTACCTACACACGAGATGAAGAAAAGTTAGTCAATTTCGTACTTTTTGGCCTTCCGGATATTGATCCAGAAACCGTTGAAGATGAGCTCAAAAGCTTATATGATCTTACTCCTAGCAAAGTGGTAAAAGTAACGCCTAAAAAACATCGTAAATGGGATGAAGTTATATTTTTCGTCTCATTTAAGAAAGGTACAGCCAGTTTAAATAAATTAAAGGAATGTAAATCTATTTACCACACCATTGTCAAATGGGAAAATGCCAATCCACCTAACGGTCCAACCCAATGCATCAAATGCCGTATGTATGGTCATGGAATAAGTAACTGTCATATGAAATCAAAATGTAATTATTGTGGTGTTGATCATGATGACATGCCGTGCCCAAATGAAAAAGATGTCAATAAACACGTATGTGCAAATTGTAATGGAAATCATTGTGTAAATTCTGTAATTTGCCCAGAAAGGGGGAAGTACCTACAGTTAAGGAAAAGTTTACAAATTAAAAATTTTGCTAATCAAAAAAATCAACATCACTTCAATGCTATTGAACTCGACCGACAACGGAACCTGTTTCCAACTTTATCAACTCCAGCAATTCAACAACAACAGCTAAATAATTCGTTTTTAAATTCAAAATCATATGCTCAAATTGTTACAAATAATTCTATTGGTGGTAGTACTAATCTTAACAATGAAAATGTAAGTTCGAATAATACTAGTGATTTATTTAATATGCATGTATTATTTCAAATATTTAATGAAATTATTGTTAAATTAAGACAGTGTAAATCTAAAGATGAACAGCTTCTTATTATAACGGAAATTGCTATCAAATATGGCACACATCCATAATAATATAATTATTAGCACTTGGAATGCACGTAGCATCAAAAATAAAAAAATTGAATTAAACAATTTTCTTGAAAATAACAAAATTGACATTATGTTGATTACAGAAACGGCTTTAAAGCAAATATTCCATTTTTCATACCTAACTATAGATTTTATAGAAGGGACAGAATATCACAACGAATGGGAGGCGTTGGCATGTTAATTAAAAACACTACTCTATTTTACCTGATCTAAACCTAAAATGTATTGAATCTCTAGGAATTTCAATTAATTTGACTGGAAATCCTAGTACTAATAATTTGAAGATTTTTGCTTGCTATTGTCCCAGTTTACATCATGTGAGTAAACTTCCGTAATGATTTAATTAAAATAACTAACAGAAATGAATTTTTTCTAGCTGGTGGTGATTTTAACTGTCGACACCAAGAATGGTTTTGCCTCCGATCTAATAAGGGTGGATGAACATTACAACAGTTATCGGTTAATTCACAAACATTTTCTGTAGTTGCTCCTACTTAACCAACTTATTATAGTTCTAGAGGCACGCCAAGTATATTGGATCTGTTTATTAGCAATGTTCCGCAATACTTTTCCAGTATTCTTACACTCAATGAGCTAAGTTCCAATCATTTACCAATAATTTCTACGGTTGATTTAACTTATTCAGCAAATTTGTTGGAAAATAAAAAATATTCATATAGAAATGCTAACTGGTTATTGTATCAACATACCATTGATTCGCAGTTGGCTAACGAAAATCTGACATCACATTTGAATTCAATTTCTGAAATTGATGTCAGTATTGACAAAATTACTAAAATGTTAAGCTATGCGCTATGCTCGTGATGAAGCAATTCCTTTAAAATCTATTTCCCACAATGATAATTTAATTTTGGACGATTTTACAAAATGTTTAATAAGGTTGCGTAACACACGAAGGCGTCAATGGCAAAGGTACAGCTACCCATTTCTTAAAATTATTATAAGAAATTTGAATGTTTCCATCAAATCTAATATTCTTAAGCTACTTAATAATAAATGGAATACTAAATTAAAAATGCTTATTAAAGGCTCAAAACAATTTTGGAAAGTACCAACAAATCTGAAATCCAAACGATTAACAATTCCTCCTCTAAAAACTAACGAATCGAATAATCTTATATTTGATGGAAAACAAAAATGTACCCTAATAAGCAATTGCTTCCAAAAATGTTTTTCCCCTAATTCGTACAACTCAAACTTTGAAAATACTATCAAAAACAAAATTAACGATATTGACATGGTTGAAGAATTTACGATAGATAGGGAAAACACTTCTGGAGAAATTGTTGACATTATAAGCCATTGTAAGCCTTTTAAATCGCCAGGAACTGATAATATCCAAAATATTTTGTTAAAACATTTGCCAAATGCTGGCTTTGAGTTTTTAAAAAACCTTTTTAACAAATGTTTAAAATTATCATATTTTCCTAGTCAATGGAAAACTGCGAAAGTTTTACCTATTTTAAAACCAGGCAAAGATCCAACTATTGGTGATAATTATCGCCCCATCAGCCTGTTGTGTACGTTATCAAAAATTTTTGAGTATTGCGTAAAAGATCGTATTAATGACTTAGTGGAAGATTCTAAACTGATCATTGATGAGCAGTTTGGTTTCCGATATCGGCATTCTACAATTCAGCAGATTGATAGAATTACAAGGTTCATTATAAATAAAAGAACTAGTCGGCACTCTACCGGAATGGTATTAATTGACTTAAAAAGTGCTTTTGATACTGTCTGGACTGATGGCCTTATCTCCAAATTAATTATTTACAAATTTCCGGTTTACTTAATAAAAATTTTAAAATCTTATTTATCAAATAGACTCTTATATGTGCAAATTGATGATCAATACTCTGATTTTAATCTAATTACTTCTGGTGTGCCACAGGGATTAATCCTAGGGCCAATTTTATTTAATTTATTTATAAACGATATCCCAAAAAATAACAAATGCCAGTTAGCCTTATTCGCGGATGATACTGCTCTTTATTCTAGTAATGAACTGTCATCGGTGATTATTGCGAATTGAAATGAATATTTATATGAATTAGGCAGTTATTTTAAACTATGGAAATTAAAGATTAATTATTCTAAAAGCCAGTCCATATGCTTCACTAGGTGCAGAGCACCGAGGAAACTACCACAATGTAATTTAGTGCTTGATGGGAATTCAATAAACTGGGAGAGTTGTGTGAAATACCTAGGGATTTATTTAGATCCAAAATTAACTTTTAAGAAACAAATTGATAGTGTCGTTGATAAATGCAATAAATTGTTCTTAGCCTTATATCCAATCCTAAATAGAAATAGTGGCTTAAATTTGAATAATAAGTTGTTAATTTACCAAGCTGTTGTCAGACCTATTATTATGTATGGGAGTCCTATTTGGTGGTAATCCGCAGATACGCATAAAAAAAACTGTGTTGTGCAAAACAAATTTTTAAAAACAATTTTCAAAGTACCTAAAAGATTTCGGACCTTGCTACTACATAATATAACTAATATTAAACTTGTAACTGATTATGCGTTAGAATTGAACGCTAAATATTTAGAAAGAGTTATTAATCATGATAATTTACTTATTAGGAATTTAATCAACTAATGTAACAATTTTATTATTAGTATATTATATTATTATTATTATTATTATTTTTTTTTGATTACTTTAGTTTTAAGGTATAGGATGTAGTTTTAGGTTAAGTGTTTCTGGTAAAAAGCAATTTTTTTTTTTATTTTTTTTTTGTATGTCATATAATTAGTTTTAAACATTTCTCTTTGCCATTAATCTGAAGTAATGCTACATATTATTAAGCAGATCTCAGTATGTAATTTCAAACAATTTTGTATATTTATGATTATGAGTTACTAATAAATTAAAAAAAAAAAAAAAATACATCATTATTGAGAGATATAACATTTTTGTGACGTATAAGTCATGGCCTTCATCTGTAATGGGCAGGTTTTAGAAGGAGCTTGTTTCTCGATAACATGGTGACTTTCGAGAGATTGTAGCTTAATTTGGTTGAGATTGTATAGATATGGTGGCTAGTGATAATTATCTACTGGCAGGATGCAAAAGTGATTTTTCATCTTCTCAAAATGAACACAACTATGACCCCCTGTCAGAGTGCACAGCTCATGGGTCGACCCATCTTCCATGTCAGTATTATAAGCTGGCAACTAGTTATGCAATATGCAGATGGTTCTACGTAAATCAGACGATCATAGTCGTACGTCCTCGATTTGACAAGCAATGCGTAAGGTATAAGGACGTCAAAATCAAACCGCACAGGAGTTGGGAGTGCTTCAGTTCTAGAACAGATTGCATAGATTAAAACAAAAGAAAAACATTAATTTCAACGTACTACGTCAAAAAACTAAAACAACGGGATTTCTGACAAAAGCAAAATATATAATAGTTTTCATAAGTTGTCATTATTATCAAAAAAATTATTTTTAAATGCAATAGAAGAAGTCTTCTATTCTTTTGAAATAAATTATTCTGTTTAAATAAATAATCTTTTTAAATTTAAAAAGTATTTTATAAACCATTTTAAAATATGTTAATAAAATAAAAAAACATTTTGTTAATTTTTAAAAATTTCACTTTTATCATGCGTTTTAAATTCAAAGATAAAATAATAACTTTTCGAAATTAAAAATTTCGTGTTTTAATTTTAAAAATCAAAATTTTTCACAAAGAAAATTTTCCATTAATTTCTGTATATGAAACAAACTTGGAAAACACCCTCGTGATGATCATTCTGTCGACGATACTATTAAAATAAAATCGAATGCAGTCGAATTTACGCATAATAAAAATAAATAAAGTAAGTCAGTCCATTTGCTGTAATTCTGGATAGTGCTTATCCCCACCCAACATAAAGTAGATTGACTATATACCTTTTCTTATGGTGTGCGCATTTGATTTATCCAAGTAAAAGTACTGGAAGAGGAGAATTGGCGGTGTTCGCAAGGCGATTTTGTTTATATATGGCTTGAGTATATAGAAAAATTTCACAAGTTGGTGTATTTACTTATAAAAATGCGGACACCATACAAATAAAAAAAATTTACATAGTACAAAATAAGTTCTTTAGTCATTAAAATGAATCTGCTTTATCATCTTCAAAAATATTTTATCTCAAGGATCACGATAAATAACGATATTTTGGTAACAATTTCCAATAAAAATATTTCTCTGTTGAGAAAATTTTCATCTTTCAAATTTTCATCAACGTCCTGATAAAAGTAACTCCACGTTTTATCAATGTCACGTCCGCGTTTTAGATTTTTCATTTCTATCGGATCTGGAACTTGTATTACTTGTTTTGGTTTTGTATCACGAGATATAGTACCGAAGAAAAATATTGAAACGAAATGTTCTGTTCTAACTTAATTTCACATATTTTATTTCTTTTTTATATTTATTTATTTCAACTGATTCACAAATCATCTAGAAATTTATCGTTCATAATTTATATTCATGTTTGGAGGATAGTTTCACAACTAGTCTAGAGTCATGCCTAGATATTTTGCTGAGAGTTCAGTGCTACTGGAATCCAGTTGACCTTTTTTATTCGTGAAGTTTCCGTGAACAGTTTAGTTTTATTCGCCAACTCTTCGTCCAAGTATTTTCTTGTGAATCGCCTATGCTATCAGCGACTGTTGAGATGGTTATATCATCCGCAAACGTAGCTATGTAAGTCTCCTCGATCGTCGGCAGGTCCGAGGTATATAGATCATATAAGGTTGGTCCCAGAACGCTACCTTGTGGTACTCCTGCTTATATTTTCTTTATTTCAGAGTATTCGCCATTTAATTTAATATGAAAGTGTTGGTTAGATATCTAAGATTTTAGTATTTCATAAAACTGCTTTGGTAAATCAAACAATTTATTTTCCAAGCCTTTATGCCATATACTGTCAAAGGTGTTCTCTGAAGCCAAATCGATGTGTAGGAATAAGAGTTCATTCTCATATTATTGGTTTGAGTCCCTTTAGTATTAGTTTCTCGAATATTTTTGAAATTATTGGTTTGTTGGGTTTAGCTATCATGATTACTTCTGCGACTTTTCATTGATTTGGAACGTGGTTAAGTCTGATACTACGTTAATTATTGGGAGGAGTTTTCGTAGTCCTTTTAAAGGAAGAGCTTTTACCGTGTGTTCTATAATTAAGACATTCCTTGGAAATTTCTTTGCATTTAGATTAAAATTGATTTCCACTTTTAATTCTTAAAATGTGACAGGAGATATATTGTAGTCATCCACTTTATTTACTGATGGTATGTTTTCTTCTGCTGTTTGATAAAGGCTGATAATAAAGGCCGGATTGTGTTCTCGGAGTGAGTTACAAACAACGAAGCTTTTTGCTTTGCATTTATAGCCCATGTTTCATCTTCATTTTTAATTGGGGGAGTTTGTAGTTTAGGTCGTTTTAAATTTTATGTTGCTTTCCAAAGTGAATATTCTGGATCTTTTTCCCCAGTAAGACCACTTAGGCACGTACTAATGGATTCACCCTTGAATCTTTAATTAGCAACTTTAGTTTATTGGACAAAAAATTTAGAGTTGGCGCTCAACTTGCCAGACCTTTCTTGCTTTTCGTTTTGCTGCAACCAGTTCCCTAACTTCCAGAGAATAAATAGCATGGGGAAATGCTATCTATTTTATTTGTGTAAAGTGTAGATTTAGTATTTTTTATTTTACAATAAAACTGTAATTTGTTTGTATTTTTTAGATTATTTGGGTATCATGCTATGTAGTGTGCGCTGTTAAACTATACAAATCTTACTATTTTGTGCCGCAGCGATTATAAAATGTTCTCGTTATACCTATGCAATATTCATAAGGTGACATTACCTTGGCGGAATGACGTGTTTGGTAAGAATCGTGCGATATTTAAGTGCAGTAAAATAGTGCAATTTTGAATAAAATATAATTTATAACGTAATAACACATAATAATTTATTGTTCAATTAATGTCTCTGTAGTTAAATATTTCTACCTTTAGGTTCGGTCCTAAATTCTTCACAATTAAATTTTTATAAATAATTTTTTATTAACTTTGTGATATTTGGTTCTGTCACATCGAAAATGCCCAGAGCATGTTGTGAGCCTGTATGCGACTCCCGTTACCATAACAACAGGGAGGAACGGGTTAGTTTTTTCAAATTCTCAGATGTAGAAATTCACTGACAGGCTTTGCTAAACGTGATTCCTCGGAAGGATTTTGGCGCTACGAAAACAAAGTTTTTTTATTCAAAACAACTAGTATTTTCCTGCATTACTCAATTATTATTGAAAGACCAAGCCTAAAGCTCACAAAGACCCTTCTGTCATTAGTGATGAAATGTTAGTTAAATCAGATAATCGTGCGTTACAGAAAGAATTTTCTGTAATGTCTAAGCTTGTGTACGCTTGTGTATAAACTTAATTTAGAAAATTCTATTTCACGATATATTAGAATATCGAAAGATTTATCCGGTCAATTTTATCACAATTTAATTAATATTTCGGGATTGTATTAACAATTCCCATATTGGTCCCAATTTAAAAACACACTAAACCTTTTTTTAATAGAACAAACGAAAATTCTCCCAGGTAGGATGAAGGATATGTCGAATGAAGTATATGAAAAAATTAATGAAATATTGAGTGTTACAGAAAGCATAGATTATAAATATGTTAAATATCCTTCAAATGATCAGTGATCAGATGAAAATTATTCGTGGAATTAAATAAGGTATTCGGAAAATAACTTAATCAAATCTTTTTACTATACCTTCAATCACCCGTGACTTATCAATTGATCAGAGACGAAAACATTTCGATTTTACCGAATAAGAACACTTTATAGAGACTAGCATGCCTTCAAGACGTTTGACCTAAAATTTGGAAGGTAATACTTTTAGTAATTATCTTTTCAGACAAGCTGAACATTTAAAGCATTGGGAACGCAAAGTAATAATTCAACTAGATGAAATGCATCTCAAGGCACAAATTAATTACTGGAAAATAACTGGATATGCCCAGAATAATTTAAATTTCGTGAAAACAATTCTCACAGTTTTAGATAGTTCCGCGTTCGGTAATTTTAAAGAAGTAGTCGCTTTACATCTTGTCAGTATCCTCTCAGGTGTTGATCTTCATAATTTAGTTTTAAAAATTTTAAAACTGGTGCATTCAATAAATTTAGAAGTAATAACCAGAGTTGCGGATAACTATAAAATAAATCAAAAGTTATTTTCAATTTTAGCGCTGCATTCGTTTAAATTTAACAATCATAACAATCAGTTCATATTTTTAAAAACATTCGTAACAATTTGCTTCATAAAAAATGACACTAGTAAATTTTTCTATTATCCGGATTTTGAAGAGGATCGCACTAGAATAGTTTATTTTAAAGATGTCCGTGACATTTATATTAATGAAGGCACTTTTATGGTTGCGTTCGTTCTGTTTTTTTAAACCAATCAGATTCCGCAAAAATTATATTTTTTTCATCTGCATTTTTTCATCAGGATGAGCAACTTTTATATTGTCTACTGAACCAACTTGGAGAAAAAGAGGCAAAACCATACAAAATAAAAAGGATAGCAACTAATTCACATTAAATAAATAAAAATGGCTGAAGCTAGGTGAAATTCGGGTTTCTTGCAATTTCCATGTTAAATTTATAAATAAAATAATGTTCACGATATTATCCTAATCTCTCATTTGATCTTTTTTATTTTTAGAATTTTATTTCGAAAGTCGAATAATCGGCATAATAAAACAACATCCCATTTTGTATGATTTAAGCCTTAAATTATATAAAAATAATTCGACAAACAAATAGAATGGGAGCGAGTGTCCGATAAAATGGGAACATTAACAAGTACGTAGTATATTAATAGCTGTGTGATTTTGAAGTATAGAAATTTTCTTTTTTACAAGATAAAGAATGTCAACCCAAATGGCGAGCATTAAAACAAAGATACAAGTCGCTTGTAAACGACCAGCCGAGAAGTGGAAGTTCTCCGAAAGTACTGTCTCGTAAAAACGAATGGTTGGTTCGAGAAATGGAGTTTTTAAGCAATATCTAATTGATGGTAAGAATTTTAAATATCGCATTTACCTAATATCACCAGAGACAAGTTTCACCAACCAGTTGGAACATTCAATGGAAACATTCGACGGAATGAGCGACATAGGAGATGAATTTTATGCGTCAAGTGAGTCAACCAACTCACTCGCAGTCGAAACCCAACTAAGCTCGTCATCGAGTTCACCCCTTTACCGGGCATGTCTTCAGGATCGAAGAAAAGAAAACGGGTAAACATTGATTCAACTCCTCCAGTAGTCACCAAACTATTGAAGACGATGAAGAATAATCAAAGGATAGGATTCCAAGCAAGCAGAGTGAACCAAAATATGGATCCCTTTTTCATTTCTCTCGCAAGGGATATGGAGAAATTAAGCGACGCCAATAAAATACAGGCAACAATTTAAATTTTAAATATTGTAAGCCATCACATTGAAAAGGAAATAAAAAAATAAAATGTAATACTGAAAATTTAAAAGTTGTAATTCTTTTTTTAATCGTGTATGTGGTCATTTTGCCAAGATAATATATTCATCGTTGTGAAATAATTGGCAAAACGATTTCTTATTTCCATAGCAGAACTATTTGCGTTATTCGAACCCATCCTTCCGATATCCCGCAATCCACTATTATTTCTATCCGCTCTCCATTTCCCCAATACTAAATCACCACTCCCAATATAATAATCGACGAACTCATTATGAAAATACTGATATGTGTCTCCTAAGTTCATGCACAACAAATTATGTAGACGTACTGCTGCATCAACCATATTGATGACCGATTCTCTGCTGGCAATAATAGGTTTGCGAAAAATACGCCATTTTGAACTCAAGACCCGAACGAGTTTTCTACAAATCTCCTCGCTTTCGACAAACGGTAATTAAAACATTCTGTTCGTGGATCAAAATTATCGATCTCCTTCCCGGATACGGGCGCATAATGATTTCCAATAATGGAAGAGCTTCATCTCCAACGAACAATAGGGCACAGTTATTGTGCTGCCTGAAAGTGTCGCCAGATTGGGTATTTGTAGGGTGGACGATTTTGCTACAATTCGTTTGCCGAACTCAGTTCCCCGAAAAATGCCACAGTCATTACTTTTGGCAGATGCGCCAATATCTACAAATATAAATTTGTAATCCGCATCGCATACAGCCATTAATACGATGCTATGCGAGTTCTTATAATTGAAGCACGTACTGCCCGAATTCGGAAAAGCCTGGAACATATTAAATAACCATAAATATATATACAATAAATATTTAAATAAACTTTTATCATTTACCTGTACAATGACGCATTTGCCGTCAATAGCTCCCAAACGGTTGGGAAAATTGCACTTGCTATAAAAACCAGAAGCAATGTTCTGCCACGACTTATCAGTGATGGAAATACCAGCAACGCCTTTCAATGATTCCAAATCTCAATGGTTGTTTCCTTAATAATATTGGATACAGTGCGTACGGCTATTCGAGATCCGTATCCAATCGACATCATGCTGCACACCCCGCTTGCCAAATAGCTAAAAATATATTAGAATATTATCCTTAATAAATATTATTTATATTACCCAGTTACCGTAATGTTGAAAACAGCCTTTCCCCCGCAGTTATGGGATTAACAGCAAATCCCTCGTGCTTCTGAATAGCCGGTACGATTATATATAATAAAGCATCGAAAATTTCTAGTGTCATTCGATGAAAATTCTTAAATGATTCCTTATCATTTAATCGCATTTCCGCTGTTATTGTAGTAGCCTCGTGCAGCTCGTTGTTTCAAAATTTCTCTGGCATTGCACATTCTTCTTTTCCGTGTATGGATATTCTGCATATACCATATAATGACACTAGTGGCAATATCGTTATCCGATAGAAGTAAATTAATCTTAGTATCATCCATCATTATAAAACAAAACCAACAATTTGCTAATCTAACTTTAGCATATTTTTAATTTAATCTATCTGTACAATATACAGGGTGTCCGCCGGGAAGGTATACTACTTTGTTTTGCCGCCATTTAGGCGAAAATTAGTATAGCCAGTTCATACTTGTCAGTCGTGAAGTAGACACGTGGCAAATTTATTATGGAAAAATATTCGATAAACCATCGTGTCAATAGGATGTTACAGCTCGCCCATGACAACCCCGATTTTCATGAAAAAATCATAATGAGTGACGAGGCACATTTTCATTTAAATGGATATGTAAATAAACAGAATAGTCGGTTCTGGGCAATGGAAAACCCTCACATTATTCATCAGTCACCTTTACATCCATTAAAAGTGACAGTCTGGTGTGCAATTTGGTCAGGAGGAATCATTGGACCTTACTTCTTTGAAAATGAAAACGGCGTAACGGTAACTGTGAATGGGGAGCGATATCGTGATATGATTGAAAACTTTTTAACGCCACAACTGCATACTTTGGGCTTGATTAACATGTGGAATCAACAATACTGTGCCACATCGCATACAGCCAGGATTACAATGGAATTACTGCGAGAACTCTTTCCACAACAAATTATTTCAAAAAATGGTGATGTTGATTGGCCTCCACGGTCGCCTGATTTGACTGCTCCGGACTTCTTTTTGTAGGGATATCTAAAAAGCAAGGCTTATGCAAACAAACCAGAAACGCTTGAGCAACTCAAACAAAATATTCGTGATGAAATTAATGAAATACCGCGTGAAATGTGTGAGAATGTAATGAAAAATGTGCTTTAAATGGCTCGCATTTGTGAGGCTAACGGAGGCGGACATTTATCTGATATTGTATTCCATACATAATTGCCGACATTAAATAAAACATTTATCAATATAAGATCCATTCTCTTTCATTTAATCAAAAATCATAAACAAACAAAGTAGTATACCTTCCCGGCGGACACCCTGTATTTTATATTCGATAACAATTTTTTTACACACAAAATAAGTTTTATATATGTATCAAGAAAATGTCAAAAACTTGGATATTCTGACAATAGTTAGCCGCAAAATCGTTCTGCGATTTTTGCGTCAACATCATCAAAATCATCAAAAAAAAGGAACGAACGAACGAGCACAACCATAAAACCGCCTTCTGGAAAAGCAATTGATTAAGAAAACATATAAACTAAATATAAAACGGGGTTTCCCGGCACTTTTGGCCGGGAAAGCGTGCAATGCGTTGCAAATGCTTTTCATGAATCAAGTGAAGTATAGAGGGTACTGTAAAATTTGTGAAAATTATTGAACGTTCGTGGAACATAGTCAATTGTAAGTCAGTGATTGAAGGTATTAAAAAGCGCGTACCGTACCCGTATATACATTGGATGATTTTGGAATTTTTTTTCATACGAAAATTTGTACCTGGATAATAAATAGATGGATGGAGATCGACATGTTTAATGGTGGTTTAACCGGAACCATTTTTAACGTAGTCTGTCAAAGTGTAAGGGTTTTGCTAGATATAGCGAACACTCATAGAAATGATGTTGATTATATAATGTTCGGTAAGTTCCAGACTGACAATCTTGAAAGAAAATTTTCGTGGCATAGAAAACTTCTTGGGGCCACTTTCTACGTATCCCGTCAATAAGTAATCGAGTCAGACAAAAAGTTACGACTAAACCGTTGAATAAGATCTGATACAATGGTTCCCGTTGAATCCTTAGCAAAATCAGAAAAACACAACTTTTTTTGCTAAGTAAAAGTACAGTAAACAAAAAGCGCAAATGTAAATGATAACGGTTTGTGTTTTTGTTAAAAAAATCATGAAAATATGGCAGTCGCGTTTCTGGACGTAATTTTTTATTTTCATACACCGCTTTCCAATTTCATCGGGAAAATAAAAATGCAATTGTACTTATTTTTATTGAGTTAGCGTAAAACTGGTACTCATTTCGGAAATACTTTTGTCTATAAACATTGTTTACTGTTATCTATTTTCAAACTTCAATTTCTCAAATTAATTTATTTACACATTTAAACAAAACAAAAACATATGATTACATTATGTAACTCGCCCATATCCGACCAGATGCTACCTAACCTAGTGTGTGACCACGTACAAGGTCGTAGACCAAAGCCGTCGAGTTACAATTATCTAAAAAATCTCGCCACGAATATGAATTCGTAATCAGTGTTTCATTTTAATCGTTATCGTTCGCAATCGTTCGTATGTGTATGAACTATTAATTAGTGACGGTGCATATGTAATTTTCACAATATTGGCAAAATGAGACGAAAGAAAAGTGAAACGATGTTAGAATTCAGAAAGCTTTTGTTTTTGTTCACAACGATAATAAGAAACTGAAAGAAATTTGTGAAATTGCTCAGCGATGAATTTCGATTATACTGTAGATCATTAAGCGCTGTATTGAAGAAAATAGGAGTGGAAATGCGCCAAGAAACTTAAATAGAAAAAAGCTCAATGAATTCGATAGGAGCTAAGGAAAATTAAGAAAAATCTTCGAATAAGTGCACCAGAAACGGCAGCGCAGGTTAAAACAGAACTGGGCAAGAATGTAAGTGTAGAAACCATTAGACGCAGTTCACAATCCAATTGTAGAGTTGCCAGTTGAAAAAAATTATTGATTTGTGAAAAAATCGAAAACTGCGCTTAAACTTAGTAAAAGAACACAAAAACCGCACGTTTCATTTCAGGAAAGACGTGCTTTTTCACGGATAAACGCAATTATAATGTTTCCGGATCCGATGGCCGATAAATGGTTAGGAAAAAACCAAACGAGGTGATTAGGAAACAATCGGCAGCAAACGGTTAAACATGAAGGAGGCTCCGTGATAGTTTATTTATGTCTAAAGAAACTATTCCGTAAGTTGATGTATGATTTCAGATTAAAATCGAAAATTCAGTTTAAAACAAATATTAAATTAAAACAAACAACAAAAATTTAAAAAAGTTTAAACCAAAAAAAAAAATTAAACAAAAAATAGAAATCATATTTTAATTTAACATTAAAAAATTTAAAAATAATTCTTCAGGAGTTTTTTAAAGTTATTCTTTGATAAATTAAAGTTAGTTAGGTCATCGATGATGTTGAATGATTTAGACAACAACAAACTATGGAGAAAACAACCCCATTAATAGAATGGGGTTGTTTTCTCCATAGTTTGTAGAATGGTTTTCAAGTGCTAATAACTCATGTTTTCCAAATGTTCTGCATGGCAAATGAGTTGATATGTTTTCCAAGATGTAAGCAAAATCAACGTGCCCAAGCACCAATAAAAGCCGCGCCTTGTTGAGTACGGTATTGTGCTTTTTCGCGGCAACGGGATAATGAATAAAACCGTATATATTGGGGGTACAAATAAGTTTTGAGAGATTTACAAAACATGGCGTAACTAGAATTAAATCGCATCGAGCCATCTTGTAATTATATTCATGTTAAAGCGTCAGCAATTTCGCTGAAGTGTAAACAAGATTTTATTTGTGCGCTGCTTTTTTGTTTTTTGATTTGAAGAAAATTGCAGCTGACGGATATCGATTGTTGTGTGAAGCATATGGGGAACATGCTCATTCAATAAAAACATGTGAATCTTGGTTCCACCGTTTTAGAAGTGGTGATTTTGACACCAGTGACAAAGGACGTGCAAGACCATGGGTATGGTGCAAAAACAAAGATATTTGATTCCGTATGAACTCAAGCTAAGAGACGTCTAAAGCCGTTTTTTCCACGTGCGAACAATTGCTCCAAAGACAAAATCGGAAGGGTTTTCTGCATCGAATCGTGCCGAGAGAAGAAACGTGGATCCACTATGACATCCCAAAGTGCAGAAAATCGTGGAGTAACCCTGTCATGCATCAACTTCAACCGTCAAACCGAATATTCTTGGCAAGATGCTAATGCTGTGCATCTGGTGGGATCAGTTTGGAGTGATCTACGTCTATCTAACGAGAACGTTATCAACAACAATTGATGCAATTAAGTCGAGCTTGAAGTTCAATTAGTACCAATTTCTCTGAATAAAGCTTCGAAGTTATAAAAAAACACAAAACTTATTTGTAACCCCAATATTTAGATATTTGGTCCTCTCTAAATATTAAGTTCGTTATTATAAATTATTACTTCGACTCCCAATAGTCAACAACCTTTACGACCATTTGTCGTCCTCACTCCTCTGGCAATTTGTGTAAAACGTATTGTGTGAACGTCTTTAAACCAAAACGGAAAATATATTGCGCGCTGTTCGCTTATCTAAATTCTATTTTATTTTATGATTTTTTTTCCTTCGAGCTTTTCTCTTCTAACTTCATTCATTATACTCATAACCATCATCATTATGTCACATAAAAGTTATTATATTTTTCTTATACACTACCGCTCGCTTTTTAATAGAGACATTTTCTTCTCATATCATTTGTATAGATTACAAAATATTAGTATATAAAACTGGAGGAATGTTGTTACGTGGTTTATAATTTCTTGGTGGGAGGAAATAAATCTGAAATGGAAATATTTAAAACTTGTAAGACGACTTTTCCTAAACAGTACTTATATTCTGACGTGAAGGTAAAATATTATGACGTGAGTAATAATGATCTCTTAAATTTTTAGATACAATGTTGTTGTCATGTCTCTCGCTTTACACAATAGTTACGTAATTGTAATATTATTTTTTACAGAAATACTAAATTATATCTAATTCTGTGTTTGGAATGAAATTGTATGAATTCGAAATTAAACTAAAAAAATATTTTATTGTAAAACAATATAATATTCTCTGCGGTAAATACCCAAATCTAAAATTATATTATAATAAATGTTTAGTTATAGTTATAAAATTCAGATAATATTTAATTTATATTCTAATTAAAAAATAATAATAGTTTTGGTACGACATACACAGTACATACAATAATCCAGAAACTATTCCAACTGTTTAATTGTTTTCCGTTTATGATCCCAAGAGGCTATTAGCATTTAGTTGGAACAACATAGTAATTACGATGTATTGTGTTTTATGTGACCAAATCAATATGTACAATACTTTTATAGCTTTTTGTATCTAAAAACAATTAAGTTATACATTTTTAAATATTAGGAATTTTACTCGTATTATGGTATTGTTCTATAATTGAAAATCCAACATAAAGATAATTATGTTTTATTAATAGAATGGATATGTCTAATGTACGAGTATATACATACCAAGGTTGAAAAGTCGACTACTTTAATCCTTGTTCTACGTTTATAACACGACGACTTGATTATGGTGTAGGTTAGTCTAATTTTTTCACTGAGAGCAATTTGTAAGGATTTCAATTAAAAACAAAGTTAAAATGTCAAGAAAAATACTTGATTGAAAACGTTTAATATTTGAGGTAGACCATAAAATGTGATGCAATTCGAAATATTTTGTTCAATACTCGGATATGCAGCTAAGCAGTAGCTAAAGTTGTAGTGAAAAATAATTCGAAACTAGCTAGGAACAACTTTTAGTAGTCTCACCTTTACGCTTAGCAAGTTTAGCCGTTCAACATATTTACTCGTTTAAGAAATAAAAAAACAAATTAAAATACCGGAAACAGGGAATGTATATCCACAAGACACTAAAAGATTGAGTTGAACAAATCTGTGACAATAACCTAAAACAACATAACTTGAGTTATGTAGTTTTCCAAATCTATTAAAATTCTACAATAATTCGTTGCACTTAAACGAATATTCTGATATAATTGATCTAATTTTACCATATTTTTAAGCGTACAAACCGTAAAAGTCGAAAAATACTCAATTCGTTTTAAGTTTACATTGATGTGGCAAAAACAACATAACTCGAATTTTTGACTAGTGTTTATCATAAAGTTGAGTTAACGAATTTTTCCACTCTAACTTTTGAATAACACTCACAGTTATACAATATTAAAATCCAAAATCACGTAAGTCGATTGTGTGGTATTTTCTAATCCAATGTCAGAAAATTTATAATTAAGTTTACTTATTTAATTATGTCGCGTCTTGATTAAAAAATTAACTTGTAAAGCAAAAAATTAAGTTTTGTTATAGTGTTTTTTTTTTTTCAAATAATGGATTTAATGTCCTTTGAAGGATAAATAATACCCCTTTTCATTCACGCAAGTTACATGTCGAGACATGTCACCTTCAACAAGTAAAAATGCACATGAGACAATTTTGTTCTAGTGATCGAATTAACAAAATTGTCACATGAAAATTAATGTCACATAAACATTTTATATTTCATATTTTAAAAGGAAATTCATATAAGATTTCAAAAATTAAAGTAGAACGGAAATATATAAAAAATTAGCAAAATTAACATAAATGATAAAAATCATATAATTGAAAACGAAAAGCATTTTTATGTAAATTAATTGTATTTCTGACTCCAAAGAGTACAGAGTTAAAACATATAATTCATCCAACTCTAAAGAGATTGGCTATTTAAATATTGTTAATCCTAAGATTAATTATATAGTTAAGTGATTGTGATTAAGGTAATTGTAATAAAAATAAATAAATAAAATATTTTTTTATAATATCTAAAAGCAATAAAAACGTAATTCGCACACACCACCCATTCACACAATTACAGTATACCACCTGCACTTTGCAAGTTCCGTGTCATCCTGTATACACTGACATGGACGGTGTGTCGACGTTGAATTCTGAACTCCAACAGAGGGTCTTAGTTGTGTTTATTAACACCACCGATCGAAATCGATGATAAAAGTTCGCTTTGCATCTAATCTAGCCTCTGGTGGGATTCGAATCCCGTACCTCTCGGTCCAAGTGCCGAAGCTTTAACCACTGCACCACTTGTCCGGTAAATCCGTTTCGTTATTAAACACAATTATTTTAAGTTGCATTTTAAATTGTAGAAACAATATGAATAACCGTATGAGTACATACGCTTTTAAGTAATAATTCGTCAAAGATTAAGCTCATTAATTCTATTAACTCATCTAATAATGATCTTTTAACTGATGCGTCTGATATTGCCAATTGTATTGCGTCAAATTTGAAGTCTAGTCTCCCATTAAATAATAGGAATTCTATGGAGTCTGACGGCGATTATCGTCCTAAATTGACGATCTTGAAGTTTTTAAAGCCATTGCTTCTTTAAAATCTTACGATATATTCGGTTGTAGCAATTACTTAATTAAAATTGGTTGATCATAACCTCCTATTGCATAAGCTTTCTAAAATTGGTTTCAGAGGAAACATTAATAATTGGTTTAAATCGTATCTTGCAAATCGTAATCTTGTTGTTAAGGTGAATGGAACTACGGGCAGCCCTTATGTCTTAAACATTGGTCTTCCTCAAGGTTCTGTCTTGAGGCCACTTCTATTTCTGATATACGTAAACTCAATTATTAGTGCCAAATTGGCAGCCTCTATGGTTGCCTTTGCAGATGATATGAGTTTATGTTATCGTGGGTCCTCACAAACTGATGTTTGCCATAAAATTGCAGCCGATCTTTTAGTTTTAAGGAAATGGTTTGACCACCATTTTCTAATTTTAAGTGACAAAACTAAGTTTATGCATTTTAGTTTGGGTAGCAGTAGTTTACATTCACCGTTAACGTATCATTCCAGTTTTTGTAATGCTGTTAATTGCTCCAGCTCGTGCATTTCCATTGAAACTGTTGAAAGCTTCAAGTACCTTGGAGTTATTGTTGATTGTAATCTGAATTGGAAGCTACATGTCGATAAAATAAAAAAGTCTCTTAGCAATGCGTTACGAACTTTATATCTATTAAGACCAGTAGCACCCAAATCGGTATTGTTAAAATTCTACTATGCTTGCATTAACTCTAGGCTTGAATATGCGTTATCGTGTTGGGGTGGTTGCTATCATTCAACTTTAAAAATTCTCATAATTGTACAGAAATATGCTATTCGTATTATGTGTTTTAAGTCTTCACGGGTTTCTGCTTAGCCATTATTTTTGAGTTGCAAAGTTTTACCATTACAACATTTATATGTTTATAAGGTTTTACGTTTATTTTATTTGCGAAGTGGGCATCGATTATTGAGAGCAAATGTGCGATACAATATTAGGAACAAGGATCGTTTCTTATTTGTTGTTCCACATTTTTTTAGTGTTCATTTTAGAAAATATTTCCTGGTAACTGCCCCTTCCTTATTCAACCAACTTCCATTTAGCATTCGACAACAAATAAATTCGAAATCATTTCTACATGCACTTAAAGTTTGGCTTTTTGAGCACCCTAATAACGATTTTCTATTTAGAGTTTTAGTCTGATGAAGTTTAATTTTAGTTTTAATTCTATTTATCTTTTTATATGAAGGATCGACTGATCGTCGTAAAGGAAAGACGTGTTTTTGTCTCTCCTTTAAATAAATTATTATTAATATTTTAATTCAAATCAGTTTAGGAAAGTGTAGTGTGAGAGTGATGTGCTATTTTTGAGTGAGTTTTGTTCTTTAGAAGTTCACCTGTTAATACAGGTGAATTGAGACAGTAATTATGAAAATTACGTTCAACACATACGAGTATACAATCAGAGAAGTATCTTTTTATTCTAATTTGCATTCTAATTATATAAAAGTTAATTATTTATTATTGTTATTATAACTATTTACATATATGTGAACGGTAATTTATAATCGTATACATAGAAACTGACATTTCAAGGGAATTCCCTTTGTATGCACTTAAGTACATAAAATATTGGTACCCGAGAAACCAAAATTTGAAATTACAACAGATCGAATTGTAACTTACCCAATAAGCGGAAATTTGTATACTCAAAATAGGTTGCCACCGTATTGTGACAAAAATGACTTTTTGTGGAATAATATAAATTGATAAATATATAAAATGCTAATGAAAGGAGGAAACAGTTTTCTGCCACGGGAAATTTATCATTTGAGCTGAAATATGTTGGATTGTGTTATCCATTTGGGTTTTTATTTAAATTTAATTACATTTTCATAACTTATTTTAATAATTTTCACTTACTTTAAACAATTCTATAAATTGAAATTTTGTCGAAAGTCCTGATTTAAAACAATAAAGTTGTCGGCAAATATAATTCAATTTATTTTTATTATTATTTAAAATTTATTATTTATTTATTTATTTTTTACATACCGGAAGGTCAGGGAAGATTGTGATTGCAACATTCTTGATCAGGGGGTCTATTTAATTACTTACGCTTTGAGCATAAACTCAATACAATCAAATATGTTAACGATCCAAAGACTTTTTGCTATGGAATGTTGTTTTTCGACGATCTTTCTGGTTGAATTCAGGTTATGTTTTAGCGAAGTTGTGTGAATGTTAGATATAAATTAACCCTGCTTTTAGTTGGATGAATTTAAATATAGGTAGCTGAATGACAATACCGAATCTAAATGTTTTATTTTTTTTTTGACATTATTGACGGAATATTTAGGTCATCATATGTATGATAATACTGCCGTGTCATTACGAACGTGAAGTCCCTCGGTTAGATGGTGTTGGATGGGAAGATAGGGCAAAATAAGGTTACAAGCAGTATGTGATGAGATGACCCATAGATGTGAATTAAATAACCTAACCAGTCTAGTAGGAGTGATGCCGAATACATATGATGAATACTAGTATCCTTTACCTCAAACACAACTAACTTACATTAATTAACTAACAAACTCTAATCTAGAGTGTGAATTTAATTGAGACTAACATTCTAATATATTTAAGTAGTTAGAAAATGACTTTGCCGCGGTTCGCCCGAGTCGTTTCTGTGACTAACATCCTTTCCTAACTAATCTTATCTGTTAAGGATGCAGGCAGGGCCTGGGCCCGCATGATGCTGAAATATTATTCGCATTCAGATATAATTTGTTATTTGATTGTTGATATTTCAGAATTATAGTAACGTACCTAGGATCGCCGTTATGGCTGGCCTGTACGCCTCTATCATATCATATCATAACCGTATGAGTACATACGCAATGAGTAATACAGCATGAAAATGCACATATAATTAACCAAGATCCCACAGTTTACCTGAATATTTAGATATTGATAACTACTGAAGAAGATATTTGGAGATACTGAAGAACATATTTTCTTAGATGACCTTTTCGAAAATAATGATGATTCTGATGCTGATGCTAACCCAAACTACATTACATCTTCTACTTAGTGGTACGATGATGAAGAAATAGAATTTCTTGCCGAACAATATGAATGCAATTTAGAACGAACTTTTAATCAAGAAAATGTTACTGCTGGGGTTACTAATACCAACTAAAGCAACAAAAGCCATCTTCAAGAAAGTTGAATTAAAAAAAAATTAAATTGAAGCGCAATTCAGATCATTCGTATATTTCTTCAAGTGGGCGACCAACTCACTAGAATGCAAACAATTAAACAAATGTATCCGAAAGGATTGTCAATCGGAGTTATCGTTCGTCAACAAAAAATTATTTCCGATCAATATTAGAATTTAAGATCCTACAATTTTCGAAGAGCTTTCTTGTCAGGTTTGAAAGAAATCCACAATAAAAAATTTCATTTTCGGGGCTCATCTATTCCATCCGACAGACGTGGTATGAGAACACTTTTGAAATTAACATCCAGTGAAATAATGATGTTAACTCATTTTCATCCTATGAGAGTCACTATACTAGAAGAGATACTACTTAGGTAACATGTTTGATTAATTTCAGGATGGTTTTTCTCAATCAATTACATGCTGTTATAAGATAATAGTTTCTAATTATATATTTTTTTAGATATTTCTATAGTGATATAACTATCACAAAAATATTAAACCCGCGATAAACCCGTAGCAGCGAGTAATCCGACTGAAACTAAAATATTTGCCCTTGATTTGAAGCAGCCTACCTATCTCTAATGTGATGACATCAGTATCATTTTATAAACAGCTGTTATGGATGTATAATTTAACAGTCCACGACTGTTATTTAAGTGCATCAAACTGCCTCATGTGGAGTGAGGTTATAGGCCAATGGGGTGGCAATGAATTTTCGTCATGCCTTCTCACTCACCTACATGGTTCATTCCGTCATTCATCCTGCCAAATACTGCAAAACAAATAATTTTTTATATTGACTGTTGTCATAATCCACAAAACAATCTCCACTTTATAGACCATGCATTTCTAGTTTCAAGCCACACCCATACGGCGTGCAACAGGACCATGCCGCAATCGGGTAAAAAAGAAACGAAGAACCGTAAAAATTCACGAGCCAAGAGATTGGTTCCAATTTGTACGTTCCTTCGCAAGTCGGTCCCTCGTACACGACATTGCGTAAGATCACATTTATGATTTCGCTTGATTAGCTAAGTATGAGCTAAGGTAAATATAAATTGAGAAAAATTTGTATGGAACGATATAAAATGGATTCGGTACACAAAAGACCATGGTCAAATTTTATATAAAACTACATTCAATGAAGACGAATCATTTGAGATCAACATAACTCGCCGCGGATTTAACAATCTTACTTGACACGATCTTGCGCAATGCTACAAAATCCCGTTGAAGGGCTTTTTTCGCCACTTTTAGATCCTTAGGTTCATGAGTTCTACTCGAATTTAAACACAAACCCACGCATCTAGATTTAACCGAAGAAGATGATTGTTAAATTGTTTTATTCTGATTATGTTGGTATTTCTAGGAAATAATCATAAACAATTTTTGAATTGAATTAATTGATTTTCATTTTGTTTACTTATACCGATTTTTTAATAAACTGTAATAAAACAAATTAAACATAAAACGTCTTTTATTTTTAACTCGAAAAACTAAAATCACTCGAGTTAAGTAAAAATAGTATAAGGAACTTAGACGAGTTAAGTGTGGGGGATTCATTAAAAATATGAATTATCCAAAACAGCATAATTTGGAAAACTCGTGAAAATAACAAAAATAAATAACAAATAACTGTTTTTAATCGTAAAACAATTGTAAATAACAAAATCCAAAAAGTTCAAAATAATTGATCGACCCACAAACATTTCTTCCAGAGAAATTCGAAACTTGAAACTATGTTGCGGATATAGCAACATTTCGTTATTCATCCAAAATAAACTAACATGTACCAATTAATATTTAGATATTCTCAATTGTAACACTTAATTATTTTAGAATTTATGATTGTACATATTTATAATTTATAATTATTTCATAATTTCAATTACTTATTATCAATTAGACTGCCATCTGCAGTACATCAATCTAGCAATGAATTGTACCTTGAATAATATACCATTTTTCTTTATTGTTAATTAGAGTGCCATCAGCATTAAGTATATAGCACTGTAGTATTGAATATCGTTTGATGTGTCTTGACTATATAAATTCAAATCGTTATTCAGCGGGTTAATATTTTTTTGTATAATTAGTAAGATTAACCAATCATGGAAAGACACAGTTTTTTTAGAGTAACTAACCAATCAAATAAAAGGATCTCCTTTTTTGTAGAAACCAGATAGTTACATTATAAGTCGATCATTGTACATCAACCGAGGTTGATCTAATTAAATAAACTTATTTTAAACAAATTGTGAATTTTAGTGAGTTTTGCAAGTGAAATAAAGTTGTGCAAAAAGAATAAACAGAGTTTTGTGAAGTAACCTAAATTCAGTGAAGTTATACAGTCCACATCGAACCATCGAGCTATTCATTGGTCCTTCGAGCCGGATCGCCGTTCCAGTAACCGAATATTGGAAAAGCATATCGTAGCGGAAGATCATCGGCAGAAATAGAAACGTGGTATCAAAGCGTCTAGGTCGAATCAACCGTTAAAGTCAGATGAGTATAAATTCTTGATTTAACTTAAGACTCACTAAATAAATTTGGTTTAATAATTAAATATATAATAAACCCAACCAATTTAATTGATTTGTTCGTTGCGATTCTAATCAAATTGTGCAAACCGTGTGCATAATTCTGTATAGACAACAACAAATTGCTATACGCACCATTAACTGTATAATCAATACCAAGATTGTTATACTAATTATATGCATTATCAATACCGAAATTGATAATGACATAGAGGGTGTTAAGAGAATCTAATAGATCATCTTACATTCAATACCTTCACCAATATCAATTTGATATACAAACAATTAATTATATTTGATCAATCATCGAATTATTATAATCAAAATTAATCGCGATTTACCAGGCTACAAGTCAGTTTAGAAAATATAATTAAAACAACTCGAAAATTTGTATAGTAATACTGAATGCCCAACTCGATCACAGTACCGTAAGACGAAGTGGTGCAGTGGATTAGCGTGCGGTACAAAATCGCAGAGGCTTAAGTATCTCGAGTTCGATCCTCGTTCAAACCAATATAATTAAAATTTATCGAATTTAAATTTAACCAGATTTTTAAGAAACTGATCGACAAAACAAATTTAAGTAACAAATAAAAAATAAAAAAAATTTTTAAACTCCAATATATAGATATATATAGAATCAAATATATATAATAACCAAGTAGTGTTGTGTGGATTAGTGTGGTGCATAGTCTTAGCGTTTCCAAGTATCTCGAGTTCGAAACTCTATCAAATTAATCAATTTTCATAAGGGTAAATAAAGTTTGTGTGAAAGAACGAGCAAAATGGAGGCGTTAATCAAAAAACGAAGCATAGTAAAGGGCCTGTTAACAAGAATGGAAAAGTACTCATTAGCCTTGAATGATGAATCGTGTGAAGAGGAAACTAAGGAGAAGGTCAACCGGCTAAGGGTGCTATTGCAGAATTTTGTCGATTTAGAGGATCAGATAGATCATGATCCGAGTGAAAAATCAGAAAGAGAAGAATTCGAGGAGCAATGTTACCGCGTGATCTCAAAACTGAATAAATGGTTACGTCGAAAGTCTTTTTCAGCCAACTCGAACAATCAGTGGAACCACGAATGATGCAACAATGAATTCGTCGCAACCAGGAGCTCAAGGGGAGTTCAAATTACCAAGAGTCAATATTCCTTTTTTTTCGGGTGATTATCGGGAGTGGCAAAGCTTTTTCGACCTCTTCAATAGTATGGTGCACGAAAATCAATCACTTTCAGCAGTGAGGAAATTCCAGTATTTAAAGGGGCAACTCAAAGGCGAGGCAAGCAATCTTTTGAAACATTTGTCAGTAACCGAGGCGAATTATATAGAGGCGTTCCAGAAACTGTGTAAAAGATACGACAGAAGAGGTATAATTGCAAACTCCTACATCAAACTATTTATGGAACAACCCACTATTCGTCAAGCCAACGCATCAAATATAAGAAAACTATTGGATACATCAGATGAAGCCACTCGCGGGCTGAAGGCATTGGGAGCTGAAGCAGAATCAAGGGATACGTGGTTGCTGTACATATTGATAAATAAGTTAGATGACGAATCAAAGCAACTTTGGATGAGACAAACAAGTGATAAAGAATTTCCAACCATACAATCTTTCTACGAATTTCTGACAAGCAGAGCAGACGCACTTGAAGGGGTAAGCCTAACGAATAAAGTTTATCAATCCAAAGCAGGTACATTCGTCAAGGGCTTCCATGTAAAAGCAGATATCACGTGTCCGGTTTGTCACAATAACAACCACCAACTATTTGAATGTACTAAATTCAAATCAATGAATATCGTCGAAAGAAGGGATTTGATAAAAACTGACGGACGCTGCTTTAATTGTTTAAATAATAACCACAGCGTATATAACTGCCGATCACCGAAAAGGTGTCGTATTTGTTCGAAGAGACATCATTCGCTGCTACATTCGGAAGAATTGACGAAGAATGTATCCGCCAACAGCAATGTACTATCACCAGAAAATCCAGAGACATCCCAGAAGCAATCACAAGCACAGGCTCGAGCGGTAGAGAATTTAAAGACCAGGCAACTAGAAGACAGTCATAATCACAAGGTAACTACAAATCATTCTCAAAGCGCCATCAATCAAACTTTTCTACCAACAGCAGTTATAAAAATAAGAGACAGATTCGGAGAATGGAAATTATGCAGGGCTCTGCTAGATTCTGGTTCTCAAGTATCGTTTGTGAGTGAGAACCTAGTTCAACAACTGCAACTATCAAGATCAAACGCACGTATATGTATTAGTGGAATCGGTCAGACAAAGGCAGGAACTACAAGGGGTAAAGTCACAGTCTGCATATCATCACGCTTCGAACCAAGGGAAGTTGAAGTAGAGTGCCTAATAATCCCAAAAATAACATCATACCAACCAACCATTTTAATCGAAAATAACATATTTAATAAATTAGAAAACTTATCCTTGGCTGACCCCTCTTTCAACCAGTCCAATAAACTCGATGTTCTCTTGGGAAGCGACCATTTCTTCCGGTTAATGAAAGAAGGCATCGTACATTTAACCAGTAGTGGACTAACAGCACAAAATACCGTATTTGGGTGGGTTATTGCCGGATCAATTTGTAACAAGAACATTAACCAACAAGTAAAGAATCTTAATAGTCTACATTGTGAGCTAGATGTAGACAAATTACTTCAGAGATTTTGGGAATTAGAAGAAACCTCACCTACGAGATCTTCATCAAATTATTCAGAGGAAGAGAAATACTGCGATGAGTTTTATAACCAAACGACTACACGACTAGGAGATGGAAGATTTGTAGTTAAGCTTCCATTCAAACAATCATTTACACCACTGAGTTTAGGAAATACAAATCGCGGAGCATTGAGAAGACTTGAAGCAATGGAGAGGAAATTCCGAAAAGATCCACAATTTAAAACATCATATGTCAAGTTTATGGAAGAATACGCCGAACTCAACCACATGAAAGAAGTTCCAGCAGATGAGTTAAACCAAACCAAAGGAGTATATTACCTTCCTCACCATGGAGTACTTCGAGAATCCAGCTCTACAACGAAGTTAAGAGTTGTTTTCGACGCATCATTCAAGTCATCAAATGGAGCTTCACTTAACGATTGGTTGATGGTCGGACCAACTGAATATGAGCCACTTACATCTATTCTCATGCGATTCCGCATTTATGAATTTGTATTTACAGCAGATGTCGAGAAAATGTTCCGACAAATAGTATTACACCCGGAGCATAGAGATTATCACAGGATACTATGGCGGAGTGATCCAAACCAACCACCAAAACATTACCGACTTACGACGGTTACCTATGGAACAGCATCAGCACCATATCTTGCAACACGGTGTTTACAAGAGATTGGAAACAGATTAATGACCAAAAACCCGATGATCGCAAGGAAATTATTACACGACTTTTACGTAGATGACTTCATGTCAGGTTGTCACACCACCGAGGATGCTTACGAAATCCAAGAATCTATTACCGCCTACCTCAAGTCCTATGGATTTCATCTGCGTAAATGGTCATCAAACTACGCTCCTTTATTAGAAAAGATCCGGCCAGAAGATAGAGAAAACGTTCCATTAAAGATAGAACAAGGGGAAGCATACATCAAATTGCTTGGCATTCAATGGAACCCCATCGACGACCAGTTTCAGTTCAAGGTTTCAGTTAAAAACGAATCTGTTGGAACGAAGCGAGAAGTACTCTCTCAATCGGCACGAATTTTTGATCCAATGGGTTGGCTGGCTCCAATTGTTGTGACTATTAAGATCCTGTTCCAAAGTTTGTGGTTGTTAAACTTGAACTGGGATGATCCATTACCAACAATTGAAGCAAGAGAGTGGCGATTGATCAAAGAAGAACTACCAGAACTTGAGAGAATAAGAATTCCCAGATGGTACGGAACGAAAGAGGATCAATTTGAGCTACATGGTTTTTGCGACTCATCAGAAAAAGCATATGCTGCGATCGTTTATTGCAGATGTGTGGATCAAAACGGCAAAGTAAGGGTTACACTAATGACATCTAAAACTAAGGTGGCTCCGTTAAATCAAATTTCTATTCCACGGCTTGAACTATGTGCCGCAGCATTATTAGCAACAGTAATCAAATCCGCTAAGGAAGCATTGGGAGATCCAAACCTGAAGACAACATTATGGACCGACTCCACGATAGTTCTAGGATGGTTATCTGCACCACCAAGAAGATGGAAAACATTTATAGCAAATCGAACAGCGGACATTCTAACTAAAACATCAAGAGAATCGTGGAATCACGTCGATTCACAGAACAACCCAGCAGATTGCGCATCGCGTGGGATGATACCATCGAAACTAGTAGCACATCAATTATGGTGGCAGGGGCCTCCTTGGTTAAGTTTATCACGAGAACACTGGCCAAACCAAGATTTAAAGCATGATAAATTCGAATTGATGAAAGAAGAAAGGAAAGCTAAGACATAAGTACTGACTACAATACCACTAAACAGCGACACTATACTACAAAATCTGGTCAACAAGATATCATCAAGCAGCAAAATTATACGAGTACTAGCCTGGGTCTTCAAATATTTAGAGAATCTTAAATCAAAATCTGACTTGAAAAACCGGAGTGAATCGGTGCTGACAGTAAATGATCTCAAAGGTAGTCGAACAAGAATTTTCACGTGGCTACAAGAAGAATATTTCATCATCGAGATAAGCGACATCAGATCAAAACGCCAACAATCAAAGAAGAGCAAAATTCGCTGTCTAAATCCGTTCATCGACCACGAACATTTATTGAGGGTAGGAGGTCGCATCGAAAACGCAGCTGCGGACTATGATACCATACATCCTATAATATTGCCGAACTGCGATTTCACCAAAATGATGATACGAGATTTACACGGAAGACACCAGCATGCTGGAGCTTCATTGCTAACCAGTATCATACGACAACGATACCACATATTGAATTGCAGACGTCTTGTGAAGGAAGTGATTAAGCGATGCAATAGATGTCGGAGATTTAATACGAAATCGAATTACCAGTTGATGGGAAATCTACCGACCGATCGCGTCCGTTACGAAACTCCCTTTTTAAAGATCGGTGTTGACTATGCGGGACCATTGCAAATGAGGCAGATTTACGGCAGGTCGAACCAAAGATGGAAGGCGTATCTTGCAATATTCGTTTGCATGGCAACGAAGGCAGTTCATATTGAAATTGTTTCAAATCTAACAACGGCAAATTTCATAGCAGCATTACATAGATTTGTGTCACGTCGTGGAGTGTGTAGCGACATCTATTCCGACAACGGTTCAAACTTCATTGGCGCAAACAACGAACTACGAGAAATTGGAGAATTCTTAAAAACTCATTCTAATCATATTCTTTCAGTTCTCGCTTCAGAAAACATAAATTGGCATTTCATTCCCAGTGCGGCACCTACGTTTGGAGGGTTATGGGAAGCAGCAGTCAAGTCATTTAAATACCACTTTAAACGCGTAATGGGCAATACAGTGTTCACGTTTGAAGAACTCAGCACCATAGCAACTCAAACAGAAGCAGTATTGAATTCACGTCCATTATGTGTGCTATCGGATGATCATATGGATGCACTAACACCCGGACATTTATTAATTGGAAGACCAATCAATCAAATACCACAACCACAATTATCCGAAGTCAAGATGTCACATCTCTCTCGTTGGCAACTTATGCAGCAAATGATACAACATTTTAGTAACCGATGGAAAATGGAGTACCTGACTTCATTACATAAAAGAAATAAATGGCAAACACCAGGCGAATCAACTAAAATCGGGGATATTGTACTGATTCGAGAAGAAAATCTTCCACCGACCAAATGGTTATTAGGGCGAGTTGAAGAAGTTCATCCAGGACGAGACGGTACTACAAGGGTAGTAACCATAAGAACGAAAACCGGAAACTTGAAAAGATCAGTTAACAAACTGACAAAGTTAGCAACGAGGTGAATTGAATCAACTGATTCAAGGCGGGCGGTATGTTGCGGATATAGCAACATTTCGTTATTCATCCAAAATAAACTAACATGTACCAATTAATATTTAGATATTCTCAATTGTAACAATTAATTATTTTAGAATTTATGATTGTACATATTTATAATTTATAATTATTTCATAATTTCAATTACTTATTATCAATTAGACTGCCATCTGCAGTACATCAATCTAGCAATGAATTGTACCTTGAATAATATACCATTTTTCTTTATTGTTAATTAGAGTGCCATCAGCATTAAGTATATAGCACTGTAGTATTGAATATCGTTTGATGTGTCTTGACTATATAAATTCAAATCGTTATTCAGCGGGTTAATATTTTTTTGTATAATTAGTAAGATTAACCAATCATGGAAAGACACAGTTTTTTTAGAGTAACTAACCAATCAAATAAAAGGATCTCCTTTTTTGTAGAAACCAGATAGTTACATTATAAGTCGATCATTGTACATCAACCGAGGTTGATCTAATTAAATAAACTTATTTTAAACAAATTGTGAATTTTAGTGAGTTTTGCAAGTGAAATAAAGTTGTGCAAAAAGAATAAACAGAGTTTTGTGAAGTAACCTAAATTCAGTGAAGTTATACAGTCCACATCGAACCATCGAGCTATTCAAACTAATTTATCTCAAAATCATCTTTTTCGTGTTATGTACTTTTAGGTAAATGCCCCAGAAATGTTAAAGCAAAGCACGAAAGGACAATTGGAGAATTCAGTCTCGGTACTAGGAATATTTCAACTGCGATCAAAGCCTCCAAGACGAGAGGAAAATGTAATTCTTGACCTGGGAGAGCTAGTTTTCACAATCCATGAAAATTGCAGTAAAAATTATTTCTTCAGTAAAATCGACGTTAGAAGAAAGAATAGAACCAACAGATCGCCAACCAACTAAGGAGCTTGTACTGAACTATTTAAACAGTTGAAACTCTGACTAGTTAGTCCCCAACCTTAGTTAAGGGATGCCTTAACTTTAGTTTAAAAGTATAAAGTTTCTCAAATTGTTGAAGAATTAATAAAAACAAATCAAAATGATTTTAGCATTTTATTAATTATTATACACATTACAGTAGTGTTATATGTTGTGAATTAGGGGCCTCATCCCTCTCTTGGGAAATGGATATTATGTTACCGATTTTGTAGATTAACGGATCTAGATTAACAGTTTTTCTACATAATTCCAAAATAATATATTGCACGAATGTTTGGAAATGTTTGGACCGACCTGATTCCACGCAGTAGGCCAGGAAAATAAAATTAAAGCAATAATGCCATGAAAAGGTAAAGCCAGAATATTGCCACAGATGGTAAGATATTACTATGGTTTTTGGATGTCAATTAATTACTCGACCGAATACATATTCCAGTTACAAGTTCGTTTATGTGTAGAATATAAAGTGTGTGTCACTGCGTTTTAGCCTTAAATTCACAGGGTAACCAAAGATGAAACCAAAGCTAGATTTGTAGTGTTAGAGCTAGTGTTGTGCATCTACGCGTATTTCAGAATCGTCTTCATATTGATGTCGAAAATAATGTAGACAATAGATTTTCGCGTAGTTAATGTCGACAATTGGTAGAGTATGTAGATAATTCATAGCCAACGTCGATTATTGATTTTTTGTTGTTTTTCGATTGTTTTTTTATAAGGAGGAAGCCATCTTACAGTTTACCAGTAAATTGGGGTTTTCAATAAATTCCATTTTTGCAAACCAACTACTTGAGATTAGTACGTTTAAAATAATTCAATATTCAAATTAATTTTCAAATTTTTTATTAGCAATTTGATTAGATTTTGTCATTAACAAACGGTAACTCTATATGTTAGATAATATTACTCGGCAAATTGGTTTCTCTTAACAGAGATATCCAATTTTCTTCAAAGCTGTCACTATTTGGTCATTAATTTTCGCAAATATAATAATTTCGACAAAATATTCGAACTAAACTTTTCAGTTTAATTTAATTGGAACATTTTCTTTAAATTTTATTTTGAAAATTATTAGTGTCAACTGCCACCTGCAACAAACAAAAATACCGACAGATAAAACCACCGCAGTTCCAACTTCCTCCAGTAATTAAAATTAAAACTTGATTGTTATAATTTATTAAATAAAATTTAGTAGAATCGAACAAAAACAGAATTCAAATTAGCCAATCGGTTTAAATTTGCCAATTTTTTGCCATTCTTTATTCTTCGATTCCTCCAATTGCTTTGCGGTCATAATAGTGTGGCGCTAGTACTTCCAGCAATCATTCGCATTCTTATCGAGCACCTGCAAACCGTTCTGTATAAAATTTTCATTGCACCATTGCGTGTTAAAATTTGTGTCTTACTGAGCACTTGCAATAAACTGAAATGATCCTCGTTGATGTCAGACAGCATCGTGTCTATTGTGACATTTTTCTCGAAATATTTGGACTTTTAACTTTCCAGAATTAATAATTTTAAAGTGAGTACATTGCCAATTTGACCGTTGAATTTTCGGTAAGTGGCTTCAAAAGTGTACTCCGGAAGCTCACGTGACTTCGATATCCCTTCTCTATAATTACAAATCTATTCGAAATCAAATTACATCTTTAAAGAGAATAAATTAAGTGTTGGTATGTAATGTGCTTTTATGGACTTTATTTGTAATTCTAACGGTGACCGAGGCTAAAACCAGCTTCAAAAGTATTTCCCTTCGCAATGTTCCAAGCGTCACGTATTCATCAAAAGACAATGAATATTTGTACATAGCTTCATATTGATATGTTTTATCAAAATTTATTTGTAGTCTAAGAAAACCTTTACAGATGTTATTGTTTTGGTGGTTCAGTTTGGTTTGACGTTCATTCAAATGTGCAATTTTTCACTTTCAGTTAACCGAAAGTTTTAATAAAAAAAGATAAAATAAAAAAAATCCTTAAAAGGACGCTTAAATCCTTAAAATTACTTACACTGAACGAGAAAAAAAAATTGAAAAATGTGTCAAATGAGACAAAGAATACAAAACTAGCGGGAATACAAGAAACCTGCTGGACTACCATAATCGTTGCCAACCCCGATGTCTTAATGTAAGTGAGACAGTTTTATAATATGGAACAATTCCATCTAGCTCCAGTTCGGAAGTATCTACTCCTACAAGTAGTTATTTTAAGCGTCAAAACGGTTATGATTGTGATAGCTAACAGAAAATAGAATAAGATAGAGGCTAATTGGTATTTTATTTTTGGGATTCAACATTTTACTTTGGTTAAAGATCACCGATTTAAATCATTTATGAACTTGCATGATGCAAGGTACGAACTTCCAAGTAAAATATCCTTGAGAGATAAATTACTATCCAACTATTACATTGAATGCACAGAAAAATTATCCGCCATTCTGAAAGAGATATTGTCCATCAACTTAACCTGATTATGGTGTTCTCGCGCTAACAAAAGTTTTATAACGGTAACTTGCCATTTTATTTACGTAGTTTTAATATTTGCAGCGCCCTTTTCTCAACAAATATCTTTAAAAGTAACCATACAGCGAACAATATTGCAGTTCAAACAAAACAGGTTATGGTAGATTGGCATATAGGTGAAAAGTGGCTTGTATTGGCGTAGATAATGATTCGTTAATGCTTGTCATGTTCATCATCTATGCTTTGTGCATATATTAAACTTAGTCATTCAAGATGAACTTACATGTAAAGAATTCAACATGTGCTAATAAAATGCAAACAATTACTTACTGATTTTAAATGTAGTAATTTGGCAACACAAAAGCTAATTTCTGAGCAGGAGAGTAAAAACAAAACCCCTCTTAAGTTTATTCAAAAAATCGCAACTGGGTGGAACAGTGCATCTAATGAAAAAAGAATCTTGGAAACGAATCAATAGCGATTGCCTTTCTAAAATAGCAATGCAACCACCAGGCCTTGGTGTTGGTTAATATTGCATGCTTACAACCTGCAACGTCAGAGGGTATTAACTCCTCGAGTCTTTAACAGATCGAGTCAAATCTCGTCTATTTTAGGAAATTCGTACGTTATCCCGACGTGCAATGATTTTAGGTTCAAGGACTAATAAAAGTTTTTGCCGAAAATGAGACTGGAAAGACGAAAACCGCACCGGTACAAAAGGATGGTCTCGAAAAGGAACCAGAACCACCTGTAAATCAACAACTCTTCTTTATCGTACTAGTGGTTCAGCGAAACAGTTTCCTTTGTACAACCAGACAATAAAATCGGATCGATAGTCAAGGATGAAAGTAATAATCGTGGATAAATTTTTTTTCATGAACCAAAATAATTGCTTACATCAAGAAAATTGTTCAATTTTTTATTTTAATTTTGTTCCTGAATTTGTTATTTTATTCGAAATATGATACATTAAACATTTTATTTTGTTCGTAAAATTAAAGTTCTTCTTAAGTGCTTTTTGGCTTCCTTCATATTTTTCTCAGTCTCCCGTTATAAAAGTTAGTCCTATCAATAGCCCTGTTTTTTTGCAAGAATCTTCTTGAAAATATTTGTTTTTCAGGAAAAATATGTATTTTCTATTATTTAATTTAAATTCAAAACTATCGTAAACTATCGATGATAACATATCAATATGTATTTCAGTCGCTTAAAACAAAAAAAAATAAAAAAAAATTGTATGTTGGTAAACAAACCAAAAATTATGTTCGATCTGTTCAAATGTGTAGTAATAATGAGCTCTCGATCTTCAAATGGTTTCTGAACGTGTTGCTGATTGCTCAAAGAAATAATAATTTTCGACATTGTCTACATTATCTACATTGTCGACACCATGTTTTTAATTATCTACATACATTGTCTATACGAGTAGGATATTAATTAACTACACGGTGTAGAAAAGACGGCACAACACTGGTTAGAGCAATATGTAAAAGATTAAACTAAGGATTAGCTTCTTAATAATTACTAAAAATTACCAATTAAATTAGTATATAAGAAATATAAGATTTAATGTCTATTCCATCCATTATATTATTTATTTCAGGAATAACAGAAAAACCACAAGCCACGTATTATTATAAAAAATTTAATAAGAAATACTAGTTTTAAAAAATAAAACTCCATTAGAACTACAATTCTGTTGTCACGATAAAATGACGTTGCATTAGTGTGTTGATACAAAACATTAAAAGCATACAATTATGTTTAATTCTCCCCTTAATATTCATCACTACTCGTAACACTAATACTCCTACATGTTAACTAGACTACTATACGATTTTTCACATTTATTTGTCATTTTATTTTATTAAATTTACTTTAGAAAAAGTCACGTAAACTTTAAAGTCAACCAGATTTTCGTTTCAACATTCAATTTATTTTTTTTGTGCTCACTTCTTTCTTATTTATTTTCATTGAACAAGTTAAAAAAATAACTGATAAAAAACGGAAAAAGCTTTTATTATTAAATCTACTAGAAGATTGCCATTTTTTTACTTTGGCGTACACACATACACATACACAAGTATATTTTAAGTAGTAGCATTTTTTTATTTAAAAAAATAATAAGACATCATGAAATTATGTTGTTTTTCTTATACAGTGTTCATTATTAAAGTTTCAATTCTGAGCTTTTCTTCTTTATTTTGTATTTCTCATGACAAAACGAAAAAAAATTTGTTCATTTGGAAAAGTTTCAATCAATTTAAATAATTTTCTGTTTTCATATCGTACTCATTTGATAATGGTTATATTCGCTAAGAGTTCTTCTTCGTACATTTTAACGTTGGCAGAGATAAAAAAATATTGGAGTTGAAAACTACATATAAAAAGCCTTTTAAAAGTTTATTTTGTTAAAAGACAAAATCATTTAAGATGTTTGAAAGTCCTAAAACAATGTTATACCTTTTGCATTATTTCTTGTGTATGTATTTAGGTTTAGTATCTGTCTCTGTATACAAAATATACCCATAGTTAGAGCTTTTCAAAATACAACGTTGGTTGTCTATAAGTATGTAATATTTTGCTGTTCGCGTGAAACGAAGGCACAAAGGAAAAAGTATTTTGTCTGTTATCTTCTTAAAATGATTCAATTTTCCTTTCGATTAAGTTATTTTTTGTATATATATTTGCTTAATGTTGGAAACTTTTGTAATGGAATTTTAATTTTTTTAATTTATTTCGTCGTTTCTTTTTGTATTTTGTGAATATTAATAAAAATTGTGATTGAACGAGCTAATTTGTATTTCGTGTGTAACTTTATAAAATAATTTTTAGGGCTTAATTTGTTTTATTACTTAATTTTTTAACTTTGCATTTATTTCGCTGCTATAACCCAATGTCACTTCTTTAAGGTCCACGGTATTTTATGATGGAAAGCAGTCGGCACGAACAACTAAGTTGCCGAGTGATACCAGAGTTGAAACTCACACAGGGACTCTAGCGGTTATTTCCTGCAAAGCATCAGGGCGTTGGCGTTAGTATTTACAGTATGTGTGAGTTCAAGTGAAACTGCAAAATGAAGAAATACTGGTTATCCTCAGAATTGAACGGAATTATATATATTATACAACATATAGAAGATAGAATTATTGAGTCCAAAATAAAATCAAGTCTTTGAAATTAAAAAAATAGCTAAATAACCTAAGGGATCACAAAATAAAGAGAAAATACGTGTCGTTTATTTTCTCTTTATTTTGTAATACTAAAAGCTAGCCTAATTACCTAGAATCTTAAATAGATTGAGAAGTGAAATTAGTTATGTAGAACATAATGTTAAGAGAGGCAAGAACAGTACGAGAAAAATTTAATAAAAATATATACTCGTAGTTCATAAAATTTAGTTTTTAAAGAAAATACTCTCAGCCACCTGCTGTTGTTGATGAAGCAGAAAATAAATTCCATTTTTTGTGGTGTAGTTGATGGCTGGAGGTGCGTTGAATAATGAAATATAACCGCTATTTACGTTAATTTTCTATACCGGATAGAATATGCCAACAAACTTTACGACCGGTATAATGACATTAATGTGCGTACAGTATTTTTTATTAGTTATCCTTACTTAACGCACATCGAAGTATTTCCGGTCTTTTTTTTATTATTTCTAGGTCACCAATAAACTGGGGAGGGGACGGTTTTCTGAAAATTTTCCGACCTAACAAAGATACCAAACATTTTTTCTTCTAATTTATTTTTATTTCTCTACATAATCTTCTAGTGATTCTATACATTTCTCCCAGCGATGCCCCATCGCTTCAACCCGTCCAAATAGTTACCCAGAGTTTTTCTCTGCAAAATAGTTGTTTACGAATGTGATGGCCTCCTCATTCGTCAAATATCTCTGTCCCCCGTGAGCAACTTTTAGCGTAGGGGACAAAGTCCCCTGCTTGGGACTAGATCTGATGAGTAAGCTAGGCGGTCAAGCAGTTCCAACCGTAATTCGTAGATTTTCGCCATGGCAACCTCTGAGGTGCAAAATTTTTTGCTGCAAATATGGCCGTTGCGCATCCAAATTGGCTGATATTTCGGTGAGTACCTTTCAACGCACACGCAAACACAACTTCCCCATTTACATATTAGCTATCTGAAGTTGGCCCAAAATTCAAACCAAATTTATTTTTATCAACGCTGGCAACACTTTTAAACTGTCGTGATATAAAATAAACTATTGCGGGATACCTACTCGTATACTATTACAAAATTATCATTTTATGCCATAATACAAAGCTTTCCGAAAAATAATTTAATGTGCAACATTTATTTATGACATGTTAACAACAACATGCATTGGTATGTTTTAATAGGGCAAAGGAAAATTATTACATAACAGTTTCCAATACAACATTTCATTATCCTTTTTATTTTTTATTATTTAATCTTTGCAATATGTTCTTGGACTGAACCACTCCCAACTCTTTCGCAGTTCGGCTTTCACGTTCATACCTTACGCAGTCGCCTTCCAAGTCGAGGTCGTACGGTACATTGCATAGCTCCATGCCAGCCTTTACTGACAAGGAAGGTGGGTCGGCTCATGAGTTTTAGACTGCCTTTTGCATCCTGCCCCTATCGCGAATCGAACCCGGTACCTCCCGATCCAAACGCCAAAGCTTTAAACACTGTGCCGTTTGGTCGGTATTTCATTATCCTGTGTTCTTGTAACTAATTGAAGTGCACATTTGGTACTAAAACTGGCTTTGTTATAATCGCATGCCCCAGTGCATTAGTACAGGTTAGGACCAAAACTAGATGTGATGAGTATTTATTGAGGTAAAATTGGTAAATATATAGCCAAGAGAGCCATGTTATAATCGCATGAGACAGTGGACTATTATAGATTAGGACCAGAGCTAACCGAAAAATAAAATGGCATCGTCGACCAATACCGAAACTTACGAGTATAAGTTACAAAAAATATTAGTAAGTATCTATTGAGCCATAATGACCCAGTTATGGTCACGACAGCTTGGTTAGAATTGCGTTATAGATTTGACCTAAAACAAATCGAAAATCATAATGGTTTCACGAGCCAATAGTATTAACTGAGTTATAATTGGGCTCTGTATTGTTACTGGACCTTGGCGACTAGCACGTGTCTAGTTATGGGTAGACTGCAGCTAGCTTGGGGTTCATAGCTCCAACAAAAATTGTACACGTGATATTTGCAAATAAGAAAACCGCGACTCATATTTTTTATCTTTACTCCACCAAAAAAACTACTCCATCTTCTTGATTTAATTTACTTTAATTGAAATTTATAAATGGTCCAAAAGAAATAACACAACAATATACACCCATCCCTCGATTTACAGGTACTTTATTACACGACTTTGCTTTTACACGGTTTGGAAAAAAAACAAATAAAAATTATTATTTATAACTTTTTATTTGTTATTTCTAATTTATTGTATATATTTTACGTTAAAATAAATAAATTATTAAAAATTAAACGATAATTGAAGAATTTGTATTTTGTCGATTTACACGGTTTTTCAAACAAAAATCTCACTTTCGATTTACACGGTATTCTGGTTCCGCAGATTCTTCCGATTTTTTGTAATTTGGCAACTTCGCTACTATCTGATCTCGCCCGAAAACTCGCTGAGTGCTGCTCTTTACTGTAATTTACTCATTTTGCTAGTTTATTTCTTGTTAGTGTACAGTATGGTTGGTGTACAGTATGTACAGGTTTTGGTGTACAGTATGTACAGGTGAAGTTACCAATTTTTACTCTCATGTTCAGTATGATAATTGACTTACATTGTGTATTTTAGAGTTACCAAACATCAGCATAAAGAGGGGTAGTCCTCTTTTTCAAACATCACTTTGGGCATCCTCCCCACTGATATTGTATTATAATGTGAACATTATATTCAAAATTTCGAATCTATTATTTTCAAGGCCCTCAGTTACGACCTTGTGTTCACAAGTTAGACGTAGAGCTCCCTGGTCATACCTGTGTTCCAGTAATCGTTTTCGTCTTTCATCAACGGTTATGCATCAAATATGACGCATTTTTCCCGCCCGTCTCGATTTTATTTTTCAAAATATCAATTTTCATGAAAAACGAAAATGTAAACATAATGAGCGGAGAGAAAAATTTTCCATTTTCCATACAACATGACAGTCAGTAATAACGGATAGGCGGAAAGGATGCACTGAGTTTGAGCCTTCAGATTGTTTACCCAGACTCTAATGAGGACTTAGCTTCCTTTCTTTTTACTTATTCACTTTTCGGTTTGAATATCATCAGTTCTATTTCAAGCAGCTTCTGGTTTAAATTTTGATTTTCTCTTTCCAAGTTAATTTGACCAGTGTTTGCATTACGACTCTCATCGGACTAAGAATGAGTTGCTTCTGCCTCTTCATTTTTAGTAGTAATGAGACAAATTGACATCGATCGCTATATTACTGTAAAGTTGAAAAGTATAGCCAAAAAAAGGAATAACTACTGACAAGTAAGAAATCAAACATCGAAAAATTCAAAATACCGCTAAACACCGGAAACACGCAAGAGAGCAAAACTGTAAATGCAAATATTCCAGACCAGACTAATCGAAAATACAAGCCACCTCCAACCTTCTTGCGTAAAACCAATATGGTGGAGGCCACAGTGGTGCAAGAACTCAAATTAAGAGTTCTAACGAATGAAAAAACATTTTACGTAACAAAATTACTACTTCGAAAAATACACGAAGTAAAACACACGAGGTCCATGACTGTAGTGATGTCATAATTATTACGATGCTCACAACAGAAACTGTTGTACATACCGATTGAAGTCTTCAAAGGGTCTTTCTGTCATTATTAAAATGCATGATGTCCAAGTTGAAACAACCGAAATCCAGGCTGCGCCTGTTGGAGATGGTGTTAAGATACAGAATATATATAGAATCTGAACCATTTAAAGCAATCACTATCAATGGTCAAAGTTGAACTGGATCCATCCGAAAGCATTTTGATATCAATGTTTGTCGTATGCGGTAAACTACACCAAACCAAAACTTGCATGGTGGAAACCACATTGCAAACTACCGGGGTGCCCAGTCTACGGAAATGCTGCTCAATTTTCACGTCCCAGACGGCAGTATAAAACAACACCAGATCCGCAGAATAATATACTTTCGCATACGCAAAATAACTCTCGTTCGGCCAGAAAATCAACCAGCAAACCAACTTATGTAAGCGTTCTCCAAGGTGAATGCTCAAATGCTTAACTTACTTTGAATAACTGCATGCAACTGATGATACAGTTAATGACAACAATGCGAAATATGCTACAAGCAATGCCACAAAATCAAACAAATATCATCCAGAAACTAGAATATCTCCGATAAAATATCTGAAGATACGCCACTGGAACGCAAACGGTATAAGCCAACACAAACAAGAATTACATATCCTAGCAAAACACGAAATTGATATTATGCTTGTTTCTGAAACCCACTTAACCGATAAACACAATTTCAGAATACATGGTTAAGTAGTTTTGTGACACAAAACATTCCCTGGGCAGAAGCTGAGAAGGAACTGCTATTATTATAAAACAGCGGATTTAAGTTCTAAATGAATATCACACTGAGAAAATTCAAGCAACCTCTGTATGTGTTGACGTCGATAAAGAAAGCCTAGTCATCACTTCAATATATTGCCCCCCAAATAAAATTTGCAACCCTAGGTCAACGATTCGTGGTCGCCGATGACTTAATGTTGTTTATTAATTAAATGTTATTCAAGAAAACCACTACGGCGTTGCATCGTGTGACCATCCAACTAATTGGCCTACTGATAGTCGAAAAGTCCCTGACGTACGAGATTTTGTAGCCACAGGTAAAATAAACCGTGAAATAATCCAGGCTAAACCACTTTTTGAATTATCTTTTGACCACTCTCCGGTTTTCCTACATTACTGAATGAATGGGCTAGAAGTGATGAGGAAAAAGCTAACGCCTTCGCTTATCAATTTGGAAATGTATTCACTCCAAACCTTGGATTATCGGTGGTCCAAACAGAAAATGTAGCTGTCACACCTGAGAGGAAATTCAAGATAAATAAACCACTAGTAAAGTTTATTATTGCACGCCAAATTCAATTAAAGAAAGCCCTGGGTATGATCGAAATACAGGTGAAATTCTTAAAGAACTACCTGAGTGTGCCTTTGGATGACTGCCTCAAATATTAAACTCAATTTATGAATCAGGATATATCTCTGAGTGCTGAAAACTATCAACTATAAAAATGATCCCGAAGCCTGGCAAAGATCCTACCAGACTCTCGTTATATAGACCAACAAGCCTACTATCAATTATCTCGAAAGTATTCGAAAAAGCCATTATCGAAAATATTAAACCGGAACTACAAAATATCACCCCTAATCATCAATTTAGTTTCAGACGCTAGCACGAAACCATTGAGCAAGTGGACCGAGTAGCTACAAAAATTAGGTCAGCATACGGAAAGAAGAATACTGTTCCACCGCCTGCTTGGATTTCGCCCAAGCATTCGATAAAGTGTGGCAAGAGGGTCTGCTCCATAAAATTAATCTTAAATTGCCAGAAAGTTACCAACTTATGTCAAATACCATACCACTAAATCAGGCGAGAAAAACATTGTGGCAGGCGTACCACAAGGCAGTGTGTTTGGCCGAACGTTATATTTAGTTTTCACTTCAGTTCTACCAACGTCTTAGAAAATAATGACGTTTACTTTCGCAGATGATAAGACAATAGTATGTACTCATAAAAATCCACAAACGCCCTCCAAAACACTGCAACAACATATCTATGACATCGAAATCTGGGTAAAGAAATAGAAGATTAAGGTCAATGAAGGGAAATCGACCCACATAACATTCACATTAAACAAGCTTATTTGTCCGTCTGTCACAATGAATGGAATACAAATCGCCCAAGCAAATGGAGCAAAATACCTAGGTGTCCGTCTAGACCGACGGTTAACTTGGAAAAAACATATTGAAATGAAACGAGGTCATATAAGTGAATAAAATGCACTGGTTGATGGGACAATATCCCACCATTGACGTAGAATACAAATTTTTACTGTGTAACAAAGATGATCAAACCAATTTGGTCGTGTGGGTGTCAATTATTGCAATCAACCTGAAACCTCGAATATTGACTTTGTCCAACGAACACAATCAAAAACTTTCAGAATGATTACAGGAGCAGCCTGGTTCGTAAAAACCAAAAATATACTTAAGAACGTTAGTGTCCTAACTATCAAAGACGAATTACTAAAAATGCGGATCACCTATGCATAGAGAAACTATCATCTCATCCGAATTTGTTGGCGACAAATCTAAAAGATATACCTATGTCTTCACGATTATAGAAGAAGACGATGGCTGTAACGTCATAAATTATAAAATTTATTTATTGATAAAAAGTATATTCTGCTGCCGCAGGTTTACATAATTACCGTAGTGATTAAAGTTTGATAACTTATTGTTATTTTCGATAGATTCAATAATAAACAAAATTGTTAAAAACAATTAATGATTGATTCCCAATATTTTAGCTTTTCTTCGAAACAAATTTGGTGTTTCGAGATTGAATTTTTCCGTATACAAAGAGTAGCCATGTCCAGAATTACCAACTGCTTTATTAAATTTATTAGAAAATTTCTGTTTTTGTTATTGGGTTTTTAATAAGCAACGTGGGCTACAGCCAGCTGTTTGCGACATCATATCGCATGCTCGCTTTGTTTTAGCTTCAACTTTCACATACGTATGGCTATCATCCGCTTTCATTGCCATTTATACAATATATTATTCTGTATAAAATACTCGTCTGATTGTAAGTTGAATAATTATATAAAGGTAGAACACAATTAATTGGTAGATAAACAAAATTTAGATTATAAGCTTGTGAATCTTAAATTCCCAATTCTGCTGTTTTGTAATACAAATCCAATTATACATTTTCACCATTTTCATCATAAAATTGGTTTTTCGGTGGTGGAATAAAGGAAATCGTTTTATAGTTTTGTTTATTTTCTTGTTGTTTTATAAGATTTACTGAATTATATTAATCTTAAAATTTTATTCTCGAAAATCAAAATGGCAAAGGAATAAAATACGCAATTGTATAGAGTACATGTATTATGTATATTGGTAACAAAATCCTTTTTTACATTCTCTACGAACGAAATATAAATTTGATGTAGAATAAAAATAGAAAAGTGCTTCCTTCTTATTATCATTGGTGCCGAATTTCAGCAACACATAAAACTAATACTGGTATATATCAAGCAAGACGTACACGAATGAGCAAAGATATTTTATTTTATACAGCAAAAGTTATTTCTTGTACTCGTGCTATATTGCTATCTAACAAATCTTATTTAACAGTCTCGTAATCTAAATGAATTTATTAAAACGTCTTGACATGGTTTTCTATGTGTAATTTATAGTAAGAGATACGCATCTGTTTTATTTGTTTAAAACAAATCTTATCAACTAAAGCTTATCAAATTTTCAAATTTATTCAATTATTTATTTGTATTTTTCCAATATTGATTTTACACTACTTACGAGTGTATGTACATCCATATTGAATACCTTATTTTATTAGATGTACTCATGTTACAGTACATACGCCTGCTGTAATATTGATGGGATAAAATTGAATAGATCAACTATGTATGTATGTACTCGTATGATATAGAAACGGCTTGAGGGAATATGGTAATAAAGCTGAGAAATTTATTTAGTTTTTTTGTCGTCGTTATCGTCTTCGTCGTCTACAGCCAAGTTAGAATACCAAAAGAAAATTTGTTTCGATTAAATTGATTTGAGGCTGATTTTATTTATTTATTTATTTTATTTTGGTTATTGTTTCCCTATTTTTGATTTCTTTTATGCATAAGCCTGGAAGGATTTATGATACGATTTAAATTTTATAATATTTTATGTTATAAAAAATTCTAAATAAATTTTCTGTCATCCGTTGATTTAGTCCCTTTTTATGACAATAATGATAATGATAATTTGAAATCAGTTCTTTTGTGATGCTAATTATATGAACCAAAAATCATTATTCTATAGATAATCAAAAATTTTTATTTTTTTATAGTAACTTAAAATTAACTAAATTAATTTTAATAGTAACTCTTACTAAATTTGTTAGGCGTCCAAAACCGAATTTAAGATCAATTGCTTGGTTTTCATGGATATTCATTTTCCACTCTTTTTCTCCGCTTTTCATTGCAGTAGGGGAACATATTCAACAGTGACACACTTTTTTTCGTCTAAGAATATTTTTCGATTAGTGCGACTTAGATGAAGGAAAATTTGCTCCAGGCATACTTAATATCTCATGAATCTATCTTAAAGCGATCCACTTCGTAAAGTTACCGTTTAATGATGATTTTGTAAGCTTTTCCTAAGTCCTTCGTAGTATGTCACTGTTTCACACTATGTTATAGAGTGAGACGTAACGTGTTTTACAGTGACACACATATGTTAATGAATTATAGATACATAATTTTTGGTTCTAAAATAAAAAAAAATGCAATTTTATCAAAAAAAAAATATATTTTTCTGTCTTAAAGAATACGAGTATCATACGAGTATCATAAAAAAACTAAAAAAATAAATAAAAGCATTTCTGTTCTCCATAGCACAGATTATCAATTCTGTGGTCACAAGTTAAAACTGCTAAAGTCAATTTTCTCCATTATTCAGGAGAGCAGAATAACATATAAAAATTGAATTTGAAAAAATATGGAATTTACAGAAAATAGTTATCACACTAAAATAATGGCTTAATCTACAGTCTTTTTAATGAAGTATTCGTGTTAAGTTTTTCTCAAATAATAACGGCACTATGACCAAAAGAACTAATTTACCAGTTTTGTCAAATATATTTTAATTAATTAAGATTGGTAAATTGCAGTTTGTCAGTTTTGCTGTAACAGCCATAAGTACACATGTAAAACTTACCGAAATTAACTTTACTTTACTCATTGTGATCTGATAATAATTTTAAATAAAATATATTTTGGTAGTTTTGCTTTTAATTTTTATTTGTTTTTAATTATGTATTTTTAAATATTCATTTTAATTGAACAATAAAAAAAAATTTGTAAAAAAAAAACTAAAAGATAAACAATTCATTACATTATGTTACAAAAATTTCTTTTAAATCAATTTTCAGTATTAATTACATTTTCGTCATCCCTCTCTGTTAAATCGGGATGAAAATTTAATGAATTTTCCGATGATAGGTTTCTGTAGAAACCGTGAAATGTTGGGTCAATTAGTGGCAACAAATCCATAAGATCCCGTTTTTTAGCATCACTAATTTTAATTGATTCATTGTAGCATTTCGGAAGTTGCTGCATGTCCAAATTATTAACACCGCGTTTTTTTATTTTTAAAGTATTAAAAGGTAAGTTTTCATCAGGAGAATTCTTATATTGAATAATCCCGAATTCTTTTGTATACTTTAGCCATTTTATTTTATTCCAAATAAACTTGTTGCCTTCTTGGTCAAGTTTGCGCCAGACGAATTTTTGTGTGTTTGCTTGAGAAAAATTCAAAAAGTCATCTTGAATCATATCAATAACCTCAAATGGATTGGTGGATCTTATTCCTCTTATAAATTGGCTCCAATCTCTTGGGATTTCAATGTTGAAATCTATTCGTTTTTTTCTTCTTTCGATGGTGGAGTGATCGACGTCACACTCCATGTGTGTATGTCCGGTTTCTAAAAATTTATGTTCGATTTGCTGTATTGAATTAGATGAACAGACAAACATCATGAATATTATGGCTACCATTCCGTTTTTATTTTGTCCCACACAATTATCACTATAAAATATTATATGATTTATATTTTGGGGTATTTGTGTGAGATGTTTATAAAGGCAAGCGGCAATTTCATTCCCACCACGTTTCGCTAGGCTCTCGTTCCACATGTAGCAGTATGGTTTACCGGTAGTACTATCGTGAATAGTCAAATTAAACGTCCATAACTGTCTTTTATAGAACGCCACAGATGTGTTGAGATAAGGCGTCGGTAGACACTTTTGCAAATCGAAAGAGTAAACTTTCATATTGCTTGTCGATTGCGCTGTAGCCTTATCTTTTTTTTTTGGCTTCATAGGTGATGAATTTCTTTTTCTTTGATTATACGTTCCTTCTCTTCTCCAGATACAAAGCATAGTTTCGTTTTAAATACATCGCATTTGTGACACGTATCGACTTTTGGACTTTTAAATTTGATATTAAGAGTTTTGAAAACCTCAGCGTATTTTGACATACAAACTGCATTGTCATGAGATTCGGCATATAGATTATACATCTTTGTTAAATTTAAATCGCTGTGTAAAAATTTCTGTGCCGAGTCACGTCTGGTGTAATGTGACTCGTAAGCCGGAAACGAGTTGATATGATTTTCAACTTTCTTTAGGTTTTATTCAGAGATCTTGTGAGACGGAGTCTTTTTTCCACATTTATCAAGCATGCCGCTTTCTAATCCTAACTTTTTGTGTATTACTGAGTTAATAAAACCTTGCGTTTCTCCAAAAGTGTTAACAAAACATGTACGACAAACTTTAATTTTCTTGTTATTACATTCCAAAAAGTAAGACGAACTATGCGTACGATTTCGTGGATTACTATTACTTTTGGTCATTGATTGTGTTTTTTTCTCATTAACCTCTATTAAACCGGCTATATAAATAACTCTAAGGTTATATTCACCCAAAGCCCAATAAGCGTCAAATAATTCTTTTTGCTCAGTGTTTTTTATTTTTTCAATACATTTTTTTCTACAGTACTGCAATGGTTTTATTGTCCTTTCCGCTACCTCTTTACCAGATTTAGTTGTGTATCCTGCTCCGAATTTTCGTTTTTTCTTCCTTTCCTTTTTACTTGAACACGACGGGGCTAGATTATTTTCTATTTCTGTAGCCATTTGCTCGATTTCTGCTTCAAAAATAGAATCATCGCTATTACCTTCATCAGAGGGTTCATGTTCGGGATCTCGATCACTATCGTAAATTTCTTCTTCGGCCATTTCAATAGTTTCATCAATTGTCAAATCACGTACTTCTGCAGTAACTATAGAGTTACTGATATTTGAAACCGTTTCATTGTTTGGGAGAGCTGGTATATTTAAAATATTGTTTTCTACTTGTGGCAAAGTTTTCGCACAACATAAAGATTCTGTATATGGCTCACTTTCATTATCAATTGCATCAATTTTTTCAAATCTTGGTGTTTTGTTTGGTGGATGATCTAAAACATTAAACAAGAATAATATTAATTTTGATATAAATATGTATTCGTATACACAAAAAATAGATTTACTCACCGTTTGATCGCGGGATGTCCGTTTGGTTTGAACGGCTTTTTTTAGAGCCATTTCTACCATTAACTTAGATCTATACATTGCACTTTTTAATCAAAAAAAATCAACTAGAAATAACGTACTTTATCGGCAAAAGCTAAAACAAATAATTCACAGTACTAGGAATAATTAGTAAAATACAGTTTATTTTAGATTTTATGAGAAATATGGTACGACACAATTAACAAATTCTATTCAAGCAATTTTTCCAAATTTATTTTTATTAAAACAGTTTAAAAGTACGTTTGGAATAACTAATTAACTCCGATTATATTTCACAATAAAACACTAATGCATTTGAAATAACTGTTAAATTTGAGTTTAACTTTTTACAAAAAACAAGTTAATAAGGACATAACTATTAAACTCGGCACTTTATCACTTTTTCCAAATTATAAATGAATCAAATTAACTAAATTTGCTTAACATGTTCCTGCTTAGGTAGATTTTTTTGAGTTTACCAGTTTTTCCAAAATGCAAAGTAAATTAATTTGAGTTTATCTATTGGGGTTTTCTTTGTTATTTAGCAAATCAGATTATATCAGTTTACGTATTTTTTCGTGGAGATTTTAGATACTTAACAATCCCAATATTTGGTAAAGTCGACTTTAGCACTTTTAACTTGTGACCACAGAATTAAAATCACAGTGAAAAAAAAAATAATACAAAATTTCGAGGGTTTGCCTATATAATACTCAGCGTACATTAAATGTACTTAAATCTAGTTCAAATGAAAATGATCCTTTTTGGCGACTTGTATGTCCGTGAAACATTGGATCTGGCAAAACCATTTTGATGTCACTCAATTGTACCGAAGCTACATCCTAAATGTCAGGTCCTACGAATTTATTTTTATTAATTCCAGACAAACGGAAAAATTTAATCATGGCTTTTTTATCGTCTATTTTTTAATAAATCTCCAACATAAAATATGTTTTTTTCCTGATCCAAAACGTTAAACTGCACCAATACGTAATCGTTTAAAACGGGACTTCTGGTAACTGAATCAAAAAAAGTTGGATTTTCCTCCAATTCCATGTCGACATCGTCGTCTGTGTCTTCTAATACTACTTCCATATTATCCTCGGAGTCATCCGTTTCAAAATTAATCAGCTTAGTTATATTTTTCGGTGCCTTTTTTTATTAGTGACTTAGGATGGTTTTGTTTTCTGCCTTTCCTGAATTGCATTTTTCTCAGGAGTAGCAGTTGCGATGATACTTTTGCCCCGTCGACGAGTTTTATAATTTGGCTTCGTTTCTGCAGCTTTTGAATATTTTTTAAATACTTCCGGAGAAATGAAAATATGTTTGGAGACTGCATCAATAATTTGTGATGTTCCCACCTTGATCTAGGTAATTTTCCTCACTCAATATATTGACATCTGGGTCTGTTACATCACTTGGCATAAAATCGGTTTGTGTGAAAACGTTTTCGTCGAACGGATAAATTCCAGTGTGTTTGAATGATGAGATGATATTAGAAGGTGTCATTGCCTTTTCGAAAGAATTCCCGACGCTGGCTGCAACATTGTATATTGAAAATGTTTTCCCAGGGTTCTGCATCATCCATGAATCAACCGTCGAATTGCACGCAGTTTTGAAAGGTTTAAAACAACCAACGTAATGGCTGCAATTTATTTGAAGAATGCGGCGGAATGGTCAGAATAATTACACCATTTTCTTTCGCTAAATTTAAAGCCTCAATGCTTAAGTGGCTTTCATGATTATCAAATATAAAAAGTGGCGGATTTACTTTAGAACTTGATTTACAAAAATGTTGTATTACTTCTATGAAAAGAAATGTTGTATTACTTCTATCCTGATGGTGTAGCTAGCCCTAAAGTTCCAGCAGGAGCGCCAATCAGCATGTGATCTTTAAAATTGGTTCTAGGAAAAACCATTACGGGTGGTAAATATTGACCAGTCACATTTATTATATAGCATGTTGTGACCAAAGTCCCTCGCTCTGCACTAGTTACCTTGCTTACTTGCTTGACAAATCTTTCTGTCAAAACTTTTTGCGGTTTTTGCACGGTGATGGTGCTGGTTTCATCCAAATTACATATACGACTTCCGCTCATAAAACATGTTTCAGATCTTCTTAAAACCGTCGACAAGTTTCCAAAAAACAATTTTACCTTATGCTTATTAAAAGACGTGGCGCGACTTAAGCTACACCCCTCTGTAGTACGGAGCGAAATCGATGTGTGACGCTTCCTGAAAAACGAATCCATTCAACTCTGGCTAGTTTATTGTCGGACCAGTTTTTGGGTACACGCTTCATGTTTATCACTGCGGTTTTGTAAGCTAATTTGCGGAAGTCCATTATATAAGTCCAACAATAATATATAGTTGAAGTCCAACTATATATAATTCACAAGCATTTTTTCTTCTTCAGAAGTAAATATTTTGTTTACCGAATAATTTGGTATCAGTTTTTCTTCTTTATTCGTTAAATACTTCTTAATGTACCGTGATAAAATTTTAAATGCTAAACCTTTTTGAAGAGCTGCTTTGCGAATACTTAATCCATTTTCAACCAAATTTAATGCTTCCATCACAGCATGTGCAGTAAATTTTCCAAAGGGAAAGCGATCAGTCATGTCAGCTGAAGTAATCCGTTAAAATGTAAGCTTTAGGGTAACAATAATATTAAATGTTTGCTTCTTAATCACATACACAAACAGTGACACATATGTTAAACGGTGAATAATACGGTAATACACAAAAATCCGATTACACGTGCACGTGTCTAACACGTCTTCCGTCCATTAAAACCACAAACGAACTGAAATAGATTCAAGAGAAAGACAAACCTCTCTCCAAAAGTACATTAATTGAAATAAAAGGTAACGTGGAAAGAGAAATTTTGATTGTGTCCCTGTTCAACATGTTCCCCTATCGCATGTCTTTCAGCAAAAACTTCGTGTTGTTGAATTACACGAACCCAGTGATCCCGATCTATGTTTAATTGGTTAACAATCAATCATTGTTTGAATTGTGGCCTCCCATAACCCAACAGTTTCACAAAGCGACGTGTTTCAATAGTAAATTAAAATTATTCAGCGATTGACATCACCCACGCGAAATGTTTAAAAGTATGAAGCATTTTCATCATTAATTTTTGGTTGGGATGAAAACCAATGCATCTGAGATCTAAACAATTATCGTATGGTACACCACGTAAACTATCTTTCAAATACCAGAATTTTTCGACATTAACTGTTTATCTGTATGAACTAAAGAACAAGACAAATTACGATATCGTGGCCATTCAAAAAACTTGCTCTCAAAAACGGATACTTGAAATTTCCATAATCGAGAATGTGTGTACTGATTGTGAATGTTATTCTGCAAATGCGCTATAGAAATGTCCTTTTCCCTGTTTTCAATACGGATTGGGATCGCAGAAAACTCATCACGTTCGCTTTCGATTTTTTGAAATACGTTACACTGATCGATTCTCTTACGAAAATATTCTTTCGTTTGCTATAACAGTTATCAAGCTGTTGCTTTCCTTGAACGGTATTTTCCCATTCGTTTTTAGGTTGGCACTTTCTCAAAATCGCATGAATTTTTCATAAGAGCGCCGTCTATGTCAGCTTCGGAAGTTACTGAGTGACTTAAATGAATGCCATTCAGACGACTATAGCGGAGCTCTAAATCATAGAATTTTGTTGCCACTTGTTATTTAAACAGGCCAATCCCTGAACTAGAAAACGTATATGTCCGGTTTCTGGTAATGAACATGTACTACGAATTCAGACGACTATAGCGGAGCTCTCTTGTTATTTAAACAGGCCAATCCCTGAACTAGAAGACGTATATAGTTCGGTTTCTAGTAATGGGCATGTACTACGAATTCAGACATCTATAGCGGCGCTCTAAATCATAGAATTGTTTGCTACCTGTGTTATAAATTTTTGTTTTCTATATTCTTCTCATACCCCGCTAAACGAACGCCCTTTCATTGTCAGCTGACTGTTGTGATTTAGTATGAATTTTCTTTGTCGTTTATATTTATTGCACTATATTGGGAACGGATGGCTTATAATTTCTACAAATTTATATGAAATATATTGATTCGATAAACGGAATTTCGGTTTAAGGCTTGCTTTTCCGGAACGTATCCCTATCCGTAACGCGAGGTATGAATGTACTTAATTAGCCTATTTTATCAACTTTATACAATCTATAGGAAATCTATTGTGACATAATTTTTTCCGGGTTGCGGTATCAGTTTTTCAATACAAATTGTTTATAAATTTTTATGGATTGATATAGTAAAAAACTGTCATGATATATTTTTTTCCGGGATGACATTCAAAAATATCGTGATATAAATATTTTTTCGGGATGACATTGAAAAGTGTCGTGATATATATACTTTAAGGTTGCCATCGCATTTTTGCAGGATCGTTTACGCGCTAACTTCACAGACATGGAGATCTATGGTATGTATTTCCATTTTCAATATTGAACAAATTAGATGAACACTGGATTGTATCGTGCATATTCCCATTTATTGATTTCTCCAAACATTTTGAGAAATCAATTGCCATTTTATTAAATGTACAGATTTCGCATGCCTTGAATGCATTTTGAATGGTCAACGGGTTTACTGCTTGGTCGATAGCTTTATCTTTAGTGGCGCGAAATTTTGTCATTTCAGAGTAGTATACATACTGTCTCGTTTCCAATCTGTTATGTAAGCAAACTTTAAAGTGAAAAGCCTTAAAATAATTTAAGAAATTTTAGACTAGATTAATATTTTGGAATAGATTTAATATTAGTATAGGTTGTAACGAATTTTTTTTTTCGTCCCAAGTATTATCCCGGTGGCCACCCCGAGTTCGATAATTTATATATATATACATTATTGAATCATACTATACCACTTAAGTAATCGAAATTGAAAGTACCAAAATTCAATTATTTTGGAAAAAAATTGGAAAACTGGATTCGTATTCCATCCTGAAAAAAAAACGAAATCGCATGATGATTGCGGTTACGGTTGTTTCTTGGGATATAAAAACAAAATTTGACCAACACGCGGGGGGTTGTGTCTGATATTGCATAGAGATTAAATCGAAAAAGAAAATCTTTATTACATTTGTTCGGTTTTTTTTTATAACTAAATTGAAGTTAAATTATTTTTTTGTTGTGCTAAAGTATCGCTGTGCTGTATATAGTCGAATAATGATTAAAAAGATAAAAAAAACAAAAAAAAAAACAAACATGGATACAGACATGGATTAGTTATTCTAATATTAGTTAAAATAAATAAAAATTAATAAACGGTGCATGGACGAAAGTGTTGTGGGCAATTAAAACAAGTGTTTACTTAGTTACATACAACAGAAAAAAAATTAAAAATACAACAACAAAACAATAAGAAATAATACTAACAAAGCGGAGTTTATAATAATTTCTAATAATAATACAAATAATAATAAGAACAAATATAAACCAACTGATGTGCAAGTGAAAACCTGAACGTTAAACAATTACTTATTGCACGTGAATTCCTAAACTTAAAGTCCTAACGATTACATTAAAACTACATAAAAAAACTACTACCATAAATTAATCATTTACGTACTACATACAATCAACGGAATTTTCTTGTTTGGGATTATCAACTACATCGTCAATGTGGATTACGCGAACAACTATGCCGGCCAACGCATCGTTAAAAGGTACCATTAAAATTTTTTTTTGGGTTTTGATCAAATAATTCAATTTTTTTTGTTTGAGTAACTCGTTGCCTATAATTATTAAATTTAATTTTTTTTGTTTTTTTTAATCATTAATAAATACGGGTATGGAAAAATTTATTGTAATAATGGTATTTTTCTTAAATTTCCACCATTCACTACTTAGTCGTTTTCCTCTAATCGTTTTGTTTTCAGGATGGAATAACTAAATTCATTATAGGGTGTGATCATGGTAAGTAGCAATAAATCGTAGGTATATAATTGTCCGGGCTAAATTTTTTTTCTCGTAAGATGTAATCGGCGGTAACTCCAGGTTTTCTTTTGCAAGGTTCCATTTCCACCCACCCATCCACTGAGCCATAACTGGGCTAATCTAATAATCCGCCGCGGAAGCCTTTGCAATTAAAACACACTCATTTCTGTTAACGATCTGGGCAGAAACAAGTGCAAGATGTAAATTTCCATCTTTCACCACTTCGCCCGTCTTGAGGATCGTTACAAGGTTACCTATAAAGAATAATTATAATTTAATGGAAAACAGTTTATTAAAGCGAACAAACAGTACCGCTTCCGGAATTCTCGTTGTTATGCACTGAAGTCGGTTTAAGAATAAACTATACCATCCTTTTCCAGGCATATTATTTTCTCCAAAAGCATGGTCTCGGGGACAATCATCTATAAAACTTTTCACGGATGTAACATCTTCGCGACGTTTAGGGGTCTCTTTCTGCACTTTCGATAATTCACTCATTTATAGTTTTTTCTTCACTTTCGGTGAGAATAGTCATTGGGCCAGGACGATTTTTTTTCTTGAGCATCTAAAACATATCATGAAATATATATGAATACAGATAATCAAAAATAATAAATAAATCTACGAAATTTTGCAAAATTATGTTTCTTGTTGTAATTATATTGAGCTTCTATAATTATATACCAGTTCTCATTTATGCAATAAAATAATGGACACACGATGTCCAATAACTAAATCCACCGAATTATAGCACTAGTAATGGACACACACATTTTTATCATTTTAATCATTAATTTTATTATGATTAATTAAATTTTGTTTAATCCTGTAAACTAGTTTTTCCGTTATAAATATTTTTCATGCGTTTATAATTGTCTATAATATCTTACCTTGTTCTTATCAATTACATGAGAAACGTCAAAAAACACAACTGATGCAATTCACCTGTTCAATACTAAATATTTGTTAAACGAAATGGAACATGTAAAAATTATTCATTTTATTAGCACAACATAATATTTTAATAGCGAACAATGAGACAAACCTATACGAGAGGGCCGAATAATTATGTTGCTTTTCATATTGCCCATTATTGTATCATTTGCCCTATGGGCTTGTCCGGGCACCACGAAGTTAAACTTACACCTGAGTTTCTTGAATTGTATTGTATCCAAATTCGCAGATGTACGCAACTTATTCAATATGTTAATTGATAAACTTCTAATAATATTTTCTTTTATACAATAATAATTGTGCTTCCGCATTTCTACGCATAGAATGCTAATAAAATGATTCCAATTTATTCTTGGAATGGCCACTACTGTACGATGAACAGTAGCTTATTGATCAATTGGAATGATACTCGTAGACTACGGAGTAACAACCATTTTCGGATAATTCAAGGTATATATTTACATAAAGCAAAATTAAAAGGTAGAAAAGGATTTGTTTTTAGGGCGAAAAGACCCTATTTCAGAGATCTCGCGACATGTTATCTACTAAGTTCTAACCTACTAAATTGTCTGCAAACGCTTCTTACGATCAGCAAGCTCAGAATAATAAATTATTATTTTTATAATTTCTGGAAATTAAATTCTTATTAATACCTTTGAGCCTCCTAATTAGTTTAGCTATTATAAACATGGATTAATTTAATCCTTCCCGATCGACTGAATCAGAACCATAAAAAAATTTTCAATTTGGTTTAAATGTCTTACCGAACTCATATCGATGGCATATTTTAATGTAGCGGTTGCCACTTTTCTCCCTTAGAGTTTATGTTATGAAGCCCTTTCCTGGACTACAATTATCATTAATTCTAGATTTTAATTATAAATTGTAAGTGCTAGTAACGTCATACAGAATACTTTTGATGTTTTTGTAGCAGGGTGGTGCATTTTAAAAACATCTACACATATATATGTTTCCGAAAAATGCGGAAAAAGTGAGTAAAGGACCTATTGTTCTTAACAGTTCATCACATTTTACGATTCTGTTATAAAATATTGGTTTTTCAAACTACTAGGATTGCTAAGATTTGTTCATGTTCCAGTATAAATGTGTGGAGGTCCCGTTCCTTTTCAGTATAATATGTTGAAACATTCAAGGGGCCTCAAAAGTAGGTGACACGAATGGTTCCGTTGGATTCCTTGATCAAAACGAAGGTGAGGTTAGGATAGGTTTCAGTGGTTGCTTACTGCACACTTAGGCTAATATTTTTAGGCCCATTGTGATACCACTCCATTCACTCCACATCATTAACCCACCTACTTCACCTACTCACACAACTACAGTATACCACCTGCACATTGCAAGCTCCATATCAACCGGTACATTGACATGGAAGGTGGGTCGGGGCGTGACACGGAATTCTGCACTCCAACAGAGGGTCTTAGTTGTATTTATTAGCATCACCGATCGTAATCGATGATGAAAATTCGATTTGCATCTAGCCTCTGATGGGATTCGAACCCAGCACCTCCCGGTCCAAGTGCCGAAGCTTTAACCACTGCACCACTTGTCCGGTCCTTGTAAGGTGAGGTTACTTCCATCACTTCGCACGTTAAAGCCCCTCTATCAAGTTAAAGACGTTTAAAGAGAAGCCTTCCAACACAGCACCTCGTATTAAAGAAACTTCAATATCTTGAGAAATGACCATTTTTATTTTAAAGTACCAATTTCATTAAAATGCTGATAACATTCTCTTTTAAATAAGGTAAAGTAGGTAATTAATTTGTGGAAAGTTTGTCCTAACGCAACAACAAATTTTATGACAAATTTAGGACAACCGTCATACGACGATATAATCAAGTAAAGTTTATCCTAAACTCTCTTAAACACAAATTTTTTTTAACCGTAATTTAACAGTGTAAAATATTATTAAATTTTGTCTATTATCAACTCAATTTAGACCAAGATGATCTGCATCAATAAGATTATATTTTTATTTTTTTAAACATATCAAGAAGATATTTGTTACTACGGCAGGAATCAATTAAAAATATGAATTTTCCGGAAAATTTAGAGGACACTGGGTGTAATATTCAAAAGTTGTGTCGCATTAAAAGTGTTTTGTTCTAAGATATTTCTAAGAGGTTGCTACGACTAGAATGGATGATTTCATTTTGTACTAGATCCAGTCAAATAAAAAAACATGAATTTTCCGGAAAATCTAGGAAATCACTGGGTGTTATATTCAAAAGTTGTCTTGTTAAAAATCACATTAAAAGTTCTTTGCTCTAAGATATTTCTAAGAGGTTACTACGGCTGGAATAGATGTTTTCACTTTGTATTAGCCCCAATCCAATAAAAAACATGAATTTTCCGGAAAATCTAGGGGACCACAAAATCGCATTAAAAGTGATTTGTCTAGGACTGGAGGAACACTGGGTGTAATATTCGAAAATAGTATAGCTCAAAATCTCATTAAGTACTTCGTCCTAAGATATTTCTAAGAGGTTGTTACTGCTGGAATGGGAGTTTTCACTTTGTACTAGACCCAATCCAATTAAAAACACGCATTTTCCGGAAACTCTAGCAGAACACTGTGTGTAATATTCAAAAATTGTATAGTTCAAATCGCATTAAAAGTGCTTTGTCCTAAGATATTTCTAAGTGGTTACTACGACTGGTATGGGCGTTTTGGCTTTGCACCAGACCAAATTAAATTAAAAAACATGAATTTTCCGGGAAATATAAATTTTCGACTGGGTCTCTAGTACAAAGTGGAACCACCTATTCGAGCCGAGTAACCTCTTAGAAAAATCTTAGTACAAAGCACTTTTTTTATTGGTTTGGGTCTAGGACTGGGCGGCCCATCAAACGTTTGCAATTTAATGTGGCTCTAATTTAAAGACGAAGAAATATTTTTCAAAGCGGTTTGTTATTAGAAAGGGTATAAAATGTCATAAACTAAAAAACACAATTCCATTTAAATTACTTGATCGAAAATTTTTGATTGTATGTGGGCTCCTATCTCTTCAACGGCAACTTCGATTTGATCTTTCAAGTCTTCGATAGTTTCTGAATGATTAACGTAACACTTATTCTTAACGACTCCCCACAAAAAAAAAGTCCAACGTAGTCAAATTGCAGATGATGTAAAGAACCGATCGTCGCGTTTGTCGTGTGTGTCCTCCTCTTCAATTCTGGGTAACAAAAACTCGTTTATCATGGCTCGGTAACGTTCCCCATTTACTGTAAGGGCGGATCCTTGCTCATTTTCGAAAAAATGAAGCACGTATTGGTCTATGAAAAGACGGTGAAAATTATGAGATTTGAATTTTCTTAGATTAAAAATTTCTAAGAAATTCCTTTTTCCACAAGAATGTCATTTTAGATATGCGAGCTCCATTAGCATTTGAATCGGGTTGGCACAGGTAGAGTGCACATATGGGTGTATCAAAATGCTATTGTGACGGCTTTGCCGACCGGTGAACATTTTGAGATTTCTTATAGAATAAAGGTTTCTAGTCAATGTTGGGCTCACAAGAACGTCGTTTTAGGTATGTAAAATCCATTATAATTTGATTTTGGCTTGCACTAGTAGATTACATGTATAAGAATTTAAAGCTTTAGTCTTTCTAGAACTATCTTTCTTTAATTTTGAGTACTTAGAAGGAATGAAATGCATAAGAATGCCATGCACAATGCCATTTGATGCTACTTTCAATTTTGTTTGTGATAAAATCTGTGAACAATGTTTAGTTACTTATAGCGTAACATAATTTCTCCACAATTTTGCGGTTATTAGAATAATGTATTTTAATCAAATTGGGCCTAATATAAACATGGTGAAATGAAATTAATTATAAACCTAACAATGTTGTAAACTTGCCTAAATGATCACATATCACTAATTTATCTTCACATTTTGTTTTATTTTGAATCATAGTATAAACTTCATATTCCCCAGTAGAAGTTTGATTTTTTTCCAAAATAGTACTAACCGCCATTTTTATAATTTAGGAGTAATTCAAGATAAACTTCATTAGCATGGGACGGTCGTATAAATTTACACAACTCACATTTCTGGTCATCAATCATTCCCCATTTAAAAATTGTAAACTATTATCAACATAATTCACAGTAAATATATGGTGTGGTACTTTTGGATATGAATTACTAGATGGTCCAAAATATTTAAATTTTTAAGAATTTTTTTCTGGAAATTTGCGATGTATGTGGTTTATGTATGGTGGAGCTCTACCGCATTTTACAAGAAGTGTATGATCGGACTTAAATACTTTGGTTTCAAGGAAGTGGATTGTCTGCGGAGAACCTATACAGTGGCCGCCGAGATCACCTGATATAAATCCATTAGATATTACCTCGGGGCCATTTAAAAACTAAAGTTTATTCTTCATCTATAAAGAAACTTTACTAGAATATGTGAAGCTTGTAACGAAACGTTTTTGTAAAAGTTTGCAATTCATCATTTATGAACAGGTGTTTGAAATGCATAACCGTTAATGGTGATCATTTTGAGAGTTTAATGTAAATATTTGTAAATAATATTATTTAATTCAAGTTCATATTTGTGCCAACTGTATACTTAATACTTGTAACTGTAAGTTAGTCGTCTGTCCTTCTTAAAGAGATTAAATTTTAAAAAGATCGCAGTAAATTTTCTTTAATTTTTTCTATTCGTTCAATATGTACGAGTACATTATAATAACCCACACGACTATAGCACATTCTAAATATGACAGAACCCTTGATGAATATAAGATTTGAAGAGTCATCTTTTCTTTAAAATCCTTAGAGAGACACTGTATAAAACTCGACAAAGATGGCGATTTTGATATTATTTTTATCAATATGTGGAATTAAACTAAGTGCGAGGTCAAACGTTATTCCCAAGTCTGTGATGTTGGTAACGCGAGCTAATGTTTCGGTATGAATATTTTAATCATAGTTTATCAGAGTTTTTGCTTGAAAACGACATAACAGCACACTTCTTAATGATCAACAATGGGACAGAGAGGTTTGGGATCAACTGCATACATACGACCCTTCGTGTACCGCAATACATCCAACAAGTTATTTGCAAATATTATAAATAATAGTGGACTAAGGTGTGAACCCTGCAGAACACCGGAAATAACGTTTATTTGATTTTAATTCATTTAACTTAACATATTGAACACGATCAGATAGATACGACCCCACCCAATTAACGAATTTTTCAGAAAGTCTTGAATCTTGAGTTTATATTTGATAATTTTTTTTCAATAAGATTATTTGTTGTTGATCAACCTTTGAAAACCCGTGCTGAGATTTTGAAATGCTATTCTTTATGTTTAAAAAAATGTATTTTGTCAATATGGCCTCAAACAGCTTAGGGATCGATGATAAAATAGAGGTACCTCTGTAATTGGCCATATTAGAACGATCACTTGCGTTATAGCTTGGAGTAATTGAATATGTTTTCCATCTATCCGGAAAAACTGAAGGATTTAAGCATTTTTCAAGTAATGATTTCAAAAGATATTATAACAATTTCAAAATATACGAAGAAATTCCGTCCGGACCACAACCATTTTTGAACGAGTTCAATACATTAATAAATACAAATTTGAACACATATAGAACATCAAATTGAACGGGAAATTTAAAATTTAAGTTAGGTTTAAAGTTAGACCAGTTAACAAATTTGTATACGCTTTGCAAAATGTTCCTAAAATAATCTACAATTTCGTTTAAATCAGAACTACATTTTTGATAAAATACATAGTTGTAGGCCGTTCGGATGTTTTACATTCGGAATTAATAAATTTCCAAAAACATTTAGGATCATAACATATTTTAGATTCAATAATCCGTAAATACTCATTATAAGCCTCTCTGTTTTTGTTAATGAACTGTTTATGCGATTCCAATTTTCTAGTTTTATTATATAAGGAAGGGCATCTATTTTTATGGCCACGTAATTTAATCAACTCGTTAGTGAAATGAAGTGAATACCTTGCTAACGATTTAAAACTTTTTTTAGGTACAAATTCATCAATGCTAGCGAACACAATTTCATAAAACTTATCAATATTAATATGAACATCACCAAAAAGTAACCTCAGTGTTAGATAGAGATTTACTTAACCCGGAATTATTACCATTCCTATAGTCACAATATATATTTTTTTCAGATACAGGAATATCATAAGTATAATAATTTCTAATTGAGATTTCAATAGCTTTATGATCAACACTATTAAGATTAACAAATGAGAAGTAGCATTCAGTAATACACATATCATCGTGAACATTTGAAAAGAACGAAATCTAAATATCGATATCTATAATTCTTTATGCAATTAATTTGATTTAAACCACACATAGACACAGCGTCTACAAAATTTTGCTCAATAACTGATGTTATGTTAGTTGGTAATAAAAATCACGTTCATCATCAGGAACCCATCTAATATTTGGTAGGTTGAAATCTCTGGTTACGATAAAATTTGAGTTCATCTTGTCAAATTTGAACATTAGATTGCACATAAATTCAATAAATATTGAATAAATTTCAGAAAATATTGATTAGACAACGATTATAGTAGTTTGACAGAATATGCTTAGCTATACAGCTAGACCGGTCCCAACGGTAAACAACAAAATTTGAGTCAAAAAAACTCGACACTTTTAATGGATTGATGGAACTTAGTTTCCGTAATTGCATAAATATCATATACGGTACTAATAACGTAATTATAAAAAAATACTGATTTCGATGGCATTCATCAATATTTTTATAAAATATACTTAGATTTATATCATGAGATGCTGAAGTCGACTTGACATTTGTAGTTATTCCAGAAATTGCGCTCGAGTTTGATGACGAAAATTTTCACGACGAGTGTGATACTGTTTAACGAGAATATTTTGTGTATTTATTTTTCAAACATTTCCATAATGCTGTGCAAAACTCTCTTTAATCGTCAATTTTAAAAGTTTTGTTTTAAATTATCGGAATTCGCCTGAATGTAGTCCAATAAAAAGCGTAGTAATTATGATTTATGCATTCAGGCGAATTTTTCTTTAGTTTTTTGTAATTGGTAACTCGCGCTGTTAATAAGCAATGTTTATGTTTTATGGTTAGTTTTTTGTCTCAAACCATAAATTGGTTCAATAGTTCTTCTACATAATAATACACATATGTATGTATACATATAACTTTATGTATAAAAAATTAAGTTTTGAACAATAAATAAATTTACATTTTTAAATAAAATAATCATCATAATACATACCTAAAATTTCATTAATTTTAATTCTATAGCCACTTGCTTAGTTTTAATTAGCAACAACATAAAATTTTTCTAAAAACGTAAAAAGTAATTTTCACTAGTACTTAGTATACATTTTAAATCCAATATTTTAATTAGAGCAAACAAAAAATGTAAATAAAATGAATTTTCCATTTTGTTTCATTTTAATTAAGTCGGTTTTGGGTGAAATATTTAAAAAAAATTTCTTTCGTCTATGTATTGTAATAGAGGTAATATGTATAGACACACAATTCAAACCAATAACAACGAAACATTGTAAAGGATTATACAACGATTTTCTTTTATATAAATTTTCTTTTCTAATTACATCATTTCCAAACCTTTTCGTTAAGCAACAATACGATATTTTTAATTTTGTCTCTTTCGAGAATATATAAAATAACCCAAGACAAAATTGTATTTATAAAGTATTTTATTTTGAAACGAGAATATTTTGTTCTTTGTAAAAATCGAACAAGTCCTAAATTACTATCAACTAAACAAAACGAAAAAAACCTTTATGTGCTCACTTATCTGTCATTCCAAAACTTGTAATCTCTTAATCCCAGTTTACAAATTATTATTTACTTATAAAGTTGAAATTTACGAGTATTGTCGCAACATTGAGGCAAAAATTTAGTCAAAGAGGAACCAAACCTCTGGCAAGTGTATAAACCGAGAACCAAAACTATAGTCGAAAGTGACAATACCAAAATCAGTTATTTCGAAGGTCGCTGCCGAAGATACAACAGTGCTTCAAGTGATACTAATAATCAAGAAAACTCTTAACATTCGTCTAGCTAAACAAAGGAGATGTCTTGCGGCTTTAAGCAATATTTCGCTACTATGGTTTAAATACATTTTTAGCTTTAAAGTTGTCTTTTATCACTTTATATAATATTCCTTATAGTGACAACTTTCATTATTTCTATTTTGGAAAATCGATTTCGAATATAATTCTACCTCAGTTCCTTTACAACTATTAATGAATAGTTGTAATGGAACTGAGAAAGAATTATAATCGAATTTCGTGTTACAAAATTGCTCACTTGCTGTACTTGAGAAACGTAACCTTACTTTTGCCGGTAATCGAAACACTACAATTCCTGACGAGAACAAATAGATTATCTGTGTAAGCGAGTTCGCAACGAGAACATTTCTACGGCAGGGACTCCTACGGCAGCACGTTTCCCAGATTACGTGGCAGTCGTTGGGGGGTCAAAAACTGTAGAATTATATCCGAGGGCTTATGAGTGCTGCACTGATAAATGATTGAAAAGGAAAGAAGAAAATGAGTAACCTATGACTATTGATACGAGCTATTAAATAATGTGCACTGAATTAATTCGTAGTCATAAATTTTTTTCTGTTTATTTTCGAGGTTGAACAAGTACTGTTACCAACGTCCAAACGAATAAATTAAAACAATTTAACTCTTAGGTTCTTAAGGTATCTTAAGAAATATGAATAAATTAATAACTATTTTTCGTATCACAAATCATCGCAATTTGTACCCTTTACGATTTCAAATAACATTATATAGAATTTAATTTATTAATAATTATGAGCTACTATAAAACCATGGATCGATCCCCTAGCGAAGTTAATAATACGATAATTATAAACTTAGTAAACTAATTTTGTTGTTTTTTCTTTAGCGTCTAATAATTGGCAATAATCATCATAAAATATAAATGGTATATAACTTATAAATTTGGATAATAAAAAGAGAAAATATGGTTTCAATTCGCTGTTTATGTACAAAGTTACGATCAGATGATCATAACGTCCGGTAGTTTTAACTCCAAACATTCATATGAAACCATATGACGTTTGTTCGATTCAGGAGTGAACCAATGACCCCAATAAGTCCTCTAACAGGCGATAAATCTACCTGATAACTCACAAAAAAAAACTCGCACAGAAAGGTCTCGTACAACCAAACGGGAATTATTTGAATTTTCTGCGATACAGACGATACAATAAAATTTCCACCGTTTGAAATCTAAAGCAAGAAACAAAAAATAGAAATATCACAACATTAAAGATATAATTCGATTTTTACCTTTACAGGAATGGAAATATGTATACCGAAATCCCAGTAGTTTTCCCTGTGTGCAAAACTGCACTTTCACTATATTTCTATATAAAAGAACCGACACGTTACAATACGAATTTATTTAATTATTTAATCAAACATCACACAAACTTACGCAATTAAGGTTTATATTAAACGTACTGATTGACTAATCAGTATCAGAATTTCGCGACTAACACGAGCTTTTACAAGAATTTAACACTAAATAATCTACCATAAATATGTACATACAATTTTAATGTTTTATTTTGTTTATACTGAAAGTTCACTACACAGTGTAGTAATTTTACTAATTTTTCTGAAAATTTTTAGTGTTACCATATATTTAAAAATAAACACTTCAAGTAAATAAAAAAAAACTTCATTTCAAATAAAAACTTCAATTTTTTATTAAACAAAAAAATGTCTAACCTCCTTGGTTAATAAATAAATTCTAATTGTATATAGTTATATACGAGTGTAAAAACAGCCTTTTTGTTACATTCAATTCTTTATTATGGTTTTCACTTCACCGTAGCTCTATATTCATTTTCGAATGACATTTCTCGTTGAGTCGGTTAAGTGAAAACCATAATAGGATTTTAACGAATTTTATCACAATTCTAAATATTAATTGTTTGCATACATATTTTGATTGAATATTTTCAACATTTGATCGTTTTGTTGAAACATTATACAGCTATTATTAGATTTTTTCATAAAAATTTTCGTCAGTAGAATTCCAGTTAATGTTTCCGGTTCCAATCTGTTTCTTATTTTAGTTTTGTTTATATTTATTTGAGAAAAAATTCTCTCAACATTCGCGGTTGCAACAGGAATACACAGTACTACCATTATCACAGTCTTAAGCAAAGGGAATGCTTTCGATCCATCACAGCGTTTAATATTTAAAATTGTGTCCCAAAATAGATCGACTTCAGTTTTCTGATCAAGTTTTAATGATTTAAAATCAATCTGTCGGATTTCTCGCCATTCATCGTCAATTGCTTGCAAATTCTCGATGTCGATTACGTGAGGAAACAAAGTGCATAAATTTGTAATTGTAATTTGGCTTTTACTAATTACATTTAAGGGAGCAATAGTTTCAGCTGCCAATAAAAATTTGTCGCTCAAATCAAATTTTTTCAATAAATGATTACAAAGTTCCACGTAAAATTTCAAGCAAGTAGTTCTAAACTCTGTTTCATCATTTTCATTTAAACACTTCGTTTGTAAAGCAGATATGACTTCCAATCCTAAGTAAATATCTTTCAAATTTTTTATTAAATTTTGGTTGTTTATATCTATTGAGTTTAACGCCATGTTAGAAATTGATTCATCCTGATCCTGAACAAACTAATCAAAAATTTTTGAATATAAACGGCGAACTTCCGACAACAATATATGGACTGTTTAACTCCAACTCCGACTCACTTTGAAAAAGTTTATTTAATTTATTGATATATCCTAAAATTATAAAGATAAACAAGTATTTAGAAATTAGACAATTATTATTCTTTCTAGATACTAAAAATAACTCATATCTTCAGCATTTATTTAACTAAGACTTACCTAGGATGAATTTTAAGAATTTTAAATATAATTCAAATTGTGGATTGTGAAGATATTCGATTAGTCGTTGTGTTGAATCAAATTTCTCCAAATCTTCGTGAATAAAAAATAGTTTTAAAACTTCTAGTCGACTTAATATTTGGTTCACAGTGGATTCCAACGATAACCACCTAGTTTGTGAGGGGTGCAGCATTTTTCGTGGTTTAAAGTCTAATAAAATTTGCAAATCGAAGAAAAGTTCTATTCGTTTCGGACTATTTTGAATGAAATTATATATGTCACGACAGGTACCTTCAACATACTTTGGCAGTACTTTGCAGGCATGGTTGGCACATAGTGCGAAGGAATGGCACGGACATTTTAAAATAATTAGATTTGGGCAATCATTTTTCAACAATGTAGCTACCGATCGTTGTGCTCCAGTCATTACATTTGCCCCATCCGCAGCAAAACCCACAAATAATTTTTTATAATTAATTCCTCTTTCCTCAAAAGTGTCCACGATTTTTTTGTAAATTCCAGCTTTCAACTTTTATAAGCCCGAAAAACATATCTTGAATTTTGTTTTTGAATGGCAGTCGAACTACTATGCTTAAGAGTTTTGTGGTCGAAATATCGGTAGATTCATCGATACAAATACTGAACGGCGATATTTTCATTAAATCGCAAAGCTCATTCAATTGTGTTTTCCCGATCACATTTTTTACTATGGATGTTGTTTTTGTTCTCGCGCATGAAATATTTTTCGTTATTGAAGAATCGCTGATTCTGGTTTTCAACATCGGAATTAAATGATCCATGGTCAGAAATGACATATTGTGTTCCGCACAAAAAGCGCTCAACTGTATTTCGGCTATACAAACTTTTTTCTGGTGACTGGTAATTTCATTAATACTTTTAAAAGATAAATTATTATTTTCATGTATTTTTAGAGCCGCACTGCGTTCAATATGTTTTTTGCATTTTACGTGGTTGTATAAATCCCGTACTCCTGCTTTAGCTTTCAACTCCGAATTGCAAATTTTGCAAAAAGCTAAACTATGATCACTTCTTTTGGATCCACGATTTTAGGATGTCATCATTTTCCCACTTTTTCAAATATATCCTTTCAATTGCGTTTTTTTGCTCTCTATATAATCATAAAATACATTTAATTTTTAATAAAAAACAATCTTTCACAATAAATATATCCTACCGGTTGCGTTTCTTCATCAAACCCTATTTCCTCATTATCTGAATTAAGTGATGGAATCGTAGTATGCTCTGGCGATTTTTCAATAATTTTTGAGGTGCAAGCTGTTAAAATATTATTGAATAATATTATAATTTAATATAATAAAATTATATTAAATAACGTTACATTCTTTCACAGTAAAATAATTTTTAATTGTGGACATTTTTTAAAATTTAATCCACTCGCGCCATTATCCACTTGATCTTGAATCACATTAAATTTTATGAATAATCACAAATTCACACTAGTCACTTATTTGTTATATAAAAATACTCGTTCTTCAAATATTTTGTACAGCTTTACTTTAAATTTAATAATTTTTAATTTTATTAACACAACAATTACTGTATAATAAATATAGATAGTTTTAACCAAAAAATAACACAATGTAGCTTGAACCAAAAATTTACATGACGTCGTCAAATCGGAAGGAAGTATGGAAGTGGAAATAATCAAATAAAATAACAGAGAAAACCAAATGAACATAGAAACAAAAATTACGTTTAGTTGTCGGTTGAGTTGAATTGATTGAATTGGTTGGATATTGACAGAACATAGATAAAAAAATTCAAATAAATTCGATGTTTTATTGTAAAAATAAAATAAAAATATCAATTTATTTGATATTAATTATACTACAAAATAACAAATAAAATAAAAACTTCTTAAAAACTTCAAAAAGCATTTTTTAGTGAAAAAAACTTCATTTTTGGAGAAGAAACTTCAAATTCTTCACAGAGGTATAAAAACTTCAAAAAGAAGTTAAAACTTTACAAATGGCAACGCTTTCATGAGTAGTCTACACTACTTATGAAAATGCCGATTTGAAATGACTGATGGTAAAATTTCTAAATACTTATTTTCTTGTTATCCCGATGTCTATTTACCCGTTAGTCTTTATGTATATAAAAAAATTAATTGCAAGAGTAAAAAATGCCTATGAGCCGGTTATGAATATCCATCAAATATACACCGGTCACCTGACCACCACGAACCGTATGATTGTTATTTGTACACTTTGTGGTTTTACCTATATTCAAAAAATTGCATCCAAAATGTTTAAATTTAATTTAATTGTACAAATAGGGTGTACAAGGAGCAGAATAGGCATAATAAAACACAAGCGGCGTATGTTAAAGTTGATGAAACAATTTTTTGTGGTACCAACAGAAATAATTCTTACAGTCAAATATTAATTTAATAACAAAAATAAGTTTTCCAGTTTACTAATTAACTCATGTAGCAATTTTGATATACAATTCAATTTAATTTAATATTTAAGCAACAGGTTAGATAACTTAGTCTCCCTAGGTTACGAAACGAAATACCGAGAAACACATTTGTGCATTATATCATCAACTCCTTCTATAAAAGAAGTATCATTTGGTAGAATTTTTATAATGCGAATCTGCTAAAATTACCAAACAAATTTGGTTTAGTCATCAATTTTCTTTCCGATTTAAGTAAATATCGCTTTGCAATACTCCCAATTATATATTTTGACTAGTTTGATATTTACCTACAGTCGTCACCTCTACGGTAGATATAACGGATGATCAGTTAGTATTATATTATAATTTATAAACATAAAATGGACATTTTTCAGATTATCCTTCAAAATTGACATTTGTGTTCTGTATTGGTTGGCAAATCACCATGGAAAGTTACACAGTTCCACGTTTGGAAATTGTTAAAATTTATTATAAAAATAATCACATGAAATTGATGGTCACATGGACATAATCGAACAGAGCTTACTATTCGTAATGCAATTAAAAAATTGAAGCCAAATGGTAGTGTTTGTAATGTTATGAATCCAACCCGGCAAAATCCTAAACGTACTGAAGCACGACGTTGTTTTCAAGAACTTGGGTTTTCTTATGGCTGCACATGGCATATTCTTCATAAAGATTTGCATTTCAAGGCGTAACCCAAGAACTTAAACTAAATAACCATTTATTGTACAGAAATCAGACACATTCGGCTTTAGAACAAATTGAAACAGATGCATGTTTCATGGAAAAATCATCTTCAGCGATAAACTCAATTCTGGTTAAATGGCTTCGTGAATATCTATTTTATTATTATTTATTTTAGAAAAAGAGTCTACAAATTTGACTTGAGAACATACAAAAAACTAAACACGGATAAAATAGATGTTTTCTTGTTAAAAAACATTTAAGTAGTCGACTCAAACAATTAAATTTTCAACCCGGCTTTGCTTAGGCAAAAGTCAAAAAGATTTTCAATTTTGTTAAAACTCGTGCACATCATGTTCACCGGTTTGTGGGGACCATAATGTGTCCTATGTTTATCTACTTGAAGAAACTCAGAATTTCTTAAGGTTCTGTTCGGTGCTGTTATTCCAATAAACTACAGTAACGCCGGTGACGATTTCATCCAGTAAGATGTTTCCAATAAATGAACACTTCAAAAGTTCCTTTCTAATTTCCAGGGTTAACAGATTGTAGGTTCTACATTCAGCGAGATGTGGCGGTACTTCTTGCAGGTTAATAAATCATACACAAAAAATTTCATAAATTAAAATGATTAAATCGTATTAATAATTCAAGTGAAATTAAATCTGGAAAAATAGAATCTGGATTCTTCCCTAAATCTCAAATTTGAAGTTGTACGAGTATATGAATGAATTTAGCGTGACACAGCCAAAAATTGGTTTTTAAATATTAATATAATTCTAAAAATTAAATACGACGAAGAGATTCAGCATGTCTAAATGTTGACATAAAATATCCTTCAAGCATCAGCCCTATCCTAAAATTTGCTTTTGATATTCGCCCCTTCCCCTAGAGCTAGTCCGTTTCTTTGCTTTTCGCTTGTTTTAATTAAAACTTGTCCTGGTTTGTTCATCATTATACGAGTATTTAAACATTTTGACAAGTCCAGTGAGTCTGACACTCTTAATCGAAATTTTTCGATTAAGCAGACCAGCATTTATTCAATACAATATTTAGATACGAATATAAATGACTCCTCAAAATAATCGAACTCCTGAGAACTTTAAACCTTCTCCGAAATGTTAATCCTTTCTGGAAAATTTCACTTCATAATATTTACTACTTGTATCGAAAAACAAGAATTGCTGGTTTGAATGGTTCTTGAAGCACCGTTTTTCTTGCAACAAAACAATTTCTCCGAATTGAAAATATTCTCTAATTAATCTAAAGTTAAATGTTAAAAAACTCAATTTTAAGTAAATTAAATCTTCATTACTATCTAACATTTCAATCTAAACCAATTGATTTATATTTTTTTGCTATGGAAAACCCATCTTCAAATCTAGAAAATGAAGAATAAATTTAATTTTCTAATATTTATTTTTTCCAAACTACGTACACAATTCGTAGATAGCACAGCATCGATCTATACGAACACAAAAATATAACCATCGTTCCTAACTTATTGAATACGGTGATGGAACAAAATTTATATTTAAGTACTTAGAACTTAATATTGCTGCCGGTATTTCGATCACTGTATGTATGTAGTTCTAATTTTTTGCTCGATTCGATTGAAAATTGATTATCTGGCCGCAGAGTAGAAAAATGGAAAAACAGTCTTAATACCACATCACAACAAATAATGAACCGAAAAGTTTTCTTATATTCTGCTAGAATTTGAGGTACGAAGAGTTGTGGAACTTAACAAATATTTCGCTCAAGCCAGCTATTTTGAACGAAACCAGATTTAACACTCGAATACATAATATACATGATTTGCGCGCATATCGTTTTGATTTCGAGCGGGAACCTTTCTTGGTTAGATTAACAATGGAGATACTTTGGCTGTGTTGAAAATTTATTCATCAAAATTTAATCTGTACGAATATATGCACACAGTCAAAACTCCAAATTGTAGTGTATCACGAAGCAAAATTATTTATAAAAAATTTGAATTCATAAACAGTTTTTTTTGTTTTGGTGGTTTCTTAAATCGGTTTTGTGGTGTAAGACGGAATTTTTTTATTATAATGATGGATTTAACATTTCACACTGTACAGGCTGTGTGGTGAGATATTAGTTTATGGAAATTTTATTAAAAAATATCCAACGTACGTATATACCAATGTTTCGGTGATACCACCCAACTAAGCAAACAAAAAACTTTAATTAAATCATTAATTTTAATGATAATTACACTTAAATTACTATTATTTTTATACGACAGCATAAAATTATGATATTAATTAAATCATTATGATAACGAAAGTTTCGAAATATTTCATAAGACGGATGAGATAACATTTTTTGGTATAAAAATACGTACGCATAATATACAATAGCAGTGAAAATGGGATCCTACTCTAAAGTTTAAAAATGTGGATAATTCGTATATGTAAATATATATTTCCCGTGACAATCGTTATAGTAAATTTTTATGTTCTATCTATCCTGGAGGGGCTGTTAATAAAATCAATATACTTTTACATCTACATATATGATATCGTATATTTGTTTGTTGCTTTTTGTGACTAAGTGATCAAATGTTAGCAACTGTCTGGTAAATATGCAGCTTCGTTTGTCCTTAACTAATCTTAGGGATTCGTCGTTCCAACAAAAACTCTGATGAATGGATTGGATGATAGTTGAGAAAAGTATTAATACTAAATAATACTTCAAACTTTTCGTTTTTATTGAGTAAAACTAATTTGCTAATGCTAATCGCCGCTAATGGATAAGTGAGAATACCTTAGATAAGATAACTTTCTCTAACCATTGTCATATTTCATTTACTTAATTACTGATAAATCCGAAATTGTAAAATTTAGAATACCAAGAAAAGATCTAGTCTTCACCAACCCCTTCGACCGTCAGTAATGAAAATCAAAAATTGTGCTGGATTGAAGAAGGCAGTTGAGGTGCTTCAAAAACCAATAATAAGCTTCTATGAGAAGAGATGCCCTCCTAGTAAACCCAAAGAAACTTGGACACTTAAGTGGACTAGTAGATTACGTAGATTTACTAATGAACCAGAAAAGAAACCTTCTCAATAAAGCCAAGTAAATCTGTAAAATTTAATTCTGGCATTTACATAGGTCCTCTCAAAAAGAGAATCAAAAATGCACCCAAATGGTAATATAATTCGAAATGTGGATCTCTCTGTGAGGTAGTAGTTATCCTTTCGGGAACTGGTATCTGAACTCTAGAGGAGCTAGATCGTCCTTTAAGCGGAACCAATTGGAAATCACCGGAGCATTTATTGGATACCCATTTCCCAGGAAAAAGGATCAAAGAGCAGTAAAATAAAATCTACTCATCGACCAGAAAGTAAGTCCTAGAGATTGGTAACTGGCTGCTAAGATGATGCCCGTAGGAAGGCTAGCGTCGTTCCTTTCTTCTAGTTCAAAATATTAGGCTCCGATGCCGTTTTTGCTGCCCTCTTACTAGAATTTATTATCGACCACCGTTTACATATATTCAGAGCCTGTCTATATAAGTCAGTCCTCGTTCTTATTTAAATGTTTAGAATGTCTAGTGGACAGGTTAACTTTAGAGAATGCCTTATCTAGAGGTTGATATAGCGCTTCATGAAGTCGTATTCACAAATTCGAAAACCGGTGGATACCAAAGAATTTGCCCTGCTAGCATTTTTGGACATTAAGGGGCATTCATATTAGTCCAGTCAAACTAGCTAACTAATATAGTTACACAACCAGGTATTGTATAAATGACTAATCGTTAAATCCGAAGAAAAGTGAGGTGGTTCTTTTCATGAACCGAAAGATTTTGGAAATTTTCAATCTCCCAATAATAAAAAATCATACAATCCCAATATCTTTGGAGACTAGGTATCTTGTAGCCCGGTTGGATCCAAGCTTGCCAGGTAAAACACGCATTGAAAAAATACGTATAGTGATTGTACGTCGCGGTATTTAGACCCATTTTCTCCTTTGCATCATTGATATGGTGATCTAGAGTTGAAACTGGGACTGGTAGAAAACAACTCACTTTAGAAAGTTCAGGGAATATTTTCTTGAGAATTGTGGGAGCTAAGCATACCACTCCGACTGATGCACTCAAAATTGTCTTGGATAACCTACAACTGGATCTCTGGATTAGGAGGTGCGCAACATTCATGGATACTCGCCTGCAGTATCAAGGAACCATTCTCCCGTGCTATTGAATACCAACGCATCAGAAGGGAAGTAAATAAACTTCAACGGCCTGCCTATCATCCTACTCGATGACCGTAAGCAGCGCATCTAGAATACTACAGGCCACACTACCTTCTATGTCATAAAATTTATGTCTACACTTTATTCTGTGAACTGTAGACGGCAGACATGTTCACAAAAATAATAAACGAAAATAAGCAAAAAACATTTGTATACGTGTACTAAAAGTAAGGTTATGTCTTCCCGTAAATTACACTAAATGTGTACATATTTAACACAGTACATGTTTAACACAATTTAGAATGCATAATTTTATAATAATATTATAAATTAATACTTACCAATAGTTTTTAAACAATTTTTTTATCAATATGACAGCTTAAATACACAAAAAAATCAAAACAATATTTTTAATTTTAGTGCTGCCTATAGAAGGAACCGACGACATAAAAGACGTCATATAGAAAATTTGCCACGTGGCCGGTCTTAGAGGCATCCATTGAACTGAGAAGACCCATAAATTAGCGAGGGAGTTGGTGCGTGGTCCACCTTTGTGACACCTGAATCAGGTTTCGGCTTGATGTTGTTACTCTATAAAAGAGGCATTATCAAGTAAATCAACAACCAAAATTAAACAAGGAGAGACAACTCTCCCACCTGTCATTTCTTGGAATCAAGGATTGAGAAAGAACCCTGATACCTTAAACTATGATAGAGACACCTTCACTTGGCATTCTCGTCGAACACTGTATTCTAAGCAAGCATTTCTTTGGAATGCAGGTTCGGGCGAATGCTAATTGCCAAGAATGTGGTGAAGAAGAGCAAGATACTATTGAACACTTCTCAGTGAACAGTTGGTATAATCTTCATTATTATTTCCTTTACCGCTTTCAAGACCGACGCACTGATATCAGGAAATTATAAGACCGATAGAATCAGTTCTGGTCATTATTTGCATTTCGACTTAAGACACCAGGGAAATAATTGGATATACTCCACCCATGGAAATAAATAGCAGCACGCATACCATACACCAAACATCAACTTCTCCAACTTCTCATAATACCATTTGCGTTTGAACAACTATTTGCTTTTGGAAATTTGCTCTAATCGATCGATCGTCGGTAACGAGTTTTACTAGGCCTAGTTCCTGATGTATCGCTTGCATATTATTCTTCTTACAATATAAATTAAATGTATTGTAGTTCCTAGGTTCCGTTCAACCCTAAAGTTGCCCCACCAGCACCTCATTAGTGTTTTATTGTAATTATCGGCAAATTATTAAAATGAATTTTCCTGTGAAACGACCAGGTCGTGTTGGAAATCAAAATGAGATGGATCGGTAGCCGAATATTAAGACGTAGCCGCACCCACCATCCGTTTTCTCCCCGTAAAAAATACATCATGTAGTCCTCGTACCCACCTTTCAGTTTCTCACCCTAAAACAGGAGCATTGCATTATAGAGCCGTATCTTCTGTAACTTGGAACTTCGTTACAATTCCTCTGATAAAATTTGGCGTAAAGGATTTTATTTCAATTCAGTTTAATTTTTCTGAAATACCCGTTATAAAGAATGGCCCATATAACGTTTACAATTTAATTTGCCTCTAATTCAAAGACGAATGAATATTTTTAAGGTGAATGGTTTTTATTAGAAAGAGTATACGTTGCCATTAAGTACGGAGCACAATTTCATTCAAATGACATCCACGGCTGGCTTTACCGTACCCCATTCTATCAACCCAATTTGCCAGAACATTTTTGATTGTATGGGCTCCTATCTCATCAATGACTACTTCGATTTGATCGTTCAAGTCTTAAATATCCTCTAGATGGTTATCGTAACATTTATCTTTAACGGCTCCCCACAAAAAAGTGCAACGAAGTCAAATCGCAGCTGCGTGGTGGTCAATTGACATGCACGTTACGGCTGATTATTCGATCCCCGAAGACAGAGTATAAAAGACCGATTGTTGCGTTTGTTATGTGGCAAATTGCACGGTCCTGTTGAAACCAAATTTCGTGTGTATCCTCCTCTTGAATTCTGGCTAATAAAAACTCATTTTTCATGGCTCGGTAACGCTCTCCATTGACTATAAGGGCGACTCCTTGCTTATTTTCGAAAACATATGGACCAGTGATGCCGCCGGTCCAAAATCCACACCAAACGGTCGTTCGTTGTGAATGCATCGGCTTCTTCATGGTTACGTGTGGATTTTCTGAGCTGCGTTGGAAAAGATGATTTTTCGGTAAAAATGCTCATTTTCTTCCAAGCGTTCCACGCCCAAGTAGCGAACCGAAAACGTTGCGGATGGTCATTTTGCGTCAGCTACTGCACTAATCGAACTTTGTACGCCTTCATACCGAGGTCTTTATGCAAAATTCTCATCACAGAACTGCGTGAAATGTTAAATTCTTGAGCACGATGGCGAGTTGATGTTGATGTGTGCTCAGACACATTATGAGCAACAGCTGCAATGTTTTCGGCTCTACGCGCTGTAAATGCACGTGCACGTGCACGTGTTGGTTTATTCTGTAACAATCCAGTTTCACGAACTCGCTTTCCAAATTGATCCACAAATTGCCTTGTAGGCATTTCATTACTACTGAATTTTCCACGTAAATTTCTTACTTACACTCACCGTTTTGAAAGTAAGTTTTCAATATTTCCTAATTTTGTTCAAGCGTAAAGCGACCCATTTCGTAAGTGTCAAACATTAAACTAATTTTTTGTCATAACACGAATGACGTAATTGTTGCCACAGTCTAAATAACTGGTAGTTGAAATTGTAAACGCTAGAAAGGCCATCCGTTGTAACTCCTTAACAAGAAAAGGTATTACTGTTCATAGTAACTGCACTTAAACTATTTAAGTATAACTATTTCCCTATTTCGCACTAAACCTTTATTTTGAAGAATTAGTATTCTTGACAATGCGATGTGTTTGGAAGACATTTTTAACTGAATAATGCGAAATTCTTCCTCATGTTGTTTTCAAAAATCTCGAAAAAATAAATTTGTCTGAAAATTATTAACAACGAAGTTCTGAAAAGAATAAAGGAATTCTCAAAAACTCAATCCAATTCAGAATATGTACATATTACACTAACATTAAATTCTAAGCGAAAATTCATCCCTGGTGCTGACCTTGATACGACAAACACAGTGCATTCCATTTGATAAAGATAAACGAATCATTTTCCAACAATCCAACAGCTATCTACATAAATAAGCAAAAAATAATGTACCTTGTTCCCTTTTTTCATTGTACTGGGTATGTTGTTAAACCGAACAGCATTTTACGGGTACATCGCGGAATGTATAAATATTTATTCAGGATTTTATTTTTTGTAAATTTTCCACATGAATCCGGGTGATACAAAAAGCGAGTATGCAAACGAAATAAAATACGAAATGAAATGATTTTCCGCAGCCAATTAAATTGATAATTTTAGTATATCGACCCGATTTTAATTGAATTAGTTGCGTATATTATACAATCAACACATCGTACAAGAATAACTCTGACAAATAATGGTTACAAATATGTACATGTTCATAAAAAAATAAAGTTCGGGTACACAAAACGGTAGGGAAAATAATTTCACGTGGGATTTGACATGAATACCAAAACGGTAATAATTTTCCTCTATTCAGATAAAGAGAATATTTATATTTGTCTGGTGTTTTAGTTTTTGTACAGCTTTTTATTACAGTTGCCGTTTTAATTTTCCTGTTTTTCAGCTATAGAGTTTCAATGCGGCAAAATATTAAAAATCTCCGGAAAATGTGAGATAAAAAAATATATACATATGGATACACACCCAGCAAAGAAAATGAATGGATCTGATTTTCCTTATCTCATCTGAGCGGCGCTGTTCTCCCGTTTACTTTTAGTGGATGGATTATACGAGCAAGTATAATGGTTTGAGGGTAAAATACGATTTTAATTTTATTGTGTTTTGATGACAGCTATCAAATTTTTTTAAATAGAAATGAAAATGTTGGTAACTATTTGAGTGATTAAAAAAATTATATTTTGAATATGCGGGAAATTTATTAACGAGGGAGTCTGATAATGAGTTCCGTCGTTATTACTGCAAATAAAAAGAGTCTCTTTCGTCTCTAGTATTCGAAATAAAGTGTTCTGAAAACAATACAAAAGCGATGCAATTAAAATATTTTTGATTTTATATTCTGGTTCACAAATCATCTAGTACTTTATTTAACTTAAATAAGTTTTTCTCCGATCGTATGAAAAAATATATCTTTCCGTTGTTTTATCGAAATGAAAAGCTCATAATTCCAGTATGTTGTATTTGTTGCTAAGCAACAAGTAATAATAGTACGAGAATATTTTTTCTGGCCTAGGCCACGAATATATTCCCGTATGGATTTTTAATTGTTTAGAAGAAATAAAAGTACACTTATAAGGTCAAACGCATTTATTTATTTTAATTTAACAGTATACATAATAATCAATTTTTATTAGATAAATCTATGCCAAATAATTATGTGTTAGGAATAGGAGTTAAATTTTACTTATTTGTAATATTAACGGTTATCGTACAATTAGTACAATTATTGAACATTGGTGGATTAGTAGTATCGCATCCCAGCATTGTTGCTGATATATTGCTATTAAAATCATTAACATTATTTGCATCTGCTGTTTCATTATCCGTTGTATCGAAAATCTTATGAGCAACTTCAATTTTATTGATAATGGATTCATCGATATACCCTTCAGCAACAGTCGATGACTTCTATCCTCCAAATATTTTTAAGCATGTTAAATCTGCGCCATTATCAACTAAAATTGTCGCAGATGAACGGCGGAAACAGTGCCCTGTGTATTGTTTTGCGTCTGGCAATTTTAAAGTAGTAGCAACAATTTGTGGCATTTTACCAAACTGATGTATGCCAACTACTTGTTTGAAATCTTTACCATTTGTGTATTTAAAAAAAACGCAAAGAATTTAAATCTTTTGGACGCGAAGCTATATACTTTCTGTAATATTCTAAATAAGTTTCGTTTACAATAAATGATCGTGGTTTATTTATCTTGTTATTCGGGATTTTAACTGAAAGTTTAGATTCCAAATCCCACCAGCGATTCCAAAAATTAACGCAACTTACAAAAAACAATCATAATACAAAAAATATTGCGGTGTGAATTGTATTTTAACCGAAAACATATTTGAATTTAATGTATAAATACAAATAATAATCGTTTTAAATACCTACATGCTTACTTTAGTAACTAGAAACGAATCATCTGAAGCTTCCAAAATGAATTGTTGAACATATTCCATAGTTTTAGATTTCTTCGCTTTATATCCGTCGGATTTCTGTTTCAAGAAGACACGTGATTTTTGGTATTTTGCAATATCCACATGATTTTTAACCACAAGCATCGACCTGATCGTTGAGTAGTTTGACCATAATGTGGATGATTTCAATTTTGTAGATAAATCAGCGAAATACGCCAGAATGACGTTTTCCGAAAATGATTTGATGTGTTTAGATTGACGATAATCCATAAAGCGTTTATAAGCATTTTCGTATTTTTCCTTCGATTTTTGCGAGAGTAAATCACATGTAGCTGAATTAGCTGCTTCCACTATATCCGGCGGGGTACAAGATAAGGATAATTCGCTTTCACTGTCCATATCCCTTAAATTTCGTTCACACGTTTTTTATAAATCAAATAGGTAGTAGGTACACAAACTTGACAACTTTTGAAAAAAATAAAAACAAAATGTATTTATGTCTTATGATGTCGTGGCTAACTAAGCAATAATTTTATATTATTTTCGATTTTTTACTTTGTTTTGATTTCTTGATATGATAATTAATGAATAATACTAAAAATTATTTTGGGTTTATATTCGTTTTAAAGTCCGATCGGAGAAAAAATAGTATGTTCAATTCGGAGGAAAAGTGCATTCCCGGACTCCCGTGGGCCAATTTCCACTATCGTCCGAGAATGCAGTACTTTTCCTCCTAATTATACAATATACTACCTCGTTTGACGGTTAATAATCCATTGTTTATTCCCGTATGCAAATAAGTATTATAAATTATTTATTTGTTCCATTTTGAACCGCACAGCTTAAAAGCTTTCTGCTTTTGGAGTTTTTTCATTGCAATGATACTGTAGCACCAAAGATATGACATACTTCTGCATTTTAGTACTTAAATAATCGCCCCTTTTCGACATCTGTTTCTCCCTCCTTTTGTAATCCATTATCAAGCTTATACAGCTCATCTATCCATATTGCGTTTACCGCTTTCAAAATTAAAAGCAATTTATGATGTATTGCATTCTCAGAACTAGTACGAATGTCTTAATGAAACATTTGTGATTTATCATTACGGTTTTCATGATTACGATGTGTTTAAGCTGTTTCGAAAAATTATTTTAGAAGGTCCTACTTTAATGAAAGTTACTGAACCAACTTTGATGAAAGCTATTGAAAGGGAGTTTCCGTTTACCAGGAATCGAATGCAATGGGACCGAATATCGAGCAAAGTCATATAAGAGTAATGCTGCACCAAGCTGGATGCTTTCGTTTCTTTCCAATTTTAAGTGTCTATGCTGCCACCAAAATTTGTGTTGACTCAAGTTATAGTTTGCTTGACGTTGTTGATAATGTTGTTGTCGCATTTTCTCTCTCTGCTAGGCGCCCTCCGGGTTTCACTGGTTAGCATTAGTTTGTGTTTACCAGTTTTGTATGGTGGATGCAATTGGGACTCTCAAAATATTTTGGAATGAAATTCGAAATGTCGCCGACTAGGCTGCAATTAGTTAATTTTACATTTTTTACCAATTTTTATTAGTAAACTAACGTATATAACGTTATATTAAATAATTTTAACTTCAAGGTTTTCGTAGATTTACCATTCGCTATATCGCTAAAGCCCGAAGAAGTGGTTTTAAAAAGATCTCCGTGCGGTGTTATGCAGAATAAGTGTCTGCGGCCTGTTTACAGCCGAGACAGATTGACTGATCGGGGTTAAACTTCATTATTAAGCTTTCACATAAATTGGAAGATTCCAGTGATGTGTAGCCTAAATCGGTCTACCGGAAGTGGCAGCTTACACAGGAGCATTTTCGTTTTCTGCAATTTTTTTGAAAAGTATATAACATTTACGAAAAAACTATTAAAATTAACATATTTAGATTCAAATTTCAACAAAACTTATTCAAATTAATTTTAAATTTTACTGGAAAGGGCGAGTTTTTATAAAACAAACTTTATTTCACCTAAATTCGGTTCTCTGCAGTCCAGGCGAATTGACTACTTGGAATGAAACTTCAAACTAACGCTTTTTCTTTTAACGCGTAAAAATTAATTGTTTATTTGAAAAAATACTTTCCTTTGGCTGTTTTAGGTGATAACTATTTTGTGTGACTATTGTAAAACGCAAAATAGTATTTTAAAGTTCAAACGAAGCGTTTTTTGCCGAATGGCCAACATTGTCAAAAACTAGTAGCACAGTTAAACAAAACATAATTATTTTTCCAATTGGGTTTTGTTAAATCGTCTTGCCGTGCAAGTGATAAAGTAGTTTGTGCCGTGACTTTTAGAGACGAACATCGGAAAACAGTCGTTATGCGATTTGAAATTCCTGCAGAAACTTCTAATTTACCGACCAAATGGCTTAGTGGTTAAAGCTTTGGCGTTTGGATCGGGAGGTACCGGGTTCGAATCCCGATAGGGGCAGGATGCAAAGGGAATTTTCATCAACAAATTACGATTTGTGATGAGAAGGAACACATCTATGACCCCCATAGTCGGATTGCGGGGCTCATGGGCCGACCCATCTTCCATGCCAGTATAGGCTGGCATGGAGCTATGCAATGTGCAGATGGTAATAAAAATCGGACCTATATCCGTACGTCCTCGAATTGGCCAATACAGGCGTAAAGCTAAGGACGTAAATAAGCGAACCGCGAAAGAGTTGGGAGAGCCTCGGCCCCAGAACAGTACAGGGAAAAGAAAAAAAAAAAAAAAAACTTCTAATTTGCATGGTATTCTTAGGAAACCAAATTATTTTATATGAATAGACTGAAACAATACACCTCTCAAAAACATGTCTATCAGTATCTACATTTTTAGTAAGAAATTTTGCATCAAGCACTTGTGATTTGTAAGAGTTCCTTTTGCATCATTTTTGTAACAACTGCTGATAGCGATATGTAAATCGTCGAAATCGAGCTACAACATTTTTGTCTAACATTAATAAACTCGTTTAATATTCATCAAAATTAAAATTGTTGAATAATAATTGTGTTTTATTGTTTAATAAAAAAGTAATTCTATTAGTGAAAACTGTACACAACAAAAAAGACAAGGTCTACCAAATATGGTGCTGAATACGCCCTTGAATTTACAGTTTGATTCAGTCTACACATTTTATAATGCACCAAAATGGATGTAATTGCTACCAAATGGGAATCCCGGATATGATCTACAAATCTTTAAATGTAATCCTCGTCGTGCAGTACTAACTAAAAATTATAAAAATGGTTACTGTAACTTTATTTCGCGTACAGCAGAATACAATAGTAAGAATCATTTGTCGTATTATTTTTTCTCAACAACCAGTTCGAGGTTTTTTATAACTTCGAAGCTTTATTCAGAAAAATTGGTACAATGTATTTTATTCAAAGTATTGTCCATCAGCATACGGATTCCTGGTCGAATGAGGTGCAGTGAGGTGCTACTCGGCCTTGCCATTAGTCATCGATCGGAACAAGTGGTAGTCGGAAGGAGCGCCCACGTCCCATTGAAGCGCCTCACAAGTTTCGCTAAAGATCACAAAAGATCACTATGCCATGTTGACATATTGTGGATCCTTGAGCTTCAATTATCGGCTTAATTGCATCAATTGTTGTTGATAACGTTCTCTCACTTGTTGAGTCACAGCCAAAGTTTCAGCGAGCTTCTCTTGAGTTTGGTATGGTCCAATAACGCCTCCATTTTAGCGTCTTTAAACTTTTCTGATCTTCCTTCACGTACTTTGCCACTGATATCAAAATCCCCACTTTTAAAACGGCAGAACTGGTACTCACATGTTTTTATCGACGGAGTATGTTCCCCATATGCTTCACACAGCAATCGATGTCAGTTGCAATTTTCAGCGTTTCCCGCAAATTGTGCTTTCTTGGCACAAAGGTTGACGTGGTTAGAGCATAAAAAATATGTTCTTGGCTTGCATACTGAATTTAGAGGGAAATGATGACGTTAAAGGGTCAATGAATATAGTTATAAGATGGCCCGATGCGATTTAATACTAGTTACACCGTCTTTTGTAGAAATTTCAAAAGTTATTTGTCCGCAGCAAGTGGTAACAACGTTTTAGAGTTGCAATATATAAAATATTATTGCACGAGGGCTGTTCAATAAGTTCGGTAAATCTGTATTAAATAACGGTAATACAGACATTTTATTTTGTGTTTTTATTCCTCTCTACCGACTGATTTTACCGACAAAAAATGCATACAAATCATTTGGTTCATTTCATTTCTGTGTGTAATTTAATGAACGACCGTAATTTCGGATCCCAAGATCGCATTTATCTTTCAAATTCAATCTCAGCACCATGTTCAATACCTCAAACTTTTTAAATGTTGAAACCACTTGGCCATAAATTAAACGAAACAATTGAATTGCATGGTTTTTTTAAATACAAAATTTATATTGATGTTATTTCATATAGATTTAACGAACGTATAGAACCCCCTCGTAAGCATTGGAATAATGACAAAATTTAATGCAGAATGACGTGCTGTATATAGATCTTCCATGTTCGCTATAAAATTAGACTATTTTAGCGTACGAATGTGTGCATATGGAAACGGGTGTGACTGTGCAATAATAATATTAAAACAAAATGAAGAAAATTTTAGTACCTTTTGACATTAATTATAAAACAGGAACAAAGAGTAGTTTAATTAGAAGCACAAACTACTTGCTACAAAATTTTGAAGAAACAAAGAATGAATAATTAACACTTTGTAAACGTATATAACACAGTAGTTGTAGTAAGAACCAAAGATGAAAGCAACACTTTTGCAAAACGCTTAAAAGATTGCTAATTTGTTTGAAGAAAAGTTCAAGAAAAAAATGTTATATACGAGTATGTATATAATATATACATGTAGTATATCAAGATACTATATATGTGTACGCAGTGATGTACTATGATGCACTCATCATAGTGCACCGCGCGTTAAGTGGGATAAAAAAATTAAAGTGTTTGTCTTTATAATGTATTTAAACTGTAATTGAAAGATTCATGTTAAGACGACTGTAGTAGACGGTTGGCTGCAAACGTACAGTGTACAATGCTTTTATTAAAAACGTACAGTATTCGGAATTGTGTTGAGGGTTGGGTTTTTAGACAGTTGACCGTGCTCCATATTATTAATAATCACCTCCATTTCGTTGTATGTACCGAATTATTAGTTATCCCTTTAACAAACATTTTCTGCATTGATATACAGTCTATATGAGGTGCCACTGGCATAATTCCTAAGAAAAGGAAATCATTGATAGATTTGTTTCTGGCATGCTAATGAAAACAATTCAATGATAATTTTTGACATTAATTTTTTATGTTGAAATTTGCAAGTATTTTCTCCATTAAATTTTACTGCCAATAAATTTCCACTATTTTTATAACTTGAGGGGGACAATATCGGGTTAGCAATCATTCTACACGAGTATAAATCTATTGTTGTCTTTTTATCTCAGGTGCGACCTTACGCTCTTATGATATGTATAGAGAATGTATTATTTCTATATTGTTCATAATTGTCTTTAATTAAAAATTTGTATTCAAATTTTAACAGTGTAAATAAACTATGAAAGGGGTTTCTTAAGACACATACACCTGAAGGAATCCTAAGCTTAATAATCATTCGTATTTTTATATTAAAATGGGGGGTGAATATGTTGAGGCCAACACTCGACTTTTTCTTTATCAGCACTGTATTATATACAGGGTGGCTGATGAAAGCTGTTACCAAAAAAAATTAATAAATTTTTTTCTATCTAATTAATCTGTTCCAATTGTTTTTTATTTTATAGATTGATTTTTAAATTTAACGAAAATGAAGAATTGAGACACTGAGAAAAGAATTTGGATTGTCCGCCGCTATCACGCATTGGAGTCCGTAGTTTCGGTACAAAGAGAATATAGGCGCACGTTTAGCGGCACTCCTCCTAGCAGATGGACTATAATGAGGCTCGTAAACAATTTAGCTGAGCATGGGTCAATCGCAAGAAATTCTGATTATCGAAACCCTTCAGTTCTGCTGTAGCTGCTGCCATACAAAATGTGTATCAAATGGGTATCAGCAGACAGCCACTGCTGACAATTATGCACAAAGGTTTGAACTTACTCCTTTTTAAAAATCAAATATCAAACAAACTCAACGCAGCAAACTTGCCGATTCGCTTGAAATTTTTCCAGAAGATCCTTCAAATGGTGGAAGAGGACGAAAACGTCTTAAACTGTCTTTTTATGTCTGACGAGGCCCATTTTGATCTAAACGGCAATGTTAATAAACAAATTTGTCGAATATGGAGTGATTCTAATCCACAGATACTTCATGAGGCGGAATTACATCCACTTCGCGTAACAGTGTGGTGTTCAGTTTCATCAAAGTGCATTGTCGGGCCTTACTTTTTCGAATAGAACGGTGTTACTGTTACGATCACTGCAGACCGTTACTTAAAAATGTTGAAAGAGTTTTTTTTATCCAGAACTATGCCGAAAGAAAATCACTTTCAACTCTGTGTGGTTTCAACAAGATGGTGCACTCCTCACATAGCCAGGCCAGTTGTGACAGCATTGCAGCAAAAATTCCCCAATAAGCTGATTAGATTAAAAAGTCCACATTCTGTTGGCCCCCAGGTCTCCTGACCTTACTGTGCCTGATTTTTTCTTGTGGGGTTATTGCAAACAGGAAGCTTACAAAACAAAACCAACAAATATGAATGATTTACAGCAATCCATTCGAACGATAATTGAGGCAATTCCCGCTACAACTCTTCAGGCAGTAATGAATAATTTTTTGCTGAGATGTCACACATGCGTCAACGTGCGTGGTGGCCATTTAAATTCCATTATTTTTAAAACTAATTAAGAAAACTTAATAAAAATGAATTATCTTTCAAATTAGTTTCTTGACAATCGTAAATGATCTATGCTTTGAAATATTTGAAAAGAGCGAAAAGCTCCCTTAGAAGTTGCCACTTCCCGTGGATCAATGGCGGCCAAAAATGCTGGGATCTTCAAAATTTATGGAATAAGCTTCAAGAATCAATCAATCCAATCGTTTTCCGTTAAAAATTGTCATTTCTGCTTAAATTTAGCAAAAATGATCTGGACCAGTATTGAAGCAAAATTAATGTGCAATCTTTCCGTTCATAGTCGTTTTTCTCATAAATGATATACTTAAAGAAATATTTGCAAACAACTAAATGCTCCTATGGACGCCGACACTACCGGTAAACCGATTTCAACGAAACATCATTGGGATCTACCAATTTATGAGAAAAGATTAAGTATGAAGTTTTATTCCGTGTGGGCTGTGGAGAATCTACAGTCATATAGTCTGCACGGAATAACAAACGAACATAGATTTGTTTAGTAACACTCGTAGGAAACATCTCGTAGGAAACATCTGCTCGTATCGTTTACGAAAAACCCAATTAAGCACAAAAAGATTCTAAATTAATTTTGCAACAATATCGATCGGTCCAGTGGCATTATTTCGTCTGTAGGGAATTGGGGAAAGAATTTATATGTAATTCCTGTTTAAAATTTATACTCTGGCATAGTGAGGTAAAAAGTTAGTGTTAATTTTTTTTGAAAATAAAATTAATCCGGGAATAATTTTCCCTGCCAACTTAGGTATGAAAAAATTTTTCCCAAATTATAAATATTTACATTAAACTTTTCTCTTCAGTAGGCCGGAAAAAAAAATATTTGAACAGAAATTACATATAAATTCTTTCCCCAGTTCCCCATTTTCGAGGAATTACCAGAATAGTGCCACATATCAGTCCACGGCTTAAGCGGAAATGACGATTTTTGACAAAAAAAACTGTTTTTATCAAAAATTGGTACCTGCACCAGCTACCTAATATACCGCTGTTCTCTGTACAGCGCATACGGATTGATCGGTCGGAATGAAATTTTGTGAGCCGCATTGAGGATTTTTCATAAATTGGGAGATCCCAGCGATTTTTGGCCGATATCGGCCTATCAGAAGCGGTTTCTTTCAAAGAGCTTTTCTGTTTTTTGCAATTATTTTGAAAAGTTTATTTACGAAAAAAATATTAAAAACAAAAGGGCTGTAAATAAAATTTCAAACAAAATAAGTTCCAATCGTTTTTAAATTTTTCCGGAAATGAGTTTTGACAACCAGGCGGATTGACTATTCGAAATAAAATTTAATACTAAAATTTTTTCTGTTAATTGAGAGACGCTTGCGAGGTTTAGTGGAAACCTGTGTACCAAAAGTGGCAGCTTCAATGGGAGCTATTTAAAGTTTTGCAATTATATTGAAAAGTATAAAATTTACAAAAAATGACAAAAAATTAAATGATTTAAGTAAATTTAAAGATTAAATTTTCAACCAACAAGGGTTGACTTTGTTGGTTTTCTGAAATTTGAGCAGGCATAATGTCTTTTGATTAGACAGTTTTACCAAAAGTCCGGTGAGAGAGAGAATGTGGGGTGTTGGCCACAACATTTGCACACCCTTTTTATATAAAAGCTGAGTTGTCTTTATCTAAATTATTTTAAATGTAATAAACGAAAAGCGATATTTTATTGATTATATACTGATGAGGTTGTTAGACAACTAGTAAATTCTAGTAAAATTCCACTAAATTCTAAATGAAATTACTAAAAATACAATGCATTGACATTTTCTTGAAGTATTTCGTATATTTTTGACAGCTATGCGGGTTAATTTTCAAAAATACAATAAACAATTCTGTCTTTGATATTTCTCGCTTATTAGTTTTTTCTTACATTCTGCGATTTTGCACAAATTCACAAAATCTAAAGGCGAGAAAATTGGGCAACTAACTATCTGTTAGGCAATTCACTAACTTTTCACTATTTCACTTTTACTATTTACTTTGCGCACTGTTCACCTTGTAAACTGCTCGCATTTATTTAATAAAACCAGTTTGCATTGCAACCTTGATCGAAATTCACTGTTTTAATTTTTTATATGAAGTTTTGGACTCTCGACACAGAGAATCCGGCGTTATACAGGGTGTTTATCGCGCGGACACATTTTTTAGGATTTGGAAGTCATTTACGACTACAAACAAAAAGTTATGACCATTTAAGTTGTCTCTTCTCATTTATCTCAGTTACCGTTTAACGCCCAATCTGCCAAAAAACTGTGTCGGTCCACACGCCTTACACCCTACCCTGTATAATCGATGTGAAAAACAGATGTCTCATAATATGATTTATGATGTTTTGATATCATTATAAACATATTATGTAATTTGATATCAGTTAGAAATGATTTAATACGATTGTTTAATAATTTGATATGATATGTTTTTGATAAAAATTGAGTTGATGTGGTTTGATTTGATATGATTTGACATTTTTTAATATGATTTGAAATTATTATTGATATTTTACAATACAGCTAAATTTTGATTGAAGCAATTCATAATTATTTTTTGCAGTTTAAAACATTTCTAAAATTTATTTAGCAGCACAAAATAAAATTCTTCAAAATTCAACCAGTTGAATCTCTACTAGAAATCGAAACAAGAAAACGAAATTTAAGACAAGGGAAAACTCATTAAAATGCAGACTCATGTAGAATCCCAACCTACCAATAACTTTTTTGCAGGAGAAACGAGAATGTTTGACCTCTTCACAACTTAAAGTAATAGAAAACGATTTGAATGATAATAAAATTTAAAATTCTAATTGATTTTATTTTTGCTGCTAGAAGTTTTAAACTACTTTATATAAATATGAGAATTCAAGCCAAAGGGATCATTTTAACTTACACATGTATTCCCATGTATGTTATAAATAAAATATGTATGTAATTGATTTTTATTCGTATCCGAATGGTATTTAGTTATCGCTCTATTTATCTAACTACCTGCATAGTTTGGCAAATCCATATCGAAGCCAAAACAAATAACTTTTCTACTTACATACATATCTTTGTACCTTTATGATATCTGTAATAGAGATATGTAAAGAAAAAAATTCTCTTCTTGACCAATTTAAAATCCCATTCAAAGCATAAAAAAACTATCTTCATACAAGTTACACTCTATCATAATAAATGTCCAGAAAATAGAATTAAAAAAGTAATTTACATTTTTCATTTTTTATCTACTTTTTATCTAGCTATGTGTACATTCTCTGGGTATGGTAGGTTATCAACATTTTAGGTTAGAAAATTAGTTGCATGTTATATTTTTAGATAAGTAAAAGAACAAGGATTTATCATGTCCGAGCACTGATACAGAAAATGCATGTGACAAATTTCTTGTAGTTTTTCCTTTTCTGTTTGGGATTACAAAGGCATATGGGTATCCGAAATGAGAGATTTCATGGTAATTCTTATTGGGATAAAGTTAGTTAGGTTTGTGTAAAAGTACATTTATGCTAATATTTTCTTAAACTGTCCTAAAAATAGAAATTGTATTATTTAGAAAAACCTTCAGTTGTTGCACAATTACAGTAATTTTCCTTTAATCCTAAATATCTTGATAGGTCTGCTTGTGTATACTACATACTACTGTAACCCCATCAAATAAAAAATATTTTTATGTGGATGGAGTTAAAAAAATATCTGATGACTGATGGAATTTGGAATCCGAAGCCAGTATTTATACCAGTCATTACGTTCCGGTTCTTTAAATAGGAAACAGTTCTATAGCAAATCGCATTTACCAAATTTAATTTCTATTTATTTTGGATAATTTAAAAATCATTATCGGTGAATTCAAATGTGAAAATCTAGCCTTAATTGTAAAGCAACTTTAACATATTGATAGATTCCAAGAAGTGCGAAACCATTTACAATTTAATGCATCGACTATCTGAAACTCGATATCCGATTAAATCATATTCCTTATTAAACGTCGATCGTGTTTACTATGTAAAATTAACAAAAAAATTAAATTTGAACATCATATGGTTTTTACCAGTGCTTTCTTAAGCTCATAAACCGCTGCCGCTGTTCTGGTAGTTTTGATCGAGAGGAATTGAAAAATGCAGATATCCAAAACAAAAATTATTCTAATGAGAAGATGTATTTAGAGAAATAGCATATTTCGGAAAAGTGTTAGTGAGTAAAGGGAATATATAAGAGGACCATATTTACGTAGACAACAGAACAAATAGTGGAAGGAGATTCAAACCGGAACAGAGCGCTTAGTTCTCTTAAATAGTACTTTGGCGTAGTTGTGCCCATATACAATAATATGGGCACTAAATGCGGTGGATTGTGCGTCTTTTCCCTACACAAATCGTATCGCCGTGCACAAGGGACTATATTTAGCGGGCAGAAATAATGTTTTTAGTTTTAGGGTTTTAAATTTTAGTTTTCTTTGGTGATAAAAAAAATTAAGTTATAAATCATTTACATAGTGTCATTAAACTATGTTTGTATAAAATAATTGTTTAATAAGCGCTTGCACGTTTTTATACGTAAAAAATCTATAGTGAATTAAGTTAAAAGTTAAATATAAAAAGCATTTAAAAATGGCCGTGAAATCTGTGCAAAATAACAAAAACAAACAAGTATTAGTGTACTGTTACACTGTTAAAATAAATTCTTATAAAAGTTTTGAGCGAAAAATAGAAAAAAAAATGGAAAACATTTATTTCCCATTCTTCATAACAGCTCAACAGATTCACATTTTCAAGTATGTTTTGCAGAAGATAATACTAACTGTTTGAATATCTCTAGATGCGGATTATAGAAAATTTGAGTACAAAGCCACAAAGTGAAAATTATTATTACATTACGATAAGAAAATCAAGGACACTTCCATAAAATTAATAATTTTGAATTTTGTTCTGGTAAATTAAGTCAATTCGGTCGGTATGGGTAGTTTTAGTTTAAATAAACTCCGGAAATCGTGGAGTTTCTCGGAAAATGCCTGAAAGCAATTTACAAAAGGAGGGGAGGGGTATCCTTTAATGTTGTCGTAAATCAAATCGAATTTATTGGTTTGTAGAGTAGAGTTTGTCGGAATTTGGAAAGTTAGCCTTAGGTTGACGCAAGCAAATGGCTTAAAAGCCATATCCAAAAAGAAGAAACAGGTATCCTTTTTCACTCTCGAAAATCAAATCAATTTTATGGACTTGAGTAATTTCAGTTTAACTAAATTTTCGATAGCCTTAGGTTGATACAATTAAAAGAGTTGAGAGCCCTTTCAAAAAGGTGGGGAGAGGTATCCTTTTTCGTTCTCATAAATCAAATCAATTTTATTGGTTTGAGTAGTTTCAGTTTAGATAAATTCTAGTTATCGTAAAGTTTATTGGAAAATTACTCTATATGGAAATGTTAGCTTTAGGTTGACACAAACCAATCTTGATTCATTTCAATCGATTTTATTGGTTTAGTAGTTTTAGTTTAAATAAATTTTCGATAGCGTAGAGTTTGTCGGAAATCTATACTATTAGGAAATGGTATCCTTAGGTTGATACAATCAAATTAGTTAAGAGCTATTTCAAAAAGGAGCGAAGAGGTTGAGAAGTTTTAGTTTAGATAAATTCTGGATATTGTGGAGTTTTTGGGAAAATTTTACTAGGTGGAAATATTAGTCTTAGATTAAGAGCCATTTCCAAAAGGAGGGGAAGGTATCCTATTTCGTTCTCGTAAATCTAATAAAGTGTATTGGTTTGAGCATTTTTAATTAACATAAATTCTGGATGTCGTAGAGTTTGTCGGTAACTTCTACTATGCGAGAATGTCAGCCTTAATTTGACACGAACAAATGAGTACTAGAGCCATTTCCAAAAGGAGGGGAGGGATATCTGTTTTCGTTCTTGTAAATTAAATCGATTTTATTGGTTTAAATAGTTTTAGTTTAGATGAACTCGCGAAAAAGGATACATGTCCCTTCCTATTGGGAATTGAGTTTTACTCATTTACTTATTTTTAATAAGGTTAACATAGTTGAATTTTTCAACAAACTCTAACATATCCAGAATTTATCTAAACTAAAACTACTCAAAATGACAGATACCTCTCCCATCCTTTTTGGAATGGATGTTGACTTATTTGATTATGTCAACCTAACGCTAATATTTTCACGTAGTGAACCGACAATCTCTATGATATACAGAATTCTTCTAATCTAAAACTACTCAAACCAATAAAATCGAGTTGATTTATGAGAACCCTAATAAAATTAAAATTAAATTTAAATAAGTAAAATCATTAATTATATTTATTTATTACCCTAATATTTTATTCCAGGATGTGAAGAGTTGCGTAAATCTTCAAAGGTTTTGTGCCGTAACGGCTCGGCGATGTAATAGCGACCCGTGTCCATCGATGTTTCGCAATAGATTTGAAAACCAGGTATTTAAAAAAAATCTAGTTTGTAATTAGAAAAGCTTTGATTGACGGAATCCAAATGCCTTGCTTATGTCGAAATATGTTCAGTTTTAGAATAAAACTGAATACCGTTCTTATGATCGGTGTAAATGGTGAAGTTCAGACCTTCGACGAAATATCTAAAATGTTTCACAGACAGATAAATCTCAAGTAATTCTCGGTCGAAAGCGTTTCAGCGCATTCCGATAAACTGCTGAATCACTAATTCCACCATACGCTCCACCATCTGCCGTCACAATATGATCCATGGAATGCTTGACTAGTAAATTATAACTTGGCTCGGCTGTTAGGGAAGGAAACTTCTTTACCAGCCGACCATAATCGTTGTCGATAGTGAATTTAAGAGGGGTGGGTGTATTGGCCCAAACCGTCGTTACATTGATTACCAGTTGAGTCGTTGAATCACTCAGCCATTTTTGTTTGTTATCGATTAGGAATGCGAATTTACTGAAAAAATCAGCACAAATGATCGGACGATTCATGTTGGTCAAAATAGAAGCATGAGGAAACGGGCGTTTTACACCTAGATTAACCTGTAGCAATTTCTTGCATAGAAATTGAATTAAGAGTCACGGGCGGCTGATAAAACAAAATTTGGGATTTAAAACCCAATCCAATTAGCGTACAAAAACGTCTGACAGGATGCACCGAAAGGTCTGCTCGCGTGTTTTAAAAAAAAATCAGATTATTAATATTATCGAATATGTGAGATCGTCGACTTATATTGGCGATTGTGTTATTCGTTGCTGGTGCGACTGTGCGGTTTAATTGTTTTTCGTAAATTGTTGAGAGGTTTGTTTTCGCTGCTATCTAAGGTTCGCGTGATATCAACATACGTCTGGTACCTCGATATTAGTATTAAGTTCATGTCTTAATCCACTACGCGAACGTGGTCTTGATTACGATCGTGATTGTGAGCAAAGAGAGAAGGGAAAATTGGAGGCCTCGAAAATTGCCTCGACCATCGAAATTGATCCTGTAGAGAATTTTTGGGACCCTTTCCAATTTCGTTCCGATTGAAGATGTTGGTGACCGTTGTCGTGCTACTGTACCCGTTCCAGTTTATTTACCTTAATTACTGTAGTTCTAAGTAAAGGTAAAGTAAAGATGATCTGCTTGTTTATCCAGATGATAATTTACTACGCACTTAGTGACCGACAATGATACTGGTAATCCTGTGGATAATAATTTCCTGTTTGTGATTTATATAACGCGGTTTGTATCCCACGTGTTTCTGTATATCGTTTTCGTTGCTCAATGAAGTAAATATATGGGTTTGTCTTTTTTATTGAGGTAACGGTTAAGCTGACGGATGTACGTTTTCTGGTTCTTGTATCCGGTCTGGCGTTAGTGAGTGATACTGTTATGCGTCGTGGTGTATCATTGTTTCATAGCAAATATTTACGCTATTCGTTGCTGCTTCGTTTACTATGGAAAAATATATTTTTGTACATGGTATGTACTTATTATGTGGAATTGAGTTAAATATAAAATTATCGGAACGTACATTTCTCTTGTCACCGACTTCCGTGTCAAGTTTCCAATATATAAAGCGTTATAAAATGTAAACTCGCCAATTGAAGCGTTAACTGAATTTTGTTATTCGTTCTTTTCTTAATTGATATTTGAACTGTTATATATTTGCGATAGCGGTAGCGACCACAAATCGCATGGTAATGCCACTTATCGAAAAATTTTACTTAAACAACCTTATTTAAATTAAACAAGATGATTTTAGTCTTATAAATTTACAGAAGAAGGATACAAAGGCAAATTGCCCTCATCGATTACGATTGGTGATATTAATAAACATAACTATGAGGACTGTTGTATTCAGAGCCGACCCACCATCCATGCAATACACCTAGAGCACCACGCAGTACTGCTTGATACGTCATCAAATTTATGTCTACAGTTTCTTTTCTGAACTGTAGATGGCAGTAATGTTCGTATAAAATTTTAGTGATTTAGAGGTTTAACGAAATGTTGAATGCATATTTTAATAATAAGATAATAAATTATTTCTTACCAGTTAGCTCTTAATACAATTTTTAAGTGATGTTAAGTATAATTTTTTGCTTTTTTCACCGCGATTGACATTTTACGAAATAAACATTAAACAAACATATCATATCATTTATTTGATTATACTGCCATCTATAGTCAAAGATTGGAACCGTCGACATAAAATGACATTGTATAGCGAACTTTTTAAAGCAATGAAGCCATTAGAATTCTAGATATATTGGCCTATGTCAGTGCGGATGATTAATACTTACTTAAAAAGATTAAAATTGTATACTCGGTACATTGAAATAGTATACTGCGTATACTCCTGCTCGTTACTAATTAAACATCGTAATTGAGGTTTGCGTATTCAACTGTATACGGCGTCACCAACATAGCACTGTATTTTCTTATACTCGTATTTGTTATTTTAATATGTGTGTAATAGTGAACTTTATAATTTAAAAACGTAAATGTAATTCATGTAAACTAGACATGAATTATACAGGGATGGCCAGTCACTGAACATTGTATTTTGATATAAACATTTTTTTTGTACTTTTTCTCTTTTTTTTCAGTATTAGAAACAACATACGATTGAGGAACGAGCAAAAAATTGTTGAGTTTTATTTTGCTAGCCAAAATTCAATAATTCAAACCCAAAGAAAATTTCGAACTTTTTTTAAAACCAAAAATGCACCATCACGAAATCAGGTACGCAATTAGTCGCCCGTTTTCAGTCATCGGGATCTGTTAGTGACGTATCTGGGAGTGGAGGACCGCTTGAAGCACGAAGCCAAGGAAATATTGAACGAGTTCGGGAGAGCGTAAATGAGAACCCTGAAACAGCGACTCGTAAACCTACTACTCAGCTTCAAATGTCCAGAACTTCACTGCGTAGAATAATGAAAAAAAAAATTATTGCTGTTTCCGTACAAGATACAAATGGTACATGAAATTTTGCCGCAAGACTATGCAACCCGCTTAAGAGTTTGTGCAAAATTGATCGAATTATTAACGGATGATCCTAATTTTATAAAAAAAAATTATAATGACCGATGAAGCGCATTTCCATTTAAGTGGTTATGTTAATAAGCAAACCTTTAGAATCTGAGGCACTGAAAACCCAAGAGTGATTCAACAGCGTCCGTTGAACCCACATAGAGTCACAGTTTGGTGCGGAATATTAGTAGACAAGATCTATGGACCGTACTTCTTCCAAGACGAAAATCGCAATGCAGTGGCTGTAAATGGTGAGCGTAACAGGGCCATGTTAGAAAATTTTTTGTTTCCTGAACTTGATAATACTCAAGAAATGTGTTTTCAACAAGACGGATCTACGTCCCATACAGCAAGGGAAACAATGAATTTGCTGCGAACGGTTTTTGGTAATCGTATCGTTTCACGATTTGGAGATGTTAATTGGTCATCACGATCACCCAACTTACCACCAGATTTTTTTTGTGAGGATATTTGAAACATCGTGTGTACGCAAATAAACCGCAAGGACTGCACCAACGTAAAGACAACATAATAAATGAAATTATTGCGATTGATCAACCATTTGTTTTGGAGTCAGTTATGGACCAGTACAGCAAAGAGCAGCAGCTTGCGAAGAGGCTGATGGCAGGCATCTAACAGATATTGTTTTAAAAAAAAAAAAATTTAAAACTCTTCATGATTAAAACTATCTTTTGTAATCAAAATTTATCGTTTTCAATAAAAAAATTATATTAAAAATACAATGTTCAGTGACTTATGGCCCACCCTGTGGTAATGGAAATGATAACATAACTATTCATCAAGCTCATAAATAAATAAGTAATGTGATTGCAAATATAATAGAAGATAAAGTTGTGCCCTCTTTATTTTTGAATGCAGCCCATTTCAAAAGTCTGTCGACTGGAATCTTTCACCAAAGTAATATACTTCAGAGTCAGGGTTAATCAAGATATTAAGATACTTCGAATTCAAAGTAAAATACTGAGAAACATTGTTAACGCACCTTGTTATCTTAGAAACAGCGATAGCCATAGAGATTTAGGAATAAATTATGTCATGGTTGAAACTGAAAAATTGATTCCAATTGCCTTCTTTTAGATATACATATACAGGGTTTTTCAGTAACAGCACTTCAACTTTTTTTTTGAATAAAACACAAACTGTTCGACTTTTGAACTAACTTTTTTTTATTAACGAATTTGAACATATACATTTAAGTATGGAACTCGATTTCTTTTGCATGCCCACCGCGTGCACGTTTTACGAAGTCCAATCTTTGAACCCAATTTTCGACCACTCTTTCGCATAAATCGGCCGAAATTCCAGCAATTTCACGATCTATATTGGCTCTGAGCTCTTGCAACGTCGCCGGCTTATTGGCATAGACCAATGACTTCACATAACCCCAAAGAAAATAATCTAGAGGTGTCAAACCACACGAGCGCGGCGGCCACTGGACGGGCCCATTTCGCGAAATAACACGCTCATCGAACTTAGTCTTCAATAACGCGATTGTATCGTGTGCTGCTCGTCCTGTTGAAACCACATGTCGTCCAAGTCCATTCCATTCAATTGCGGCCAAAAAAAATCGTTTATCATAGCGCGGAATCGATTTCCATTAACAGTAACATGGCGATCGTTATCGTCGATGAAAAAATATGGCCCAATGACGCCGCCGGCATGTAATCCGCACCAATCAGTGACTTTTTCGGGATGCAATGGTGCCTCATGAATCACGTGTGGGTTGCTTCCAGCCCAGTAACGCATATTTTGCTTGTTGACAAATCCATTTAGCCAAAAGTGAGCCTCATCGCTGAAGATGATTTTTCGGTGAAAATCTGCATCATTTTCGATTTGCTTTTGAGCCCAATTCACGAATCGGCGTCGCTTCAAATGGTCAAACGGCTTTAGTTGTTGTGTCAGCTTGATCTTATACGGATGTAGGCCAAGATCTTTACGTAAAATTCGCCACAATGATGTCACAGAAAGACCCAATTGTTGCGAACGTCGTGTGAGCGACACATTCGCGTCTTCTTGAACTGAAGCCCTGGCGGCTGCGATGTTTTCAACACTTCGAGCACTTCTTGCTCTCGAGGGCACCGGAACATTATGTAGCGAAAACGTAGACTCAAATTTTGCCACTATACGGTCGATTGTCGAACGGGCTGGCTTGTTAAATGGACCGTAAAATGGCCGTAATGCTCTTAAAGTAGCAGCAACAGAACGATTATTTTGATAAAAAATTTGCACGATTTGCAATCGCTGTTCACGTGTGTAGCGTTCCATGATGAAATGTATACTAATGAAGTTTCCAAATGACAAAAGATTAATAAAAAATATGGCGTCGTTCGCCGTCCCTATCGGAAAAAGGTTGAAGCGCACCTGTTGAAACACCCGTTACATATAATATACTTATATTCATTTTATGAAAATATGTATTGTTTATCTCTGCATTTTATGTCAAGAAAATGATAGCCCGAAACGTCAAAACTGTACCGATACAACTATGCAACCAATATCTTACGTTTCAGCCCGTTTTATTTGCGAATACTTAAATGTACAGTAGACTGAAAATTCGTTTTACATATACGTTTTCTCGTTTGTGGTAATGTACTTGCAGTTATACGCTTTATTTCCATTAAAAAGATCGTTTATAAGCCTAACACCGACGAATCTAATTAATAAAAGTACAAGATGTCTTTAGATACTTACTTAATTTATCGCCGCCTCATTAATCGTAAATCTTATAGTTCCACACGACATCCTCTTCATGATACTTGCAATCGTAAAACATAAAAATAAAAATCAATTCAAATAACCCTAATCATACGCAACTAAATAGTAACGGTTATTTAACCACACCAGGAACCTAACTAGATTCACACATGTATTCAGGCAACACAGAATGATAAAAAGCAAGAATGGAACAACAATAAAAGAAATTAAATTAAATTTTTATTAAGACAATCAAAATCTTGAATATCCAGACCCTTGTTATATGGTTTTAGTAATGTTTTGCCCTTTTTGTACGCTTGCCTCGGATTTTCTTTCTTGTGAATGCTCTCTTATTACCTACTTGAGTGTATCATAAGAAAGTGTCACATTAGATTTTTATTGCTTCGACCAAAAAAAAATAAGCAAACGTTCAAAAATATGGTTATATGGCAACCTTTTTGGTACAAATAATGATTTAATGAAAATATGAGAATGTTACATACGATTTCTTCTGAAAACCCACAAAATGAGGTTTTGTGTTTGCGTGTAGTTTGTGTGTGTGTATTGTTTATGTGGGTATAACAGCATGTTTTAAGCCTTGCGGTAAAATCTTTTTAATTTATTATTAACGCAATTAACAAGAATTAACGCATTTAGCTCTTGTTATATTTTCGAATATTTAAGATATATGTACCAGGATTATAATTTTACTTTTTATATTAGAAAATTTAGGAAGATTGGATCGGATTAAATAAAAGTGAAGTCTTCGTTTACCCTATTGCCAGTGCTAACAAAATCAAACTATTTAGGTTGAAAAGTTTAGAAAAGACTAGGAGCAATGCGGATTGTCTAATTTTAGCTTCCATTTCTTCTCAATATCTCTCTATTGTGCAAATGTGTTGGTGTGGAATAAGAGGCCACCAGACATTATTATTTATTGTATGTAGGACAGTGTTATTGTTTATTAGCAGATTATAGTGTGTAACTATTTATTTTACAAAACAAAATCTATCTTTACATTTTCAAAGTTACTCAAGTTATTTCATAAGTCAGTAACAGCATCTCGTTGTATTATAGTCAAAAATGAAAGTCTCTGGAGAACCGGACGTCACTCCGCCAAAGTTGGTTGAAATGGAAGTTTTATATGACATTAAGTATAAATTTTTTAAAATTATAACGTTCATTTTTAATAGTAATACCGTGTAAAAATCGAGACTTTATTATAAACGGCATACAAATCGAAAAATATATCAGATATTACTTTAATTTTTAATATAAAACAGTTATGATAAATTAGCATATCGCCAACAAATTAAACATATTCCTTTTATTTTCACGGACCATCGTTTTCTATGCTTCAACTTATGGAATCTTTATTAATTTTTTAACTAGTGGCTTGCCGGAACACCTCTCGATGGAGTCATGTGTGACTCATTAAATAAGTTTGGTTTAGCAACCGCCAGTTCTACCCAATTTAAAGAACCCGCCGTTTTGTTTCAATCAAATTGGATATTTTCATAGTATACCAACTGAGTTCCATACTATTCGTTTGAGAAAGGTCTACTAACCAATTTACTCATTTTTCAAACTCACATCCATTCATTTTGGAATGCTACCCTATATTTAATATACAAGGGGAGTTCTATTCCAATCGTGGAAAAAATGGCTTAGGTTAATTTAAATGGGCAATTTTCCAGAAGCATGTCCAAAATTTATATTGAATTCCCAGTTTCATCATTGATCTGATGTCTCACACTTGTCATCGAACGAGAACAGTAACTAAAGATTATACCATGCAAAAATGAAGAGTATCACATATAATTATTGTACCTGAGAGACCAGAAAACTAATATATAATACTGTGGGCAAAAAATAGTAAGACTTTGCTCATAACTTTAAAATTCTTTATGAATACGACGAGAAATACCGAATCTATTTCGTCCCCCTCAAAGTAATCCCCCCGGCCTCAATACATTTGTGCCAACGTTTTTTCCAATTATCGAAACAGTTGTTAAAGTAAATTTCCGGAATAGCCTCCAATGCGCGTAGCGATTCACCTTTAATGTCTTCAACTGACTCAAAACGGTTTCCCCGGAGCTGTCGTTTGAATTTGCTGAACAGCCAGAAGCCACACGGAGCTAAATCAGGCGAATACGGTGGTTGCGGAACGATATGGGTGGAATTTTTGGCGAAAAAATCACGTAAAACCAATGCAGTATGAGAAGGTGCATTATCGTGATGCAAAAACCAAGAGTTGTCGACCCATAATTCCGGCCTCTTTTTACAAATAGTTTCGCGCAAACGACGCATAACACTCAAATAGTATTCCTTGTTGACAGTTTGGCTGGTCGAAAGGAATTCGGAGTGCACAACACCCCGATAATCGAATAAAACTGTCAACATCACCTTGATTTTTGACTTGATTTGACGTGGTTTTTTCGGCTTCGGCTCATCTTTGGCACGATATTCGGCCGATAGATCGTCTGTTTCTGGGTCGTAAGCATAGATCCAAGACTCATCGCCAGTTATAATACGTTTCATGACATCTTGGTAGTCGAAAAGCACTGTTTCACAGACGTCAACGCGACGCTGTTTTTCCAAAAAATTTTGTGATTTTGGAACCAATCGTGCTTTCACTTTTCCTAGGCCCAACTGATCTTTCAAAATGGTTTTCACTGATCCTTCCGATATTTCAACGATGCCAGTAAGGTCTCTGACTGTTAATCGTCGATTCTCGAGCACCATTTTCTTGATTTTATTAACGTGTTGATCATCAGTTGATGTTGATGGCCATCCTAGATGTGGTTCGTCGTCAACACGTTATCGACCCTCTTTGAACAATTTGTACCAATCAAAAACACTTGCTCGCGACATACAATTATCACCGAAGGTCTTTTGCAATATTCTGAAAGTTTTGGCACCACAAAATTGATTCCGCACACAAAATTTAATGGAACTTCTTTGTTGAATAATTTCACCCATTGTAAAAATCGCCGAATGCACTTTTGTACTTTAGAAAGACAAGCGTATACTAAATGCTAATGATTATTTTGATGTGACATTTGGCACAGATGTCACTGACAGTCATACCAACATAGAAAAACAAATATTTCGACGAATGGTTTTCCGCGCGAAATTTAAATTAAAAAGTCTTACTACTTTTTGCCCACAGTAGTACATGCACAATTTTGCAGATTTTATTTTATTTGTTGAGCAAAATTGCCATAAACCGAAAATGTTACCATAAAATACATTCAGCCCGGGAGTGTTTTCGTTTATTCATTTGTAACGTAAATGTTCGTTACGATTCATAAACGTTTAAATTTTACTCCGAATGCTATCAATCGTAAATGTCGATAATATTTGTTGAATTGAATTAGCTTTACACCAGGTTGTTAAGCTACTGTATATATTAATTATTAGTATAAATACCTTTATAATTTTTGCTAATAGGATAGGGCTATAAAATGTACCAATACTCAAATGAACAATTAAAACAAATATCTGCTGGAAAAAAAAAAATCTTTCGGTAGTGAATGAGATTCTTTTAAACTGGACAGCTCGTCCATAAATACATAAAATAAAATAAAAATATAATAAAAACAGTGAACAAGTCTTTAATGGAGTGTATGGCAAACTTGTGATACGAAATTTATTTAACAAGTAAATAAAATTATTATAAAATGTGAACATAACGATAAACTTAAAATTAATAATTAAATATGATTAACAATAAATATAATATTATAATTCTAATACGTATATAATTTAGTGTAATCACACTCCTCAAAAACTATTTTTAGTGATAAACGTGGTCATACAATATAAACAGTTTTCTTAACCACGAATAACCTTATGCTGTGCTTAATCATGAACTGTGCAATTGCAAATTATATGTGAGATTCAATGTAAACAAAGTGATATTGATAAAACAGAACGTATAATATGTTTACAACAAAAAAAAAAAAAACCTAAATAATTAATAAATTAATAAATACTTATAATTAATATCACAGTGGTAGTTCACGTAGTACAAAATACTTATCTCCGAATTTTCCATATACCCTAATTATCGCTGGAAAATTATAATTATCTGCGTTAATAACAACGAGGCATATACGATACATACATGCCTACATCAACGGATCCGCAACGTTATTTTCTACGCATCATTGGATACCAGCTGAGGTGTATGGGTCATCGATCACCGTTAAAATTTGAGTATTGAATTGTTTTTTTTCTTAAGCTAAATTTTCTTTATATCTAAATTTTCTATTTTTTTTATAAATTTAATGTTTCTTAGCTATTAAGTAGTTAATTCTTTAACCTTTGCATGTTTTATATTTTATTTTATGGCCATAATTTCTAGTTGTGTAAGAGTTAACTAAAATGTTAAGTTAATTTCAATTTTTCCGACATTTTTGCATTCGTATGTCTTTATTTCGTATACAAATGTTTACTGTTCTTTAATACGAGTATATACATGAATTTTTTTTTTTTTCTAAATTTCTTATTAAATTTTATTAATTATTTTGTTATTATAATTAACTTTTTCTTTAATAATTATGGTACACAATGAAATCAAAAATATTTTTGTATTTAATTAATTTTTATTAATGAGAAAATGGAGACTTAAGTAATTCCTAATCTTTTCCACTGGTAATGCATTCGATTGGTCCATTTTAAAGCTAACACCCCCCAAACTATAACATCTGCAGCAAAATCAAGCTTTTCATCGTTCCACAGAAAAACCCCCCCAGCCGCTGAAAGCTAGTCTGGCTGCAAAATGCTGCGTGGATCAAACGATGTTGAGTCTGGAGCAGGGGTTTTTCTTGCCATATTCACATGGTAAGAAAAACAACTGTTACACATTCTTCAGAATGTAATAAAAGAGCATACATGGAAAAAACAGAATACTTTTTTACAGCATAGATTTGTTTTTATTTTGACATCATTTACTTTTGTTGAGCCAAAGATAATATATATATATATATATATATATATATATATATATATATATATATATATATTTTTTTTTTTATTTTTTATTTTTTTTTCTAGTAGGGGGAAAATCCTCATGGGCGTTGTGCCGGACTTCTACCGACTAAAAACCCCCTACCTCACCTCCTCGCAGCGACCGGTACCACAAATTTGTTGCATTTCTTCGACCGCGGGATGTCTATTGTCCTCTAGTGTTGTTCAGAGCGACATGGTCGCTTGTTCCCTCATTTATATGGTTAGAATTACTCTAATCATCCTACTTATAGCATACCAACCATTCTCGTCCGCCAGCATCCTCGAAATGATTGTACCTGGTGTTATGGCTCCTACAACATCTGTACACTGCTTTCGCACTTGATCCCACCTTGCACAGTAGAATATCGTGTGCTCTGGTGTATCCTCTTCGGTACAGAATAAGCAATTAGGTATATCCTTGATATGCACTCTGAATAGGTAGCTGTTGAAACAACCGTGACCTGATAAGAACTGAGTGAGATGGAAGTTCACCTTGCCATGTTTACGCTCCTCCCATTCCTTTAGCCTCGGGATGAGCTCCCTGGTCCACGATCCAGTATCAGCGCTCTCCCATCGAGTCTGCCATTCTTGCATTAATTCTGATTTGGCCTCAACGCTTGGGCTTCCCTGAAGAACTGCTACTCTATATTTCGCCAGCCCGTGATCGGCGGCATATTAGCTATCACGAGAACTGCTTCCTTTCCAACTGTTCTGTATGCACTGCATACACGCAGTGCTAGGGTCCGTTGCACACACTCCAACTGTTCACGCGCCTTTGCAGTATCTAAAGCTCGTATCCAGATGGGTGCCCCATAAAGTATTGAGGATAAAACCACTGATGAGAGCAATTTTCTTTTACTAGCGCTTGGTCCACCAACATTCGTCATCAATCCGATGAGCGCTTTTGTCGTCCGAGTCGCCTTTGCTACAATTTGCCTTACGTGTTCTTGAAAACAGCGACGGTAGTCTAGCCATATAACCAGGTATTTAATGTGTGTAGTCGGCTTTACTTTGATTCCATCCACGTTGAAATCCATCGAGTTGAGAACTCTGTGGCCTGTCATTACCACTGCTTCAGTTTTCTCTGGGGCCAATTGCATTCGGTGATTGTGAAGCCACCTAGAAATCACCTCTATTGCTGCATCCACTCGTTCCACTAGTTGTAGTTCATGTCTGGCGGAGACAACGAGTGCCAAGTCATCTGCGTAGCCCACTAATTTTTCATCTTCGGGCAAAGGAATTCGAAGAATGCCATCGTACAAGATATTCCAAGGCATCGGTCCCAATATGGAACCTTGGGGAACCCCGCTCGTGACATCCATCTGAGTAGCAACACCTCCAGCTTCCACAATGATTCGTCGCTCACTCAAGTAACTTTGAAGTACCCTCCTCAAATATGGACTAACTTGGAAATTATTAAGTTCTTGTAGAATTAACTCCCATGATGCGCTATTAAAGGCGTTTCTTATATCCAGTGTGATTACTACTGGGATACGCCGCATATATTGTGTACCATTAGCGGCTGAATCTATAAGCTTCATAACCTCCACTATAGCATCTATTGTGGAGTGCCCTGCTCGAAATCCAAACTGATTATCAGCGAGTCCACCTGCCCTATCAGTTTCGTCGATCAGTCTGCGTAATAACAAATGTTCGAAAAGCTTTCCGAACGTGTCCAGCAGACAGAGTGGCCTGTAAGATGTCGGTACGCCATCCGGTTTTCAATCTTTCTTTAACAGCATCAATCGCGCTGTTTTCCAAATGCGAGGGAATTCCCCCTTCTCTAGAGTGGAATTCATAACGTCTAGCACCTTTTTTGGGTGGGTTTCCGCCGCGATCCTAACGGCCTCTGATGGAATTCCATCTGGATCTCGAGTTCCTCAGTTGTGAAAGGTGGAATCTCTACCGGTCGTATGTTTTCATGTTCCACTTGGTCGTGCGTTGGAAAGAGCGAGGCCACGACGGTGTTAGTGATATCTGCGGGTAATGTAGGCGTTGTTCGTCCGAATTTTTTCATCACGATCTTATATGCATCTCCCCAAGAGTCCTCTTCGATTGTATTACAGAGGAGTTTCCAGCAGTTCTTTTTCGATTTCGCGATCGCCTTTCTCATGCAGGTGCGAGCGCTCTTCAAATTATGGTGAAAGGTTCTGTCTGCTTGACCGCTAGTGCGCCCGTCCTCTCTGGTAAGCCTTCGCCTGGCGTGATTGCAGCGTCTGCGAAGTTCAGCGATTTCTGGAGTCCACCAGTAGACAGCTTTTCGCCTATTTCCACTTCTAGATTCTAGCGCCTCTTCGCATATTTTTCTGACAGTTGTTACTAATTGTGTCGGTGTTTAGGGGCGCCAAGGTGCTGTTGCATCGCGCTACGAAGGCGCATGTGGCTCCTTTCCCCAACCTGCCAGCCTCGGTTGACTGGAACGCTGGTCCCCTGAAGTCTAGCTGGTGTCGCTGTGTTTATTTCGAACATAATATATCTGTGGTCACTAAGACTTTCTTCATCCAAAACTTTCCAGTTTTGGATTCGATTTATGGTGTTTTGTGAGACGAAGGTTACATCTAGGAACGAGCCATAGTTTCCTCTTTCGTATGTAGGTGATTGCTCCGTGTTGACACTGCTAAGGTTACAGGATGCAGCCCAGTCTGCCAGTTGCTGACCTCTATTGTCTAATACATCTCTGCCCCACTCTGGAGATTTTGCGTTAAAGTCGCCCGCTACAATCACATCTTTAGTTTGGTTCCGAACTACTACGCTGAGTTCGTCCAGCCTTATGATGAATTCTTCCATAGGTTTGTTAGGAGAGAAATAGCAGCTCATGATTACAATGTCTTCTAGTTCTACCCAGACCACTCCCTTTTCTTTACCAATTCTAGCAACTGGAACTTCCTTTGGAAGCACCATTATCGCGGCATCTTCGTCTAAGTCAACCTTCCAGTTTCCTCTCTGAAGTGTTCGTCGGTTTGGCTCGCTCACCAGGCCCACGTCTACCTGCATTTTTTTGGCAGTAGCTATAAGGAGGTCCTGGGCCGGCCTACTGCGATGCGTATTAATTTGCATCACCCGCATATTGGTTGTTCCTCTCCTGTTCGGTTGGCCATATCTACAGGCGAGTTTTCTCTCTCATTATTCTGGCTCTTCCTAAATGGCCTGCCTTGCGTTTGGCTGCACTCATTTCTCTTGTGCCCGTCTTTACCGCAGTTAAAACAAAGGTATGTGCGGTCAGGCCCATTGCAACTCCTCGCTGTATGCCCTCTTTCCCAGCATTTATAGCAACGATGGTCATCGACACGTAATTGGACTCGACAAAAAATCCATCCTATTCGGATGCGCCTGCGCTCCACCAGCTGCTTCGCCCACTGTATTGGCAATTTTACTGTAGTCTTCATCGTATCCGAGTAAGTAGGCCTCATTGAAGTCACAAGTATCTCTTCGCATCGAACCTCGCTTAATGCTGCTTGAACACCCTTCTTTACATCATCAGAAACAGTCCCTGCCTCCAGGTCGCGTATGTGTATTACTGCCATTTCTTTTTGGTGTATCGCAGTGACGCCGGCTACCTTTCCGGCAATCGATTCGGTTAAGCATTCGGCTTTATTCTTGCCACCCTTCAGTTGGATCATAAGATCATCTGTCTTTGTCCTTTTTATGGCGGTTATCTCCACCCCTAACTCCTTGATATCAACACCACCTTTCACAGCTTTAAGTAGATCAGCGTACGTGCGTCCTTCTGCCTTAACTATAACTGTTTCTTTCCGGTTTCGTGGGTTTCTCTTACGCCGCCTAACTTCTGTGAGACCTTGCTCTGCGTCAAGCTGCGTGACCTGCTTACTGCCTTTCACTTTTGTCTCGGCTTTCAGTTTATCCCTTGTTCCTGTCTCGGCACCCACGCAAATTTTGATGCATACTCCGCTATCGCTATAACAGCACTCCAGGATCTTACGCAAGTTTAACCTGTTTCTGACTGTCGAGGTGACACTCAACTCCGTGCATTCCTGGGAGGCAGTCTTCATTCTTCTTGCTAACTCGATAAATTGTGCTTGTAGCTCATTATCGTCTACCTCTTGATTAACGTAGGCAACTAGCAAAGTACGTCCATCATTAGCCGGCCGATTCTGGCCCTTTAATTCAATCCTGTCTGAGCTTCGTATAACAGCAACGTCATCATACTTAAAGTACTGGTTGTCTAACAGCTGCTGGAAGCCTGGTACTTGTTTTCCCAAATTATGCAATTCTTGAGTGATTGGTTTATTTCCGTCAATAAAAATGGCTCTCGTTAACGTTTCACAATCCATAAAGCTGTTACGGCTGATTTTAGTTACGCGAAATACTTTTTGTGGCCATTCCTTTGAGACAGTTGACCTGATATCTTGTGTTGTCATCGTTGAGTGAATCAAGTTGCAGAGCTCCTCGGTTTTCTTTTCAATTTCCTTTATGTCCACTGTTTGTGTGGACATCTCCTTTGCCGCAGTTTGTTTTTGTGTCGGGCCTAGATCAGTTTGAGTGGCTATGTTGTGCTGTGCCACGCGTTGGCCATCATTGTCAGTTCTACGCCGCTTCTTCTCAGTTACGATGGGCCTATTACTACATGTCTGTAGTGTTTGATTAAAATTTTATAATTTATATGCAGCCATCCTTACTCTCGACACCGCATCCTTTATTTGATTTTTCGTTGTCGGGTTAGCCTTTACCAATGAGCTCAGTCCGCCGGTTTCCTTCTCGATCTGCTCGATCACTGCGATTAACTCTGCTAACTCGGCTTGATTGTAAACATGTTCTGCGTTTTCTGCGTCGCAACGACGTTTTGTGCCACTCCATATTGAAAGGTCTGGAACCGAGGAGTGGTGTGGTGGAAACCTACTTAAAAGTTTTGTTGGTTTAAAGTAGGAGTTGTAACTTTCGTCTATGTTTCCAGTAGTTGTTCCGGATGCTTTGGCCTGGTCACTCACCAACAGCGTCCTTCCAGTTGTTTGCGGTTGATTGCCCCCCCCCCCAGAATCCGTGGGACGATCCTCTAGCGCAGAGGAGTGGGATTCCCGAAGTGATTCGGTACCCACCTGGGGTAATATTTTTTTAGAACCTTCCGCCATATTTTTTTTTTTTAGTTCTTCGCATTTAATAGTTTTGCCGACTACCACGAGTAATCGTTGTAGTCGCCCGGGTGGTACCACGTGGAGGTAAATTAAACACTTGCTAGTTTCAGATAGTTGCAACGCTGGAGTATGGTGCATGACACCATAAACGGTCAGACGCCTGCCCTATTGATCCCAGCCCCCACCCATATATATATATATATATATATATATATATATATATGGTTGTTTCTAATTAATTATAACTAAATTCTTAATAATCCAATAAATCACTATTATGTTTATCCCTTCTTAGCCTATTGAATATTTTTATATTGTGGATGATTCTCATTTTCTCACCTCGCTCATAAATAAATTTAAATTGTAGCAAAGAAAAAGTACGTTGTGTCTAGTAAAACAGATTCTAAAATTATCAAAAGGAAATCCCAACCCGAGAACAGTTACAATGATCGAGTTTATTTTCTAAGTAGTTGTAGCAACTAAAAAATATTTTTTTTAAAATCAGAAACAATTTGTTAAGAATTACCGGAGAAAGCTGATTATGTTAGTGTTGTTGATGAGAAAAGTTACCTTAACTAATATTTTATTTATACGATGCCAGTTAGTATTTTGGCAAATGGTGGATACTTCAAATACTTGTTATAATATTTAAAATTATTACAAAAATTGTAACATATTTTAATCATTTTGTTTTATTTCTGGTAAAACAGCTATTTTAGACTCGAAACACTCGAATTGCTAAGTGCATTTTTTAACCAACACGACTTATTTGGTAAGAAAATTTATATAAAACAGTTTGTTTCGAACACCCCGATCCGTGATACCATTTTGAAATCTGGCCAGTTCACTGGCCAACAACTTTCACTACTATAGAGCAAGGTTGTTCCGCCAGTGGTACTAAAATATCAACTAAAATGTTGGGAAAAGGAAAAACCTTTATAAAATTATTGTTTTTATCTAATAGAATATAATAAAGTTAATAAAAGTAATTCTATTGGAAAACTACACTCTTCAAGATTGTATTAAAATAAAAATTTAAACAAAAGAACTAGGGTTTTTATAAATAAATTTCTTGGTTGGTGCGCATGTAACTTCAGCAAAAGACACTAACAGTGAAATAAATTTTCAACCGTCAACAATTTGATACAACTTTGTTTGTCTATTTTGGTTAGAAATGAGCTCCACTAGCAAACCCTGTATACATTTGTATGGCTACCAAATTTTAGTAAATATTACAAAGAATGGACGGTGAACCAATTTTCCACCTTTAAACTACTATCTTATTATTTAACAAAAAGTAAACCAAAATTTAATGAATTGAAAATTTAATAATCTTAATTTGATTATACCCCATATCGTATAAGTGCATGTTTAGTGAACAAACGGGTAATATAAAATTATATTTACTCCACACTTACATACACACACTATATATTCTCCTATATAAGAATAACCAAAAGAAAATTGTATTCGAACGAATAAATTTTTCTTTACACCTGGTATACAGATATTTTTTTTATCAATTTTTTAAAATACAAAGGAGCTTTCACATTCCAATTTCGTAACTTAGGGTTTTTCGAATTCTTTTCTTTTCATAGGAAAACATTTTCCAGCCATAAAAAAATTGTTCTGTTTTTCCTAAAATAAACAAAGAACCAACCACATAAAGTACTAAAAATACATAACTCTCACCTTACACATACAAGAGACATATACTGATGTAAAGGAAAATTGGAAAATCGAAGAAAATTTATAAATGAAATAAAAACAATTGTGTATGTTTTATATACGGGAAAAATGAAATGTATTTTTCTTATTCCTTTCTATTTAAAAAATAAAAATCCAATATATTTTCCACTTGATATGAAAATTGAACGTAAAAAATAACCACAAAAAAAATATAAATAAAATTGAAATTCGAGTTGGAAAACCAACAAAGAAAATTTTCTTTTCATAAATTGGTATCAAGAAACGAAAAGAACAGATGAACAAGCTTGCCAAAAACTTGTTTTTTATTTATTGTGGAAAGCAATAAAAATAACAATAGTAATAACCAAAAGAGAAAATGGAAATAAATTTTCCACTGTGAACAGCTTTGTGCGTATGTATATTTATTTATATCGTGATGCGTGAAATTTACACCTAACAATTTTGATGGAGTTTTCACAGCATCTAACCACGTATAAGTACGGTTGATCTACGAGGTTCCTCTTTAATCCAGAAAGATGGTTGGTTATTGTATTCATAGTTCTTGGTAAAAAAATGGCATTTCTGTTCTTGTACTCGATCTTTACACCAACATCTTAATTTTGATAAAGTTCATGTTTCTGCTAAGCACGTCAGAAAATCTCGAAACAAACGAAATGTTTAAGTTAGTTCGATACGAAAAGTATTTCATGCCATATAGGAGCGTCGTATTCAGAGACTGTCAGTACTTTTAAATGATAATCGCAATAAATAGAAAGAACCACCCACCCATTTTGATGAATTATAATCAAGGGCATTGATCTGCTAAACTAACATTAAGAAAACTTTAAATATAATTTAAGATTAAAGGAAAGCCGCAAATATTTAAAAAATTTATTTATATACTAAAACAAAATTGAAAAGGTTGCTTCTAATATATAAGAGAAGTTCAATATCAAGGCTTGCTAAATGCAAGCAAATCCTCCGTCTTGCGCGTATATATTCATCTTGTGATGCATTTACTCTGTTTGCACGTACAAAGTGATAAGTGACGAGTCAGCGCTACACTCTTATATATTTCTACGAAGTTTTATATTTTAAATTATTTTGTTTGAGACTGTTGTAAAATATTTGATTTAATAGTATTAGGCTTGAAAGAAAGCTGTTCTTTTAGCATAATCAAAAATTTAAATAAAAAAACCGAACCAAGTGCGAGCCAGACTTGCGAAATAAGAGAGATTGAGTTCTCGTAAATAACATTTAAGGATTTTAACCAGGTGGAATACACTTTTCTCATATTGTCTATCGCCAAATTTGCCTTCAAGTTGTAATCGTAACTGATTCCAATACAAATTGAACTACTATTTTGTACAAATGTTTTCTAATTTTATGTCTAACATTTTGATATACATATATACTCGTATTGATGGTGTGTTATTAAATTTATTTCCTTTTATTCAGTTTTGCTATCCGGCACATGGTTTAAGGTTTAGTGCATATTTTTAGTGAGTTGGAGTTATGTGTTAAGCGGAATTTTCAAACTCTGGATCAGATAAATGGAAAAATTAATTCCACTTATGCGGAATTAAATGTCAAATCATCTCACCAAGGAATTAATCGGTGAAATTGATTGATTGATTGGACTGTAGGACCAAGTACTGGACAAGTGTCCCGGATAACGCCGGGCCTATTCCTACAGCCTGTTTACACATAACAATAGGAAGGATAGGAAAGGTTTTTTTGTTTTGGACAGAACGACCTGGTTTCAGACACCTAGCGATCGTACGGCACAACACAATTCTAATCTACTTCTAATCTACTAGAGGAAGGGTAAAGGCTTAATAGGTTTAATAGAAAATGATGGTATTGGTCTTCAACAATTGCTTCTCTAAATCAGCAGCCTGAGAACAAAATATTATCATTTCATGTACATCTGGAAAATCTCCTGAAATTTAATTCTGCATTAATAACTTCCGGCTTCCTAAACAAAATTGATTGATTGAATTGGCCCGGTTAGATAGATAGATAAAGTCAATAGTTAGTAACATAATGACAATATAATTCTAATCTACACAATCAGCAATTAAAAATACAAAGAAATATTATTTCACAAGTATCTGCAGGTTTCCTGAAATATAATACTAAATTAATATGTTCCTGCTACCTAAATCATTTAAAAATTTATTAATTTAGTTCTCTCCTCCTGCAACTCCACCACTTACAATAGAATTTCCTGAAACCATAGTTAATTGATTATTTAGGACAATATATATACGATATAATAAAATTATACTTGAATATAATAAATGTAACGTAATGATTAGTATTAACTAAATTAATTTGGTTCTCTTAAAACAAATAAAATAAATCGAATCCAAATATTGTAGTATCAAAGCAGGAGAGGCACGCACGGCCTTCCTAATTTCTAAGTCTGTTGATTTGATGGATTTATTTATAAAAAAAATATTTATGAAAGTCACTTGTCCTTGTCATCCTTAATCTAATACAAATATGTTTATTTATAAAAATAGAAAATGACCAAACGAAAACTGGTTCCAAAAACAGCTAATCTGGAATCTGTAAGGTAATGTATTAATAATGAATGTTTTGCACAGCTTTAGAATCCCCAATACCTAAACAAATTCAACCAATATTAAATAAAACTATTAAAGTAATCAGGAATCTGTAAGATGACAGAATTAATAATAAGTAGCTAGCACATCTGTAGGATCCATAATAATCAAATAACCCAATTATATTTTCAATGTTTTAATTATAAAATAAATAAATCAGAAAATATTAAAATAAGATATTAAAAATTAATCTACGATAGTTAACTATTGTAACTATATATATATATATATATTTACAACAGCATTAAATAAATTATAAATCATATAATCGACATACGTCGATAATTATTTATCCAACCCAGAACAAGTTAACCAAAACCTTTACCAATTTACAGTCTTCCAAATAATCTAGAAAATAATTTAATTAAAAAGTGCATGATCCCGAAAAACTATCTACATACAGCAAATTTGATTGCATTTCAAATTTACTCCGTAGCTTCCCTGTAATTCCAAAAATTCAAATATTCGTGGAAATAGCAAAGTTATAAAGTTACACTAACAATTCCAATTCGATCACAGCCGCCTACCTATACATGTCCTAAACTAGAGTTCCAAAATTCGTTAAGTTATTATTTTCACGTTCAAAACAAGAATAATAAGAAATTTAAGAAATTTAATTTTATTTTACATTAAAACCTAAAATTCAAATTAATAAATTAGTAATTTATATTTCTACAAGGAACTGTATAAATGAAAGCGATAATACGTTTTCTGCGGAACCAATCTACCGTGTAAATCGGAGGATGGGTGTAAATGAATGAATTAATTCATCTGAGCACGAAATGCTATGTTTCCTTAAATGGTTCCAATAGTTTTACAGTTATACACATCACCAAAATAAAAAAAAATCTATACTTAGCTTCGCTTGATATACTTAGTAGTTTTGTTTCGATCTCATTAAGGAAACTAAGTCACCATCTAATCCACTCCTTTTACAATTATTAAAAATACTTCAAATCTCTATATTTAGCTGAATCCAGTATAGTCTGGTTTAACCATGGTTCCATTATACATTTGATTCTGTTTCACAGAGCACACACAGAATCTATCTATAAACAATTAGAGTTCTTATTAATAAAAATGTAAATGTGTAATGTTTGTAAATAAATCAGCACTCATATTACATCAGAGCAACCAATAATGTACGGACCAGTCAATCGAAAAAAAAAACATTCTACGAAATTGTTCATAATTATTTTTTGTTATAATTAGGCGCATTAAATTAAGTAAACAATTCTGCGACAACATTTATATAATAAGCAAAAATCAAATTATGATCAGAAATCGAAAGAACCAACATTTACGATAACTGATAACATTATGTCTACCAGGCTTATTTTATCAAGTCTAAAAAGCATTTACAAATTTAGCATATTAAACCAACCAATTAATGAATTAATATTTACCATGTTAACACATTACAGTCCGGGGGAATTACGCAAAAATGGCCACCAAACACTTATTTCGTAAAATCGATATAATTTCTAAACGAACGAATCAACTAAAACGAAATTTCATAGGCGCCTTCAAGTTGATCTACTCTGTCTATATATATACAAATAAATCAGTGGTTTGCAACCCGCGTGATAAAATGCAAAACGAGATATTTCAATGCAGAAATAACATGAACCACAGATGAAAACCTACAAAGAAAATATTTTATAGATTTTTTCTGGGCGATTTGGGGTTATCTCATAAATTATAATTTTAAATAGACTGAAATAACACACCTTCGATTCCGATATATTTTTATATTTCATTTTTTTATTCAATTAGTATACGAGTATGTACAGACATACAGTTGTGTTTAGAAACATTTTTTCACAATAAAAAAACATTTTTCTTATTTTAAGTTGTTAAATATTTTTTAATATATAAAGGGTTTAGTAAATAATTTCTAAACGGAACCTTTTTTATGTCATCTTTGACATTTGTGAAGAAGACACATGTACAATTTTAACGATGGATACTTACACGGTAGAAGAATGCATTAAAGTTATTCAAACTTATTATGAAAACCATCGATCTTTAAAAAATACGTATCATAAAATTCGTGATTTGTTCAGTGTAAATAATCGCCCAAATGAGTGAACAATTCATAGGTTAATGAAAAAAATTTAAAAGACTGGTTCTGTCGAGGATCGAGAAAGGTCTGGCGAACCAACAAGTGGACGTTCTAGTGAGAACATCGCCGCTGTGGCCGAAAGTGTTGCGGAGGAACCTTCAACATCGATATCACGACGTTCTTAGGAATTATGCATTCATGTATCGACTGTTTGGCGGTTTTTACAAAAGGATTCACATTTGCAACCTTACAAAGTTCAAATAACACAATAACAAAAACAAACAGATCATGATCAATGCAGAACATAAACTGGTGACATAACTTGGCCACCTAGATCATGCAATTTAACGCCATTACATTACTTTCTTATGATAGTGAAGTTTGTGCTAAAAAAATTAATAAAAAATTACACTGTTAAATTTGTTATTTTTCCTGTTGAAATTTATTTTCAAAATAAAATTATAAAATTGGACTAATTCTAAATGTTGTGTCGTTGAATCTAGAAATATCTACAGATTTTAGCTGACATTTTAGCGAAGGTAAAGCATATACCTATTACTAAGATGTAAGTAAAGTATATTTTTGAGTTTCGTTCTATTGCAAATTATATTTAGAAATTGAGCATTTTTGACGGGTTTCAAATAATATTCCAGCTAATTTTGGAGATGTCCACGGGGTTTCACTAACATTTTCAAATAGATCATCCAATCTACTGAGTCTATAGTGAATATGATAAAATTATGATGCGTTTTACTATGTTTTAAAGATATTAGAAACTTCACAATTTTGATAACTATATCAAGTTTAATAAAGAAAGAGCTAAATATATTTACAAGTCCTGGTCAAAAAATTTACGATTTTTATACCGCCGATCGTAGAGATGTCCACAGGTTCTCACCCACATTTTCGAATAGATTACACAATATTCTACCGTTATAGTGATTGGCATCAGATTCTAATGGGTTTTGCCATGCCTATAATAGAATTCATGTTTTTATTCGTACTGCCGATACCAGAGATGTCCACGGAATCTCGTCTACATTTTGCTACAACTTATAATACTTTCTGTCTATGGAGCGAAAATGGGTCAATTGTAATGGGTCTAACAATGATTTTTTGAATTTTGAAATTTCGTGATTTTGACAAAAATATTATTATTTCCTTCTACAATATTTTAGCAATTTATCCAATTGGATTTTAAATTGACATTCCTAACCAAGCGACGAACCCGTTTTAATAGATTTGAATAGATTTGATAATTATAAGGAAATCTGTTTGAAAATTAAAATCAGAAAGACAATGGCCATAAGATTTGTTTGGTGATTATATTTATTCTTTGGAACGCTTATTTCGCCTTGTGCCTTGCAGATTGTACGTTTATTAGAATATAGATATATAATCAAATTTGCGTTCGCAGTGCAGGTAAAACAAGTATGGTGGTGACTTTCATTCTTTGAATTGTTTGATGATAAGGAAAATTCTGTTGTCGTGATATGTACAATTCCATTCTGATCTAAAATCAGCTTGTTTATTCTTTATGGTACTGGTGGTACACAAAAATTATCATTGCTAAAATATTATATTGTATTGAAGAAGGAGAATCCTTGCCCGTTTTGACGATTTAAGGTTGCCTTTCTACGGTATTGTTATGGTTAGGTTCTCTTTATATTTCTATGGTATTGTACCAGTGTTCTATATTTCTTCTAGTAATGGAGTTAAATTGGTTATATTTATTGATGCGGCCGGCCGCATTGCTATTCTTGGGCTTCTGGATAACACTTTTAACTTCCCGCACCATTGTGATCATTGTTGATTGAATCGTTATAGTTGCCATCAGCAAGTTCATTTTGTTATTCGCATAATTTTCTATTCAGTTGCCATCGAAGAATTTTTTGTAATTAACTTTTGATTTTCTGTAGTTAGGACTGAACCGTATAGTTTATTGTTGGAAAGTTTCAAAATGCACTCGTATATAATAATTTTTATGTCGGTGTATTCTAGACTTTCAAAATGCTGTAAATTTAATAATTATCCACAAATTGCTTTCAAATTATTAATTTTCAGGGATATATAAAGACCATAACGGTAGAATATTGTGTAATCTATTCGAAAATGTGGGTGAGAACCTGTGGACATCTCTACGATCGGCGGCATAAAAAAAAGAAATTTGTTAAAAATTTAAAATTTTTTAAACCAAAACAAGTTTCATCATAACTGAGCAATGTATACTACAAATCTATTAAAACGGGTTCATCGCTTGGTTAGGAATGTCAATTTAAAATCCAATTGGAGAAATTGCTAAAATATTGTAGAAGGAAATAATAATATTTTTGTCAAAATCACGAAATTTCAAAATTCAAATAATCATTGTAAGACCCATTACAATTGACCCATTTTCGCTCCATAGACAGAAAGTATTATAAGTTGTAGCAAAATGTAGACGAGATTCCGTGGACATCTCTGGTATCGGCAGTACGAATAAAAACATGAATTCTATAGGTAGAATATTGTGTAATCTATTCGAAAATGTGGGTGAGAACCTGTGGACATCTCTACGATCGGCGGTATAAAAATCGTAAATTTTTTGACCAGGACTTGTAAATATATTTAGCTCTTTCTTTATTAAACTTGATATATTTATCAAAATTGTGAAGTTTCTAATATCTTTAAAACATAGTAAAACCCATCATAATTTTATCATATTCACTATAGTAGATTGGATGATCTATTTGAAAATGTTAGTGAAACCCCGTGGACATCTCCAAAATTAGCTGGAATATTATTTGAAACCCGTCAAAAATGCTCAGTTTCTAAATATAATTTTCAAAAACTCAAAAATATACTTTACTTACATCTTGGTAATAGGTATTTGCTTTACCTTCGCTAAAATGTCAGCTAAAATCTGTAGATATTTCTAGATTCAACGACACAACATTTAGAATTAGTCCAATTTTATAATTTTATTTTGAAAATAAATTCCAATTGGAAAAATAACAAATTTAACAGTGTAATTTTTTATTAATTTTTTTAGCACAAACTTCACTATCATACTTTATTTGCGGTTTCTTGAAAATAAAAGTTTATGTGAATAAACCAACAACAGCTGCACAGCTGAAAAACAATATTCGGACCGAAATTGATGAACCTTATGCGGTAATCTATGAGCAAGTTCTTAAAAATGTTGATTTTCGTATAGAAGTCTGTAGAAGTGTCCGTGGTGGATATTTATATGATGTCATTTTCCAATTGTTAAAAGCCACATTTTTACAAAAAATAACCAACAACCAAAAAACATCCAAGTATTTCCATGTTTTATTTTAAAAAGACATCTAGGCGCGACTTTTAAAAGTCCTGTTATAATATCATTTCTTGATATAACCAAAGCAAATTTTAGGCCGTTCATATTTTTTGTACCTTCAAAATTCATACAACGAAACACGGTTTTTCGCTGGAATGGACCGTAATGTGTTACCTACCTTTCCGAGTTTTTCCGCTACTAGTACTACAACATACCATTCTTGTACCTTCTGTGAAATACAAAATTTAATTTTTTTTTTCAAAGTTTACATAGGTTACCAAAACAATTCACAGCTGTTTGAAAATCGGGCTACTTAAATTTAGCTCAAAAAATAACTTTCCTGATCAAAAAAAATCCCTGGTGGAAACCCAGCGCCACGCTTGAGAACTAAATACTAATATTGCTTGCTAGTATACTTCGCAGACTTGGTTTGTAATATACTATTTCTTATTGAAGTATTAAATTAGTAAAAAAAGTAATACTTGTAATGTCATCCCTTGAAGCAGGAGGCGGGTCATAAAAACAGCAATAAGGAACTTCCTAAACTTATCAAATAATTCACATGTCATAAATTAAACTTCACCATTTGAACTACAGAACAGCACCACACCCTGATATTCAAATTTGATCGATAGCATAATCCTATCCTATTAAGATGTAAACCATATATATGTACACACATCTCGCGAAGCGAGGCTTCGCTGTACTTAAAGTTCACACTCCATTTTGTTTCAATACTACTAATATTTACAAGAAAAAATTTTCATTGAATTGATGGGTAGGTGTGAAGTTAAGTTTGGCTGAAGGTGGCAATATAGATTTAGACACGACGATCTGTGTGCCACTCTTATTAATAAGTACATCACCATGATAAAGGGAATCTTTCGAATTAGCAGGTGTATCGTGTCTCGACAAATGATGCTTTATCACAAAATTTTGAACATATCTTTAAAACTAGCTATATTCAAAAGTGTTGAACGATTTATAGTTGAGACCTCAATTATTGGGATTACTAATAGACATTTGGAAATTTCTTGGGTTTCCAAACCCCAAATTTATAAGCATATTTAAGTAAAATTTTATTTTACAAATTTTATACATTTGCCAAATTTAACTTTGATACATACCTTTACTACTTAGAAATTCAAGTATTTTGAAACTATTGTAAAGAGGGAAGCGATGCCATAAAAGTTCCGTTTACTAGTTTTTGGAGTACGTCACCCTAAAATGAACCTACATCTGCTATGAAAAAATTACGAGCATATGTAGAAACATTTTGGGCTTAGCTCTGATCCAGTTCAGCCTTCTAGTTTCATAAAAATGGGTCGTCTTTTCCGCTATAAAAAAATAATCCATGAAATTCAATTTAATACTTTATTACAAATCTGACATATTATATTACTCGTAACTTGTTCACAACGGATTTTTCAAATACGATTAACATTAGAATTTAAAGGGTCCCGTGGCGTGGATAATGATTCAGAAAAGGTAAATTTTTTTTATAAAACCATTGTTTATTTATTAATTATTTTCAATATTTCTTTGTTCTGAGGCATAAAAACGAAACCAAAATTTTATGAGAAACCGTCATATCTTCGCAAAATTTACCTGGCTAAATTCATATACGGAAATTACATTATGTATATGTATCTGTGCTTATAAGCTCTAAGAGGTAACACACAGGTACTCGTAAATTTTGATTACTAAACTTTTTTGTTCGTGTGCTATGATTTTTACGGTTATAAATATATACGAGTACTTTTATACCAGATCAACCTTGTTTTTCGGTTTACTATGTTTTTGCTGTGTTACATGCTGAAGGCGAATTATTACGTTCATCGGTAACCGATTTCAATAAATTTCCATCCGACTTTATTTAAATGATTTTCATAAATTTTTATTACTACGGTATGTCTTCTTTAGATTTTTTGGGACAACAACATTAAATCTTATAGGAAATGGTTTACATTGAGGTTTTTTTTATGTATTTTACATATGGTACTATGGAGATTTTATTTTATTTATTTGGTTCTTTAAGAGAGAAAAAGTTGGCATTTATGAGGTAGATTTGGGGCATCTGATTTTATTACATATATGGGAATTTTTATGTAAGTTATCAAGGAATACTTAAAAAATCTCAATGTTTTATTATTCTAATTTGTTAGATACATTATGCAATACCGAATGTGTCCATTTCTGCACATAAGCGTATATAATTAATTATTAAATCGCGTCAGATTACGTCGTAGACATAAACAAATTATAATTTCTAATTAAATTTTAATTACAAAAGTTTACCCACAAAATATTTCTAATTTTAAAAATCTAAGCTAATAATAAATTCAATATTAATAGCCTATAATAAAATTAAAACAGCAAATAAGAAAATTCAACATTTTCATATTTCCATTTTATTCTAATACGTATTTTATAACCAAGAAAATGCTGATTCCGTCACCGAACAGAAAATAAAAAGCTCATCACAATATTTGTATATAATTATAAAATATTTGGAAAATTATAATTTCATTTTCTTCGCCATATAAAAATAAAAGTTAATTTAATTTTTTTTTTGGAAAATAATTTAAATAATATTTTTTTATTGTACAAACATTTAATAATAGCTAATGAATTTTAAAACAACTCGTTCCATGTTTCATAAAGATGTCATATTTTTTACTTTGTGGTGTTTGCTGCCCTCCTTTTGGCAAATTTTATAATGTTAGTGTCAAAATTGGTATTTTGGGTATTCGGTAGTTTTTTTAAATAATATTTTTAATTAGTTTATAATGAAAATTAGATATAATTAACATATTTATCGAGTTTTTCGAACGGATAGGATAGAATGAAGAAAATTCAATGGAATAGAAAATTTTAAAATATTTAAATACAACTAATTATCATGATAATTAAAAACATTTTTATTTTGTTTTTGATTAAAATTTTAAATTTGCATTTCAATCTTTATTTATCAGAAATTAGATTTATTTTTGGGAGATCTGTTGTTAACCGCCTGAGTGTCTAACCGCTAATTAAAATTAAACATTTAACAGCGAATAATCACATTTTCGCATTCCATAGTTTAGATTATCACAAGGTGATAAGATGGATTTTCGTGTTAAAGTTGGTATCTTAACATGGAACAATTTTTACCTGTTTCGTCCAAGAAAATCTAAATTTGGTCCTGTAGGCACAAAATGGAGTGTTAAAACTTTAATATAAGATAAAACAGCCATTTACTAAAATAATTGCAATTATTTGTTACCATGTGCCATGTTTCTTAAGAAAACATTATTCCAGTCTTTGAAAGAAAGTAAATTTCGTTTCGAGATTAAGACTTATTTAGATAATGAGTCGTTTTTTTGTTTGCTGGTTGTCCATCGACGTTGCTGTTATGCAGTTGTTCTATACATTATTGGGTGTTTTCGGAAATAGGCCATGGTAACTTCTGAGTAACTTACTGACAAAAATGTATCCGATCTATTTCCGAACATGTAGAGTCACTTTAGGGTAATTTAGTTTTAGTTGTTCTTTTATTTTCGTTTTTCTGTCAATTTGTATTCAGTAACAATCCTTATTGAAAACTTAAAGTACAAACTATACAAAAATATCGTATCTCTTAAAATACGCAATTGAATTTTGCTGAATATACATAAATATTCACGTGCAATATATAATCTTACTTTTTGTATAGACAGGGTGTTTAAACATCATAAACATGCACAATTGTTTGATAGGAAATGGCAGATCTTATTTCCCTAGCACAAAATAACTACAACTTTGTGTAAATTATTATAAGTGCCGAACAATATGCTGTATAAGATAGCGGAAATTTCTCAGCGGAAAATAAGAGATTTCGCCACTCGCCACAAGTGGCAGCACAATCACAAAAGAGTATATATTTTATTATATAATTACCAGCGGAATTTTTTTATTCATTTTGTATCTCTTTTTTCACTAAATAAACATCTCAGCGGAATAAAATATTAAAAGTGATCCTTAAAATGACAAATTGATTAATCTTCGAAGTAAAGGAACTCGGTAAATCAAATCTTGAAATTTAACAATATTCCGTCTTTCCGCCATACTAAAAGAATGACGATGAAATTGGGATAAAAGTATTGATCAGGGGTCCAAAATTTAGGAAAAAATTCTAGGATCTGTTCATGCTGGACTAAACTAGGCCATTTCATAACCAATCCTTTTGAAAATTTAATTTTTTTTATCAATTACATATCAGTTTTTGGCCAATATCTCAAAAACTTCCACTAGTAACCAATACTTTCGATTGTTTTTCTAATAGCTTAGGTCATACTGAGACTAACAGGAAAATTTGGGGAAAATTGATGGATTAGAATTTTCACTATAATTTTTTGAATTTCTGCGGCCGTATAAGATATTTTCAGTTTTTGGCCGATATCTCAAAAACTTTCACTAGTAACCAATACTTTCGGTTGTTTTTCTAATAGCCTAGGTCATACTGAGACTACCAGGAACTTCCACTAGTAACCAATTTTTTCACTTCATTGATTTTAATGTGTTGAAACGCACATTAAAAAAAATTAATTAAGCTAACCGATTTGATCTATTGCATTTTAATTAACTCATTTTATTTTGTTATAGTTTAGTTTGTTTTATTTATTTTAATTTTTATGAAATTTTATCTCTTCTTAATTGATATCCTTTGTGATTTAAATCTGTTTGTACTAAGCAGACTCAACTACGGTTTTTCCTACTCCGCGACGAGTATCGTTTACCTAGTTTACTCGTTTATAATCAAATTTGATTTTTATACTAATATAATATAATAATTCGCCGCTTGTTGATTTCCAAATTGTCTCTAATTTCACTGGTTAAGCAGTTCAGATGGAGACTCCTCGCGCGCGGTTGGGAGGGACAATTTGCCGTCGGGAATTATTATTAGATTATTATTATTATCAACTATTTGTTTTCTCGAACCGATATTGACGAGTTTGAGTTTATTAATGCTTGATCTTCACTCGCAAAATTGTGTCATGACGATAGAATGTCATGGCAAAATTGAAATTTTTACACTCATAACCGGTGTTAGTACCAAAATGTATGTAAAATCATTTTATATTCTCTGTTTTGTTTCATTAAGGGTAAAATACAATTTGTTTACACATTTTGTCACAGTGTCAAAAACATCAGTAATTTTAATAAATTGTCTCTTTGTCACGGTGTAATGCGCATGATTAGATTCAGTACAAATATATTTTGTCATGACATTCTAGGGTCATGACAAAATTAGGCGACTGAAGACCGAGCATAAGAGTGCATAAACAATTCATAAATATTTTGAGTTATACCGGATGAAATCTTGAAATTCTTTACATTTAAACCGTATATACAAGATTTGTACATTTAAAAGACGTTTCACAATCTATTGGTCGCTTGAGCTTTCATTATGTGCTTACCTTATACATAAAGTTATATACGAAAAGGGTAGCAGAAGGAATGTTTTTTGCGTAGGTTGGTGAGTCTTGATATTACAAGCTAAACAAGCTGTTTCCTGAGAAGTTGCGTTGAATACTTCTTGTTATTTGTTACTTCTAGTATTACTTAGACACTTACGAGCTTAGCAAACATAGCTTGAAATATTCTTTCTTCTTACTTTATACGTAACTTTTATTCTAGTGGTTGTAAATACCAGTTATTCGAAAAACCATAACTTTTAATGATTTTCGTATTCGACGATCCATAATCTCTTAATATGAAAAACTGATAAATCTTGATATGGAAAAATGTGAAGGAATTTGGTTTTTATTTGCTTTGTATTTTCAATTAATTTTGTCTTTTAAAAATCATTATCCCAAAAAGTTTTCCTAATATTTTTCCCAACTACAGAACCTCAATTAAAATCTCATTACTATATGTTTTTAAGTATGTGCAGTTCACACATACGTGTAGAGAATGTACCTAGCATATATGTACTTAAACTAGCGTACGATAACTTTAAACCTTCGTTTGAAAATAATTATGATAACCAAAAAAAAAATTTGGTTGGTTGAAAAAACACTTCAAAATTGTACAAAATACATTACGTAACTATACGAGTTACCGTACTAGGTACTATTCGTATATGGTACACACACGCACACCATATGTGTTTAGTCAGAAATAAAGAAAAAAATTACACATCCTCGGAATACGAACCGCATAATATAAAATGTATATCGTTCTGAAAACATCGCAATATTTATTTTCAATTTCCTTCCTGTCGTCAAAACTTTTTCGGTTATATTTTCTCGGTTAATAAATCAATGGCACGGGGTTAGAATGTGTACACATCCTTTTATTTTATTATGGTGAAGATGATAGCTTCCACCTACCACCCTTAAAAACACCAAACAATTTTGAAAAGTTTCCGATTTTTTTTGTTGCTGGTTGTATGCTTGTTGCCAACACTTCTGCCTATATCGCAGCAGCCATATACTTTAGGGAATTATGTCACTAAGAAATGAAAATTGGAAAATAAAATTAAAATGGAATATATGTATTATTATTTTTATTATATTTGGTCCAAAATATTTCGCATTCGATCCAAAAATAAATCCATCTTGTAAAAGTTATAAAGAATTTTATTTATTTTTTTTAACGGAGCGGAGCCCAAATAACTTTTAGATTTTTTATTTTCGATCAGATGTATATGATTTATCCCTTACACACCATAAAAAATATTTCGGGTGTTTTCAATTAAATTGATAATAAAAAATAAATAGAATCAAGTAATTGAAATGTTTGGATTTATTTGTCGTATACAAGCATTGAAGCAATAAATGGATTCGATTCGAAGAAAATATTTCGATTACAAAAATAAAATGTTTAAATTTAGATAAGAATCGCGCGAAAGTAAAAACACTTTAAAATTCATTTTTATTATCTTTCCTTGATCAATAAAATCGTATTTATTATTCCAAATCTAAACAAAACAATAAAAACCAAAACATTCGGGGATTAAGTCCGTTAGATTAGTATTAAAGATTTGTTATTTACCTCATTCTCACAAATTTATTGTAAAGGGTGATTTTTTTGTGGTTAGGATTTTCATGCATTAGTATTTGACAGATCACGCGGGATTTCAGACAAGGTGTCAAAGAGAAAGATGCTCAGTATGCTTTGACATTTCATAATGAATAGACTTACTAACGAGCAACGCTTGCAAATAATTGAATTATATTACAAAAATCAGTGTTCGGTTCGAAAAGTGTTTCGCGATTTACGTCCGATTTATGGTCTACATAATCGACCAAGTGAGCAAACAATTAATGCGATTGTGACCAAGTTTCGCACTCAGTTTACTTTATTGGACATTAAACCAACCACACGAATGCGTACAGTGCGTACAGAAGAGAATATTGCGTCTGTTTCTGAGAGTGTTGCTGAAGACCGTGAAATGTCGATTCGTCGCCGTTCGCAGCAATTGGGTTTGTGTTATTCGACGACATGGAAGATTTTACGCAAAGATCTTGGTGTAAAACCGTATAAAATACAGCTCCTGCAAGAACTGAAGCCGAACGATCTGCCACAACGTCGAATTTTCAGTGAATGGGCCCTAGAAAAGTTGGCAGAAAATCCGCTTTTTTATCGACAAATTTTGTTCAGCGATGAGGCTCATTTCTGGTTGAATGGCTACGTAAATAAGCAAAATTGCCGCATTTGGAGTGAAGAGCAACCAGAAGCCGTTCAAGAACTGCCCATGCATCCCGAAAAATGCACTGTTTGGTGTGGTTTGTACGCTGGTGGAATCATTGGACCGTATTTTTTCAAAGATGCTGTTGGACGCAACGTTACGGTGAATGGCGATCGCTATCGTTCGATGCTAACAAACTTTTTGTTGCCAAAAATGGAAGAACTGAACTTAGTTGACATGTGGTTTCAACAAGATGGCGCTACATGCCACACAGCTCGCGATTCTATGGCCATTTTGAGGGAAAACTTCGGAGAACAATTCATCTCAAGAAATGGCCCGGTAAGTTGGGCACCAAGATCATGCGATTTGACGCCTTTAGACTATTTTTTGTGCGGCTACGTCAAGTCTAAAGTCTACAGAAATAAGCCAGCAACTATTCCAGTTTTGGAAGACAACATTTCCGAAGAAATTCGGGCTATTCCGGCCGAAATGCTCGAAAAAGTTGCCCAAAATTGGACTTTCCGAATGGACCACCTAAGACGCAGCCGCGGTCAACATTTAAATGAAATTATCTTCAAAAAGTAAATGTCATGGACCAATCTAACGTTTCAAATAAAGAACCGATGAGATTTTGCAAATTTTATGCGTTTTTTTTAAAAAAGAGTTCTCAAGCTCTTAAAAAATCACCCGTTACTTCTATTTAGTACGAAGAAGTTTGAAGTTGTTCGTCTCATAAGACAGCATTCCTTTCCCTCTCTAGCTTTCATATCCTAAAATCAATTTAGCCGCTTGTTCGGTGGTTGTTCTATTATATCGGTTCATTATAAGCACCCGCCAGTTTTAACATGCTATTGTTCTTAGATCTTGTTCGACGTCATCACGCCTCGACGTATCACGATTTTGTGATTCATTCGAATCCAATATCCGTTGTTCAACGGGGCCGTAAATAGATGAAATGATCTGTACTTCAAATTTTCAAATCAATTAATCGTGAAACCACTTATTCTGATGAGAGAGATTTTTATTAACACAATTTCTGGGTTCGAAATTATTTTTCGAGTTTATCTTTGTCGACCGTCTAAGCCCATAGTAAACCAATACTAAGCGGATATGGGGAGTTAACTATTAGTATAAGGAGGAGAAATAAATGTGTTATGTTATAATTAAACATTTAAAATATTAGAAGACAATTCTATAATGAAATATTAAAATAATATCATTTATATTTTTAAAAACCATTTTTGTTGTCAGGACAACCAACTCGATCATTACTCCAACACTCCTCCCTCACTTATATTATTTCCATTATCATGTCAAACACCATCAACTTCTTCCCAAATACAACCTAATCGGAATACGCAACTATCCTTTCTTCTCTTTTGGATCCGCCTCCATCTGCAGTCCAACCATCATCTCCCAGCTCGAGTCGTCCATCGAAAACACGAATTAATTTTTGTTTTCAAAAAAATTAACATTAACTTTTTACCTCAGTATGCCAGAATTTTTTTTAAATAAAAATTAAATATAAATTCTTTTTCCAGTTCCCTGTTCCCGTAAAATTACCAGAATAGTGCCACAGATCACAAAGAAAATTACACTCGTATATAATTGTGAATTTGTTTTATTTTAATTTTTAATAGAAAAGCATGACCTTAAAATCTGTCGGAACTTAAAATTACAGGAGGAGGACTAAGACTACAGTGCGATCCATAACTACATAACCACTAATTTTCTCCGTTTTTTTTAAATAACTAATTTAGAAATTTAGAGAAATAAATGCCAAAAAAATTAACGAAAGTATATGTGTGATTCGCCATGAATAAAACCGTTTCAGGATTCAATTATTTTGATAAAAACAGTTTTTTTTTTTCAAAATTGCTTAGTCCCATAACTATGTAACCACAGTAGACTTTGATTATATTTTTCTCGCAAAGCCTAATAAATAAAGTTAGTTAGTTTTATTCGGTCTGTCAAATAACCAAGCGCTGTACAAAAATAATGTCACGAAGAAAATACTTATCGACCAAGGAAAAGGACAAAATTCAAGCCTTTTTCGGAGAAAGGTTTTTCTTTTCGCAAAATAGGCAGAAGATTAGGTTGCCATCATGTAACAGTTGTAAATTATTTAAAAAATTATACTACTTACGAGACAAGAAAAACCGGAGGACACATAAAAAGAGCACCTGAAAACCGATTTCCAATTAAATGTGTCACAAAAACGATCCGTTAGGCTTTAAAAGCTGTTGGGCACCTGAATTAGACAAAAAGAAACAGGTGTCAAAATTATTGCCACGGCATAAAGCTGCACGACGTGAATTTGTGAAGACAAATATAAGAGAGGACTGGTCAAGGTTAATTGAAAAAACTTAGTTCTATATTTATTACTAATCGATAGCTGATTTTTTCCGATGAAAAAAAGTTTAATCTGAATGGACCACAAGGAGTTCAATACTATTGGAGGGCTCTTAGAAAGGAACCAATGTACTTCTCAAAGCAAATTTTGTTGGTCGAAGTCTAATGTAATGGGAGGCTTTCTCTTCTGGGAGCACGCCCACCTTTCCATCAACTAGAAAGAATAGTGCGGATTAGATTGGTATCTTTGAAGACCAACTCCTACCTTTTCAGTACATTCATCAAGAGGAAAACTGGATTTTCCATTGCATTTTCCATGGGCTCATGAGAATGGTTTACGAGGGTAACATATATACAATTCCAGACAACCAATGAGTTGAAATTGGTAATTGAAAATGTCTGGAACGAATTATAGCCATTATTCATTGATTCATTGTTTGGAAGTATGCCTAACAGGACGAACAAAGAGGATCGGACGGCATATTAATTTTATTTTATTTTATTGAAGTTTGAACTAGTGGCGGAGAACTATCGATAGTTTAACTATCGGTCACCATCGATAGTTTTTTCAAACTATCGATAGTTTTTGACAGACTTGTTTTCCGTTTTTATTTAGTAATTGTTATTCTCAACTTTGATGAGTTTCTCAAAATTAGTTTTAGTGTAATACTACTTTAAATTAATAAACAAAATGTAAAATATATACGTGTAGTACAATAATACCTTAATAAAATAAATGACATCATGTCATTATTTCGATTATTCATTCGGGTTCTGATTTTGCTAATTTATTTTAAGAAAAGTATGGCATACGCGTAGCAATAATTAAAAACCAAATGCCGAAACGTAAAACTTCTAATGTGTGGACATTTTTTAGTCGTGATAAAGAAAAAAACTAGCCAAATGCTGTAATTGCAAAAAAGAATATAGAACAAGTGGGGATACGAGCAATTTTTTAGACCACCTTTGATCGTGATCACCCCGAGTGTCTCAATCCGAATGGAACGGATTCTTTGGCGTTAGATTAGAAGATACAAATCTAAGTAGGTCGAGTTCTAGTTTGGGAAGATCTATAAGCTCTTATTTTAACGACAAAATATTTATGACAGCCAAAGTCATCGTAAAAAATAAATAGACAAAGCGCTTATTAAAATGGTAGCACTAGATTTTCAGCCATTTATTTTAGGGAATTTGTCCAATTACTTGACTCAAGATATGAACTTCCCAGCAAAACAACATTGCGAGTCCAATTCTTAAAGGAATACTATGCAAAATGACAACACAGATTATCATCTATACTGGAGGAGGTGAATTTTTTATAAAGAATGTCGATATTGTTGTTTCAAATTCAAATGTATTGCCTTAAAATTTATAACAGGTAAATTTCGTCAATCTAACATGCGGTTTAAGGTCCTCGCGAGCGAATCACAGTTATTTGTCATTTTCTTGATAATGTGAAGTCATTGCGCTGTTTTATCGACCAATATCATTAACACAAATCACTTTGCGGACAATATTGCGGCTGAAATTAAACACATTATGTCAAATTGGAATTTAAAAGAAAAAGTGGCTTGTATCGTTACTGACAATGCTTCGTCGATGATAAAAGCTTGTCAAATCTCTAAAATACGCCACCATCCTTGTTTCGTCCATACGATAAACCTGGTTGTGCAAGATGCGCTTAAATGTAAAGAAATCCAAAACGTGTTAATTAAATGCAAGAAATTGGTTACCTATTTCAAAAGCAGCAATTTAGCTTTTCAATTAATTTCGGATCAAGAAAGCAAAAAGAAAACCCCGCTAAAGTTAATTCAGGAAGTTCCAACGCGTTGGAACAGTGCTTTGAATATGGTGAAAAGAATTATAACAATTAACGATTCAATAACTATTGCACTTTCCAAAATGCCAAAAGCACCTTCGGACATTTCTTTAGAGTATACAATGGTGATGGCTGACGAGGCCACTAATAAAATATCGAGTAATTACGTTACCATGTCACTAATTATACCATTAGTGTTTGGAATATATAGTAATATTTCTTCTTATGAACCAAAAAGATTAGAAGGTAATATATTACTCACATGAATTTTAAACGGAATCATAGCAACGTTATTTCCTTACGAAGAGCGGTCCTTGCCTCGACTTACCACAATCTTGGAACCTAGAGTAAAAAAGGATGGTTTTTGGTTACATGAGAATGCCAAAACTACTGCTGTTGCTCCAAAATGAAATGTCGATGCACAATGTAAAAGCAATTCATAATAATAGAACTGAAAGTGAAACTGAAATGCTTACGACCCCAGGTGGGGTACAACCATCCACTTCGGCCAATATAGTTGGGTTTATGGAACAACGAATTGCTGACAAGAATCGCCAACGTACTGGCAATGTAGAAGACATCATTATAATGCGCCAATATTTAGAACGTACCACTGCAAATTCGGAGACGGGTATACTATTGTTTTGGAAGGTAAGAGAAAGTGAACTTTGCTAGTAATTCATAATTTATTCCGATAAATTAACTCTTGATATTTATTAAGGTGAATGATTCACGAGTTTGATTCTCTTCAGAAATGTGTAAAGAAAATTCTTAGTGCACCACCGACGTCGGTTCCATCCGAAAGGATATTCAGCAAAACAGGGCAATTAATATCTGATCGACGGTCACGGATTAAACCAAAAAATGTGGACATGCTCATATTCATAAACCAGAATAACTGATGGGAAAAATAAGAAAATATTATTCAATATTTATTGCAATACTTTATTTATATATTAAAAACGTGAATTAATTAGAACCTGACAATTGAAATTGGAAATATATGTTTAGATTTTTTGTACTCAAATACGATTCTTCTTTATTAAACTAAAATTTATACAAATTTTGTGCTTAATTAAATGCTTTCAATCGATTGTAGAAACAGTACTTCACGGTTTATAATTCTTTGATGTGATTTTCATCAAAATTTAATAACAGTCGCTAAAGCAAATTTACGAATAAAAAACTATCGAAAACTATCGATAGTTATACTTCAAACTATCGATGGCCAACTATCGAAATTCATCACCTCTAGTTTGAACGTCTAATAAAAAGTGGTTATGTAGGTAGCACATAATAAATGTTTAATATACTCGTATGAGTTTTTTGTACGAGGACAAATCGAAGTGAATATTTTTATTATTATTTAGTGCAAGTACAAACTCTGCTTTTTGGATGCGCTCAAGTATATTTTAATGCAACCAAATTCAGTGCCGATTTGCTACTTGCACACCTAATATAATTTATTTTAACTTTGTAACTACCACTTGAGTGTTGATTGAATGAACATTTTTGCTATTTACTAGGCAAATTCGTCTCTATGTTTTAATTGGAGCGGGTGGCTTGCACTGGCATAGAAAATAAATGCAGCGAGGACTTCTGAAGCGGTATTCACCGTGAATTTCTCGTCGCACTCACTAATTGCGAGATATTATGAATTAATTAATGAACCAATTATTTTGGGAGGCGATAATTGTCCCCCATTGATTTATATTACATCGGCCCATTTGACTTTAATTTATCAAAGGATAACTTCAAAAAAATCCAGAAGAATTATTTTTAAAATTTTTAATGTTAATTAAAATTTGATTTTTAATTTTTGTTTAGTTTGTTTTGGTTTAAACTTTTTTAAATTTTTTTTGTTTTAATTTAATTTTTGTTTTATTCTGAAATCATGCATGTACTCACGAATAGCTTTCTTTGGAATAAATAAACAGATTCGATTTTTTAAATATATTATTACTATAAAGCACAATGGAAAATTAATTTATAATTAACTAACCATCGGTCGGATATGTTAAAAGGATCCAGCTTATCTCATAAATACTCATTGTACCAATTCTTGTTGTTATTTTGCGTTCATAATACATAAATGAGATTACGCTCGTGTGTTTTCAATATTAACACGATATGATATAAAAAGTAACAATTATTTTAAATTCGATTTTAAAAAGTAATTCTTAACTCCACAAGAAAAATTAATTGACGTTGACGATAAGATTCTTTATCATTAAGAAAAAAATGTTGTAACAAAAAAATGCGCATTCACATTGACCCAACACACATTTACAAATACTATAACTTTCCGGTTTATCTACTTCCATTTCCCAATTTTCGAACAAAATCGATTAACAGATACTGAGTGTACTTTACCAAATAACGGCATTTAGACGATTCTAGCATTGTGAAATTGTGAACAGTTTGTTATCGTTAAACATATTTTTTCTGGAATGCTTACCAATAAACTGTTTTAATAATGCTTTGCATGCTCCTGGCTACACAGCACATTTTAATTAGTGGATATTTCAGTGAATACGATATTTAACGATGTAACGGGTTGTGGAGTATTGACAGGCCCGGACAACCTCTTTCTCGGCGGTTTGAAGAACTTCGAAAATTCGTGAACGTGGATGTTCATTAGTGTTGCTCTTTATCAATGCATATTATAGAAAATGCAAGGCCATTAATTTTAAACTCAGAAATTAGTTAAGTTGCCGCCTGGGAACTAAATACAATTTTTTTAGATTAATGTCCCTTAATACCCCGCTGCAAATTATTTTTGAAATTTAGACATTGCGAAAAGTACTAATTTAGAAAAAAATATTAAGAACATTGATTTGTGATTTTTCATAATAATAAGTCAAATTTGAAACTTACAAAGTCATAAGCATTAATAAGGAATAGAGGTATTAAGGATTAACTTTGATCGATTTAAAACAATAAGCTTTTTATTTTTACGTCGCAATGGCGATTAATCTAATTTTTGTTTATTACCACTAAACATGGCAAATCAATTAATAATTTATGTGTCCAATATTATTAATTACAAAATTAAAATATTAATTAATCTATTTTACACATACGAACAATACAAGTAAGACAAAGCAAGCGAATTAGTCAATATTTTCATACTCAAATTTAATAAGCGAACAAACCATTCGGATTCATTACATATTTGAGCATTTTCATATCGCTACCGAAAGGAAATTTGTTTTCAACAAAAAATTTGGAAAAGTGTTTCAGATTAGAAAAAATGTAATTAAAAAAGTCTCCGTATTTTATTATTGTTACCGTGATTTTATCCCACTCCCTTGTTCATTTCTACGGTACCAAAAATGATTTTGATTTTAACAAAATTTACAATTAAATTTAATATGTCGAGATCCTAAATATATAAAATAAATTTAAATGCGGTTTCATTTAACGGTGTAAAATTTCTATAAATTGGTTGATTAAAAAATGGCAATTATATTCTAATTTAATCAAATTTCATAAAAATACAACCTAAACGTAGTAAAAAAAATATTGCGTCGTACCCATAATACCAACGAAAATATATATAACCCAGCAACTACTAACAAAAGCAGCAATACAATTTAAAAGGTATAAATATAAAACCTTTTTCTACAGACCCATTGGGAATATTCCTTCTCATTTCCTTTGGTTTTACCGTACATTTTTTGCATTTCGTAGGGAAAATAACGAAATAAAAACCTCCTAAATTGGAATATAAAAGTTTCGATCTACGAGTAATATGCAGCAACTTATCGAATTGTGAGAGAGATACGAGGAGTATAGAGCTGTAAAATAATAGCAAAATATTATAATGTGGATTCAATGCTTTCCGACTTTATTTTTTAAATTGAAACTTTTTAAATTAAAAATTTATTCATAGGTCCTACGAGATATCGATAAATGATTACAGTTTTAAGTTAGTTTGTCTTGTTGTGTTATTATATCCCCGTATTACGGTGATGATAAAAATGGGATTGTAAAAATGTTTAAATTAAGTTGTTTTCAGTTTTCCGTTTTTATTTTTCAGGAAATCATAAAATTGGAAATTTTGTTCTATTTAAAATAAATAAATGTGTAAATATATTTTAGGTATTTTAGGGATTTAAGTGATGGCAGCAAGCAAAATAATATATTGTATTTTTTTGAATCACATCTACAAAAACTCAACCGATATTTTCGCATTTTAAAGTAATACAAGCTATAAAAGTAGGATACACTCCCGTCTATATGGAGACTGTCTAATAAAGGAAAATACGTATATAACGGTAATAACATTAAAGAACGTATGTTTCGTACGTATATAAAAGGTATATTTAGTGATGAGACAGCGGGTACAAATACGAAAGAGATAAAATCTAAATAAATAAGATTATGCTAAAATAAATCCTATTTTAATGTTAAGATTTACGTATAAGCTGGTTAACATATGTTTTATTTTACAACATATCCTTATTTGTATGTCATAAAACACGGATTTTATCTAAAATATGTTCTTCTTGCATTCGTCTCTTGTTTTACACAAAATATGAATTTTAGATAATAATTCGCTTTTTAACATATTTTATTCATGCTTTATTTTTACGACGATCTGATGTATAATTTTAGTAATCTCTAATACGAAATAAAAAAAAAATTGGAAACTAGTGAGAAGGAAATTGAAGCGACTTCAGGCTTGGAAAGTATAGATGTACGGATATGAAACGCGAAATACGTGTTTAAAAATTGATGAGTTTGAATTTAAAACATATTGGATACGATTTTTTTCCAAATCATAACATAACATTTTGATTATGTAATATATACGTATTAATTTATCTGACATGTACGAACTTATATCTTAATTGACCGTTACGAAATTTTAATTTTGATTCCTCTTCGCAGCCATCATTGACGTTATAAAAAATTGATCCTAAAGACTCGCATTAACATTAATACATTTTATTGGGTAATATAAATTTGTAAAATCTTCGATATTGTACAACAATACAACGTAAAATATGAAAATATTTATGCATACATAATAAAATAATGCTGAATAAAATATAGTATTGTTTACCGAGTCCATGTAGGCTGAAATTTTACGAGGATACGAGATGAGGCGACATAATAAATAGTTTTGTAATAATCCGATTGTAATTTAGTCTTTATAAATCGAGCTTGCCATTAGCGACCATTCCACAATCAATATTAATGACAATACTATTTGGTATTGACACTACTATTGATCGTGTAATGGGGTGAAATTAATAATAATGGTTGGTATTGACCCAAGTGAAATATGTCCCAAAAAATCCCAAATTTGTTGCATGCAATAAACGTTGCACAATCAATAGGTTTTCGCAACAAGTCTAATTTAATACATAGGTTCAACAAATTTCAAAAAATTTTGTAGGTTTTCTGGAATGCTTAAGACATGGTCTATTAATAGGCCCAACAAATTTCAAAGATTAACATCTTAGTAAGTTTTCTGGAATACTTATGATAGGTTCACTTAACGGGACAAATGAATAGAACGATTTCTGGGGTCGGCGATATAAATAACGGGTATTTTACAAAGGGGTTGTTGCAACAAATTTTAATTAACAAATTTGTGATACGTTCTCTTAACGGGACAAATGGATCGAACGATTCCTGGGGTCGCCGATATTAATAACGGGCCTTTTACAATGGGATGTTGCAACAAATTTCGATTAACAAATTTGTTCAACAAATTTCAAAAGATTGACATGTAAGTATGTTTTCTAGAACGCTCGTGATACGTTCTCTTAACAGGACAAATGAACCGTACGATTCCGGGGGTCCCCGATATAAATAACGGATCATTTACAAAGGGGTTGTTGAACAAATTTCAATTAACAAATTTGTTCAACAAATTTCAAAAGATTGACATGTGAGTAGGTTTTCTAGAATGCTCGTGATACGTTTCCTTAACGGGACAAATGAGTCGAACGATTTCTGGGGTCGCCGATATTAATAACGGGTCTTTTACAATGGGTTGTTGCAACAAATTTTAATTAACAAATTTGTTCAACAAATTTTAAAAGATTGACATGTGAGTAGGTTTTCTAGAATGCTCGTGATACGTTCCCTTAACGGGACAAATGAGTCGAACGATTTCTGGGGTCGCCGATATTAATAACGGGTCTTTTACAATGGGTTGTTGCAACAAATTTCGATTAACAAATTTGTTCAACAAATTTTAAAAGATTGACATATGGGTAGGTTTTCTAGAACGCTCGTGATACGTTCTCTTAACGGGACAAATGAATAGAACGATTTCTGGGGTCGCCGATATTAATAACGGGTCTTTTACAATGGGTTGTTGCAACAAATTTTAATTAACAAATTTGTTCAACAAATTTTAAAAGATTGACATATGGGTATGTTTTCTAGAGCGCTCGTGATACGTTCTCTTAACGGGACAAATGAATCTAACGATCCCTGATGTTAGCGATATAGATAACGGGTCTTTTACAATGGGTTGTTGCAACAAATTTTAATTAACATATTTGTTCAACAAATTTCAAAAGATTGACATGTGGGTAGGCTTTCTAGAATGCTCATGTTACGTTCTCTTAACGGGACAAATGGATCAAACAATTCCTGGTGTCGGCGATACTAATAACGGGTCTTTTACAATGGGATGTTGCAAGAAATTTCAATTAACAAATTTGTTCAACAAATTTCAAAAGATTGACATGTGAGTAAGTTTTCTAGAATGCTCGTGATACGTTCCCTTAACGGGACAAATGAGTCGAACGATTTCTGGGGTCGCCGATATTAATAACGGGTCTTTTACAATGGGTTGTTGCAACAAATTTTAATTAACAAATTTGTTCAACAAATTTTAAAAGATTGACATGTGAGTAGATTTTCTAGAACGCTCGTGACACGTTCTCTTAACGGGACAAATGGATCGAACGATTCCTGGGGTCGGCGATATTAATAACGGGTATTTTACAATGAGTTGTTGAACAAATTTCGATTAACAAATTTGTTCAACAAATTTCAAATGATTGAGATGTGGGTAGGTTTCCTAGAACGCTCGTGATACGTTCCCTTAACGGGACAAATGGATCGAACGATTCCTGGGGTCGCCGATATTAATAACGGGTCTTTTACAATGGGGTGTTGCAACAAATTTCGATTAATAAATTTGTTCAACAAATTTCAAAAGATTGACATGTAAGTATGTTTTCTAGAACGCTCGTGATACGTTCTCTTAACAGGACAAATGAACCGTACGATTCCGGGGGTCCCCGATATAAATAACGGATCTTTTACAAAGAGGTTGTTGAACAAATTTCAATTAACAAATTTGTTCAACAAATTTCAAAAGATTGACATGTGGGTAGGTTTTCTAGAATGCTCGTGATACGTTCCCTTAACGGGACAAATGAGTCGAACGATTTCTGGGGTCGCCGATATTAATAACGGGTCTTTTACAATGGGTTGTTGCAACAAATTTTAATTAACAAATTTGTCCGACAAATTTTAAAAGATTGACATGTGAGTAGGTTTTCTAGAATGCTCGTGATACGTTCCCTTAACGGGACAAATGATTCGAACGATTTCTGGGGTCGCCGATATTAATAACGGGTCTTTTACAATGGGATGTTGCAAGAAATTTCAATTAACAAATTTGTTCAACAAATTTCAAAAGATTGACATGTGGGTAGGTTTTCTAGAATGCTCGTGATACGTTCCCTTAACGGGACAAATGAGTCGAACGATTTCTGGGGTCGCCGATATTAATAACGGGTCTTTTACAATGGGTTGTTGCAACAAATTTTAATTAACAAATTTGTTCGACAAATTTTAAAAGATTGACATGTGAGTAGGTTTTCTAGAATGCTCGTGATACGTTCCCTTAACGGGACAAATGAGTCGAACGATTTCTGGGGTCGCCGATATTAATAACGGGTCTTTTACAATGGGATGTTGCAAGAAATTTCAATTAACAAATTTGTTCAACAAATTTTAGAAGATTGACATGTGAGTAGGTTTTCTAGAATGCTCGTGATACGTTCCCTTAACGGGACAAATGAGTCGAACGATTTCTGGGGTCGCCGATATTAATAACGGGTCTTTTACAATGGGTTGTTGCAACAAATTTTAATTAACAAATTTGTTCAACAAATTTCAAAAGATTGACATGTGAGTAGGTTTTCTAGAATGCTCGTGATACGTTCCCTTAACGGGACAAATGAGTCGAACGATTTCTGGGGTCGCCGATATTAATAACGGGTCTTTTACAATGGGATGTTGCAAGAAATTTCAATTAACAAATTTGTTCAACAAATTTTAAAAGATTGACATGTGAGTAGGTTTTCTAGAATGCTCGTGATACGTTCCCTTAACGGGATAAATGAGTCGAACGATTTCTGGGGTCGCCGATATTAATAACGGGTCTTTTACAATGGGTTGTTGCAACAAATTTTAATTAACAAATTTGTTCAACAAATTTCAAAAGATTGACATGTGGGTAGGCTTTCTAGAATGCTCATGTTACGTTCTCTTAACGGGACAAATGGATCAAACAATTCCTGGGGTCGGCGATACTAATAACGGGTCTTTTACAATGGGATGTTGCAAGAAATTTCAATTAACAAATTTGTTCAACAAATTTTAAAAGATTGACATGTGAGTAGATTTTCTAGAACGCTCGTGACACGTTCTCTTAACGGGACAAATGGATCGAACGATTCCTGGGGTCGGCGATATTAATAACGGGTACTTTACAATGAGTTGTTGAACAAATTTTAATTAACAAATTTGTTCAACAAATTTCAAAAGATTGACATGTGGGTAGGCTTTCTAGAATGCTCATGTTACGTTCTCTTAACGAGACAAATGGATCAAACAATTCCTGGGGTCGGCGATACTAATAACGGGTCTTTTACAATGGGATGTTGCAAGAAATTTCAATTAACAAATTTGTTCAACAAATTTTAAAAGATTGACATGTGAGTAGGTTTTCTAGAATGCTCGTGATACGTTCCCTTAACGGGACAAATGAGTCGAACGATTTCTGGGGTCGCCGATATTAATAACGGGTCTTTTACAATGGGTTGTTGCAACAAATTTTAATTAACAAATTTGTTCAACAAATTTCAAAAGATTGACATGTGGGTAGGCTTTCTAGAATGCTCATGTTACGTTCTCTTAACGGGACAAATGGATCAAACAATTCCTGGGGTCGGCGATACTAATAACGGGTCTTTTACAATGGGATGTTGCAAGAAATTTCAATTAACAAATTTGTTCAACAAATTTTAAAAGATTGACATGTGAGTAGATTTTCTAGAACGCTCGTGACACGTTCTCTTAACGGGACAAATGGATCGAACGATTCCTGGGGTCGGCGATATTAATAACGGGTACTTTACAATGAGTTGTTGAACAAATTTCAATTAACAAATTTGTTCAACAAATTTCAAATGATTGACATGTGGGTAGGTTTTCTAGAACGCTCGTGATACGTTCTCTTAACGGGACAAATGGATCGAACGATTCCTGGGGTCGCCGATATTAATAACGGGTCTTTTACAATGGGATGTTGCAACAAATTTCGATTAACAAATTTGTTCAACAAATTTCAAAAGATTGACATGTGAGTAGGTTTTCTAGAATGCTCGTGATACGTTCCCTTAACGGGACAAATGAGTCGAACGATTTCTGGGGTCGCCGATATTAATAATGGGTCTTTTACAATGGGTTGTTGCAACAAATTTTAATTAACAAATTTGTTCAACAAATTTCAAAAGATTGACATGTGGGTAGGCTTTCTAGAATGCTCATGTTACGTTCTCTTAACGGGACAAATGAATCAAACAATTCCTGGGTTCGGCGATACTAATAACGGGTCTTTTACAATGGGATGTTGCAAGAAATTTCAATTAACAAATTTGTTCAACAAATTTTAAAAGATTGACATGTGAGTAGATTTTCTAGAACGCTCGTGACACGTTCTCTTAACGGGACAAATGGATCGAACGATTCCTGGGGTCGCCGATATTAATAACGGGTCTTTTACAATGGGATGTTGCAACAAATTTCGATTAACAAATTTGTTCAACAAATTTCAAAAGATTGACATGTAAGTATGTTTTCTAGAACGCTCGTGATACGTTCTCTTACCAGGACAAATGAACCGTACGATTCCGGGGGTCCCCGATATAAATAACAGATCTTTTACAAAGGGGTTGTTGAACAAATTTCAATTAACAAATTTGTTCAACAAATTTCAAAAGATTGACATGTGAGTAGGTTTTCTAGAATGCTCGTGATACGTTCCCTTAACGGGACAAATGAATAGAACGATTTCTGGGGTCGCCGATATTAATAACGGGTCTTTTACAATGGGTTGTTGCAACAAATTTCAATTAACAAATTTGTTCAACAAATTTCAAAAGATTGACATGTGAGTAGATTTTCTAGAATGCTCATGTTACGTTCTCTTAACGGGACAAATGAATCGAACGATCCCTGATGTTGGCGATATAGATAACGGCTAAAATTTTAAGTTTATTATTTTTATTTAGACCGAAAGGAAAATATTTACTCCCGTTTAATTTTTTTTTATAAATAATTTTATAGCGTAAAAATTGCGGTCGCATACGAGTATTTAATCGTTTCGTATATACTCGTGCAAAAATTGTTTGAAGTCACATAAATTATTTTTGAGAAAAATATTTATCAAATTCGTATTTACTCGTATGAGCATGTAAAAATTATCTAATAAAGATAATTTTGCGCGATACACACCATTTTAGGTTATAAAAGAAAATTTCCCCTTTACATGTTGTATGTGTGAGTACTTTTTTATATATTTCAAAAAAGTAATAAAATAACATAAAAATATTTTATTAGCAATTTTTGAGACATACAATTCACTAAAAATCGTTTTGTGAAATAATTTATAGTTTATTTTTTAGTTTTAAAAATTATTAAAGTAGAGATATTTAATATTATAAACAGAAATAAATTAATTTTTTGTCGTGTTTCAATTGATGTTTGTTGGATTAAGTAAATTTGTGGATTGGTTTGCTGATATTTATTTAATCTCAGATTAAAAACAGATATCTGAATTTTTTTGATTATTTTTTTCTTTTTCGTAGTGCATTTAAAACGTTTTGTAGCTATTGATACTCTATTAAGATATTTTATTAACATATTCAGTTTCAAATTAATTACATATTTATTTTAGTAAGTGAAAAGACCAGTTTACTTGAAACGTGTTTTATTGAAATTAATCAGTCACAATGTCTAATAAACGAAGAAATTGGAACAAGAGGCATAAAATAGCTTTATTTCAAGCATTACAACAATTAGGATTAAAATCAAGTGATATCACACAGCGAGACTCATTGATAATGCAATCTTTTCAGGAACAAAAACCGGAATTTAAAGAAAAGTTTGTAAATAAAAATTTATTTGAATCAAAAACTGACAATTTGGTTCTCGCCAAAAATAACATATTACCACAGTGGTTACAAAAATACATCGTACCCCTTAAAACAAATTTAAAAGATATTTCTACTTCAGAATCAGTAAGACGTTATATTGAAAGTGAAATGACCGCGCTTAAACACACGTGTGTCCTGTCTTTTAGAAAAATTCATCCCAAGGGCAAATTTAGAAACAGTTTTATTGCGTACGCCAATTGCAAATACGAATCGCATGATCAAAAATTTAAGTTTATTTTTAATGAAACGAATATGGTAGTATTGGTGAAAGGAGAGGATCAGGAGTATCACGATATCGATAATCCAGTTTTTAAGGAAATTCGAGGCGAAACAAGAAATAAATGTAAAGTGCAGTTACTTCATAAATCAGCCCATAATTTTGAAATGGAGATTATAAAGGAAACCGATTACGAATTAGCCATGAAAGGGAATACGCAAAATCTGGCCAGTAAAACCGTGCTAAGGCGCATTCGATCAGAAAAGTTAAAGTTTTTCGATTGTGTTACCGACTGTGATGTAGTTGATTTAAATTACAAAAAATTGCAACAACCAATTGAAAATAAATATATTTATATGGTATCGGACTTGTTCCAAGTTTTTATGATACGTAAATCGCAAATTGGACTGCTCTTGAATTATAACATTAGTACCGTGTATTTTGATGACACAGGGAGTGTTGTTCGAAAACCAACTTGTCACAATCACAACTATTCCCGTCTGTTATATTATGCTTGCGTAATACGAATTAATAGTATTATAATTCCCATAGCGGAAATGGTTTCCTCACAATATGATGTCGTAGCCATATCTATGTTTTTACTGTGCTTTAAAAAGGAGCTTGCCATTATTCCGAAACAAAAAATGATTAAACATTTTGTTGTGGACTGGTCCTGGGCATTAATTAGCGCGGTTTTAACCGTCTTTAATGGCCTGTCTGTTCACGAATATGTCAGTTATATTTATGATGTCCTTGAAAATAAAACCGAACCCAAGGATAAATATTTTATTTCAATTTGTTGTTCACATATGATGAACATATTGTGTGTTCAAATCCAAAAAAAAATTCCAGCTACATCGAAAGTGAACAAAAAACTTGTTTTGGATATATTTGCTACTATAATCAACTGCAAAGAAATTTCGGAAGTCAATCAACTGGTTGAATCATTTATTCATATATTTTGTTCCAAATTTTTGAATGAAAATATAGAAAAAAGTTTCATCAGTTTCAAAAATGTTGTAAATTCATTATATGGTCAGAGTAATAAAACAGATGATCATCAAAAGGAATCAGCCAATGTCTATGCTAATAATCATTCCATCTTAAAATGTGACTACACTTCTAGTCCATTTTATAAAAGGTATATGAGTAAATATAACGAAATTTTAACAAAAATTGACAATCAATATAAATCTGGTAAGCCCAATCCAAACTTTGAACCTAACTTAGTTTTATTTTACGTGAAAAAATATTTTTCTTATCTTCCATTGTGGGTGAATTTCGAAATGATAGATACACGGCATCATGGCCGAATATCTAACGCAGTAGCCGAAAATTGGTTTAATTTAATCAAAAATCAATACACCGAGAAGAAATTTTTGAAAGTAGGCCGATTTATTAGTATTCTAGAGGAAAAAACATCTCAAATCCTAAAACGGATACGGCTCAATAAAATATTGGCTAAAAGAAAACGAAAAAAGAAATATTTAAAATACGTAGGGTTGACCGAATCGGACCCGGAAGATATGGCAAAGAGGAAGGGTGGAGAAAAAAATCAAAAACTTCAAGAACTCCAGAACATATGGGTAAAAGAGTTCTTGACAGATATGGAGCAAAAAAGCTGCTAATTGAAAAGCCCCAAAAAATCAATGAAACCGATATAAAGCGAACGTTTGCAGAAATAAAAAAAATCACTGTGTACGAGTATACTGCAAAATAAATATTCGTTCAAAAGGGACAAACATAACATTTCCATTTATTTTGCATGTGCGTTCGATTCCTTTGCCCAAATTATGTATGTCATGGGGCAGGATTCTGTACGTCTATATAATAAACTAAACTCACTCCCGGAAAATCAATTTGTAATTTTTATATTAAAATATATCACGGAAGGCTTAACTGGTGATTTATATGAATATCGTACGAATATTTTAAAGTTGGTGTCCAAAATATCAGTGATACTAATTTTGACGTTTCTACAAACGTGGGACAGCTAATTGAATATTTATTTCCAAAGACCGTCATAGTAAAATTTTCTTGCACTGATTCATATACAGATTTATTTTATCTACCCTTGCAATTGCAATATTTCAGTGACATTACATTGGAAGATTTTAATAAACAAATTTATATTCCTAATATATCGCTAAAACAAAACTTTGTAAAAAAATACTTAGTTCAAAATTTGGAATTGTAACGGTAGATGTTCAACCGCTTGATATATCAACGAATTATAGAGTTCAATTAAAGTGAATTCAGAATAAGTTAATGTTGGGTGGAGATGAGCTCAAAATTAAAGCTGTAATCCATTTTGATGTATCCATGAAACACTACAACAGCTACATATTGAGACCAAATGAATATTGGGAGATTCATGATGATCTTCAAAAATGGATTACTAATACTCCAGATACTACGATCGTAAATCCCTCCATATTATTTTACGAAAAATTATAAAAACAGTGTTACCAATGAATACTGAAACATAATAAAGCGAACTTAATAAAATCAAATAAAAAAATTTTAAAAAAACAAAACAAAATATATAAAACAATAATAAAAAAATTTAAAAAAAACTAATAAAAAAAAAAAGTATAATAATCCAAATGATAATAATGAATAAATTTTTTATTTTGGCTAGCCTTTAGTATCGCATCGCAAATTGACTGTCGCGACATTTTTGTGAAAATGGACATAACAGTAACTAAAAACGTAAACATTATGAGCGGCCATCTTGCAGATATATCAATTTTTTATATATTATTTATAATTTTTTCCGCTTTTGGATTAAAATTTTCTAGAATTTTGTTTAAGGTGGTTATAATTTGAACTAAAAAATTGTTGATTTAATTTGATAAAGAATGCCATCTTAGGGATATTTTCATTAATAAAATTAAAAATAAAAATGAATTTAAATATTTAGCATAAATTAAAATGCTCAATTTTAAACAAAATAAAAAATGTAAATTTCGTTTATAAATAAAATCAATTTGAATAAGTTACATGCGTTTGGTATTTGTGATTATTTTTCTTTTTAGTAGGTGTCATTAATAGATTCTATATAATCCGCTCCTACGTGCGGCACGCAGTGCGACATGTTTGCTGATCCCAGCTCCTACGCCCCCCGAAATTGAAATCTAAAGCCCCTCGGAGGGCTAAGCGGAAAGGGGGGAGCGCAGCGACCTCCCGCGTGCCCGTGAGAGTTATCGAAGCCGTTAGCCTCAACAATTATTGCATTTCAAAATGTTGCATTAACAAACAAAATATTTGCAACTAGTTCTGGATCTCACCCCTCTCCATATTAGTTATGCGGGTGGCACCTCACTATTTATTATTATTTTTTTTCTTAACGGATTTTCAACTAGCAAGCGTCAACATAGTAGACGTGAAATTTTTTTAAGGTGAGTATAATTATTAAACTTAATTATAATTTCGGTTTTTAATTTATTTTAGGTAAAAAATGGATCCCATATCGGCAGTTGTGAGGAAATATCAAGAGATATTGAAGGCAAAACCATATATCCCAAAACTAAAAATGGTGGACGGTATTATTAATAAATTTTTTTTAATGTACCTGGTGTCAGACGATAATTTAGTGTATAATTTTTTAAAAGATTGTGGCCTGTTAAAAGGCAATTTTATTTGTATGAACTGTGGGACTGAGATGAAGCTCAGAGTGAAACCCACCATTGAACAGTACTTTTGGGATTGCGGGCGAATGAAACGGGGTGAACGATGTACCAGTCGAAAAAATTTTCGACATGAGTCATGGTTCACGAATAGTAAGTTAACCATAGCTAATGTTATATTGATGACGTATGGGATTTTGGCGTCATTAATTAGAGAGTATAGTTTCTCTTCCGCAACCATTGCTGATTGGAATCAGTACGTAAGAGAAACTATCTCAGACTACATGCTGAGTCAACAGCAACCTATTGGAGGACACGGGATAATCGTCGAAATCGACGAAAGCAAGTTTGGGAAGAGAAAGTACCACAGAGGGCATCATGTAGAAATACAGTGGGTGTTCGGTGGTGTAGAGCGAGACTCCGGCAAGTGTTGCCTTGTCAAAGTGGACAAGAGAGATAAGGAAACACTTGTTACGTCAATAAAAAAATACATTTTACCGGGATCAATAATAATCTCAGACTGTTGAAAGGCCTACGACAGTCTGGGATATGAAGGGTTCAGTCACTTCACGGTGAACCACTCATATAATTTTGTTGATCCTGTAACCAATGCCCATACAAACACCATTGAGAGTACGTGGCGGCATGTAAAGGCCACATTGCCGGCGTATAATAGACAAAGCGATATGACATTATTCCTAGCGGACTATATGTTTAGGAAATTAGTCAAACATCAGAATGGCGATGAGGTGAACGTTTTTTTTTTAAATTATCCGCCAAGTGAACTACAGTGATAGTTAATTATTTTTAATTTATTTTGTGATATTTTTGTGATATTTTTGAATTGTATATTTTTAATTATATTTGTTTTAATTGAAATATTTTTTTTACAGGTGACGGAAATTTCAAGCGAAATGTATTTTATGATTTCTTTTTAAGATTTAATATTTATTGATCATATGATTTTCATGATTTTCAGCATCCATATATCCAATTGTACCATTATTTCCTTCCCTTTCCACTCTTAATTACATGTATCCATAAAAAAACATTGAATTTGATTTATTTTTAAATCAAATTTAATATTTTTTGATTGAAAATTATTTTGCCACCGATTACAGGGTAAAATTTTAAATCTTAGTTCATTTATATGGCAATAGATGGCGCATCGCAAAATGCTTAGCATAGACACTTTTAGTTTAGTTATAAAAATATCCGCTTTTGGTCAACGTGGCGCCACCGTCGATTTACTGTCAAAATTTGCGATGCGATACGATGCGAAGCTGTTCCTTTATTTTGCCTACCGAGTTTCATGAAATTTACTATTAATTTTATATAATAGCTATGGCATTACCGAAAAATCCAATACATCAAAGTCGAAGGATAGTATCAGATTAAGTTGTTCATAAAGCTTTAGTTTGTTTTATAATTTTAACTTAACGTATAAATGCCATAGTATGGGTGGCGAAGGCCGAGATTCATACCTCCACGAGGTGCTACCTGGGTAATTCTAAATGAGTCAGGCAATGTAGCATGATCGACGACCTTTTACTGCAAAACACCGGATCGTCCGTCTATACAAACTCAATTTTAAAACATGTTTCTCAATAACAGTGTAAATCAAAAAGAGTTAAACAAAAACTGTCAAGCGAATAATTTGTACAATATATCCTCACATAATGATGCAATAAAACAACCCACATATGTTAATCTTTAGAAATTTTTTTTAACTTTCTATTTTTGAACAAAGTATTAGTAAACATCGAAATTATGTATTAAAAACTTCTATTTACAACCTGGCCACATGGGAGGTGTGCAACCTGTACCATCATTAGTTTAACAGTATTAGAAAGAAAACTTATCTAAATGCAAAATTTTGAAATTCGTTGAACAGAAATTTCACTATGTATAGAGCCCGTTATTTATACCGCCGACCCCAGGAATCGTTCGATCCATTTGTCCAGTTAAGAGAACGTGTCACGAGCGTTCTAGAAAATCTACTCATATGTCAATTTTTTAAAATTTGTTGAACAAATTTGTTAATTAAAATTTGTTCAACATCCCATTGTAAAAGACCCGTTATTAATATCGGCGACCCCAGGAATCGTACGATTCATTTGTCCCGTTAATAGAACGTAACATGAGCATTCTAGAAAGCCTACCCACATGTCAATCTTTTGAAATTTGTTGAACAAATTTGTTAATTGAAATTTGTTGCAACATCCCATTGTAAAAGACCCGTTATTTATATCGCCGACCCCAGGAATCGTTCGATTCATTTGTCCCGTTAAGAGAACGTATCACGAGCGTTCTAGAAAATCTACTCATATGTCAATTTTTTAAAATTTGTTGAACAAATTTGTTAATTAAAATTTGTTCAACACCCCATTGTAAAAGACCCGTTATTAATATCGCCGACCCCAGAAATCGTTCGACTCATTTGTCCCGTTAAGAGAACGTATCACGAGCATTCTAGAAAACCTACCCACATGTCAATCCTTTGAAATTTGTTGAACAAATTTGTTAATTGAAATTTGTTGCAACATCCCATTGCAAAAGACCCGTTATTAGTATCGCGGACCCCAGGATTCGTTCGACTCGCGCTGAAAACCAATCATTTAATTTTATTTCAAATCAATCCATATATTTTTTGGGATTTCTGTGTAACATTTGTTGTATGCAACAAATTTGGGATTTTTTTTTGGGACGTATTTCACACGCATCATAAATGTTGTTTTACAAACTCTTTGTTTGTCGTCCTCAGCGTTGTTGGTTTTTGGAAGGAAATAGTTTTTGTTGCCCACTCGGACAAATGTCCGAAATTTTAGTGGTCTGTTTGGTTGTCAATTGTATATGACGTAGTATATAAGCCCTTTGCATATCGAGGTTGCCTATTTTCCAAAATTGTTGGAATAATTCAAGCCTATATTGGTAAGGCAAGTTCGTTTGGCAGTTTAACCGGCAATTTCCCTGGCAACCGGACCCATTTTTCTTGCGGGAATTACTTTTCCTTGTAGATTTATATATTCGGCACCGGTATTATGTGCATTTTTAATTTGATTTCGCTTGCACTTATCCACCTGTGGTTTCCGTTTTTTTCCAGGTCCTCTTGTTATTTCCGTTTTATTCCTCTTCAAATTTCACAGGTCATCATTTGAAGCAATAATAATAGGTACGGTAGCTTCTAAATGGTTCACATCAGATGGTTGGGTGTGATGCTTTCGTTTACAAGGACTATATACCGGTGATTTGACCTAGGATTCTAAAAAAAACTCGTTTGGGATGTACTCGGACCCGCTATCCACAAAATCTGTGATAAATTTATTTTTAACACGAAAATTTAAACATTAACAACCATTATTTGAACCATTATCTGAGCTCTACTCTACATTTTACATAAAAGCGCACAACCTTTACCTCAGAACACCACAAGCACACTGATTTCAAATGACAGTAGACTTAAAAATAATAAAACAAAATACAGCTATTTTTTAAAGTACTTAAATTTTCCGTCATTGCTATTACAAGTTACACGTGTCATTGCAATACTTATGCAATAAAATAAACTATGGCAACTACAATAAATCATATATAAAATATTGGCCAATACTAGAATATACTGGACTATGATATATTTTTTTTAAGAAAAGCTTAGTAATACATAAACTATGACAAGTCCAGAAAACATAATATTGAGTGAAAATTGATTTCAAATAGGTAAAAAGTAAACTATGCCTATCAAATTTGTTTGCGTTATAACTTTGCCATTTTACATCGTAAGCGGATGATTTTTGGTTGGTATATCAGTTATTATATTCTATATCGATTGAAATAATAAAAAACAAATTAAGATATTTCGAGGTGTCATAGCATTGAATAACAGCGTCGAATTATATTTTCAATCAAGTTGCACTTGACCAAAAAAAGCAGTTTCTACTTGCACACCTAATATTTTGTTTCTCCATTCCATAATATTTAATCTTCTGTATTCGATTTCGTATCGTCAAGCATTGATTTTATTTGATTGTGATAGTCTGATTTATTTATTAAAATTACTATTGTCTTTATCAGCTTTGGTCACTAAAATATCAGAATTTGTTGAATAAAATTTTTTGTGTACGAAACATCATTTAAAATTTTAAATTCGGCCAGAGATAATCGTTTTCTTCATAATCAGATTTATCAGTAATTGGTGAAAAATTTTGTCCGAGTTTTAAAATATTCGTAACTATTTCGGGGATTTCATTGTTCGTTAACTTAACTGGCCATTTTTGGTTGTCAGTGTTGTCGTCGTTAATTCTACAATGATGAATGATCTGTATTGTCTACGTCCAAATTGTTAAAAGAATTGTTGCGGTTTATATTATTACAATCACCTAAATTAAATTTTTTTTTAAGTTTTATGTTATCAAATTTTCTTAAGTGTAAAGCTTTAAAAATCAACCTTGCTTTGAAACTTTGTTCTATTTTGTTCACAAAATTTTTATAAAAATATACCGAAATGACGTTTTTAATAGTTGTCAAATTTTGGAAAATTAATTTATTTATTCGGAGGAACGTTTCTGTAATTTCTTGGCTGATCACAGCCAAAAACAGTCACACAAATGTTTGAAGAAATAAAAAATGTATTTTAATGTTTAAAGTAGTTTTATTCATTCAATCTTCATTCGGAGCATAATGTATTTTTCAGGAAATGTCAAACTGTAACCAATAAGATTAAAAAATTTGTATTGCTTACGTAAGTCGTTTTTTAAACCCAACACCAACTAAGACTACGCGTAGAACACGAAAAGTGTCATAACTAAGACTAAACTCTAAACAAAGGTCAGTCTTACCTAAGATCATTTTACAGTTAGTGACTGTGCTTCAGAATCGGGGTGTAAGACTATCCGAATTCTCTGATAAATATTTGTTTGCACTAATTTTGTCAAAATACCGTGCATTCGGTATTCCATGGTACTAATTATCACAGTCATTAATTTGGCATAATAATTTTTGACAGATATGCAATTCGAGAATTGAATCGAAATTACAGTTGAAAGCTAGTATAATGGAATAGAACTCAGGGATGTAATAATCAACAATATTAAAGTATTTTGATTATTTAAAAATCCAATACATGAGCCGTTTATTTTGAAAGTGGTTTAAGTCCATTTATTTTTATATTGATATTTTTAAGGGTTTGTGTTTGGATTGATTTAAAACTATAACAAGCTAATTTTCAAATGACAAAATCATTTCGATTTTGATGATAGACTAAATTTTTTTAGAAATAAAAAAACTTATAAGAATTGTGATTATTGTTACCATTAATTTTTTTTGTAAAATGGACTTCCACTTTCAAAATAAATGGCTCACATAGTGAAAATTAAATAAATATAATTGTATATTGATGATTTCAAGTGTTTTTATTTTATAACGTAATCTTAATCTATAATGATCAAAATTAATATTTTCAAATTGAAATTAAAACAAAGTGGCGAGGAAACTCTATAAAAAATATGCGGCCAGCAAATTGAGAAAAATTTCACGAAGGGCAAAATTATTCACGTTAATATCACATAATTGATCTTACTTTTTGAGGAAATCTCTAGTAATACGAATCCTTGCGGAAGAATGTAAGCAAAGCAGAGCATAATCGACATACACCGTATGAAAGTGTTACAATCAAAGAAGAACAGTTACTAAACACGGAAATCTGATAGTTTAGACAATTGACATCCGAAGTAAAGAATGAATGCCTATTGGACACAATGAGAAAGCCTTCCTTTAGAGAATGATTGTTTAAAACAAATATGGAATAGGTTGAACGGCATAGCCAGTTTTTAGCATTAAATACTAGATTGGCATCATAGAAAGGACAATGAACGTCACAGTAGGATTATTAAAACTCACAAATATTCGTCAAAGGTATTATTGATCCGGATGTAGTGTAACAACCTTGGTCCTTAGTGTAGCATGCTTGATATAAATCAAACATAGTTTACAAAATATCAAAGAGCATTATCCAGAAAATATACTCCAATTACCTAAATCGGTGGCAGCAGCACGTTTGCTGATCTCTGCTCCTTTATCATCAAACGTATAGGAAGATCTTGTACATCGACGATAGTTTGAGTTTACAAGTTTTGCGACAGATTACACCACAATTCCAGTACTACTTCAAGCGATGGAGGTGAAATTAATCGTGGTTTTGATACTCCGACCTTGATCTTTCACTTCAATTTCATTTCAAATTATCAAAAAATTAGTAAAGTTTATTAAAGCAAGCGAGGGCTTGTTAAAAATAATTATTATAAATTCATTAATACTTTGTGCAATCAAAAAACTAAGCATTTATAAAATAAATTTAAGATTACCAATAAAAAGGATTATATTCCACCAACACAAACCAATGTAAAATTCTACAATAACTAACATTAATATATAAGAAGTGGTCCGTTAGAAAACCCCAAAAACATAAATAAATTTTTGCCGTCGATTTTGATGCTGCGCCAGGTGAATATTAAAAAAGATCTACTTCTCATCTCCGTAACAATTTGATACAGGAAGCCTGTTCTTTCATGCCGTGAAAGCAACACTTCGCAAGTGGCTCTTCGATTTTCCATCTGTCTCTCAACCAACTCATGCGGCACCCATTTTCCCTCCCTTTAAATTTTTCCCATTGCTTGGAAATACCTTTGCGATTCGTGTTTAATGCCTCTGCAAGTTGATCTTGAGTTTGTGTATCATCTTTATCCAATAACGCTTGCAGCTTGGTATCTTCAAATTTTTTTGATCTTCCGGGGCGCTTCTTGTCCTTAATGTAGAAATCGCCATTTCTAAAGCAGTTGGACCAATATTCAGAGGTAGTTTTAGATGGTGCATGTTCGCCGTAGGCCAACTCAATCCAATAACGTGCTTCAGCTGCATTTTTTTTCAAGTTGAAGTAGAAAAGCAAAGCTTCCCGCTAATGCTGTTTGGCACAAAACTCGATATTTTCGTTCGCAGGAAAAATATTTTTGGGTTGCGATATATGCTGGTATTACAACTGGTTATCGTTAACAACTCTCCACGCTTTGAACAAAACACAACTTCTGACATAAATGCCAACTAGATGTGACACTAGTATCATCTATGTGTGAAACCCGGATATTTAGTTGCGCACCTGATAATTATGCAGAAAAAGATAGAGGGTGCTTGTTAATAAAATATCACAGCACTTTTCAATACATTTTAAACCAAATTTTGACTAATTAAATTATTTTTCTTAGATATTTTGTATGAGGTTTACCATTATCACATTTCTTGACTTCTCAAACAATCATCAAACAATCCCACCAAAGAACAAATTCCATATTTATTGTTTACAAAATAAATTCCAGTTTTTCGCGTTAAAAAATCATCCGATACACACATGACAACAAAATGTCATCATTATTCATGAAATCATAACTATTTTAGTTCGCCTGGCAAACCAAATCGTGTAATGCATTATGACAAAATTTGCCTACCTACCGGCGAATAATAATGCAGTAATCATAGATAATTTTAATAAATTCCGGCGAACCCAATATATGATACAGTTTAGCATCGGTAGCAAATGGAAAAGCACGTTAAAAAGAAAAGACAGTTTACGAGATTTGCCGCAATGGATGCCATCGATCTAAAATTTTAATAGTAGTCCCTTAAATAGTAAGGACTGGATGTGACTGACATGATCCGAGATAAGAGTTTTAACTGACGAGATTCCCACCTCATTTAGAGCTGTTAAGCTAGCCGCCCCTCTAAGCTTCGTTGTCTCATCATAACCACTTCAAGCTACTGAATCCATTATGACAGTAAATTCGCAACGCTCAATGTACGGGCGAGTCGGTTTGACACTTTACACTGCGGCAAAAAGTTCAAGGCATGTTGCAGCGTGATTTCTTTGAGAATCTGTGAGTTTCGTACTAATGAAAGCAATTTAAGGGTTTTATTTTCATCGTCTAACTGCAATAAGAAACATCTAATTCCTGACTTACAAGCAGCACATTGGAAAAATAATTACTTTGAAAATGTTGGGTTGATAAGTAACGGAGCAGATGTTCAAGAGTTCTTAGAAACTTCAGCGTTTGGCGCTGAATAGTTCCACTTGAACTTAAACCTTTTCAATAAAATGTCAGTTATTTGGTTTTTCCCTCTTTCTCTAGCTTATACACCCCACGAGGGGATTTTTCGGCCTACACTATGATTCCCCATCCATCTCGATTCACCGCTCTCGTCGTCCACTTTCGACATCCTAATATGCGTAGGCCTTGTTCGACGCCGTCATGCCAGCGCAGTCGGGATCTTTCTTTACAACGCATACCGGCTGGTTGTTGACGGAACACTTTATTATCTCTACATCTATCTCGATTTGATTTGATGAGTCCGATGTATGATTGATTTGATGTGCTACCTCCGAGAAGTTTATTTATTTCGTGGTTCATACGAATCCGATATTCGTTGTTCGGAACTTTAAATGGACCAAAGATTGAATGAATAACCTTCCTTTCGAAGGTAGATACCAATCTACAATCGATAGAGGTCATGGTCCAGCTCTCGCTTCGGAAAGCCAACAAGATTATGAGTGATTTATAAAGTGCGAGCTTGCACGGCTGCGATAGATGTTTAGAACGCAATAATTTTGCGATTCGATCTTTCATTTCTGCCAGCATGTCATTCGACAATGTTATAACTAAAGTATTTAAAGTTTTCAACGCTATCAAAATTATGGTCATCTATTTCGAGATTTCGCAAAAATTTGATTTGACTACTGTTCACCTCCAAACCAAGTCTTCTTGCGCAGCGATCGACCGGTATGAAACTGTCTTGGATAACGCTTGGTTTCGCGCTATGAAGTCGTATTAACAAGCACGATATCATCAGCATATCCAAGAATATTTCCTGATTTATCAAACATAGTTTTGGTTAACTTGAACAAAAATTTACTATTCTTAAAGTTTATGGTTAGATTAGTTTTTGTAAGTAACCTAACTAATTCTAATATCATCTGCAGATATTCCTTAAAAGTTTCATAAACCATCAAAAATTCACCAGTACACAAATATATACTTGGTCTTGCAATTAATAAGAATACATAAAATAAATCGATGGTACTGATGTATCGTGTCTGTTCAAGTCGGTTACATCCATAGTAATCTAATTTATCCTACGATCCTCGAAACTACAATCAGGCGCTTTGGGTTGGAATAAGAGAAATTCGGTCAATTTCTCACGAGAATGAAAACTTTTAATTACAATCGAAAGCAGGGAGTTTTCATGCACCGAGAAATCATGTTTAATATTGAAAGGAACATCTAACAGAGTGGTTTTAAGTTCTTCGAACATCGTCGGTATTAAAACGAAATCCGACCAAAATTCATCACACACCTTCTTTATAGTAGTTTCCGTGATTAACTTATTAATAACTTTAAAGTATTTTTGAGAACGATCCTATTTAGCACTTGGTTGGTGACAAGTAATGATTTACTTTTCGTTTTGTGTAGGAGCAATGTCTTGTTGTATGGTACAACTCTGCACTCTGGGTTTCTTGAACATTCCTTGGGCTATTAAGTACCCAGTTTTCCTTGGGTTTCAATTCCAGTTCCCCTTCGGAGGACTGTAGTATGAAAATTTAAGAATGGTCGGAGCTACAAAACTTTAACAAAACATATTTCTTCCTTTATAAGTACAATCAGTTATGATATGACATAAGGATTTTTGTCATTCTAGCAGGCTGGAGAACATTTTACAACAGAATTTGAAATATTTAAAGTGTATTGCAAACACTTTAATTACTTCAAGTTCTGTTGTAAAATTATGGTCATGTGGACGGTTAGGGTCATGATCGCCTGAATTTGGTCAGTAGCTCTAGAGTTTTCAGACAAATAATTTTCGATTGGGTTACTTTGATCGCATATAAATTGAAATACAATTTAATTAATGTTGTCATGCTTCTTGAAGGCCATAAATAACTTGGGGATGTAGCTAATATAATTCCAAACGTGTTCAACCATAACACAATTTTCGACAAAGGAATTGCGCCCGGGCGCATATTGCTCATTAAATAGCCATTGGTTTCTTGATCCGAAAGGGGAGTTGACAACAATAGGGCTTTATTAACAAAATTTTAAATCTTTAATAATTTGTTTAGTACGATTAATTTCATATCTCTTTTTATATGCGCGTTACTTTTCGTGATGACTCATTATAGCGCTCTATCTCGTAACAGTTCCGGAAGGCCTATCTCGATTTGGTTCTCTAATACTGTGAAACTGGTTCTCTAATACTGTGTTTGAAAGCGAGGCATTCTCTTTCGATTTATATAATCCCACCACAGATGAGCCTTGAAAATATGTAGAACATATGTTTATGTTAGGACAAAGCGGTAACTAGCTAGGCTAACACCTCCTATACTGGGTTTATCCATAATCGTTTTGTCAATTTCGTGTATGTGTCTTTATCTATAGAAGCGGAAACGTATGTTTAAACATAATCATACTTGTCATGCTTTTAGTTGTTAGTGTTGTTACATGAAACATTTACTACCCAGGCTTATTATATGAATTAAAAGGTTCACACGTGAAGCAGTGGAGCAGGTTAAATTTCGAAATCGCCAATGTCTGGATCATAAGGTGTATCGACACCATGCGCACCTGTGGTTATGTCACTTAATTGTTTTGAAAAACAAGATCCGTTAGAGGCAGATAGACCAAAGCACGGTTATTAGTTATATACAGGGTCAATATTGATTTTACCTTTGAAGTAGTAGCTCTGTTTGTTCTTTAATGCGTTTTAAAATTTGTTGATTAGACTCTTCTTCTCGTTTTTCGAATCGGGGACCTGTACAAAAAACGCGGGACCAAAGCAACGATATAACGCCGGGCACCTAAAGACACAATTGGCATGCATGTGGCGTGGCCATCCCTTACCACGGATAGCGGCAATAGGTATATATTAGAAATCATAGACTATGATGTACCCTAAACAAATGGATTAGCAGCAATGTGGCATTATTCTGGCTTTCCACGGAATTGGAAAAAATATTTTTGTACATTTTTGCTCAAATTATTGTCTGCTCTAGTGAAGGAGTAAGTTTAGTGCAAACATTTTCAAAACAAAATTAATTGGAAATTGTTATCCCACAAAATGTATATAGGGAAAAACATTTTTTCATTTAACTTTGTTTTGAAAATATTTACACCAAACTTGTTCCCCCAAATTGGTCTACTGACCAGAAAAATACAATTGTCCATAGGTCCCCACCTAAATGGCTTTGCAATTATTCGCGTTTATTTAGTTAGTATTTTAAATATTGTCACATGTTATACTGCACATGAATGTGAAATGAATGTGAAATGAAAAATTGTTCATATCGGTATACAAATTTATTTACGACACTTAAAAAATTTACCACTCGATTTGCAATCAAAAGTAGTCGGGCATACAACTTTTTCCTTTGCAAATTTTGCATTTACAAAATGAAACCAAACATTTCCCGAAATTGTACAGGGAAATTTACAACCCTGCAATAAACCCAAAGACTTGTCTATACGTTGAAAACAAACATTTGTATGTTATGCCAAAACCGGGGTACCATCCTTATTTTATATACGAAATCATATTTAATACAGAAAAATCTTTTATGGATTGCTCTGAATAAATTTGTTGCTCCCAGAATTTTTTAAATATTTTAATAGTGAAGCGTATTTAGTAGTTGGATTTTCTTTGTAATTCTTAATTTTGCTGGCATTATTTGGAAATTTTATTCTGTCCGTAGTCTACAAATCTATTGTCAATTAGTTTTATTTATGTATCTTGTTCATAAGCGATTGTTTTCGGAAAATTTCAAAATCATTCACATACAAATGAAAATAAAACACAAATTCAACTACATAATACGAAAATCTCCCGTTGCGAATAATTGCAATCACTTTAGATGGGAACCAATAGTTAGAAAAAATGCTATGCAAATATATATTTTTCCCAATTCCTAGGGAAGGAAGACATTTTGAAACGGGCATATCCTGAAATTTTACGGCATAAACAAAACTGTAATAATGCCTTTGCACCCTCAATCAGATGGAGTAGTCGAAAGATTTTATGTTTAACTGGGGAAATATTTAGGAGTTTGTGAATAAAAATCAGACGACTGGGATCGGCATATAAAATTAATTGTTCATGGTGGCTTATCGATCAGTGACACCAGACGCTACCGTAGTAACATAATCAAGAAGATTTGCGGGAGTACTTGCCGGTAATCGTATTAGATTTTAAGTTCGGGGCTATTCCATCATTAGCCTTGTATGAACAGTATTATGTTGAGAGAATGAGGCAAGAACTTGATAAAATCACTAATTTCTAAGAGAGAAAATTGGGTTAGCAAGCGATCAAATGAAGGTGAGATATAACTTACGTGTACGGGCAAGTAAAACAACTCTCGAAGAAACATAACTGGTTTGGTTCTAAAATGCACAATGAAAAGGTTGCCACCGAAGCTACTACCAATATGGAAGGGGCATTTAATGTCATCAAAAAGATAAACGATTTAGCTTCCAGAACTAATAAAGAGCACTAGAAACGGCTTGTACTATAAGGTAGTGGTGTCGATCGGGATGAACAATTCAATATAAATTGGTCACTTAGCCTTAACAATAATTAAGCGTATTTCTAGTTTGAAGAAAACTAGATGTAAATTGTAAAAATCGTCAATCTTGAAGTGATCAGAATTTAGTTATACGAACCGGACTTAACAGACCAAAAAATAAATTTATGAATTTTACATAAATAATACCTTACCTTAAATCCATAATTACATTTTCTTTTATCTTACCGTTACAGCATCGTTGAAACGTTCAATTAGTATTTTTTGTTGTGTTTTGTAAATATAACGAATAAAACTAACTAAATGTCTTTTTTTAAATATTTTTTCAATTTTCATTTTCTGTTTCATTTTTATTATACTTAAAAATTAAAATTAATATTATTTTAACATTTTTATTATCATTACATTTTTATATTATTTTAACAAATATAAAATCTACAGTTTATTAGTTAAAATTTTCATTATTATTTTAAATGTTGTATTATGTATATCTGTATGTGTACGTTGTATGTATTATTATTTTTTATTCATTTTAACTAAAAATATATAATTTGTATATAATATGTAATTTGTATTTATAATTAATAATAACAATAATTTTAATTTTCTAGGAAATAATAATATTTTACTTGATTTAATTTAATATCTTAAAATTCTACATACATTTGATTTTGTTATACCGAGTATAATTAATATTTACGTTTTTTCCTTTTATTTTAAAATAAATAAGTCTTAATTACTAAAAAAATATATCACAAAAATACTTATTTATACTATGAAAATAAAATAATAATGATAGTAATAATAAAATACTAAAATCTAAAATTTATATTTTTTGTATGTTTGATTTATTTATTTGATTATTTTAATTTAATTGTTATGTATTTGTTGTTTATTTCTTTTAATAAAGCAAAATAACATTTTGAAACATTGAAAAATTATAAAATTCAAATGGGATTAGTAGATTTTTTGTGTAGAATTAAGTATTTATTGATAGACGTGAGATGTGAAAAAATTGGAAAATTGGATTTATAGATTTTTCCCGGCAACACCCGGTAAGGATGTTAAGGTTAATATATGAATCGGATTATATGAAGGTGTATTGGTGCCTTTTCGGTACAATTACTCGTGGCATCGAATTTACACTTAGAATTTTAACATATAACATTTAATTTCTATTTTATGCCAGTTCTACTATTAATCTATTAGTTTATTAAACACGTATTGATATGAAATTAAATTAGGTTACACTTATATCCCGTGCGAAATATATATGCAGAGGATATGTGGTTAGTTTATCACGTCAAATGGCAAGTCGTTTTTATAGTATTAATGAAATTTTTGTGTTGTGTAATGTCTTTCGAAATTAATTTATTTATTTTTTTTTTCGTTTTTTAACTAACTAATAATAATTATTTTTTTACATAAATTATTAAATAATATCAGAATATATAGAAAATTTCTAATATTTTCGTATAAATTTTGTTGAAACAATTTCATTTAAATTTGAATCTAAACTAGAATCGATTATGTCATATTTTTGATGTGATTTCAATGTAACAATGGTATAACATAAATAAACTATAATTAGGAATAAAATTAAATTTAATACGAAAGAAAATGAAAAATAATAGAAATAATTTTCATTATTTTCTAAATGAATTTGATCGATTAGTTTTATATTATTGTTATTATTATTGTTATCATTATCATTTATATTATTATAATTATTGTCAATAGTTTCAGTTATATCGATTTGTGGTGATATTGTTGTAGATGTAGTTGAGGTTGTTGTTGACGTAGATGTCATTATTTCTGGAGCAGTTGTGGTTGTTGTGCTTGAAGTTGACGTACTGGATGATAAGTTTACATTCGTTGCTGGCATACACTTACATACCGAACATCCCACCTCGGTTTTTACGTAGTCATATTGGCACACAATATCACAACTCTCGGCGCCTGGACAAAAATGTGTTGTCACGTTGTAATCACACTTGGGACAACACTCGTCTGGCAATTGAATTTTATTGTGACATGTCAATGAGTCACAAAGAGTGGCAATACAACGTCGATAACCATTAATGCAAGTGCACGACGTACACGAACCTTCCATCCATTGTTCTCCATTCCGATAAATGTTTAGTGGGTGCGAATTTGATGATTTGCATGTTGTTTGAATTTCATCGCTGCACGTAATATGACAAAATGTCTCATTTCCAATGCAACGACAAGTTTGACAAGGTTGAAACCATTCATACCCGTCGTCATATTGTTCACAATCCGGATTCTCACGACACTCATATTCGAGACAACAATTCCCAGGTGTGTTTATCTCGCTCTCCATACTCGTCGTTTGATTAATCACAATAATTTGATTTAAATCACAAACGGGTGTTTCACACTGATTACAAATACATTTTTGTACCGGACAACATCGCTCGATGATTTCATCGTCTGCGTTAATACTACGCTTACTTATATAACCACCGGGCACGATTTTAATAGATTCACGCCGTGTAAACTGTACCGAGCGTCGAATTCGTGCATTTTCACTATAAAAATTATTAAAGTTTTGAATGTTGTTTGTATTTGTAATGATAGGATCGTAAATTATTGATCGACTATCGGATGGGCATTCAAAATTTGATTGTAAATCTGGGCACACTACATTTTTGCATTCATTTATGGATTCTGAAAAGAAATAAACGAAATTATTCATTAGTGTCGGCATATTAAAATTAACAAATTATTAATATTTTTGAGAATGTTTAACAAATTGTATGTACTCGATACTCGTATATTTACGATTGTATTCTAGTATCATAAAGTAGAATTCCGTAGACCACAGAAAGAAACCAAATAATTAACAAATCATTTTACCATGTTTGTTATAATTCGTTTTTTCATTCTTTGCAATTTCTAACCCCTAAATGCGCGATCAATGATTTTTTCCTAGAATCAGAATTATGATTATGTTAGCTTGTCTGGAGTTAAGAACTAATAAAATCCGCTGGGAACATATAAAATATTTCAATAGTTTGTCAAATCAAATCGTATATAGAGCTGATTAGGTTCTTAATCTAAAGGTAGTTATAAGAATGGAGTGAAAGACAGATAGAGATAAGACGACAACAATTTTGTCACCAACCATTGCTTGCCTACAAATTTTGGTGGCCACATAAAAATATATGTGCGAGTAGCACACCAACCGTTCATATCCGAAAAAGATTTCCACGCAAAAATATCCGCAAATACAAGTTTAGTTAGAAGTGAAGTGAAATAGACATAAACATTATTAGAATAAAAATTATTTTGCAATGAAATAATATTTAAAATTGTGCAATATAAGTCCAGAGACACCGTTATTTAAGATTCCAATATAATGCTGAACATATTTAAAAGAGACAAGACATAATTACTTGAAATACACTTAAGGACAATACTGTTCACGAAAATTGACATAAATACAAATCTTAAAATTATTTGTAATTAGTAATTACTTTCATTCATACAACATAATATTTTTTCTAATAACATGATTTTATTCACAAAATACGTATTTTTTTAAAATCAATTACAATTTTATAATATACAAAAATTCATTCGTTCACCTCGTGATGACTTTTGTCCCTTTAATTGTTACCCTATATTAATACTTCATGTATCTTCCTTTAGATTTTATCACCGCTTCTATTCTTCTCGACAGACTTTGTACTAAATTTGTGAGGATGTGAGGGGAAATACAATTCCATGTTTCCAACGTGTGTTCCCATAATTCATCGATTAATTTTGAGGACTCCTTGCTGCAAATCATTTTTCGTTTAAGGATCGCCCAAAGGTGTTCAATGGGATTTATATCCGGCGATTGAGCCGGCCAATCAAGAACTTTGATCCCATTATCATTTAACCGAGCTGTAAGAATTTTGACTTTATGCTTTGGGTCGTTATCATGCATCAATAAATCATCTTGGCCCGGCTCAATCCCAAATATATCCAGACTAGGAAAGTATGAATCTTCTAAAATTGCTATATAATCACTAGCTGTCATTGTACCTCGAATTCTTCGTAAAATACCTAGTTGATTATTCCTAAAGCATCCTCAAACCATCAATGAGCCTCCACCAAATTTCATCATTTGTCAAATATTTCGATCAGTCACTCCAATACTCTTATTAACCCAGGTCCAAAGTCACCCTTCAGATCCAATACGATTAATCTTCGTTTGGTCATGTTACCTTTTTTCAATCATCTGTCGTGAACCGTTTCTATTTTTTTGCGAACAGCAGACGCTGTTGTCTATGTTTTTCTGATAAGTAGGGTTTTTTCACCTTATTTTTGGCAATCATGCCAGCGATTTTTAACGATCTTCTGATTGTTTTATCATGCACATTTAATCCGATTTCAGATTTTAGTACTTGATTTGTTTCAGTTGCTGTATTTATGGCACCTATTGTGATCATACGTTTTATTTTTCGCTCTATTATAGGGCTCAGCTTGTTGGGACGCCTCCCTGGGTTTGACTTACAAACAACTTTAAGATCACTCTTAATTTTTGTTATCATACCAACAGATACGTTATATTTGGCTGCAATTTTCCGATATGATAACAGTTCGGTGAACTATAAAATTTACACCAAATACTTAACAAAACCAAAGAAAAATCTAAAATAAACAATTGTCTTGGATTGTTATTGTACCACGCAATATTTTAACTTCACAAAACTATTTGCAGCTTTATTTTAATTTTTACGCAGTAAAATATCATGATTAAAAAAAATGTTTTTAGTTAGAGAGAAGATTAAGTATTTAGAGAATTAAAATAATTATTATAATTACTTTCATCTTACAGGGATGGTATTAAAAATTCGGCATTTCTTAACAGTAGTGAACAGTACTGTCCGTAAGTGTAAGTTGCACCATATCTAATCTTATTTAGAGACTCATTTATGCGAGAACTCGAAATAACACAATTCTATTCATTCTGACTATCGGGAAATCAGCAAAAACGGATCTACAGGAATCAAAACAAAAATACCGTTTTATAAAAAAAATAAGTATAAGAGGCAAGATCATGAACGCCACACGGAAATTTTAGACAGTAGTCGAATTTTATATGGAAAAACGTTTTCGACCAAGAACTCTCCGTTCATGAACGAATTTTTCTTCGTTAATAATTTTATTGACAGAATAATTGCAATTCTCAATAAAAAAAAATAATACTTAATTCAATTTAATTGGTGTAAAAATTATTTTGGTAGGAACCTATTTTTTTTATTATTTTAAGCAAAAATACACGGCTTCGATATAAACAATTTTTAACACAATAAAATACAAAACAAAAACTAAACGTCAAAATTCCAAGACCTACGCTTGCATTTTTCGTTTATGCGCATACAATAGTTAATTTGCAATGGTTGTAAGTTTTAAGTCATTTGGTTTGTAATTTGGGAATTTTTTAGTTTCATAATTAATATCAAAGACTAATTTTGTATATTTTCCAGGTAAGGTGTTTTATTAAATTTTTTTTTCTAGTCTAATCCCTAAACTTGTGGGATGTCCGTGGAAGGAAAGAAGGAACTGGTAAGCGGTTTACGATATCGCTTGAACAAAAAGTCAAGATACTGTACCGAATAAAGGGAGGAAAAAAAGTATCAGCTAGGACAATAAAAACCAATGAGGACAACTATGAAAATATGCTTCAATAGGGTCCTAACGGTAACGTACTAACAAAAAACGGTGTAAAAACAATAGACATACAAGAAATAATAAACATAATAACAGAAATTATAAAACAAAACTATTGCACACACAACAACGACTTTTACAAACAAAATGAAGGCCTGCCAATGCAAAGTCCACTATCTGGTACATTAGCAGAAATATACATGACTCATTTAGAAAAACAAAACATTCATAGCAAAACAACAAATACATAGATAATATAATATACTGGTATATATAAGTAGATGACGTAATACCATTATTTAACGGCACCAACAGACAACTAGACAAATTACACCAATATATAAATAGAAAACAATAAACAAATTAACTTTATGGACCTCACAATTAAAAACTCAAATTCAAAGCACGCATTTAAAATATACAGAAAACCCACACAAACAGATCACACAATAAATTACCATTCCCATCATCCTTATCAACATAGAAGAGCAGCTTAGAACCACATGAGAAACAGATTGAATAACGTACCAATGGCTCAAAACGATTTTGAAGAGAAACTCAGCACTATAAAATACATAGCTAATAAAAACGGATTCAAAACAACATTAATAAACGAAAAACATGTAGCGAAAAAATACCAACCAAACCGAACCACATTACAAAATAACGACATATAAAACTTCCAAAAAATTCGGATACACGACAGCCTACAAAACAGTAATAAATTAGAACAGAAACTCAAATTTAAAGAAAAAATAGACGCAGGAGTATACAAACTAACATGTGACGAATGCCCAAAATTTTACATCGGACAAACAGGTAGGAGTTTTCCAGAAAAGTACAAAGAACTTATCAACGACATAACAAAAATAAAACCGAAATCAAATTTTGCATTGCATATTAAAAACGAAAATCACAAATACAGTGACATAAATACAAACTTAACAATATTACACAGAATTAGAAAAGACTGCAATTAGACAGACTCGAAAAACTCGAAATATATGAAGGAAAACAGAGTAATAATTTGCTTAACGACAAAATTAACACCAAAACCAATAAAACTTACGACCTAACAGAAAGAAGGAGTCAAAATGCAGAGTGCAACCATAGTATACAAGACCAGTGTAAAATTAAAAATGCAATAGTTATTTTAAAACAAACTGGAATATTTCCGAAATCGACCTTTTTAACTATCAAATACTATTATCACTATAAGAAAGAATTAATAAATATTTTTTAAAGTTCAGAAAATAAAACTAGTTTTTGTTTATAGTTAAAAAAGAAGAATTTATTCAGCAAATGAAGACATAATAAAAACTGAGGAAGCACTTGCAATATGGATCGAAGATTGCACAGATAAAAGAGTGCAACGATTAAACAACTATTTAAAAAGAGACCTCCAATCTACTAAGGAAATACCATCATTTTTTGCAAGCAAGGGCCGGCTAGAAAAGTATAAACAAGGATTTTCTATACACGACATCAAATTGCAAGGAGAAAGTGCATCAGCTGATACAGAAGCTGCTCAACAATTTACGGTTGAAATCAAAGGTGGAGGTTATTTGGCGGATCAGATTTTTAATAAGGATGAAACAGGTATGAACTGGAAAAAATTGCCATCCCTTACATATATTTCAAAGAATGAGAGGCCCGTGCCTGGTTTTAAAGTGTCTAAGGAAGGGATTACTCTTCTTTTATGTAGTAATATGTCGGGAGATAGTTTAATTGAGCCGATGCTTATTAATAAATCATTGAATCCTCGCTCATTGAAAAATTGTGATAAATTAAAGCTGTGATTATTGTAATAAACGTTCGAAGCTCGCAAAGAATTTTTTATCCTAGAATTATAAAAACAATTGCTAATGCTATGAGTGACCATAGACCTACAACACTGAATGCATGTTGGAAAGCACTTTTACCGGTGGTGGTTTGTTACCAGGTGAAAAATTTCGTGATATGAATGCTCAAGACGAACTACTTAAAGAGCAAATTTTGAGTGATGATTTGATGCAGCTTGGAACAGACTCTAATTCAAATATATAAACAATTATACAGAACAAAATTTTTGGATGGACCTGTTGAAAATATGTCCCTGGCTTATGTTGAATATGGTTCAAAATTGGCAAAGAAATTAGAGCATCATTTTATAAAACTGGATGCCTGTGAGGAACGTAAAACATCATTTGCAACCACACTAAATAAGGGCTTAGTTCTTTATGAAAAATTGTTCGAAGATTTGAAGGCACCATTTTCTAGTAATGATCATCCAGGTGAAGAAATCATCATTCATCATCATTTGGCTTGACAGTAGTAATAATCAATTGGAAAGTAGCTTGAATGGTATTCATTTCAAGGATTAATATTTCGTTGTTTGATAACAATATTTATATTTATGAAACTAATACTAGATACAAATTATTTTGTGCATTAAAACTCCATAACTTTCACACTTGGTACGAAACATCCTATTTTGTATGTGTTTCTAAGTTCAAGTTACACGGTTTCCTGTTACGCGGAATACAATATTGTAGTTTGTACTAATCCTGAGTATCCACTTACGTGGCTTCGACTTAGGTGGAACCAATTAACCGCAGGTGTCTTTTTCCTTTCGTTTTTAATTTTCGGTTAGTCTGTTTCAAATTATTAATAATAAATAATTCAATAAGTTTTGTTTTAGATAAACTTTTTTTTAATAAAAGTTATACTAAGATAATAAAACAAATTGTTTGAAACTTGTCCTAACCAACTAAAACTAGTACAATTAATTATTGAGAATTACAATTATTATTCTTTGGATTCCAATAAAATTATCAACGAAGAGAAATTCGTTCATGAACGGACAATTCTTGGTTGAAAACAGATTGCACGATAAGGATAATTCTCGTTCGTTTCATGGTTATTCGTTTTTAACACGTTCACGACCGAGGTGCTTATGCTAGGGATAGCCACAAACCACATAATAAATTTGCACGAAATGAGCTAATTGAAGCCTAATGGTAGAATAAATGTTTTATTTATGTGTTTTGTGGGATTTGTGACTTGAGCAATTGGAACTTGCATTAAGCTGACATGTTTATTTCAATAAATTTATTTTACTTTTACTACAAAATAAAATAAATAAATAAATAAAGTTTTAATTAATTTATCTAAACTAGTCTACAAACTGCAGTTACATTTGGTACACTAGGAGGCAGAAACTTGGACTGCATAAGAACTGAGACCGAGGTAAAGGAAGCGATCCATCCAGAGCGACCTAAATCGACACAAACACGATTTTCAAAGAAAGCGAATTCTAGAGAAAATGACGTTCCTATAAATTTGAGGTTTAGCTAGCTCAAAGCGCTCAAAATAGGTTTAAGTAAAAACAACGAGGCAAGCCGTAGGGCCAAGATGTCACGCCTGTTTTGGATAAGGACATCACCAGGATAACTGCAAGAAGCCAAACAGATGACGGCAGGGTATATGCTTCAAATGTAGTGAAATTAGCCACTTTAAGAAACAGTTTCAGTCAGTATCCTGTTAGGACGGCCCGTGACAAAGCCAGGAACCAAGGTGGAAGGTGAGGATTCTTCAAGCGAACCTACACCGAAGCAAGACGGCGGATACATTGCCAGATGAACTTAAGCTTGACACTGATGTAGGTATCCTCATTATCAGCTAACAGTGCCGTAACAGAAGTGTATCGAATGGTAATCAGAAAATTTTCAGAACCCATACCCTGACGTGACTGCGACACATGAAAGCGAAAAAGGTTTTGTATAGGTCAAAATTGAAGACGTTACAATTTTCCCAACAAAAACTAGCGGCAAGCATCGAAATCGGAAAATATGCTGTACTGCAGGAAACTGGATCACCTGAAAAAATTGCGACAACCATAATGTGGTTAGTAAAGCAGGCGCATAACGCAGCAATACCGAAGAAAAATGACGCAAGAGGTAAAAAAAAACTGCCTGCACCTGCAACGGTTAGTCATCACGGCCACGGAATCCTGGGGCCTGGAGTACAAGATCGTAATGCGCAAGCTTGGATCACAAGCCTCCAGCTCTATAAAGGAGACGACACAAGGAGTCGTCAAGGTACACTCATTGTGCATGTTGGATCCAGTTGGCCAACTGCTAGAGTGCTTACCTAAACCTCGGTTCGCAGTGGCAATCCAAGCTGCATCAGATCTCTCCTCTATAGAGTATGGTTACGAACAGGACGGTCTACAATCGGCGCGATTGAAGAAGTGGTGAAAGCCTTTCTTAAAATCACGCACATCTATCTCCAAGATATAGAATTCTAATATTTGAAACTAATGACGAGCAATGCAGGAAAGAGATCATAGCTGGTGCTGCTCAAGCATCCATTCTAGGCCGATCTATGGAACATTGCTTTGACAGAATCGTACGCATGGAGATGAAGAAAGACTTTTCAATGGTAGATGGTGCGAAGGGCTAGCTACTGGTTCCACGAAAATGGTCAAGCCACTGGAAATAAAGTTTTTGCACTATTCACCAGGCTTAAATAAACACAAAGGTTACGTTAAAAGCTAACAATGGAGATATCTTGACCAAAACGAATGTAAAATACCTACGAATGTACTTATAAAGGTGACATTTTAAGAGCAGATAAAACGATACTCAGAGAAAATAAATAAAATCACAATTGCCCTGAGTAGATCGATGAACAACGTAAACCACCATATAGCAAGTAAACGGAGGATGTTCGTCCCCAATTCAATCCTTCTAAACGGATGTGAAGTATAGGCTGATGCACTCAAGACGGAGAAATATAGAAACAAATGGCAACTGTGCAACGCGAGAAGCATACAGGACATCTAAGCCCGCAGCGTTGATCATCGCAGATATAATCCCGATCGACCAAATGGCACAGAAGAGGAAAACAAACTATAGTACTAATAATGAAAATGACGCTGCTAAAGCAAGAACTGCGGCCAGGCTCCAAAACTGATCAAAAATATATACGAATCGACTGGTAGGATACACGGAGAAGTTAACTACTTTCTAACCCTAAAGGGGGGAAATTTCTCATGCATCTATGGCGACGCTGATCGTGATGATGCGCAACATACATTTTTCGAATGTTTAAAATGGAATCCGAAAAAAGAAAAAGGAACTATCTATCGAGACACAAATTTAAATGTACATATATTATAATAAAAAAACTCATCAAGACGGATGCGTTAAATCACTAACACGAGATTACAAAATGTTCAACAATTAATAGTGATTTAATATAATTCGCTAAGTCAATTGATGCTTCCCTTATATAGATACTTGAAGTATTCAACTTTATTTTGTAGCTGCGGGCTGAGGCCACTGCAATGTGCAGTGTGTGTAACGACACGACCGATTTTTAATTAAAAATGTTCAGCAGTCTCATTCTCTTGAACCAAGCCAACAAACACTTGGCAATCTTGCTATCATTCAGAAGAATCAAATTGTTATATTTTGAAAGAAACGTCTATAAAAATAAGGCCAAATTGAAACCTAATACTAGTACATGGCTAAATCTGGGATAAAAGTATCCTTAATCATAAATTATTACAATCAATTAATTTATTCTAAATCCTTAAATTATAAACATTTTATTTACAATTTACGCATAATATATTTTGATAGTTTAAAAAATAACTATTCGACCTCCGTAGGCTATTTGTTTAAGGCAGTTTTGATATTTAGTATTTGATGAAAAATTCCTGAAATCACAAATTCGCTCTATGGAGCCATAAGTCATGTTTTAGTTTATGATTTTTATGTTTTGAATATGTAGCCTTGATTAAAACAAATATTTTGACCTTTAATTTTTTTTGGTTCTAAAAAAATATTAAAATAGTATATTGTTTAAATCCTTCTTCTCTAAATTTCCCGCCAAAATGCTCTTTTTAAATTTTCTCAAAAACCTATTTTTTTTTTTCTAGAATTCGATAATTAATATTTTACAACATATTAAAAAACAAGAATACCGTTATTTTTTGTTTTCTTGCAAAAATCGTTTTAGTAAGAGAAGTATTTCATTTTTATATGGAAAGCTATATAGATATTTCTCAGTGTTTTGAAATTGTTTACAAAAGTGGTAGTTCACTTAATTTGTGTGTTTTGTATTTTACTTATTGTACAATTTTGCGTCATTTTTAAGTTTGATTCGCAGAATTATGAGGTGCCACCCCCTGGTTTATATCGTTTGGTTAGTCGTAGTACCATAAATTCCTTTTCTTTTTTTGGGTTACTTTATAAAAGACTAAATAAAATGTTGTTTCCCCTTTTTTTTTATTGAGAATGGATTATTTTTACTTAACGCAGGCGTACCTGTTAAACGATGAGTAATTCTTTTGAAAACAAAAAAAGAACATTGTCGATATAAATAGGAGTAAAAATTAAAATTTTTGATTAGTTGACATTGTGAATTGTAGACAACATTTTAAATAAGGAGTAAGATTTTTTAAAATTTGAAAAAGTAACAGTGTGTTAAACTGAGTGTAAGTTTAAGTGGATAAATAAGTACTAGTGCGCAAAATTTGATAATGGATAAATTTCGAAAGTGTTTTAAACCATATCGCGATTCAAAGTGTTCGAGTAAACTAAAACGAGTTACGGATTATGTTAAGCAATTTATGCCACAATCAGTGGAGAATCAAGATAATTTGTATCTCTGTTCAACGTGCTATATAAATATTACCTGCAAATGACGAAAAATAGAATCACAGTTGTCACCAGTTGCGGGACCATCAACAACATCACCTCTAACACCGCAAATAGCCGATAACGATAATAGCAGTGATAGTGAAGAGTGTTATTTACAAAATGTGTCCGTTTTGGAAAAAATGAATGAAGTGTTACCCTTTCTTGGAAAGTCTCCTATATATCCGAGTACGTTAGAAGCCAGGCCAAAACATTAGCAGCAAAAAGTAATAAATTTAGCTTCAATAACACCATCAACATCTTTGGTTCCGGGAATCGTGTCGCTTTCGAATCAGTCAACCGAAGATCAAAGGAAGGTTGCACTATATGATGAATTGATTGGTGATCTAAAAACTAAATTCAAAGAACTGAATAAAACCAGTGATTAGCAAGATTCAGCTACTTACTATATTGCCAAAATCATTAACCATTCAAGAAATCCAGAATGAGTTCAAGGCAACGCAACAGATGGTGCGAACCGCTAAAGATCTACGACACAAGAATGGCCCACTAAGTCGTCCAGCAGCTAAAGTAGGAAAGCGAATAAGTGATGAGCTGAAGAAAGCAGTATTATCTTATTATACTGATGATGATGTTAGTCGGATAATGCCAGGCAAAAACGATTGTTTAGCACGAAAGAGTGCTACGAAGGATATAAGACGATGTATCAGGATGACGAATCAAAAAAAATTGGTTTTTCTAAATTTTCACTACTTCGTCCAAAATACTGTGTACAACCAGGTAGTAGTGGAACGCACACAGTCTGCGTGTGTACCATACATCAAAATGTAAAATTAATTATTTATGGCACCAAAATGGAAACTATTACCAACGGAAAGATAGCGCACTACCGGGATTGTATTTCAAATATTTTATGTGATGAGCCTACACCAACATGTTACCTTCTACAATGCGAAAGCTGCCCAGGACTGGATAACTTTAAAGAATATTTGATAAATGCATTTCGGGAACATGGCTGCGAGGATACTGAGTTAAAATTTAGTCAGTGGGTTTCTACCGATAGGTGCAATCTGGAGACCTTTTCTCAACCGTTGGATGAATTTCTGGATTATTTCATGAATAAGCTGAAGAATCTGTCACCTCATTGTTTCATTTCACTTCAGCAGTTAAACTTCTTAAAAAATAAAAAATTGTTGCTGAAGTCTACGGAGGTGATAGTTTTATGTGATTTTGCAGAAAATTATGCATTTATAATGCAAAATGCAGCACAAGGATTTCATTGGAATAATAAGCAAGCGACTATTCATCCATTTGTAATTTACCAAAATTTGGATGGCAAATTACTTCACCACACCTTCATTATAATATCGGATTGTCTTCACTACGATACTGTAGCGGTTCACTTATTCATTGAAAAATTGATGCAGTTCTTGAAAACTAAAATATCCAGTTTATCTAAAATTTATTATATTACCGATGGGGCAGTCACACATTATAAAAATAAGAAAAATTTTAAGAACATCTTAAAACACAAAGAGGATTTTGGAGTTGATTGTGAATGGCATTTTCATGCAACAGCTTATGGAAAAGGTCCATGTGATGGAGTAGGAGGTACCATCAAAAGAATGGCATCCAGAGCTAGTCTCACAATGGAATACAGCAGTACAATATCCAATGCAGATGAATTATTTAAATGGGCTAAAACGATGAAGACAGATATCAATTTTGGATTTTGTTCAGACGCAGAACATAAATCCAAGCAAATCAAACTTGCAACTAGGTTTGAAAATTTAAAAACAGTAAAAGGAACTCACGGTTTCCATGCAGTTATTTCAACAGAGGATGGCTATTTGAAATGTAAAAAATATTCTAATTCTGACGATTATGTTAAATTTAAATTGTAATTTGAATAAGATTTAATGTTAAACAATAAAGTAAAATTATCAAAAGAATTTTGGTTTGAAATTTTAAATATATGTAATTAAATTTGAATAATAAATATTAACACTAGATTTACCACACCAGTCAAAATGACTGTTTTTAAAATTTATATTTTCAATTTACTACTTCACCTTATTTTTTTTCCTACTTATTATGTTCAATTAACTAATAAATATAGTTATAATTAATATAATATATTACAATTAACTTAATTGAAGTAATTTATCATTTTTTTAAAATACATTAAGACCGGAAACCCCACTAACCATTTTTTCTAAAACCAGTCATTTTGACTGGTGTCGGTAGAAATAGGTATGGTCAAATTGTCGGTATATCTAGTGTTAATAATTTAACTGAACTATCCTTTTTGTAAACAATTTCAAAACACTGAGAAATATCCACTGAAATACAGTTTTTCCATATAAAAATGAAATGCTTCTCTTACTAAAACGATTTTTGCAAGAAAACAAAAAATAACGGTATTCTAGTTTTTTGATATGATGTAAAATATTAATTATCGAATTCTAAAAAAAAATAGGTTTTTCAGAAAATTAAAAAAAAACATTTTGGTGGGAAATTTAGAGAAGAAGGATTTAAACAATATACTATTTTTATATTTTTTTAGAAATCCTTATTAACTTATCTTTAACATGAGCCCAAAATCATAATTATCGGACAATTATTTTTCTTTTTATTGACATATAAACAATATCATGATTATCGTTTTTCTCAAAATTTGACACCCTAAATCTTTAACAACAACAACAACAACAAATATTAATGTTATCAAATTGTATTTCAATTTTTTTTTTTCAATCAAGGCTACACATTCAAAACATAAAAATCATAAAATTAAAACATGACTTACAAAAATTTGTGATTTCAGGAATTTTTCATCATTTGCATCGTAATTATAAATTATTTGTTAAATGGACATAACACAAACTAAATAAAAGAGTTCAAATTGAGACATAAATTGTAGTTGTTGTCTTTTCAAATATATTTTATCTGAACATAAATTTTCTCTGTGAATCTGCCAAACATCACATGAAAACTGGATGATGAAATTAAAGGCGAAATTACGACTAATAACATGCCCAATATATGTGAGTAAGTGTGAATGTGAGTAAGACTTACTTTTCGCCAATAAAGTCTACTAGCATGGTAGAATCACCATTCCTAGTTAATTCTATCCCGTTGCTAGCTGGTGGAAATTTCATTCGCAAAGATAAAATATTTACCGACCGGATTTTTTTGGAAAATCGATTCGCGCTTCTTGTCGATTCACGGAGGATTTTTTTCGAGAATCCCAAATCAACCCAAAAATATGTGGTAGTGAAAAGGGTAGATGAGCAAAACAAAACGTTCATTGGAGTATCGCTTTAACATCGAAAGACGCTTGTCTCTGAGTACAACACAAATCAAGGAGACGCAGTGCACTAGAAATTGGGCCCTGTCAACTTAAAATGAATCAATAAATGATGTTTGGTATATTTCTCTAACAAGCCTCTTTAAATTATTAACTAGTACCTGTTCGTTTTCTCGATCGAAAATTAATCCAATTTTTTTACGTATTTTAAAAGAAGCTAGTTACAAAATTAAAAAGAAATCTCAACTACTGACCTATTTTTAAATTCTTTGAGATAGTAGCCTGCAATACCAACAAAGTTAGATTGGTGTACGATCTATCAATCGCGGCAATATAATCAAAACATATATATTTCCATGAGAATGTGATGCAACTATCCCCACAAAGACCATATGCTTGAATTATAATATCTACGTTCTTGCAAATAGAAGAATCCAGTTGGCTGCCGCTTATGGAAAAATTTATTACTTGGCTTTATTGATTCACCATATAAATATGTATCGCAGAAAATCTTTGACTTCAAATCCTGGCCAAATTTTCAACATTACAAAGATCTTAAAAGACTGAACAATTAATTTTTAAAATTCTAATTTTAATAATTTGACTGGTTCTATTAGAGATTGAAGTACTACTTTTAATGCACGTTTTGGTTTTAACATTTTTTATTTCATTTCTCCACTGTACAAAAATTGTATTGTATACTTCTAACTCTCTCTCTCTCTCTCTCTCTCTCTCTCTCGCTCTACTTTTTTTATTTTAATCTTGCTTTTATATTTTTGATCATGAAATCTTAAATGTATTTTTATTTTATTATTTTAATGAACAATAAATTGAAAATATTTAAACGTTATTACTATTTTTTCTAATGTTTTGCAGGCCCGTTCAATATTTTTTTATCAAATTTTGAGCCCGTTATAATTTAAAAAAACTGATATGGTTATCATTGCTGCTTGAATATCTTAATATAGTCTTAAATATGTTAAATCTTGTGAAACTCTTAACGACTTAATATTTCCAAATATGTATGTAAGTTATTTCTACATATCTTTTAATTAATAAACATCTTAATTTAGGCATTATGTTTAATTATTTGCTTAATCGTTTCGAAATGCATCGACGATTAAGGGAGCGTGAGAACCGAAGATTAAACATTTAATTAATAGTAGTTTAATATTTTATCACTTTATTTCATATGCCGCTTTCATAAATTACCGCCATACGTTGTTCAATAGTCGAACGAATGTTTTCTCATAACATCAACATAATTTACAAATTAATTTGTTGTCTTTTCGGTATAAACTACACACAGTGAGGAAAACGCAAGTGATGAAATTTATGTTTTGTTTTAAATTGAGATCCACATTAAGTCCGAAATCTTTGCACATAACGCCAAATTTACTATAATGTGCCAAAATTATAAATAGACCTAGCAATTATTTACCGAACACGATCTTACTTTTCATCGACTGACTCATGTGTGCGTAAATTGTCAGTTTACATTTTGGCCGCGTGTGATTTAATTTGAAGTGATCGCGCACAAAAAATAAATCTCATGAAAACATTTTCGCTATTGTGATTCATTTTAATTAACATAAATAATTGGATTTTGGTTTTAATTTAATCTTAATAAGTGGTTCCTTTATTACATTGAACAGATGGTGCATTTTAATTAGGCGTCACTAGAAAATGACATAACATTTCCACAAACAAATAAAAACATCAAAAGTCATCTAATACATAAATATTATATCAACTTAATATTGACATCGAACAAATGCCAAAGGCTCTTGATGTGATAAGCAATCAAATATATCTGTTACCAATCGACGTTCGATTTCACATATATGTATAGATAATACATATACATGTTTTGAATCATTTATCACGCACCACATAAACTACCTAATATGGTGTTTTCCTATAATATTGAAAATTGATTTTCAATGATGAGGAAATCTATTTATTATTCATTCAGTTTCAAGTGGTTTTTGAGAAAAACAAAGCATAAAAAAAAGTTCTATTTATTATTTTTTAGTACTGAATTCTGATTCAAAAATGTTCGCCCACTGTCAAACTCGTTCTCTTTAATTTTCTTTTTCTATATAATCACTTCATTTCAGACTTGTGTCTGGAATTTTTTCCTCTTATTGCTGCTTTCATTGAAAATATTTTAAGTGGCCGTAAATTGTACAGACGAAACAAAAAACATTCCCAAAATTGGAATTTTTGTTACTCTAGATAATAAAAATAAATTAAATTAAAAATAAAATTAAATAAAAAACTATTAAAATCAATCATCCTACACATAGTCAAGACAGATTTTTTGTGTATAGTTTGTATATTTATCTGTCGAGACTACATAATATAATATACAAAGTGCGGCCAAAAAACACTTGTTACAATAAAATAAAAATTCTTCTAATTCCGATTTAGTTCTGATTCACGCGAAAAATATTCTAAATTCTAATGTATGCACGCTATTACCGAATTGTTTGTTATCAAAAACTGATGCACACACACGAGAAAACTATCTGACGTAATTGATTTAATTAAAATTTAACAGAAGTACGTGTGATTGAGATTTTTAGTTTTTTTTATAGGCCAGTACATATAGAGCATTTAAATATAAATAGAGAAGTAAAACTTTCTAAAAGAAATGTGATTTTTCAATTTTATGAATGAAATTATTTCGTTTTCTTAGTTTCTTACGATCTTTAAAATAGTTTTCATGATCATCGTCAGATTATAAAAATAAAATATTTAAAAGTCAAGAATAAAGTAAATTTATGTTTTAAATTGATCATAAAATTAATTATGATAATTTTATTTTAATGATTTTTTATGTTTATGATAAATGGTTTTAGAACACAACATGTTATTTAATGTTATGTTCTTTTTATAATGGCCTTATACAACAATAAAAAATAAATGGATTGTACATTAGTTTTGAAAAATAGGTGGCATGAATTGGAGAAGCTTTGTTTGGGTGTACGAATATATGATGAAAGTGGATTTCAGATAGCAACCGTGTAGTGCGCAATACCGAAATGCTGGAAAACCTAATAACACTGGAACTGTGCTACAAAAGTCATAATATATATCTTGCGCCACCCGTAACAATGTACAGCCAAAAAACTGAATATTGCCATTTGGTGGAAAAATACGAATTTAAAAGTAGAATTAATTAGGTTTTAACCCTATCGAAAAAAACATAAATCATTAAATTTTTGATAAAATAACCAGGTTTGTCAAACAATTCCTAAAGCAAAGTAAATCTCAGTTTTTGAATAAAACCAAAACTGACTCAAAAAATGTGTTCGTTCGATATTAGATGAAAATGTCGGTTGATTTTCTAAGGCAGGCTATACCAAAGTTACGATTACTTAGCTTTGAGTTTTACTGAAATCATTTAAAAAAAATGTAATACTAAACCAAACGTTTATCAATCAAAACCGAAACAGAACCGGTTAGCTGTAAACCAAAACCGCATCAAAATCATAAATTTTAAATTTTTGAAAACCAAAACCAGAACCACAAGTAAATATTTTTGAACCGAAACCAAACTAGAGACAAGAAATGTTATTTTTCGATCATTGATAATAATAGAAAACTAAATCATAGAGGGGTATTTTAATTAAGCCACATGAAATGAAATATGAATTTATACTTATAAAGTTCATTACATACGAGGGCGGATTGAAAATGAACCTACCTAAGTAGGAAAACAAAATTTTTTTTTGCCAAAAACCATTTATTTCTCAACATAGTCTCCATTTAGTTCGACACACTTAGTAAGATGATATTCCAACTTTTTTGTACCATCTGAGTAATACGATTTCGGGAACTCCTCAAAATACGCGTTAGTTTCGATAATCACTTCTTCGTCTGAGATGAATCTTTGTCCTGCGAGCCATTTTTTCAAGTTTGGAAACTGGAAAAAGTCACTAGGAGCTAAATCTGGACTATAAGGTGGATGATCAACCAATTCGAAGTGTATTTCACGTAATTTTAGCATTTGTTCGAATTTTAGCATTTGTTTAGTTTTTGTTCGACACTGAGCAAACTCGGCACCCATCTTGCCGATAGCTTTTTCATATGCAAATGTTCATGCAAAATGTTGAACACAAGTTCATATGATATGTTTACCATTTCAACAATCTCACGCAACTTGACTCGGCGATCATTCATAACGATATCGAGGATTTTCTTGATATTTTCTTCAGTAAGCACCTTTTTCAGCCTTCCTGTTGATGGTTTGTGTTGAATTTAGCAATCCAATATTTTACCATGTAATCTGACAGAGCAGACTCGCCGTACTGTTTATCGAGCTTTTCTTTTGTCTCTTTCGCCGTTTTCCCTTTCAAATAATAGTGTTTTAATCACTGCACGAAATTCGTTTTTTTCCATTTTTCAAGAAACACAAAAGTTGCTTACTTCAAACAACTACAACAAATAAACTAATCGATGAATTTTGGTGAAATTTTAACAGCTGACGTTTGACAGATCGCAATTTCTAAAAAACAGAAATTTTTGTGTTTGTGCTGCCATCTAGTGCTAGGCAGTTTCATTTTCAATCCGCCCTCGTATATTTTTATGCTTAGATACATGAAAAATAAAATAATTAAGCTACAATACTGAATACAATAAATTACTTATATTTTAACAATGGGGGAGGAGGGGATGATACCATTGATACTGTAGTACTTTTTCCGATACTTTGGCTGTATGAAAAGCACTTTAATACTTTCGAGTATGAGACGCTCTTTCACATGATGAAACCCAGAAAATCATAATTTGTGGAAAAGTGAGACCAACAGAAACGATTTACATTAACGTGATAACGAGAAAGACGGCCGGCGCGATAACAATGATAACAGTTGTAAACTCAACTTAACGCAATTAACTACGATATTCCGAGCAGAAACAATACTTAACGTCCTTCAATATAGTTAGACACCAGGCAACGCAGATAAAAGGAAACAACTAACGCGAAACTGCCGCAACGAGTTTTTTTACATTTAACAGCAGTTTTCTCGATAACTTGTTCTCGCACGTAAGCCCCCTTTTCATAGACCAAGTCATCGAGGCAGTTCAACAAATTTCAAATACAATTCATTTAAAGATAACTTTTAGGAGAAAATAATAAGTATAATGAAACAAATTAGATTTCATCTAGAAATCTGCATGTTCAATATTTATGATTGAAAGCTAGCTTTCTGGTTTTGAATGAAGAGTCTAAAATCTGGATAATACAGGGTGTCCGCCGGGAAGGTATACTACTTTGTTTGTTTATGATTTTTGGTTAAATGAAAGAGAATGGATCTTATATTGATAAATGTTTTATTTAATGTCGGCAATTATGTATGGAATACAATATCAGATAAATGTCCGCCTCTGTTAGCCTCACAAATGCGAGCCCTTTGGAGCACATTTTTCATTACATTCTCACACATTTCACGCGGTATTTCATTAATTTCATCACGAATATTTTGTTTGAGTTGCTCAAGCGTTTCTGGTTTGTTTGCATAAGCCTTGCTTTTTAGATATCCCCACAAAAAGAAGTCCGGAGCAGTCAAATCAGGCGACCGTGGAGGCCAATCAACATCACCATTTTTTGAAATAACTTGTGAACCATTCACACACCACACCATTTTCTGAAATAACTTGGCGTTAAAAAGTTTTCAATCATATCACGATATCGCTAACCATTCACAGTTACCGTTACGCCGTTTTCATTTTCAAAGAAGTAAGGTCCAATGATTCCTCCTGACCAAATTGCACACCAGACTGTCACTTTTAATGGATGTAAAGGTGACTGATGAATAATGAGAGGGTTTCCTATTGCCCAGAACCGACTATTCTGTTTATTCACATATCCATTTAAATGAAAATGTGCCTCGTCACTCATTATGATTTTTTCATGAAAATCGGGGTTGTCATGGGCGAGCTGTAACATCCTATTGACACGATGGTTTATCGAAAATTTTTCCATAATAAATTTGCCACGTGTCTACTTCACGACTGTCAAGTATGACCTGTCAATACTAATATTCGCCTAAATGGCGGCAAAATAAAGTAGTATACCTTCCCGGAGGACACCCTGTTGATCTAAAATATTATTTTAATTATTCTCCGTAAATTTGCTTCTCGAGTGGGTCTATTAAATACTTGTAACGCTGAGGAAACTAGATTGAGCGTTTGTAAATAATTCTATTTTGCTAAATCTACGAGATGAAATTTTCTTACTTACTCGTATATGTTGCCAAAATTATGGCCTAATTCATTAAAACAGAAATGTTTAGTTTTCTAAATCTGTTAGCACTATTGGATCAATACGGAATTACTTTAAATTATTTTTATTAACCACCCATTTTGAGTAGATATTCACTCAAAAAATTTAGTGAGTCTCCTAAATTGTTTTTCACGGAACACCCAAGTTTGTATTCTGAAAAATCTACTTTGGCCAAAACTGGAAAGAGGACTTTCAGTAACTACTTTTCAGTAATCCTCAAATAAACACAAAATTCCTAATATGCTTGGTTCTTGTTTAAGGTCTGTACTGGGATGTTCTAACATCACGTTTCGATATTTTATCGAAGTGTAGTACACCTTGTTTCTCTCTACTAAAATTACGGCACTGTTTCATTTTTTATATCTATTACCAGCCTGCTTGATACGAACATTGTGCAATTTCTACTCCATTTCTATCATCCAAAAATTTATATTCGATACTTGAACGGAATTACGCCAATTAGCTCTAGCATAAAAAGACGTAAACTTTGATAAAATTTCGAAAAGGGTGCTGTAAGAACATTCCAGCACGGTTCATAAATTAAGCATTAAGTTCAAAATTGCTCGGAAATTTTTTTTTTTTTTTTTTTTTTTTTTTTTTATTGGTAACTATGCGATCTGTTTTGGGGCTCAAGGCTCACCCTGCTCTTCCGCGGTTATGCTTTTTAACGTCCTTACTTTACGCCTTGCGGCCAACTCGAGGACGTACGGCTATAGGACCGATTTTAAGACCATCTGCACATTGCAAGCTCCATGCCAGCCTATACCAGCATGGAAGATGAGTCGGCCCATGAGTTTTGCACACCGACAGGGGGTCATAGATGTGTTACATTTCACCACAGATCGAAATCTGTTGATGAAATTTCACTTTGCATCCTGCCCCTATCGGGATTCGAACCCGGTACCTCCCGATCCAAACGCCAAAGCTTTAACCACTGTGCCATTTGGTCGGTAAAAAAAAAAAAAAAATTTAAAATTGCAAAACTTCTCTTCAGGTTAAGATAGCCGATTCATAATTTTTAAGTAAACACAATAACCGCTATTCTTTGGTATTAGTAGAAAGATGTACTTTTCGATGACTACAACTAGTTTAAAGATTAGTGTTGAAAATGAGCACACCAACGTGTGCTCTGGTAAATATATATTTTATCCACAAAACTACGAGGTTCGGGTAAATGCGCTTAGTTATAGAGTTAACTGGATTATTTTAGCAATCCAAGGTTGAGGACTTTCTAAATTTGTGATTACTGTTAAATTGTAGTATGTAAAATGGGAACAGTTCAATACAATGTTGATTTTTAAATTGGTACAGGAAAGCCCAAACGTTAATCTAAACTCAGAACCATCGAGCAATCAAGAGCTTAAGTTATGCACTGTTTGAACTTTTTGTGTTAGTGTCCTTGACTACCGAAAATTTTAGAGTTCTTTTAACAAATTTACATACAAATTTATTGAGTTCATATTTACCTTATAGGATTGAGCAGCGAAAATAAATTAGCTATAATCATAAAAGATTTATAAGATCTTCTTGACATATGTTGGATGTAGGTTTCAATATTGTTTAAGTTCTGCAGTTCAAATATACAAATTGAAATTGTTTTTTAATTGCAATATTTGGTTGCAGCAAAATATTTTAGATGTACCAAATGACTAAATTAATTTGAATCTGAAGTGAAATTTTCTTCTTATTTATGGAAATACCGTTAGAATAGGAAAAGTAAAAAAAAAAAACAAATACAGGGTGGCTGAGACCAAATGTTACTGACTTCACTCTGCTGTCATTTGTGTAGTTGTCATTTTCGCGCGTCAATTTTTTGACAGATTGAAGTTTGGTTAGTTGTTTACATGTGGTCAACAAATAATTGTTCTAAATTAATATCTTCATAAAAAAATCGTAATGGAATTCAAACGTAATAGTGTAATTGCACTGTATTTAGGTGGAAATTCACAAACAGCAATAGTTCGTCAGCTCCAGCATTTGAATGTGAATAAAATGTTTGTGTATCGAACCATAACTCGATACAACGAAACTTGTAGCATCGCTAAACGCAACAGAGGTGGTCCTAAAAAGACAGCAACATCAAAAGAAATGATACGAAATGTGAAGAAACGAATCCAACGGAATCCTCGTCAAAGTGCCAATCAATTAGCCGCACGTCTACATGTTTCACGATACAGCATTCAAACCATATTGAAAAATGAACTACACTTGAAGCCCTACAAGATACAAAAAGTTCAAGATCTTACGGAAGCACACAAAAAAGTTAGGATTGAAAGAACACGAGCATTGAAGGCCTTGGCCGAACGTGATGAGATTCCAAAAATTGTCTTTTCTGATGAGAAAATTTTCACCATTCAACAGTATGTGAATAAAAAAAATGATCGTGTTTGGTTATAGCACAAGTCTAACGATAATTTGGACACAAGAGTTGCCATGCGCAAGCAATCACCAGCTTATGTTATGGTTTGGGCTGCAGTGACTGCAGATGGACGCACTCCTCTGGTTTTCATCGAACATGGAGTCAAGGTAAACCAAGAGGTGTACCGCGAAAAGATCCTAAACGATGCTTTGCTACCTTGGGCACGTAATCACTTTGGTACGAACCGTTGGACATTCCAACAGGACTCGGCACCGTCACACAAAGCTCGAGCGACACAGCAATTTTTACAAAATTGCGTTCCGCGGCTGATTTCGTCGAAAGAATGGCCACCATATTCACCAGAATTGAATCCCATGAATTTCTCCATATGGTCCATTTTGGAGAGTAAGGTGTCCACTAAAAAATACGAAAGTGTTGATGCATTGAAGTCAGCTCTTGTTCGAGAATGGAATAAAATTCCGCAAGCTCACGTTTGGTCAGCATGCAATGCTTTCTATGGAAGACTGAATCAAATAATCAGAGCCAAAGGAGGTCATATCGAGCAGTAACATGTTTTTCATAAAATGTAATATGTTTTCAACATATTCCACGAAATTTCAATAAAAAATAATCAAAATTAAAAAAATTACAGCGTTTTCATTTGGTAACACTTGGTCTCAGCCACCCTGTAATTTTTAGTAGTATAATAACTGAGGAAGGATAATGAATCCGAAATCAGCATTGAAATAAATAAAAAACCTATTGTTACTATAAGGAAAAATACTTAACAAAATAAAAAAATGAAAATAAAAAACATTGTTTTATTTATAAGGTAATATTTTCTTCATCAATTTAAGTAATTTTACCTCTGGCACAGAATTATCGGTTCTGGTAACGAAAAGATAACGTCTGGATTGGACTCTCTATCTGCATTTTTGGAATTGTTGACCGAATTCTCTCGGACCTTATCAGCTCTGGTTTTGTTCTTGCACGTTAATGTAGTAACTGGTGGTCTTGGCGTGAGCTGTCTCGAGGAATCAAGTTGGCACTTGTGATAACTCCTTATCTTGCAGCTTCTGCAAGTGTTCCTCGCGGTAATCACCGAGCAACTAGCTCACTGGTTTGTGTCGTGAGCTTTAATAAGATCAATTAAGCAAATTTTTGTATTTCCGCTCTTTGGGGTCAGGTCTTACATACAAACCAAACCAAGATAAAGCAGTTAAGCTCCTATGCATATAAAGCATTAACCAACCATTTTGATAATGCGGACCAGAGAGTAGTTATATAGAAGCAAATGAAATTTTAGATATTCTTGCCACTGGGTGCCACGCCATACCAATCACAAACAGTTTTAATTGAGATAATGTGCAACAACCAATGTTTCGAATCGATTTAGAACCAGGTAACATTAAAGTCAGAATTCATGGATATACCATTTGAAATTCCTATTCCATCGAAGAATAATGATGGAAGAACCGAAAGACGTACCGAACCTAAAGAGTATATAAAGGGTCTAGAACAAGGAATTGTATATGGTCAAGAGTGGGCAGTAATGAGTTACATGTATTTGAATTACGTAATGAAAATACAAATTGTAACATTGTAATTTAAATATTAATAACTAAAATAGTGTAATTTTTATTTTTATTATTTGGATTTAAAAAAATTGTAATTTACATTTTAATTAATTAAACAAATTGTAATTTTAAAATAAAAATATTTTTATATTTAAAATCAGACCAATCTCTATGTTGGCAAGCAAATTAATTACATTGCTTATAGGCTCTAACTATAGGGTCTTCGTTATGTATATTGAATTCATAGGAAAATTGGTTTGTTGTCATTGTCACGAATAACCTCAAACTGTTAGAGTAAACGGAACCATTAAAAACATGTTCGAATTAATTAAATTGTAGCTTTCAGATTAGTGTTAATACCATAAAAAATGTATCTACTATTAATATCAATTCAAGTGCCTTGCAGAACATTTCGAAACCATGAATTTTTAGTACTAGAACACCATTCTACAAACTATGGAGAAAATAACCCCATTAATAGGTTGTCTAAATCTTTCAACATCGTCGACGACCTATTTGACTTTAATTTATCAAAGGATAACTTCAAACATATCCTTAAGAAATATTTTTTAAATTTTTAATTGTTACATCAAAATTTGATTTATATTTTTGTGTTTTATTGAATTTTTAATATTTTTGTTTTAAATTAAATTCTGAAATCATACATGTAAATCGCAGAATAGATTTCTTGTCTCACTTATTTAAGGACACTATTTTTTTATAAATACGATAATTTTTCCAATTCTTTGTGAAATAAAATTTTTTTTATCATTAAATCGAAATATTGCTTTATTACGAATATATTCCATGCATTAACATGAAGTGTAAAGAAAAGGTATTTAGTTTTTTTAACATAAAGCACAGTTCACTTATAAAAATCGCACATTTTTTTGTCTCTGTCTTGTTTAAGAACACCTGTAAAATCAAATAAAATAAATAGATTTTAAAACTTTTATTTAATTTTTTTTATTATTTAATTAATTAATAATGGGTAATTCCTCCCTGATGTACTATAACTTCAAGAAGCCGCTTATGCGTGGAATCATAGACCCCCAAATAGTGAAAAGAAACGTCTGTCCAAGATTATTGTATGGCCTCAATTAAATCATCTTTATTGTCGTATTGCTTTACCGCTTCGTAGAGTTTCTAAATATCAGTTGTGTCTAAATACCCTCAAACGTCTTTCTTTATGTTTAAGTCGGGTGAATAAGGTGGCCCAGGCAAGATTTATATACATGATGTTCTTGAATCCACGCTTTGATTATTCTGGCACTATGAATCGGGATATTGTTTTGCTTGAAATTCCATCGCTGTTGATTAAAAAGTTTTAAACATTTTCAAAAAAACTCGATCCAGAATGGTTTTATAAGGATTTGCTGCCATTTTGCACGATTGCAAATTCAAGACAATTGTTCCAAAAAATGACACCATCACGACACCCCTTACTGCGTCGTTTGTCCAAAATAATCTTCTTTTCTAAGGTCGTGAAAATAATAGTTATAGCTGTCGGGTGAAACAAAATTAAATTTGCTTTCGTTTGAAGAGACAACTTTGTACTACTCCTTGTCTCACTTTAGGTGTCGTTAGGTAAATGCTAGACGCAGGCTCTTACGCGCTTCATTTTTTGGCGAAATCAATCGCTCTTCTGTCTTGTGGAGTCGCAACACGCGCTACAGAAGGATTAGTTACAAATTGGCAATCAATGTGAATTTTGTTTGAACATAGTAACCAGAAATTACAGATGTTCTAAACAAATTAGATAAAAAATATGCGAGTTTTATAAGTGAACTCTGTGTTATGTTAAAAATACATACTACTAAAAACGTACAGGATTCATATTAATGCGTGGAATATATTCGTAGTAAAGCACTCTTTCGATTTAATCATAAGATCTTTTTGATTCCACAAAGAATTGGGGAAATTATCGGATTTATAAAAATAGTGAAAAGGAGTGTACATACATATTTTAAAATATCGGGTACAGAGTAAAACGACAAGAATTCAAATGGCAATGCTAATGTTAAAGCGATTTGTTCGTTGTGTGCGAACCAAACGTAATTCGCGAGGGTCTAGAATCTACATATCTTATATCCATAATCCACAAATTTTACCTCCCACCTTAAGGTATAACTTGATAATATTCTTTTAACATCCATACATAGATAATCCAAAAAAAAAATTATTTATATCTAATAAATTTAGGCTAGAGCAATTAAATTATATTTTCATTGAACTACGAGATAATAGTACGAAGGTTTTTCTGACGATTGAAGACGTACATTTCATAAAAATTGTGACGTGGTACGTAAATTTAAAATGTAAATTCGATTTTTTTCGAACATGTTTGAATTAAGGGGTTTTTCATCATCTGATTACGATCGGTGATGAAAATGAACACAATTATGACTCCCTGTCCCAATGCAGAACTCATGAGACGATCCATCTTCCATGTCTGTACTTTAAGCTGGCATAGAGCGTATACGTTCTTCATTTGGCTGCTGCGTATCGTAGGACGTTAGAAGCGAACCGCGAAAGAATTGGAATTACTTTGGTTCCAAAACAGATTGCAAAGTTAATAAATAAATAAGCAAACAGATTCTTTATTTTCAGAAAACGACAGTGACGAGTAATTAATGTTACATTTTACTAATATTTTTACTGATAAAAATGAATTCGCTCCTAAGTCTACCGAGATCAAGCCTATCAATTTAATAATCCTTCCCTATTCTTCCATCTTGTTACGTAGAAAACGATATACGGTGGGACCGGTTGATGCGGGATCCTTGCACTCCAATCAATCAATTTCAAGACTAATTTAAGCATCTTGATAATTTTATATCAATTGTAGAAAAAATAGGAACTAGGTCGGCGATTGAACGTCGTAAAGGAAAGACGTGATTTTTGTCTCTCCTTTAAATAAATAAATAAATAGTTTAAATATGTGTTAATAATTGATTAATTATAATATTAATCATAATATTATTTATTAATATATGTCTTATGAAATAAATAAATAATAATATTAATAATAGTTTGTGTGTAAAGAAGTAATAAGTAGAGTGAAAAGTTATACGTATTGTGTTAATATATTAATTTGTGTGCGGTGCGCTTGCAATGGTGTAGGATACGTATATAACAATTTCGTTTATATGTTTTTCGACACCGTTGTTTGAATGCATCGTACGCATTGTATGTTAATATTCAATTTGTAGGACTTTTTTGATTACAAAGGATGCTTAAGATAAGTGTTATTTTTATTACTTTATTTTACATTATACATTATATTTTATTACATAATAATCAATGAATCGTATGGGTGAGTTATTTGTGTTGTGGTATGAAACAGTTTGTGACGACAGTTGCTAGCATTCATTCTATGTAATCTGTTTCTATGAAAAATACTGTCGTGGTCTCTAATTTTTATAATTTTGTTTTTTCTCTCGCATACGTATTGTTTATAGTTTTTTATGTACACAGTGATTTTGTTGAATTTCGTTATATGACTGGATGGTATTTTCTTGGAAAAGTTTAACAAATCACGACCAAAGAGCTAATTTAAAATTTGGATATCAAGTCTTTATTGCATGTTGTACTGAAATCCTTATTTCTTTTAATTTTTTTATTTAAGGATATACATATAAGTGAAAATATGGTGTGTGGGATGCGCAAAATATAAACAAAATGATCGTATAATATTCTCTGCTCTCTCACGGTTGTATTTATATTTTCGTAGTGGATTACACTAAGACTTCGTATTACGTTGTCTAAATGGGCGAATTTCTTTGGATTTGCACTAAATGTTCTTGAATGTGGATGATTCAATTTGTGAATTGGGAAAGTCGATTAGACTTTAATTGTTCATAATTTGTTGATTTGTTATATGTATAATAATTTAGACTTTTGTTAACTTTGTGAGATTTTTTGCCGTCGTTGTGGAGAGGCGGCTGACGTTGACCTCTCCTTGTCGACCTGGGTTGGCGTCATCGGCAAGGGGTGGGTGTTGTTGCAGGTCGAGATCGCGCAAAATGAATATTGTACATATAAAGGAATGTATATTTTTGGCGATTGGGAGGGGGTTATACTTTTTCTCTGTGGTGCGAAAACTGGATTAGATTTTGACGAGTGGTGTATGTGTGTGATTGGTTTACACAGGATGTGCGGCGAGGATGTGCTGCAGCTGTATTGCAGTGAATCTTTTTTGATATTTGGAGTGATTTGAATGGGTTTCGTTCATGGTGAGTAATGGCTCGGTGTCTGCGGTTTGTGGTGGTTGTTCGTTGAACGTTGTGTTTCTCAACTTGCGGAGAGTTGTGTTCATGTGTGTTCTGTCGTTACCTGTATTTATAAGGTATTTTTGACTGTTTTGAGTTGTTTTGTTTAGGACTTGAGGTAGTTCTCATTTGTTAGTGTATGAGGACGGATTTGCAGTTTTGTATTGAATCATTGCCTGAATGTTGGATTTGTATGTCCAAATTGGTTTCTTTGCTGAATGCTTCGGATTTTTTTGTTGGAGTTTGCCGTCGATTTGGCGGGGGCTGAATCATTTTGGGAGTTTTGGTATGATCGGTCGTACGCTGAAGTTTTTGGGCTGTAGGGTTGCCATGGTTCGTTTGTGATCTGTCATGAATTCGTCACGGCTTTGTGAAGCGTAGTTTTTGTTGAATGGTGGTGTTGGCAGGAGGTCGCTTGGTGGATGGTAGTGGTTTCATGGTGGGAAGATTCATGCCGTCTGTTGGGATCGTGTCGAGGTAATTTTAGCTCCTGGATGGACATTGCATAATTCTCTTGGTACATTTTACTACGATTGTTTGTAGAGATGGTTTCTTCCACGCTTTGATTTCGGAGATTTTCGGAGAGAGCTATTTTGGTGATGTTCCTTCATCCTATTATTTAGCGTTTGTGTAATAAATTGTTATATTTTTATTTTGGTTTGATTAGCGATAGAATTTTCCGTTTCCGTATTTCTTCTGTGCATTGAGAATATAGTGTAGGTAATTTATGATTAGCTGTTCTATATTGTATTTCCTTCATAATCCATCATTTTTGCAAGATTAATTGCAACTATGTTGGAGTTGGTAACGAATCCTATTATTTACCGCAAAATTGCCTTTTTGTGACACTCAATGGGTTACTAGTATTTTCTCACAGCTTATTAGCGGTATTTTTGCTTTATAAAAAGAAATATTATTTGCATTGGATTTGGGATTTTAATAATCTTAACATAAAGAATTGTTTATCGGCAACATGGTTATATCTATGTAACTGAAAAGCTAGAAATATTTGATATAATTAATATAATTATTCAAAAGAAAGAGAAGGTTTGTATACTTCAATACACCAACGACTGGATGTTTGTCATAAAATGCAACGTTGCCAATCTTGACTGTTTTAGTACAAGAATTATAATTATTAATTCCCAATTTCAAATCAACCCTAAATATTAATCTACATGTACAGTGCCGAGCTATTATATTATATTAAAATTATTCGGTTCTCAGGAAATCTTATTTAAATATATTTAATATACGAGTACATATTATCCCTCTTTTAAGATACTGGTACGATTTATATTTAATTATAAAAATTATAAAATAAACTTATTTATCATTCATTGCCTTTACTTAAATATTACCTTCCAGCAGGAAAGCCATTGACGACACACTAATTACTAATTTACGTTTGTTACCAGTCTGAGATGAATCGTTTATGACAAGTCTAATACGAGGTGACAAGTCATAGACGAGTCGCATGTGTCATGTCTGAGATTAATTGTATGTGATATATCCCCAGCAAACGTAGAAGAAGTTCCAGAACTAGTGCAAAAGTAGTGATAAAAGTATTTGTTTCCTTGTGAAAAAGGATGGGCGTCGGGAAAAATTCATCAGTTTTATAAAAAATTTGTAGTAAACATACGAAATTTTTGCGAATTCTAAATTATTTAGGATATTTTAATGGATGGATATTTTAAGGGATATTTGAATGCAATCCGGTAGTTAATCTAGTTAATCTGGTTTTTTTTTGCTATTTCGGGTTCGCCCAATTCAACGGTTAAATACTAATGAATTTTAGAGTTATTTTGAATATAGTTCAAATAACTTTGGTTTCAGGAAATTCTACTGTAAGTTGCGGAGTTGCAGAATGATTAAATTAATAAATGTTTCAATTATTTAGGAAGCCTTCCGGCATATTCTAAATATGAATTTAGAATTAAATTTCAGGAAATATACAGATGCTTGTGAATTAATGCTTCATTGTAATTGCTGATTGTGTAGTTTAGAATTGTGTTGTCATTTTATTACTAACGACTTTACATAGGTGTCTGTAACGGGTCGAGTCAACCAATTTTGGTTAGGAAGCCGAAAAGAATTAATAGAATTAAATTTCAGGAAAATTCCAGATGCATGTGAAATAATAATATTTTTTCTTAGGTTGCCGTTTTAAAGAAGCAATTGTTGAAGACCAATACCATCGTTATCCATTAACCTATTAAGCCTTTATCCTTCATCTAGTAGATTAGAATTGTGTTGTCTTTGTGTTACTAACTATCGGCTATACCTAGGTGTCTGTAACCGGGCCGATTCTGTCCCACTTAACTAACCTATCCAATCCTTCGGTTTTGTTATGTGTAAAAAAGGGTGTACGGTGGACCCGGCGTCATCCGGGAACTCAAGCCTAAGAACTTGGTCGTACATTCAAAATCAATCAGTCAATCAATTGTAGAAAAAATAGGAACTAGCAGTGACCTCTACAGATGTGATTTAGTAAATTGTAATACATTTTATTATTACTTAGTCAATTATTATTTTATATGGTAGCTACTACCCTCAAAAATGTGACTATACTAGCAAAAAAGGAATGGTGGTCTCCAGGGCTCATTAACGGATGCAAATAAATTACCTTATATGATTCAACTATGAAAAAATTTAGGGAAAATTAATTCTATTTGGATTATTGAGCTGAGCAGATAATAAAAATCGTTCCATTTTCAGAATATTTTTTTATGAGGCCGAATTTATCTATACTTAGGTTTACTTTCGCGGCTACCGGTTATAAAAATATTTAAATGTTTGTAATACTCTATCATACTCACAAATCTGATTTTGTTTTATGTTGTGTTGTACATTTAGTACAAATTTTATATACATACAACAGCCATGCTTTCTTTCTCTGCCAATTCATTGATCTGCGTGTTTGGTACCTTTAAATTAGTTGTAAATATAAAAAAATAATAATGTAGTTATGAAAAAGGTTTACTATAGAGGGCATAACACAGTTTTGAAAACTAGTTTTCTGACTTCGGAGGAATATGAAGAATTCACTATAATTTTGAGTTCGAAAATTTTCACGATTACACTTTCTTTTGCTTTATAAACAACAAAACAAATGTGGCTTCGAAATTTGTCTGTAAGTTTTACTGTAAATACAACATATTCTGTTTACAGTTTTGCTTGAATAAAGACCGTTGTTCTGGAGTACAACAAAAGTAATGGTACCAAGTAATTTTGGTCAGGCGGATATCTAAATTTTAATTCGCTTCTGCCTTTTGCATATAAACGAAATATTGTTAAATTATTATCTCAAAAAATTATACAATTATCTGACCGAATTTTTCATTTTAATTATTTCTGACTTTTAAAGAATGTTTTCATTAAAGATTTCTATCGAAATTCTTTCGTTAAATCAATAATAAACTATATTTAACATAATTTACAAAAAATTGTTAGCTAATTTGAAAAAATTTTACCACTATTAATTAGACAATAACATCAAAAAACATATTTCAGTTCCTTATGCTAAATCACTTTTTCAAAATATCAGTTATTGTTTAATAAATTCAATTTTAAAATTACTGGTAAATCGTATAAGACTCTAGGTACATTTTTTGATTCTTATCATAAATATAAAATAGCACTGTAGGTTACACAAGAAATGCTGTGTATAAAGTACCTTACGAATGTCAAAAAATGCATATTGAACAAAGTATACAACTGTTAAGTCAGGTACTGATTCACACAACATAAAACAGTCGTCCAAAAATCAAACTTAAACAAATTAATTGTGAAAATACTAGTACATTGTCCGTACATTTACTCGAAACTAATCACGAAAACTAATTAGAAAATGAACCTAATTGCTCCATTAGACGTGTTTTAATGATGAAACATATAAAAGGGCACGACAAATAACAGCAATAAGCAATCGTATTGCTTTCATTTTCTATAATTTTGTTATTGTTGTTATTTCAACAAATTTATTTTGGCTGTAAATCGTTATCTATTTTTATGATTAATTAGGTTATCTACATAATTTACATAGATCTACGTTCTTTTTTATATAAAATCTACATTTTATGGTTTATATTTCGGTATGTCAATTTTTATACACATTGTTACAAATACAATTTATACGTACTTCTGCCTTAATTAAATCAATACTTCTTTTGTAAAAACAAATTTTCCTACTGGTTTTTGTTTCATTTTTTCATTCACGGTCACTTCATTTTTTTTGTTGTGATTTTTGCTTTTTTGTGCTTTTACGAGTAATTATATCTGTTTAATCATTTTTCTCAACAATTTTTATTTTAACAATTATTGTAAGTTTATTTTGTCGATTAATTTTTGATTTATATTTAGGAATATCTACACGCCCTGTGGCACTATTCTGGCTTTCCCTGGGAATTGGGAATTGGGAAAAATATTTGCATAGCATTTTTGTCTAATTTATATTCTTATGGCCTACTGTTGGAATTAGTTTGGTGTAAATGTTTTTGAAACAAAAATACATTGGGAATTATTTTCCCCTACAAAACTTTTGTGGAGCAAATATTTCCCAATCAACTTTGTTTTGAAAATATTTACACCACGTTGGAATTAGCAACAGTAGGCCAGAAAAATATAATTTAGACAAAAATGCTATGAACATATTTTTCCCAATTCCCTATTCCCAGGGAAAACCAGAATAGTGCCACTGAAGTCAATCCTGTTCGAAACGTCGGAAAAATAAATAAATAAGGTTTTATTTATACATAGGCTAATCCCGGGAAAAAATTTAAAACACATAAAACAGTCCACATAAAGGGTGTTTTTTAGAGGTTCGAAATTTTAAATTCAAATACAACAAAAAAAACATTTTGAATATCAATGAAACTAGCTTTATTGGATAGATAATTTTATGCAATTAATGCTTGAATATGATTTCAGCCATGTGGCCTGCCGCGGCTGGCGTGTACATCGCGTAATCTGGAGGTCCAATTTACGATCACTCTTCGCAACAAATGCGGCCGTATCTCGCTAGTAACTCATCGAACGTTGTGTTCCAATTGTTCAATCGTCTCAGCATATATAAGTGACTTAACATCAGCTTAGACAAGTGACTTAACATAGATCACATGATCTTCGTGTCCAACTAATAGGACTATTATGTGAAATTATTCTTCCATCAAATGTTTCTTTGCGTAAATTAATTGTATCCCGCGCTGTGTGGCATGTGGATAATGTGTATAATAAAATCTTACTGATATGTGGTTCCATCGTCCTGATGGAACCACATATCAGTAAGATTTTATTATACCAGCCAATTGAGGCACAAAAAAGCTAGAAATCATGTCTCTATACCGTTCACCGTTGACTATAACATTCCGCTCGTCATCGTTTTTGAAGACATATGGACCAATGATTCCGCCGTCTCATAAAGTGAACCAAACAATGATTTTCTCTGGATGTAATGGTGTTTCGGCAAGGGCTTGTGGATTATCGTCACTCCAAATCCGACAATTCTGTTTGTTAATGTACCCATTCAACCAAAAGTGAGCTTCATCGCTGAACAAAATTGAATTGTTTGGAAAATCAACATCAATATAACTTTGTGCTTCAGCCCATTGGTCGCGTAAGCGATGGTCGAATGGCTTTAATTCCAGCACAAGTTGAATTTTGTAAGCACGTAAACCAAGATTTTAGTTAAAATCTTCCATAAAGTGCATGGACACATCTCTAGTTGCTGAGAACGACGTCGAATTGATTGATTTGGGTCTTCCTCAATGCTACGCTGTACAGCGTCTATCGCTTGTCCGGTACGCACTGTTTGATGTCTTACTGGATGAGTATTATCATTTATAATATACGTGGTGCGAAAACGATCCATTAACCGAATTACCCGCTCTGATGGGGGATTATGACGACTGTAAAATGGACGTAATGCACGGTGAGTTTAGAGCAACAACCATTATTTTGATAAAAAAAATTCAACATTTTGCAAGCGTTGCCCTGCCGTGAGTCTATTCATTATGAAATGATAAATCAAACTAATGACAAAGCAAGTGTCAGCTGTCAAAAAGGTTGTCAAACAAAATAGTGCTGCCAACTTAATGATGTGAACCTCTAAACACACCCTTTATTAACAAAATTAATACATATTTTCAACGCAGACAATTGACAAAATACTGTGATGTTTTTGTAAGTATTATGGATTTTTATATTTTTTTATAACTTTTAATAAATATAATCCCGCATTCCAAACGATGATTCCAGTTCATGAAATCCATTAGAATTGTGGGTAGTATTTTTAACACGCAGTATAAATCGGCATATTTGTTCAATATAACAATACACAACACAAAATTCATGTATGTAAAGCGATAAGCTAACCATCAACCAAACACATAATAAAATTCTATTTTCATTGATGATAATAATCATCGGCGACCCAATAAAATCATAAAAATTTTGTTATTATGTAAAAATAGAATATATCCACCATCCACCTACAAACATGGCTTGGCTATGGAAGTTTAGAAAAATTATTAACTTTAATAATTTTTGTGCTCTTTAATATAAATTGCATTCATTTTGTTTTATAATTCCCATATCGCCATGCTACGCGATACTATCTTAACCAAATTGAAACTGATGTGTACATACACAACCACTAGACTAGAGAGTCAAGGTAGTTCTTATTTTATTACATATTTAATAAAATTCTGATCTCATGCAAATTATATTTATTTTTTTTTTAAATGAAAAAAAAATCTTTCATTTAAAATTCAATTGAATCCATCTCAGTCAAAAGTTCATTTGTACTATGATGTCATTTTGTTAGTGTTCGTGTTATTAAGCCAGAGACTCTTTACGGTGATTTAGTTGTTTTATCATTTTTTAATATCAAAAACCAAAATGAAGCCAAGTAGTGAAGCAACATCATACTCTTTACATTATAATTATGGTGAAAGTTTTACCTTTTTGCACTGTTATTTAATTTCATAAAATAATTGGTTTTGCACTTTATAAAAAGTGGTTTATTGTTAACAATAATTTTAAATTGTCTGCTTTACTCGAGGATGTCGACCGCACAAAACAGAAAATTACCATCTCCCTAGGTATAATAAAAATAAATTGATTTTTTTTGTGGGTTGGATATACAATAATATTATTCAACGTAAAGCTACTGATTACGACAAGGTAGATATTGCACTTTAGTTTTATGATGATTACAATGTGCAACTGTTTTGTTTAGGTAAGAAGGCTTAAGTAAGAATTTCGAGATACGGTCTTTGCTGTATGAGTGGAAAGAAAATAGAGTTCCTAAATTTCGCAGCCAAAATCGATTCAATACCGACAAACAGTGTCGCTCCATAAGCTTTGTGTATTACAATGTATTTTGATTTATTTATTGCCTTCGAACTACGATATCACAAGTTAGTTTACATATTCTATTCCCAATAAATGATAACAATAAAAACAGGCTTGATGTCGGGACTAATACAATTGATCTGCTATAAACAATTAGTAATCTTAACAGGGGAAACTTTGCAAAGAGGAGCGCATCCATATTACTTTGTTTTATGAATCTTGCATTACCGTTAATCCATCCATTATTGTCAATTGTTTTAATCCATATAAGTAATGTGGTCGATTCCTTTAAAATTTATTTATTTTTCTTTTCTCCTGTTCTGCTGTTACTTCTAAGATACCACAATTATAATAGATAGTGGGGTAGATGCTCGATCGGCTAGCAAGCAAGCAATTTGCTAGCCGAAATCCTGGATACTCAATCAATTTTACCAAGGAAATTTGAATTTCAAATTATATTTTTCATAAAATTTTTGTTTATTTTTGCAATTGCACAGTAAAACAACACAAAAATTTGCTGTAATTTTTTGATCCCGCAAATTTTACTGTGCAATCGCAAAAATAAACAAAAAATGTATGAAAAATATAATTTGAAATCCAAATTTCCTTGGTAAAATTGATTGAGTATCCAGGATTTCGTCTACCAAATTGCTTGCTTGCTAGCCGATCGAGCATCTACCCCAGTAATTGATCGATTGATTGATTGATTGATATAATTTAAATCGAGTAGCCTTAAAATAATAACCTAGTACAAGAAAAGAGACAAAACAATTTTGTAATAGTAATATTTTGGTTATTAAAAATAGTATGTTATCATTAAATGAAAATGAGGTTTCGGTTGGGAACAGATTTTTCAAAACTTATGCAGTTTGTGAGGTTCCTAAAGACATCTTTTAAAAGAAAATTTGGAAAATGAATTATGTGGTTAGCAAAAATTATAAACTTATTGTTGAATGAAAGTTTTGTAAATGAATAATTGAGGAGAGCTAGATCGTTGTTCGTGAAACACAACTGATATTTTTAAGTTAGTCAGCTATACATAACCGATTCTAATTAAATACATATATGTTTCATAGTGTTGGACAATCAGTATTTTAGATTCCGTAAGTGGCGGTTTCTTTCAAAGAAAAGGTTGCCAGCATTATGTGTTAATCTGTCTGTTTGTTCCGATTGCGCATTCCAGCCGCTCAACCGGCCGTTATGATATTTCTAACTTGTATAAAATTTCTAGAGCCAATCTTGCGATATTTTTGTAGTTGTTGGACTCCAGGCTCTTGGGACCTCGAACAAATACTTTTTTAATGTTTTCACTGGAATAAGTTTAGGAAAGGGGTTTTATGAAATAAAGACAGGCAGAGAAGATTATAGCCACAAGAGTGACTGAAACAAATGAGCAGCATGACACACGGCTTGAAAACGTTAGTAAAACATCTTATTCTTCTCTAATCGCTTACGATAAAGTCGATCAATAGAAAAATTCAAAGTTGATTTTAAGTTAGCATCATTCAATTACGATCAAGACTATGAGTATATCATGCACTCTAATATATTAATTTGGCAAATAAATAACATTTGTTTGCAGTATCATGCTTTAAAATTTCATGGAAATGCGGAAACTAATCAACGTTGTGTTATTAGCCCCGGAATAAAACGTGCAAAAATATCAAGTTTACACATTTGATTACGTAAACAACATCTGGTAAATTTATTTAAAATTGTATTGGAACAAATGCCATCAGTTACTCACAGAGTAGTCATCCAAGACGACCACACACCCTCTGGTGAACATAAAACACTATAAGGATCATCGAAGATGCTATCGTCATGGTCGGAACGGATTACGATCGACGTGATATTTATTATTATCCATAGATGAAATGAAAGTGTACAACATGTTACTAAAACACACAGATCGTATGATACTTTTCAATACATACGAGTAATACTGTTTTGACAACGAGCAGACTGATATCATTTTAACATGATGCAAATTAATCCAGCGACAGGTACTGCGGCGATGAAAAAAGTTTCCTGTATGAATGTGAATGGGTATTGCATTATGATTAGAGCCAAACAATCAAACCAGATCATGAAGTGCCGTCATCTTGTTCACGAATTCATTGTTGATATATCCGCTAAAATCGAAAATGAACGACTTCTTTTCATTCGTTTGAATCAAGACCAACTCCGTTCCGCGGATTATGTTCACTTTGCAATTGCAAATGACTGAAACTTTTTAATTTGGTTAAAGGAGAAAATTACTTCAACTGAAATTAATAGTGTTATATTGCTGAGTTACACCATCGCCAAGAAGATCGGATAATTTTTTAAATCACTAGTAAAAATAAGGTACGCGGGTCATATAGAAAATTAAATCCCAATTCACCTTACATGAGAGATGGGAAATATACGAAAAAATATCCTCGAAAGATGAATCAAGAAACACAAACTGGTGACGACAGATAAAAGCAATACCGACGACGGTAATCCGATTACCCAAAACCGGAGCAAACCGGAAAAACATAGTAGTGGTTTTTTTAAAATTATATTGGTTTGCCTGAGCGCATGCGCTTCATTCAGTTTATAGATATATTTTATTTGATGTGTCAAATGCGGTTTCGTATTGTTTAAATATTTGAAAACTAAAAATCAAAATCATAGTAAACAATCGGTTCCACTGTACAAAAGCAAGCGAATAGAAGAGGTGAGGTAGACGTCAGCATTATACATATTCAACCGGTTCGACCGGAACTATTTATTTTGATACGTGCCATCGTAAAATTGGCATACAGAAGGCACAGACACATGAGAGAAAAAATACAATACAAATATAAAATTGTATATTATACAATGTATATGTACACAAAGTTAATGCTCACCTCGCCAGCTCGCGCTGTCTTTTTTGGTACAAAATCGACAATCAGGGGTCTAATTTACAGAAAAAAATCTTCTACAGAGACCTACGCACTGCCGAACGCTACAATAACTGCTTTTTGAATTGTGTGAAATAGATTCATTCGCAAAAACGTTGTTATATTATAAAGTGCTACACTAAGTAACACGTAAACAAAATGCTACACTTGGAACTCATAGAGAAAGCAGTTTTTCAGAAGAAAGCACGGTGCAATTATTCAGGACTGTGCTGGAATTCCTAGGTCTGATGCATTGGATCAAGTAACACAACCAAGAACTTTTCAGCAACTGAATACTATCGATGGTGAAGTATGGTAGACCTATAGAGAGGCAGGTCATAAACAGGGCTTACTTGAAAATAATCAATACTGGCACAAAATACTATCAGAAGCATCTCTTACGTGTCGTTCGCAACAAATACACACGCCCTTTCGAACCATATTAACTTACACACCTTTCGATCTTAAACACCTTTGGGAAACGGATAAAGAAAGCTATATTCTTCGACAAGCACATAGAATAAATTTTGATATGGAGATACAGTTTTTAGCAGACATTTTTAATGAAACACTCGTACTATACTTGAGGATGCATGCATGACTAATAACAAAGTCGTCTTGGGTTACCAACTCTGACACGCAATGAAAACATTGTTCGTGACAGAGATCTGTTACGAGAACAACATTACAACGTTGAGCATCGATGATTCAAGACTGACATTCATAAAGTGATCCATTACTGAAGTGATGCAAACTGTATATAGAGGAATTATTTTGTTGATGCACCCGGAGGCACTGGATCGAGCCAAGATCAACATCCGTTCATAAAATCAATGCCTGCCTGAAAGCGTCTCATCTTTGGAAACATCTTACGAAATTCACGCTATCTAATAAAATTCATTCGCAACTCTCCCAGTCTACCAAATCAAATGACACAGTTACTTAATTCTCTGGAGCCACCGGAAATATCACCACATACTATTTTGGAAAGAGAGTTGACCAACAATGGTTTTTCGTAATTTGAATGCCGAGTTGTGCAACGGAGCACTCTTTGGGCGAAGAAACTGATGCCGAATGGGACTGAAGCGACGGTTATTCCTGGTAAAAGTAACGGAGAAAATGTGGTATTTCCGCGCATTCTAAGCATTCCCATTGAATTGCCTTTCGAATTCAAACGTCTATAATTTCCACTGTGCCTTGCTTTCCATGCAATGACAATCAATAGAGCTCACTAAAGCAATCACTGAAAAATGCTGATCTGAATTTGAAAAATCCATGCTTTTCACAAGGTCAACTATATGTTGTTTGGTCCAAAAATTTGTTTTTTATTTTTACAAGCAAGGCCTTCCAAAAACATATCAATATGTGGTCACTTCTCTGCAATAATGAGAAAGTGATCAAAATATCGAATGTAATCCAACTGGCCGAATTTCAGAAATCATTCAAAATTCATTTAAGAATCCCATTTAGCTTCGGTCTTTAAGACTCAGTTATTGAAATTCTGAAAAAATGATGAAAAATGACCCTGGTACAAAACCATTTTTCTTGACGTTTTGAAGGCCGTTGATAACAAAAATGCAAAAAAAATTAAATTGTTCGTCCGTGTGGTTATCTGTACCGATGATATCCGAGCCGTTCTAGAGGCTTTTGTGATTCGATTTTTTACGCCAATCTTCTTTTATTCTTAATTTGGAGAGCTATTGGTATCACGGGTGCGGGTACCTACCATAGGAAATCACCAAAAACTATACTCCTGCAGGATATCGTTTGAAAGGTCTTAGTTCACATAACAATTTCAACGATACCACTTTAGTGCATAAATTCACCGTTTTAACGCTGGTAGTTAATTTTTCGGTTATTATAGAATATATACTTTTCGCATATCGTTGAAAAGGATCTTGATGAATATCGTAAATTTTGCTAGAACACCTTGTAATCAAAAATGCTGTTGGGGCACTAAAAGCAGTTAGAAGATATGAATTTTCTTAGAAGCGTTATTACTGTTATCCCAACTTATAGCAAAATGCCGATTTTAAAAGTCGCTGAAGTTTCGGACCAACTTCAGCGACTTTTAAAATCGGCATTTTGCTATAAGTTGGGATAACAGTAATAACGCTTCATCGGCTGATGAGCTTTTCTCCTAACCGAAGGGTAGGAGAAAAGTAAAATAACTCTCGCGGACCAACAAGTGCTCGTTTCTTACTGGTAGTACTCGTATATGTTACTCAATGCACATCTACTATAATAATAAAACTATAATTTAATAGAATAAGAATATTTGTAGTATTTTAAAAATTTCTATTGGAAAGGGTTATAAAACTATACTTTAAGGTCATGATATGGACCAGTGGTAGTCAAGGTGTCTTGGTATGACGAAGTCAAATCTGACCGTATATGCCACTAAAAATAAATATCTCTAGTTTAGGCAGACAAAAATTCTCAGAATATGTCGCAACAACCAAAATTTGTATTATTTATACCCGTGATTTGAAAGTTATTGACATAAGCAAGACCTAACTAGCCTTATTTGCCGCTAGTCTAATTTATCTCTAAGATGGACTCCACTGATGTTAAGGTTGCGCTATATGTACGAATCTCACTAAAATGTCGCTCTGTGTAAATGTAAACCAAAATTTGCATTACTTTTCCCCGTGATTTGAAAATGAAATTCCCAGAAATTATTGACATAAGCTAGACCTAACCAGCCTTATTTGCCACTAGTCTAATTTATCTATTTCATGAAATTCCCAGAAATTATTGACATAAGCAAGACCTAACTAGCCTTATTTGCCACTAGTCTAATTTATCTCTAGGATGGGCTCCACTGACGTTAAGGTTCCGCTATATGTACGAATCTCACTAAAATGTCGCTTTATCTAAAAGAAATATAGAAGTCTGTTTCTGTTCATGATATGGACCTGGTCTACTGAGGATAGATCGGCATAAACAAGGATTAACTGTAATAATCTAGGATTGGCCACTAGAAAAATTAAAGTATATCTGGTAAAATTACAAAATCGCTTACAAAAAGAATTATAGAAAACTGAATTCATCATATAAACCAGCCGTGTAATTACAGTAATATCACGTAAAAGTCTTTCATACTCGTATATAAGTGAATACGGTATATTTGTATATTTGCATTTTTTTATCCTTATCGTAAGTAAATGGATTTCTCAAGGATCATTTACTTAGCCTCTAGCTAATCGTATATACCACTAGTGCGATTTATTTATAGTGTTAGTTCCATTACGAATTTCGCCTTACAAACATTCGATATTGTTTTTTTAAATGTTAGCAATATATTTGAGAGTTTTGTTTTAATCCGTTTACATAAAAAAAATATACGCTCATATCATATACCTTTTTACCACAAATTAATTTATATTTTTCCTAATTATAGCTTTCAAATTTATAATATTTTGTATATTTTACCGTTTCTTTTAGATTTTGCAAAAAATTATAATAATAATATATGCACTGGTAATACAACTACACAAAATAAAAATTATATTTTTTCCTAAAGTGTACGCAACACTATGCATATTATATTTTTCGGGATGAGACTACACCTTTTCTATACTTACACTTTTTTCGGGATGACTACACTTTAGCGAAGAAACTTACCAAAAATTTCGGGCTGATATTTCGGGCCAACTTCAGCGACTTGATTTTAATGTGTAAACCTTTTTAGAAAAATTTCGAGAAAATTAGAAAACATCTTTTTTTAATTTTGATTGACTAATAATGCATAAATTTAATTTGGGTGTTTTAATATTTTAATCTTTAGATAAAAACAAATTTGTATAGCTTATTTGTCAAAATACAATTTTCGACTATTTTTTTTGCCGAAACTTAACAAGTTTTACGAATGCGTGGTGTCATAAGTATTTCGTTGCCAAATGAAATGTATCGAATGTTGTGTTAACCAGATAGTTTTAAAAACTTAATTTGATTATATCTGACTTGTAAATTGTGTTATTGTTCTAAGAAAAAATTAATAAACAGTTCATTAAGATTCAGCAGTCGCTTAAATTATGCTTTTATGCTAATACATGGACAAATCGCTTGTTGTTGGTGAATTTTTAAATTAGTGCGAACTTCACACCCATAAGATAACCGAGTTTACTATCGACATATATTGACCAACAAATTTTATTAAACCACCAACTTCTACTAAAAAATTAATTTATTTGCGAATTTGCTTAGTTTCTCATTGAAGTAATAGAGCAGCAGCAATAAAACAGCTGTCATATAAAATATGTAGTTAGATAGATTTAGAAAATCTTAGTTTACAGAATTTTAAAGAAACGCTTATATTAAAATTACAATTTCTAAAAAAGGCACCAATGTAACTGTAAATGGCATACGTCCAAAATTAATTCAATTTCATCAATTAAAATACATTATTCTAATTTCCTTATGTACGTCTACTGTTTATTTGGCTTACGACTATAACTTTGGAAAATGTAAATTAAAATTTTTTTAAAAGAATTAACGGAATGACGTCAATTGACCGTCACTTTCAGTAAACAAATAATAATTTCAACCATCCAAATGATACAATTTTTATAAACGGCACATTGTTTGGATCAATTACAAAGTGAGAATAAAATATGTATACGTGTAGTCGGTAATTATTTTGGCAACATCAACACCAATAACGAAAAATTCCATTCAAAAAATAAAAAAGTGAAATTCTTGTCTAGCCAATAAGAAACAAATATAATGTTAAGAGACGCGAATTTGTTAACGCCATTTCCCATTTCAAATTTTATTTTTATTGAAAAGTGAAAAATGAAATATCACAAAAACTAAATCATCTGTTTCAATCAATTCCGATGCGAAAATAAAACTTGGACGAGCGTAGGTTGATATTTTTATATTCATTCACGCTGTTAGACAGCGCGCAAAAAAGAAACCAGAACAATCCGTAATTTGCAGAAAAAACACAAAAATGTGGAAACTTGAGAAGATTTTGTAAATATTTTTCATGGTGAAGAAAATTCGTTGTATGTTTACATTGGAGATTTTTTATGATCTTTTATCGTTTTCATTCCAATCTTCATTCATTTTAAACATTTGTAAGAAAGTTTCATTGAACAATTTTGTGTTTGTATTGTAATTAAAATTGGCGTGGTTGTGTTATTGTTGGTGGTGGCGCTCATGTTTTATAAATTTTATAGGCCATTTGTTGGAAATAGTGGTCAGTTGGTATTCTAACTATAGATGAGGGTGAGAAAACGGAGATTATTTTTAGCAAACATATAATGTTTTTTGCAATGTGTAAACGATTTCGGAGTTCAGTGAATTTCCAGCACGATTTAATTATACATCGTGTTATGATTATAACTGGAAATCATAACTCAAGTTAAAAGATAAATGCAATTTTTTATTTTTAAAGCAATCACAAACTGCTGTTTTATATGTAAACATATGCGAGTTTTAAATGTTGCACTTAATATATTCTTAAAATAATTTATTAGCGAAAGTAGGTTAAATTTAATTTAAATGTGTATCAATTTTAGAATTGAGATTAAAAATAACAAGTTTGTTATCATTTTTTGTTATTTCTAACTGCCACGGTACTTATAAAGCATTTTTCAAACAGCCCCGCTCCGACAATTTCTATATCTAGATTATTATTTATATTATTATAAATATTTTAAAGAATATTTTATTTCGCTATGTCTGAATAAAAAACAACCGGTTTATTTAATTTGATTCCTTACTCGCATTTTCAATGAAAAAAAGTCATGAGACGACTATCAAAAACTGATCTCACATAAAATTAACTTATCATGTTCGTTGATCAGTGAACGTTTGTTTTAAAAGGTGTACCGGATAGAACAACTCTCTACGAATGACCGTAGACGTTTAAGACGAAAAGACGTTTAAGTTTTAGTTTTGGCGTCATTCAATTTTATAATGAAACCATCGTTAAACCAATACTGCTTTCATTAAAAAACTTATGCATAGATCGTATTAGCCATTTCTACGTAGTTCGTTTTCGCGTTTCCCAACGAACTCATAAAATAGTTTCTCACCCTAAGTAAACAAAAATTAAATAGGAGAAAGGATATCTCCAAACAATCTTTTTTAAGTATGAAAATGATTAATAACTACCTGAGGTGTTAGACTTTTCAAGATCAAACAAATGTTGGTACAGAAAAATTAAAACCATCAATTAAATTGTTCAGAGACACCAATAGAGGCAAAACTGTCCAACTTTAGAACACCGAAATCGCAAAGCTAACCTGGTAGAGTACACTTTTTATTTATTTATTTAGTACAATTTGTAATTTTGTGAAACTTACACCCCATTTTAGGCATATAGGTCATTATTATGAGGTAATATATTCTTTAATTTCTGTTGTACATTCGTTTCAATCTCAGTCTTTTGGTAACTCTTGAAATACTCTGGAAACCGTTTGAAAAATTTTGCTACAAATTGTATAGTGCAGATTTTAAGTACCAGGAATCGATTGGAATTAGTCCAGAAAACGTCTAAAATAATATTAATAAAAACTGATGAGAGATGGAGGGAGGAGGGTTCGAATGCCAAAATAGATTGTTATTTAAATTTAAACCTTTTTGAAAAATCAGGTCCGAAATGTTTCTCGACTCAAACGATTTTAATAAGAGGAGATAAGAATCTCTTGGTGAGAGGTAATTTTCGCGTCTCAGGAAGCGACTGCTAACGTATATGTCCTGATTTCGGGATAAGTCGTTTGGAGGGTTATGCGATGGGCCCATTATTATTTTAAAATTGTCAAAGCTCAAACTATGCAAAAAAATTAGTGGATGAGAGTTTCAAGTGACAAAAAACGTTTGCGCGAGCCCTAATTTTGAAAAAATCGCTCAAAGGGGCATTTCATGTGATCTATAGGTTCCTTTAAAATTTGTTTTCGATCCGAACTAATTTGATAAAAAATAACTCAGGCCTTCCTTTAAACCATTCTCATTTCAAAAGGTTTTCTTAAAATTGGTAAAAAGGATCCTTCGGTCGGACCGCAATGCTGCATAATGTCATGCTTCATTTCACGCAAACTTGTAAATGTGGCTAGGAGAAATGTATAATTTGATTGAAACTAAGTTATATCTCTAAAAACGGCAATAGAGTATAAGTACATAAATTCCTAACTGTAAAAAGTGGCACTGTAAAATTAATAATTTGAAATTTGAACTATTTCGCAACCGATTAAGACGGAACTTGGTTTGTTCAATAAATATAAGATTTCAATGAGTTTCAATTTTTGATTTTGGCAATGGCCTTTTTAATTTGAACTAAGTCAGTTCTGATTAAGATGATTGCTATGTTTGAATTAGAGTTTCAAATATAATATGAGTTCTATACGTTTCTCGACTATTTCACACTTAGTAAGAATAACATTTTGTAATAGAACTTGGTTTGTATGCAGAAAATAACTCTCCAATATAAGTTTCGAGTGTCATTCTGAAAAATATCCTCTTAAGGCTTTTCGCAACCGATTGAAATGTACCTCTGTTTATATCATGAATACGAGACTCCTATACGATTTCTGATCGTGGTTCATTAAATGGATTTTATGATTATGATGAATTTCGAGGTTTTATTGAGTATTCGAGTATCGAGTTTGAGTATTTTACGGCGTAAATAATTATGGGGTGGCATACACTCTAGACACCAGTAGGGTAGGTAGAATTCATTAGAACTTTATGAAACTTGCTGAGTCGATAGATTTGGTCTAGATACGTTTCCATTATCAAGGAAACCGATGCCAAAATCTTGCAACCTCGTTTGGTATACGTGCTAACCGAACGGCTTAAATAATTATGGGGTGGTATACACTCCAGGCACCAGTAGGGAAGGTAGAATTCATTAGAACTTTATGAAACTTAAGCAAGTTTATATAATATGATCTGTTAATTTTTTATAATTAAGAAAACCAACCCCATACTGGCGTTTATTTAATGTCACTAGCTCGTTATTTGATACAAATTTTTTTCTGCATTTTATTTCGCCAAATTTTTCACAATATGTATATACAGACATAGACATCATTAATAAATACTGGAATTAACAAAGCAGGGGATTAGATGGCATGGAATATTCGGGAATACAACTGCATGTAAGTTATTTTCAATTGCAATTCGGACACATCGCCAGATTACAATACAGGAATAATCTGAACAGCGATAGACATGCGTGAGCAAATTGCCATGCAGACACAGTTGTAATTTAATCAGAGAACAGTGAAAATTAAGAAGTAAAAAATAAACAGTGAGAAAAGTAAAAGTGCAATTAGCGAACATTAATAAATAGTGAATTGTTGAAGAAGTCATAAGGTGTTGGTGTAAATAAATTTTGGCTTAAACGCTGAGTGTTTTATTTGCAAAATTCAGTACGAGTTCGTATCGAACACCTGAAATTCGTAACATGTTAATATTGTTAAAACCGTTTTTGTTTACCAAATGTAGATTTTAAACCAAACGAGCTCTCTTTGGCAAAAAAGAAGTTGGATATTACTGATCAAAATAATTTATTCAAACTGTTTACGACCATGCTCAGCAAAGAATTATTTACAATTTTGTATTATGTAAGGCACATTGAGCCCGATAAAATTACTATACTCGTATTTGGATAATTTTATGTTGTCGTGCTCGTTACATTTAGTTTTTCCAACCCGGGAAATTTTCTTCGCTACGTAGTACAGTATATGTATATAGAATGCTCAATGATTGTTTGCCTCTACTTTTTTATTTCCAAAAGAGAATTATTTTATACCTACTATGGGAGGATACGTATGTAGGTATATTTAAAGTGGTACATACGAAGATGTTTTTTATATGCTGCTTCTAAGTAGGGAGATATTATATATAAAGATATAAAAACGGTAACTATGTTTATTTTGTCGAAAGAACAACAATACATAAATAACAGAAAACAATGAACCGAGCGAGCATATAAAATGCAATAATTTTCCGTACAATTTTCTCATTTTCTGCTGTATATATTTTCAACCGTTGTTTGTGTTAAACAACTCAGTGTATTTGGTTCGCAGTTCCTTTTACTTGAAAGTTACTTGGATTTTATATATTATTTGTTGTATTTAAATCGTGTTACTCGTACATTGCAGATGGTTTTTTAATAGACATTATTTGCCTGTACTTTTGTTATATTCCGTACCGGGCTTCGACTGCATTTTCTATTTTTCGTTAGAATTTATTTTAATTTAAGTTGTTAACATACGTACAATCAGTAAGGAAATTCTATGTACAATGTAAATATTTACAATTTCATTGTGGTTAGATGTGCTTATATTTCGTTTAAGCTGCAAAAGTAAATATTTACTGCGGTTTAAGGTTATACGGTTAACCGGTTGGTTTATATTAATATTCTTTGGCAAATAATATTAAAGAAACCAATTTGATACGCCCTATGAAACTATGGATTTTGTTTAATTGATTAGTTGTTTGCGCATAACCGCTAAATATGCTAGTTTTATAAAAAACAAGGTTGATGTATCTCAGATCATTTCAACGAAAAATGGATAAAATTTACATCTTTCTTATATTTAATTAAAATCTGTTCGCTGATTGAAAACGTTAAACAGTATTTTTATCAAATTTTATCAGATTTTCGCCTCAATTTTAGAAAACTCAAGTGGACACATTTTGTTGCTAATTTCATTCTGAATTCTCTTCGTAGTCCAATATAGCTAACACACATCGCCTGTTTAGTTCCCGGTCTAACTAAGAAAACACATTTTTTTGAGGAAAAATACACTTTATTCATCAAGATAATTTCCGTCTAGAGCGATACAATCAGTCCAACGCCTGATACCACATTTCGATACCTTTTTTGTAGAACGATTTATCTTTATTTTCAAAATAAGCTTCAGTTCCGGCAATCACTTCTTCATTGGAGCCAAAACTCTTTCCATAGAGCTTCTTTTTAGGTCTACAAAAAGTAATAAGCACTGGGGGCCAAATATGGTGAATACGGTGGATATGGAAGCAATCCCATGCGCAATTCGACTTGTGACATGGTGCATTGTCTTGGTGAAAGAGCAATTTTTTCATGGACAAATGTTCATGCAAAATATGACTAACACGTTCCATTGATATCTTTACAATGCCAGCTATCTCACGCAACTCCACGACAATTTCGTGGATTTTTTATGTTTTCTGGAGTCACAACCTCATTTGGGCATCCAGAGCGTAATGCATCGTCGTTGGTTGTACGACCACGTTTTAATTCAGCATACCAATCAATCATGATTGAATTTCCTGGTGAGTCCGATAACATGTTTGCCATCAAAAATTAGTGTATGATCAACACATGAATTTTTTTTTTTCCATTGTTTTGTAATTAACAAAAGTAGCGTCACTAAAACAACTGCAAATTGTAAAATAATGTAATGGAATTTTGACACATATCGTTTGAAGGTTAGTATAACTTAAAAATCACGTGGGTTTTAAATTTGTAGCACCATCTATCTGTCAGACCGGGAACTTGTCAGGCGATAATATGTATGTATAACATATAGTATGACAAATAAAAACACCCAAATATAATTTCCAATTGGGATTTCAAACTATTCTACTACACCATTGCTGCTTTACAAATCATCATGAATGATCTTCTTCTATGTGAAAGAAATAATCGAATGGGCCAGTTGTCTTTTAGGAACCTTCGAATTTGAATTGTTTGAGTTGTTTTAAAATTTAGTTATAACAAAGTTAGAGGTTGTTCTAAAATGCCTAACAACAATCATAGAGATTATTTAAAATATTCCTGTAGGGAACTGATGACTACACATTTGTTTAATCAAACGAGAACAGGTATACATATATTAACATTTGTGAAGAAATTTCGACTATGATTTGATTGAGTAATTTTAACATTTAGTTATAAGAAAAATCACAAAGATTTGCCCACATATTAACTATTACTTCTACAAAGTTGGTTTTTAAACAATAGGTAAAGAGTTTTGTTATACCTCAATTTGGTTTTTACTTAATTTTTTTTAATATTGGAAATACAGTGGACCAAATTTGTACCATACATAATATACACATTACCATTACCAAAAAATTTTAATTTTTTTTATTTAAGATAAATTGAAAATCATATGCCACTCTTACTAATATCAACTGTGTGGATTTTTACCACAGAAGTTTTCAATTCCAATTGGCATATTAAATTTGATATTTTTAGATCACAGTCACAGAATCTTTTGTAATTTTTCTCTTAAATTCTGTAGTTTTCGAAATATTTCCAAAATAACACAAAAGTTCCCGAGGAACTGGACTAATTTTGGTTACAAACTATCGCTGGAGCGTTTTTGTTTACAAATCCATGGGATCTCTAAATTTACAGAAAAATCTTTAGCCTGAAGTATCATCCTGATGAGTAATGCATCTGGGCAGTAGAGACGGAACAGACATTTAGTCTGTACGCTACCACATACAGAGAACTTTATTGAAAACCACTTTTTCGAACTTCGAAAACTTTCATGATTACTATAGGTACTTAATTATATTTTATGAAAGAATAAATATCGTTAATTTTTGGCTTATGATCTGTAACTGTAACAGAAATGTAAGAGAAAAATATAATTGCAATTTTATCAAATTTATGTTCATTTATCTGACTTGGAACAGACAATTTTCGTTGGTTCGTATTTGTTCCTTAAATTTTTTAGAATGCAAGAATGAAATTTAAGCAAGAAGTAAATCGAAATATGCATAATGCCATAAACATGAAACTAAATTAAATCAATAATTGGAAATTTTGCTGTCATTACGATGATTACGGTGGGCGATGAAAATTTTATTGGTCCAATAATAATAAAAATTTGTATGTGGAAAATTACAGCATCACTTTATATGTTATCGATAAAATGAGTACTTTATTCAAACACATAATTTTATTATTAAAAATTTCACAACAGAAATATCCACAAATTACTCATGAAGAAAACATTTTCTACCCAACGCAAAATTCGAGGAACCCCAGTGAAATACCCTAACGAACAACCAAGGATGACCATATGGTATGTATAGCACAGTCCTGGAGTAAGCGTTCACTAATCCAATATCAAAAGCATATTTAAAAACGAATCGTACTCCAGAATATGCGGGCGTACATTCTCACGTTAAAGGTAATACAAGGAAAGGATTAGTTAATCACAAAACCGACTAGAGCATCACACAGCAAAGCCATTATCTAACTACTTTGCTAATAAGTCATATATACGATCTGTGAATTATTTACAAGATAAGATATGTTAATTTATTAATTTCTGTTAGTGTGATTCGGCACAGGATACCTAAATTTCATGATATGTATCTATCGTCCTCGGTCGTAAATGACTGGCATAATTAATTAATTGAATGTAAGGGTCATCTCTTCTTATGCTGTATAACACAGTTGCATTAACACCCAATCCTACATCAATTAACTGGAAGGATATATGCTCGTCACCATTCAACAGCATGTTTATTCATATGAGGACTTTACAATTCTTAGTGTATCGTCAATAATTAAATTTTTGCTCAGCATTGACATTGGCAGCTAAACACGAGATAAACACACTTGAATATTCAATTAGAAAGGAGATCGAAAACAACATTCTATTGCAAAAGGCCTTTGAAATCATAAAATTGCAAATAAAAAGACGCTTGATTAAAAATGTTGCAACTACGATCCTCCCTAGAATTCTGATGTGATAATATAATCATAAGTAATAAAACCAATAAATAAATATAAATTTAATTTTTAATCGCCTTTTATTATTTACCGTAAAGCGATTTTAAATAATAAAGATCTTCCAAACAAATAATTAAAAGAAAGTTATTAAATTAAATTCTAAGATACTGTCATAAGGAGCAAAGTCTCGCTTTCCCAGGTGCCCACGTCAAAATTCCGAAGAAGAAAACACAACAAAGTTTCACACAAAAAAGGAACGCTTATAAGAAGAAAAACAAGTCAAGTGCAGATCATTCAACAAAATGAAAAGATACATGGGTAACATTCATAAAGAAAATTTTCCATTAATTTTTCTCGATGAAACTAACATGGCTCAAACAAAAGACGAGATAAAGCCTCTTGGTATTTTATTATTATTTCATCATTTCTTACATTACTTGTACACTAATTGAACATTTTCATAACATACAGTCGAATTATAGTCAACTATGAAGTTTATATTACATTAAACTAGTTTTTTGAGAAATTGATAACTTTTGGCTCTAGTTCTAAAATATTCCGTCAGATGTCAATCATTTTGCGTTAAAAGGCAAATATGTCTTGCCTTATATCAAACCAAAATCTACTTAAATTTAAGTCCTGCGTAAACACTCATTGGCAAATACCTACAATATATAAAAAACTACCATTCGCTATACACCAACACATCTTTAGTTAATTTTTGTTTATGTCTGATGTATCGTGTAGCAGGACTTATATTAGGTAAGTAGATTTTGGCCAAACCCTAATATCATTTCTTATGCGTTTTGGGGTTTTAGAATTATTATTTCCACAAATATGGCAAAAACATAATAATTACACACCTAAGATTTTTACGATTCACATTATTACTATGCTAAGTATAATTAAACTGGTCAAGTAAATACTGAAATATTTAAATAATAAGTAAATAAGGTCCTACGTTCGTTGATGTCGCCTTCAAAATCAAAAAAACAAAACCTGGTTACGATAACCTCGTGTGCTCAATGTCAGCAAGTCCTGGGCTGTTACGTAGGTTCAACTGACATTGGCAACTTACACCCTTATTCTCATAGTCGCATCACTTCATGTGATGTGATAACTATCACATATTAATACCATTACGAACTACACACGGTTTTCGCAGATTTTTCTGAAAAATAAATTAATGTTAGGTTACTGAGTTATTAAAATTAGTAACTTTTAAAATTTTAAGGTGTGTAAGATGCGTAATTCATATTTAAATACCAACAAGATTAGAGTAAAAAACTAAATAGGGTCTTCGAACCACCATCTTAAATCAACAATTCAAAATTGGTGTTAAACAAATACTGTAGCGGGTGAAAGGCAGGCAAAATAAAAATTTAAATGTTTCTAAAATAAATTTTAATTTTAAGAACACCAACAAAATAATATTGAAACATTCTAATTGTTTCCTTTTTTACTGCTTTTAATTATTTGCGTGATTTGAATGTATAATGAGTTCTTGTTTAACTTTTAAGAACAAAAATGTATAGCAAACACCAACACCCATTATAATAAATTTTTTTAAATCGATATAAGACAGAGCAGAGAGTCTGCGACACATGATGAATTGCAGAATAGAATTTAGCTATATTTCACTCAAAATACGATCTTTCACACTTCCGCATTTCGTTAACAGTCACATTATACCGCTCACAAATATATATAAATTTGAATTTAGCGTTCGTAAATCATAATGTATTTATTTAATTTTAAAAAAAAATAGAAGAATGCACCGGATGATAACCTCCAGTTGGTCTTCGAATAGGTCATCAAAATTATGTACAAAAATTCATTCATTCTACATAATTTTCGTCTGTAGTTTTTTTGGATGTTGTTGTGCCCATTTATAAGTGTTTAAAAAAAGAGGAACTTCAGGTCTTTTTTTGTTACAAAGTATGATTGTGCATCTATTAAGAAATATGTGAGATTCGATCAGGTATTGTTCGCACGTATTAAGTGTTGTTTAAAAATTATCAGCAAAACACCAAGTAAAATGAAAGATGTCAGCGAAATAAAAATACATCAGCTGCGTATATTTTATGAAATTCCATCGCGTTTACAGACTGTGATGGATTGTCTAGCACAGAAAAGCGGTACGTCATAAATAACCTTGTTGCGTACAAAATATTCCAATTTACATGACATCTGAATTATTTGGTATTGCACAAATATATGTAAAACTAAAATGTTAACCTCTAAATACCATAACTGCTATTGACCTAAACTAAACAATATAACTATGTGTGCTGATTCGATATTGTGAATTCACATGAGATGTGACGACACAAGTTTACTATCAACCAAGTAAAAAAAAACCAGGCAACGAAACATAATTTTTTTTTTTCGTTTAAAATTTAAAAATATATTTCGCGATTTTTTTTAAATAACAAATTTGACTGTGATTGCATCTCTAAAAATAAAATATAATTTTGTCTGTTTACATTATAAAACATACAAACACAAATCTTAATCGCGTGGTATTTTGATGTGAATTAGTACGCAGCACCCAGCAGTAAACAGTAAACAGGTATTGTTATCCGATGTCTATGTTCTATAAAATTTTAAATATTATAACAAAAAAACTATTCTTTTGGACTACCTAGGAACTAGTATTTAACTTGGTGAGTTGAAGTGAGTGCAAATGTTGCATGTTAAATGTATTCCTAAAAATTATTTCAAATTTGATTAACTTGTTAATTTCATTTTATTGATTGACGAATTATGTAAACGATTGTATGTTCGAGGTATCGCTGTAGAATTTAAAATTAGGAATTTATATTCAAAACAGTTTTTGTTATTTTTGTTCGATTTATTTTAGTTTTGCGTGTTCAAAGGCTTTTCATTCACAAAAAATCTGCGTGCTTGCTATACTTAAAACACCTAAACGTGAATTAAATATTGAATAGCTAAAATAAGTTTAGTATATAAATAAAAGAAATGTTTAAAGTGCCTTACTTGCACATCAAGCTCAAAGCATTGCTAATGATGTCATAATTTTCTTTTTCAAATATTTCGTTAGTTTAGGGTTTCCTTTTATTAATATATTTTTTCGATTTCATTTCGAACCGCAACAAAATTTGTAATGGGGATACTTTATAGTAATTTTATATAGTTCTTGTAAATACATATTTTTAAACTTAAAGTGTCCGCTAATAATTACTTAGTTCTCGAATCATAAAACAAAAAAACTTTTTTACCATTTAATTAAACATGGAGGTTCCCTTGCGAAACGTTACGTTTTATCACACAAATATTAGTTCAACAGGAACCGTCTCTATTTATAACCTATTTAAAATAATAGATATCCTCTACTGTGAAATTATATCTGATCCGTTTGAATTGCAAATTGCATTCCAAATTATAGGAATAAAATCGTATGTGTTGGCTAAAACACTAAACAAATCATACTGAGAGAGAATCGATCAAAACTGGTATTGTCCTATGGCCGTAAGGAACGACAGAAATAACATCCAGAAATAAAATAAAAAATAAAATAAATAAAATAAAATTGATGCTAGTTCTTTAGGTAATTACCAAATTATATCTGGTTGAGAATCGATCTCGAGTCTTAAACTTGGTAGTTTATATTTTACGACAGAGCCACAATAGTCTGCGGTTATATGGAGACCTGAGGTATTAAAATCTTTAGGGGAAAAATATAAAATTTGTTACGATTAAAATAAATTTTCCGATTATTTGACAGTCTCTAACTAAGAAAAAATGGAAATGTGTAATTGTTGTGGCTAACACCACACTTAATTTCTAAAGCTATAAAGCTATAAAAATTATCTTATATAATCAAAAATCAATATTCTTGCTTAAATTTCAGAAAACTAACCGTTGTTTTAAAAAGGTTGGGTCAACCAACCGTTGTTTTAAAATTTAAACTTCATTGCAAAAATTGAAAGAGCTCCTACGGAAGCTGTCACTTCTAGTACAATAATGTCCACCATATTTTGCATGAATCTCCCAATTTATGTAAAAACCCTTTAGTATATGAAGTTTTATTACGAATAGTTAATCCGCCTGGTCTGTAAAGATGCCGAATCTTGTAAAAATAAATCGTTTAATTTAGTCGTTGCGAAAAAAGTTAAAGCTCTTATGACTGCCACTTCCGGTGGACCGATTTCAGCTAACAATTACTGGGATCACCTAATTTATGGAACAAGCATAATTATGAAGTTTCACTCCGATCAGTCAATTCGTCTAGGACGCAGAGTACCATTTAGTCTGCACGCTCCCATACATACACACACTCAGTTACACACGCACACACATACACACACACACTAGAGAGTTTAAAAACAACGGAACATCGGACTCAGATGATTTAGTAGCGGGGCTCTATACCCGGAATAGAAATAATGTCATTTACCTCTGAAAGAAGGATATCCTCGGAACAGTCCCAACCGACTGTGTCGCTCATTAAAGTACTTCCAAAATGATAATTTAGAAGTTTGTCCAATAGAGATTGCTGAGAGATTTTGGTCTCATCACATATACAGCTCTCTAGTAAAGATCGCTACGTGGTGTCCCTAGTTTCTACATTCATGGCAAAGTATATAGAACCCCCCCCCCCAGCACAGAAACGCCCTAAATATTTTTTCAAATGCCCTTGGATATAGCGTTCCCTAGAACCCACCTGATTCGATGGTTCCCACAATTCCTTTAGTTCCAAAAGAATCCGATAATTGAATGAGTGAAATGTTCCAACATTTAAAATTATCACATTCTAACAACAGGAGTGGGATTAGGGTTGGCAACCCCGGGATCCCGTAGTATTTTCCGATCCCGATTTCCCGGAAATGGTCAATTTTTTCCCGGGAAATCGGGATTTTTTTTTACCTACTGAATATTTTTTTATTATTAATTAAATCTATTTAACGCGTTTAAGAAGCTTGCCCACCCAATTTCTACCATTTATCTCCTCCAAACAAACGATAAAATATAGGGTAATCCTAACTTTTATTCTTCAGTTTTAAACTACATTTATATATGTATATGTATATGTAAAATAACCAATCAACGTACAACACAAGTAAAACGAAACGCATAGTTCGTGTAACCTCTTTTACTGTTATAACTACAATCACTACAAATTTTAAAAAAGGAGCGAAATGTAAAGGCCCGTCTGGATTGAGTACTGCTTTTGGTGGATCGATTTTTTTAATATTTTTCCGGCCCTTGAGGCAATGAAGTTATATTTTTCGACAGATCCAGATGCTGTAGTAATTTTTAACGTTTATCTCACGCTCATAATCACTTTTGTAACTCTTCTTTGTACTACAGGATGGCTGAGACCAAGTGCTACCAAATGAAAACGCTGTAATTTTTTTAATTTTGATTATTTTTTATTGAAATTTCGTATTATTCTCTTTTTAATTCTTCCTTCAAAATTGTACGTAACGCAAGTGTTTTAGAAGCAACGTAAAACCGTTTTACAACCTCGAAGAACACGATTAATTGGTTCTGTGTTCTTTGAAACCAGTTTGTTCGAGAATCGAGATTACAAAAATCAAAATAAATGATGAGTGAGGGTGAAAAATCGTGTAGTTTGAAACCGTGTAATTCGAGGGAAGGTATCGTGTTCTTCGAAACTCGTGTTCTTCAAGTACCGTGTGATTGGAGGGTTAACTATATTCACTCTCATATTACTCACAAAACTATTCTCCCGCTTTTAACATTCGCTACGGTTTGAATAAGTTTTTTAATTTGGTATTTCACCGTGTTTAGTCGTAAACTAAAATATAGTCTCATTTAGAATGCCAATGTTTTAGTATTCACTACTTTTATAATTTGTCGTGTGTGTTTTTTGGTTTATTAATATTATAAAGTGTTCATCTTCGTTTTAAAGCGTATATTCGAAGTGATTAACGAATTGAGAATAATTGTAAGTTGATAACTAGAAAAACTATAAAAGAATATAGGTAAATAACATTACACATTATTTTGTAGTTTTATATTATTCAATAAGGTACTTACATTTTGAGAACGCCATGTCAAAAAACACTGAATTCAAGAACGCGTCAGCTATATGGCAGCATTATCTTCGTGACAAAGAGAGTGAAACCGCGATGTGCAAACAATGCAAGAAAATATTAAAAAACGCTGGCGGGTCTACAAAAGGATGGCATGCTCATTTACTTTCACAACATAAAATTAATTTAAAAACAGAAGCATCCACTTCAACAGCCTTAGCAGAACCAGAACCAAAAAAACAGAAAATCACAAACTATTTTTCAAATTCCATGAAAAAAGATAAGGAAGATTTATCTGAGGTATTCGCTCGTATGATAGCCAAAGATGGCATTCCCTTCAACACAGTTTGCAACTCCATTGATATACGAGCAGGCTTTGTCGCCCGGGGATTTCAAAATGTACCAAAAATCTCGGCAAACTACAGGGTGGCGCACGAATCGTGCTACAAAAACAAAACGTAATAACTATTTTTCTGTGTGACTAATCTGTTTTTTATTTTTTTTATTTTGCAGATTATTATTTAAATTTACTAAAATGGATGCTTGGAATACCGAAACGAGGATTTGGATAGTGCAGCGCTACCATGCTTTGCAGTCCATCATTTCCGTCCAGAGGGAATTTAGGCGGGAGTTTGGCGGCACTCCCCCGAGTAGATGGACCATTATGAGGTTGGTACGCATGTTTGCTGAATCTGGAAGCATCGCACGTAGACCGTACAATCGAGATCCCTATGTTCGGGTCGAAGCCACAATCGCAGCTGTAGCATCATCAATTCAGGCAAATCCAAGTGTTTCGACTCGAGAGTTATCGGCGCAAATTGGAGTTAGCAGACGGTCATTACAACGGATAATTCATGATGACTTAAACTTGTTTCCGTACAAAATCCAAATTACAAGCAAATTAAAACCTCTGGATTTGCCTATTCGCCTGGAATTTTGCCGGAAAATTATTGAAATGGCCGAAGAAGACAACAACTTCATAAATTGCTTGTTTATGTCTGATGAGGCCCATTTTGATCTAAACGGCAATGTAAACAAGCAAAATTGTCGTATATGGAGTGAAACTAATCCAGAAATACTCCATGAGACGGAACTGCACCCAGAACGAGTGACAGTGTGGTGCGCAGTTTCATCAAGATGCATTGTCGGGCCATACTTCTTTGAAGTAAACGGTGAAACAGTAACTGTAAATGGGGACCGTTATTTAAACATGTTGAAAGATTTTTTTTACCCAGAACTGCGGCGAAGACGTATCCCTTTTAACAGCATTTGGTTCCAGCAAGATGGAGCAACTGCACATATAGCCAGACCGGTTATGGAGGAGCTCCAACGAAAATTTCCAAATAAATTAATATCCAGAAACTCCACTTTCCGCTGGCCCCCAAGGTCACCTGACCTCACTGCACCAGATTTTTTTTTATGGGGTTATGTCAAACAAGAGGTGTTTAAAACGAAACCAAGGAATTTGACTGAATTGAAGCAGTCCATTACAACAATAATTGAGGCGATCCCGACTTCAACCCTTCAGTGCGCAATGAATAATTTTCTGATCAGGTGTCGCACATGCGTGAATGAGCATGGAGGTCATTTACGGTCTATCATTTTCAAAACTAATTAGTTAAATAAAAATAAAATTGAATTATCTATACAATAAAAAAAAATAAAGCCGATTAGTCACACAGAAAAAAAGTTATTACGTTTTGTTTTTGTAGCACGATTCGTGCGCCACCCTGTATTAAAAAAATGGTACTAGATTTTTCTAAAAAAATCAAAAACGAGCTAATAAAAGATTTGATGGAAAAAACAAAAAAGACTTAAAATTTTCCATGTCATTTGATGAATGGACTTCGTCTCGCAATTGTAGATATACGAATCTAAATCTTCATGAAGCTGGACCAGAGTTTTGGAATTTGGGTTTGATTCGGGTTAATGGATCGATGCCGGCTGAGAGGTCTGTTTCTTTGTTAAAAGAAAAACTTGCACTGTTCAAGATCTATTTGGACCACGATATTGTAGGAATTATGACGGATGGTGCAAGTGTAATGAAGAAAGTTGGAACGATCATATCTGCTGATCAACAGTTATGCTTTGCGCACGCCATACAATTAGCAATCATTTCAACTTTGTATAAAACAGCAAAACACCCAGAATCAACAGAGATTGTTGATGAAGGTAACGTTATAGATATAACGAGCAGAACACCGAAAATAGCCGTCAACTTTGTTCAGCTCTAGCGCTCCGAATCAAAGAGAGAAGGACACAGGCTAGCAGTTTGTTGCAATACCTTCATAATGGTCAAAACCACAACACTGCATTTAAAATGATTGATGTTTTTTTACCATCCACCTATACAAAAAATAAAAATTTTATAATCAATATTCTAAGTCGGCTAAAATCTAAAGAGTTGCTAGGTGTGGAGGAGAGTGATTTCGCAGAAGACACGGAAGATATTTTAAGTGAGGATAGTAACAGTAGGGAACTGTCTATGGTTGATCAATTGAATAGAGCTATGACAAAAGGATTAAACTGTACTAGAAAGAAACCAGCACGAGAAGAGAGTTTATCCTCAAAACTCAATAAGGAAATGGTCTTATTTGAAAGTGGCAGTACAAGAGGGGATTACTTACAGAAAGTCTATGATTTTCTTTTGACAATTAAACCTACAAGTGTGGAGAGCGAAAGAGCGTTTTCAGCTGCTGGGTACATTGCTTCCAAACTTCGCAGCCGGTTAAGTGATAACACCGGTTAAGTGATGAACTGTGCTTTCTACGGTCGTATTTCCAGAAATAAGTAGCTAGTAGACACATAATATTATATTATTTGTTTCTCTGTTTGATAATGAAATATGTTCCTTATTATTTGTATTTTAAATGAATTATTTATCGAAAAATAAATTAATTTGTACTTTGTTTTATTGCATAATTTAGTATACATATTGTATATTTTAATCAATAGCTTAATAGATATATGAATTTCCTTTAATTTTTTAGATTTTATACACTATATCCGCACTAAAGAGCGATGAATGATGTATTCCGGGATTTCCCGGGAATTCCCGGAAAATAAATTTCAATCCCGATTCCCGATTCTATCACACGGATAATTGGTAGATAACAGAATCAAAGTAGAAAGACATGACGTTTTATTCGGTACCTCAACAAACAATAAAAGTTATGATCCAATAGAGCAAGGGCTGCTTTACATTTCAGCCATTAGGTGAATGACGCCATCGAATAAAAACGTCTATTCTTAACGAAATAAAACACGAACAACGGTAATTAATGATTTAGTTAAATCAGTTAAAAATAATATGATGAGTTGGTTTGGGATAAGATCCAACACTCTTTTCCTATTTAAACATTTGAAACGTCACTCGTCTACGATAAAATCCATTGAACAAAGGTTTCACATTCACATTTATCATGTATCAATACATTTTTTGTTTTCTTCGAGTGCTATGGAAAATTTAAAGAATTGTAAATATATCTATTTCAGCACTTATAATTTATCACCAATTCATAAATAATCACCAAAAACTACAAATTACACAAAAAATTCTCTATAATAGCATGCATATTTATCAATATGACAGACCTGATATATTATTGGACCATAAGGTATATTCAAGACGTGTAATGTGTCGAACAAATGGTTAAATTTGTTATTCCGGTAAATAACAATAAGATAAATACAACTGTTCAACTTCCGAAATAAAAAGTGAACCGCAATAACAATAATAGTCCGACCTATTCCAGAAGCCAATAAAATAGCGCCTAACTTACGACCATGTAAACTTCTGAAAGTAAATATCGTACAAATAACACATGCAGACATTTGGTCACTTCACAATATATCTCTAAGTAACACGGAATGTTACTACAGGATGGCCATGAAGCTTCCATCGAGTTTTAGCTATCACAGAGGTTCTACATTCGTATATGCCGCCTTCAAAACCTGATTACTATAATCTCGAGCGCTGTAGTCCTGGGCTGTGACGTATTTTAAGCTGCCATTCGCAACTTAATATAAAGATTAAACATTTATTTTCATAATAAATAGAAAGGAATAAATAATTCAAAAAGTCAGTTATTAGTTCGAGAACTTAGATTTCGTACAAATGAAAAACTTGAAGACATCGTGATCCGCACTGAATTTCATTTTGATCGCATCAAGTTAAAAAAAATTGTTAATTTCTATTTAAACGTTTTCGATGCAAACGGCGCGCGGCACTACAAAATAAGAATTACCAGCCACACGAACAATAACAAAAATACCCATTATAATATATTTAAAAGTAAAAAAAATGATTAATTACATGTCGTGTAACATTTTTAATTAACATTTTCCTCCCTGTGTACGTACAAAAAACACACAAAACGTAAGTAAATTAATATTCAAAAAAATTAATTTAAAAATGTTATTGCAAAAAAACTAATGTTACGAAGGTGAATGAATATTAAATCGAATGCGACTAGAATGAAAAATATTCATAAACTCATCGATATTGAATGTGACATGCTAAATCGTATGAATGAAGCAATTAAGTTGTTGTATTTATAATAAATATTATACAATTTGTAGATTGGAATAGGATTCGAAATAATTTTGTCATATTTTAATGGATTTTATTGATTGATTGATAATTCTAGGAGAAATAAATTTCCGCATAAATTATTTTCGCATAATTTAATTAAGAGAAATCACCGTGTTAATGGTCGGTCAAATAGCAATAACGTTTGTGTAAGGAATAAGAATAGAATTTATTTTTTGATGTGGTGCGGTCGCAGAATTTCATTGGTTTCATTAATTAAAACAAAAACTGACAACGGTACAAGCAAGAAGTTCAAACAAATGTTCGTGCGATTAATAATAATTAGACAGATCGTATATAAACTTTCTTATATACATAAAAATTTATTCTGATAGTAACCCTCTTCATAAATTTTAAAAATATTTACAGAATATCATTTATTATCATCAAATAAACAAGCACAACATAAAGTTAATATCAATTACCTAATACACCCAACACAAATTGTCTTATATAAAAACGATTGTTACAATCTCTGTATCTTTCTAAGATTTTGTATTTGGTTGTCTGTTTATCCGAGAGATAAAATTAAAATTTGCATGTTATTATCGTAATATAATCACATGTACATAATTATCATCTTGAAGTTGTATGTACCTACATGTAAGATTTATAAAAAAAAATAAACAGTTAGAAACCAGATATACGTATGCCGTAATCTTGAAATAATATCTAAACAACTTGATAAATTTAGTTTCCATGATGTGGTTTATTAATGAGGTATCATGTGGTTCTTGCATTATATAAACACAGGTTTGCATTGCACTTATTTAGGAATGAATTGACAGTAATTCATGCAGTAACCTGTAATATAGAGTTGTGTATTTTACGGCCATTTAAATCGGAAGTTCACAGCTTAATTACTTTGCGAAAACCTCCTCAACTTCAGAAATGATTATTAAATTATCTGGTTGATTCTGCTGATCGATTTATGATAATCTTCAGCTTTAACACATGCAGAAGAAAGTTATTTCCGTGAATGATATGTGCTCTATCGTTTCAAGTTTGTCTTACTATTTTCAACATGTAATATACTGCAGAAAGTTTTGTTTCTGGTATACACCTTGCATCATTGATTAGATTTCTTAGAAATAGTGAAGTAAAGATGAACACCTACAGTAGTGTGATCAAATTATCAGACTAGTTATCACTACAGAGTATTTTTCTGTTAGAAACTGATCAGTATTTACATAGAATTCCTTGTTTATGTAACAGATTTTCTAGAACGATTTAAAGAATATTTTTTTAGCACACAGGCTTATCATTTATTTACAAATAAATAAAACAATATAGTACAGAAATAAAAATTATATATTACAATTAGACGGGTAATCATGACCGTAAACGACAATTTTGATACATTCCAAAAAAAGTTTTGATGTGGGCTAGAATGATAAAATTCAATGTGATACAAAACATAAAATACCAATAAACTAAATTTAAAAAATTTATTGAAATGGATTCTAGATTAAAAGACTAAGAATTGTTTGTTAAACATTTTCTAGCACAAATATTTGACTCTAACCAAAAATGTTCTTCGTGAATTTTTATCAAATTCGCTGACCGAATTTTATGATAATTTTATTGATATTTCCCACCACTTCTAATTTTAATTTAAAAATGTTCATTTTTATCATATTATAATCAGAATCACGCTAGAAGTTAATAAAAACAATTCAGATTATAAACGCAATTATATTTATTTTTTTAAACTTTTTATTGAATTAATTTTCAAAATCGAAATAAAATAACAGCCATATTTCTTGACACATGATCTGATCCGATTTCGTTCATGCCAAGAGAAACAACACAAAGGCGCTGATCAGAAATATTGTCATAAATCTATGTCCACTTCTCAGCTAAAATAAATGTAAACCCGTATATACCTACATAAGTTGTTTAAAACCCCAAAATAATGGCCAAGTGGAAATGCGGGACGGTTTAAAATGTGTAATTCGAATAACATGTTTCTCAGCTGAAATAATAATTTTTAGAGAGAAGCAAATACCAACCTCATGAAAAAAGCAATGTATTTTTAACATCGGATAATCAATGAATTTAAGTTAGTACTACCATTTCTAAAATCCAGTAGTTGCAGCACTTAAAAGAAAAGAGTGTTAGTCAAACAATTTGCATACAAGAGATTTGCAGAAATTTAACAAAAACTAATATCATCTGCAACCACCTTTATAAAACTCGACAGTCTATTCTTAAATAAAAAAGAGGTCCAATACCGAACCCTGGGGAATACCAATATTAATATAAGGCTTTTACTATCATAACCCATAAGAACATAAGCGGCTTGTTAAGTACGACTGAAACCAATTGTAACTGTTCAACCATGCCAAATGCCCTTCTTATGCCATTCAAAGTCAGAAGACGAGAATCAGAACTATTTAAAGTGGTATGAACTCCATTTAAAACTTACTCGTAAAGCAGACTTCGTTGAGAAATCATTTCGAAATCCATGTTCTAAATTTAATATTTATTTTTCCATTCATTTTGGCAGAACCGGTTGTAATGTAATGTACCGAAAATTATTTAAGTCATATCTAAAACCATTGATTTGATGGTAAAACAATAGCAGCATTAAAGATGTCATTTTTTTATCAAACGCTCAAACCAAATATATCGGACAAGAAAATGTTTGTTCATGATCGTGAATAAATTAAAATTCAGTTCGAATTAATTTCGTTTGCATTAGAAAATCAATTTTCGAAATTGTGGTAGTATAACAGAGTTTGGCCAATTACGTTAGTCTAAAACGCCCAGCGTGTTTATGCATCCATTAACCTAATGTGAGATCCATAATGGAAATTAAAATGGAAAATTAGTTCGACAATGAATATTACGTATACTATAATGCTGATGCTTAGCTTGATTTTTGCATGTAGACACCAATAACTCCTTAATAAAAAATATTTTTGATGAATGCTCTATTTTGAATAGATACGCGGCCCTTTGTCTGCAGGTTTTGTAATGTAAAATAGCAATCAATCAAACCAACACTCTTTGCTGGCAGCTACTTAGAGTCGTCCATTAGTAAACACAGATTTTCTTCACAAAACCCCTAATTTTCAAAGTGCTTGTGATTGCGATACTTATAGTCAATGGAAGACCTGGAATTGCTAGGAATTGAGAACGATTAAAAAAGGATGTTTCGATGAGTTAAATGAATCGTAGTTAAGAACTAATATTAGTGCACTACGTGCAACACCTGGTAAAATTCAAAATCAATAGTATCTCTATTTTTGCGAACGCATCCGAGTTCCTTACACCAATGAATTGATCATTACATTTAAATTGCGTATATGAGTAGCGCATTATAGATGATTCTTTTTCAAATAATTCATGTAGAGGTAAACCGCTTGCAGTCAAAAAATTTTAAAATTCCACCGTATAAATGTTTTGTTCCTGAATATCAACTAATCAGATCAAAGCAGTAGCATGCTTTTTCATCTCCTGACATACGATTCATATTTAATATAAAGCCAATCATCAACTGTTAGGGTCAAAATAACAAAATTTGAAATATCAGAAGAAACAATCATTTTTTTAAGTATTGGCGAACATATCTTATTTAATTATGATATTTGACCCTTATCAACAGATGCTGGAACAGTTGGTATTTCAATGATATATTTAACATGCTGAGGGAAATTTTGCATATCAGATTTACCAAGGAATTGAGAATAAAACCAATTTTATGAAGAAGAGCTCTCATGTTTTATTCTAAGGTGGCACGGTGAAAAGTAAAAAATTCAGATCGAGTAAAAATATAACCCTTAATTAGGAAGATGCATGGTCCATAAAGAATTAGGCTACTTTCTGAAATCACACAACAAAATTGTCTTGCCTCAAAATAATTGTTCCTACTTTCATTCACACTCAAATATCTTAATAACGTTTCATTAATTTCAGGGCATAAACTAGGCACAATGATTCACTTTATTAAGAATTCAGTGAAACTGATTTATTCGAGCTTGAGCACTAGGAACACTACTGCTTGATACTAAATTTTCTAAAATTGGGTACGCAAACGTATTAGAAGCTATACCTCCCAATCCATTGCGTTGCATGCAGTTTGCAATGAGCTTAATTTATGAATACTTGCTTCAATGGATTACGTTAACTTCTAAACACTTTGAGTTATGCCTACAGTGATGGCATGACTTCATACGTAGATCAGAATCATCGGGTTTATTACCAAATTTTACATATGCACATACTCGCATGTACTACATCTACTTGAATCTTGAATAATCGGAACGACGTGGTTACTTGTTTCGTCTTTCCTTAACTACTTTCAAAGTGAAATCAAAAACGAATTGAAGACTGTTTCTATAAGAAACTAATTTCCCTTTACTAGTCCCCGAAAGACCATTGGTGCTTAGACGTATTACTCGTGATTACACATTGGTTCTCCCGATAATTATAGGTGATTATCTAAGCACCTGATATTTATAATTTCTTCTGTGGCTTTGTTAGCACCATGATCATTAAACATAATAAGTAAGCTCTTAGATTCTTACTTATTATGTTCCAATTTAATGTTTCCTCAGGAATCTAAGAGCTTCCACATTCTGTTTAATGGTTATGATTCTAACAAAACAACGAAAAAAATTATTAAAATCAGGCGCTTAGATAATGACAACCTAAAATTATTGGAGAAGCTGTGTGTAATCACGAGCAATAAATCTAAGCGCCAGCGGAGTTTCGCTGACTAGTAAACGGAAATTATTTCCTATAGAAACATTCTTCAATTAGTTTTTCATTTCACTTTGAAAGTAGTTAAGGAAAGACGAAACAATACAGGTCGTTTCGATTATTCAAGATTCAAGTAGAATACTCGCATGTGCATATGTAAACGCGGTGATTCTGTATATAAACGCGGTGATTCTGGTTCACGTTTGAAGTGATGCCATCGCTGTAGCCATAACTTAAAGTACGCATCACACGCCATATTAAAAACACCGAGTTATAATTTTCTGTGCACTTACTTAACCCTGAAAATCGAACCCACGGCCACCGAATAACATAGTAAGTATTCTATCTACCCTACTATTGAATGCAACCATTAGCTAGTGGTTCATCAATTCGACTCCGGGATTTCCGTTTGCTTTTGAATGCTTTGAAGTTCAGACAAATACCTCAAGAACCGCGCGAACGTAAATAGAATTTAAACCAGTCAAAATATTAAAGTTTCCCAAAATCAAAATACTTAATTTAAAATTATTTTTCTACGATTTCTGTTGTGCTTTTGGCTGAAATTTTTTTTAAAGGAAGTTTAGTGAAAGGATTACACGGGAATTGAAGGAATGTACGTATAATTTTAGCATGAAAACTTAATCTGAACGTTGGTAAATATTTTATTTTTTCCGGTTTCTTATGAACAAAATACAAAACTTCGACACTCCAACTATAGGTTTATTACTTGTAGATTTTCGATTATGAACTTTTCGAGATAAGTGAAAATCAAAAAAAAAATCTCATTTCAATTTACAAAAAGCATTATTACGTCTTTTTCATATCCATTTTTATTTGATTCAAGTTGGTTTTCATTGGTAATAAGTTGTTTTTAATATAGGCACGCTCTCTACAGCCTAGACGGATTCCCGATCGTAGTGATTTTGGCCGAAATCGGTCCACCAGAAGTAACTGCTTCGATAGGATCCTGTTTTGATTTTTCCAAATATTTTGATAAGTGTGTAAGAAAAACTTATTTGGTTAAAATTTAAATTTATTTGGAAGACTTTTCAGCCGTTGCTGAGACAAACAGCAAATGAAATTCAATGGTGGTAAGCAAAGTAGATGATCTTAATATAAGACATGTAACCTTATTGGAACGCAAAACTGAAATCAATAATAACTTAAGTATCAGAAAAGTGCCAGGTTATGACTTAATTACTGGGCAAATTATGAAAGCCATTCCCGAGAAAGGTTTGCGTAAATTAGTTCAAATAATTAATGCTGCATTCAGACTGAAATATGTTTCACGCCAATAGAAGGTGGCTGAAGTAATTATGATTCATAAACCAAGTAAACCAACAAACGATAAAAAATCATATAGACTATCATATGAAAAAATATATGAAAAACTGTTGCTCAAGAGACTCAAACCTATAATAGGTGAAAGATATTTAAATGTGATGGTCTACACCGATTTGGGTTTAGAGAAAATCACTCTACAGTTGAACATGTTCACAGAATAACGGATGTCATTGAGGATGTATTGAGAAAAAGAAGATATGCTCCAGTATTTTTTTAGGTGTAGCTCAAGCTTTCGATAAAGTTTGGGACCAAGGGCTTCAATTTAAACTGCATCGAGACCTGCACAAGCAATTTTATCCAATTCTTAAATCTTAGATATCAGATCGATATGTAAGACTTTAAAGTCAGATTTGAAAATGAATACCCTGAGCTAAAAATAATATCGGTAGATACCGATACCGCTACCACAAGGTAGCGTACCTGGACCTATTTTATTTATTCTTTATACGAGAGACGTACCGAATATTCAAAGTACTACAGTAGCAACATTTGCAGACGATACAGCTGTCCTAGTAGTTGGAACAGATATTTCGGAAGCAAAAAGCAAACTTCAAAATGCAGGTAACACTGTGAGCAACTGAACTAAAAAATTATGCATCTTATTAAATGAAGCCAAATCAGTACACTTCAACTTTACAAACCAAAATGTAAACTGTATTCCCATGATTTTCAACTTCAAAATTTCAAATTACATATGCAAATACAGTTAAATACCTCTGGCATAACCCCTTCCATGCTAAGCTTAGATGGAAAGAGCACACCAAATGGCAAATGTATTGGCCCATGAGTAGAAATTCTGAGCTCTCGATACACAACAAATAGATTTGCTTCTGGCTGTGCCAAGAAAACCAATGTACAAATGATATAATGATTTCAAAATAAAGTGTTGCGAGGGATTGTCAATACACTATGGTACATTAAGAATGACAACCTTCATAGGGACTTGAAGATGGAATACGTCACCGATAAAATAAAGAAACAAGCAAGAAAACACGTACAACGATTATCTCGATATGAAAATGCGGATATCCGTCGTATGTTGGGCACTACCAATGAAGCAAGGAGACTCCAAAGGAAGAAATCTCAGGAGCTGGGCAGTTTGAATTAGAATAAGAAAGTATTGTAAAATGAGTACCCAACTAACTGAGAACCTAATTTAAAATAGATCTACTAGATGATCTCTGAATCAGTTATAACATTGAATAAATAGATAAATTTATTAATTAAAATAATGATAATTTACGAGAAAAACGACTAATAACTAAAATATTCTAAATTAATTTTGCAACAATGCTGGTCAAGACAACTTTTCCAAATTTAGGCGGAAATGACAATTTTCCACAAAAAAATTTTTTCAATAAAACTCGGCCCCTCTACAGCCCAGATGGATTACTTAATCGGGACCAATTGGTAGATTCCAGTGACTTTTGGCCGGAAGGAATCGGCCCACCGGAAGTAGCAGCTTGATTGATAACAAAACGATTATAAACTAAATTACAAACCACTTGTTCTAATCGATAATAATTCCGAACCTAATAAGGAGCATTTTAATTATGAAGATAACATGATTCTAATATACGGTTAAGAGGACAACAAAGAAGAGAAGAACTTTCCAGTTTATTTTGAAGGTTTATTTATTTGATTATATTTCACTATATTTTCTAATTAAATGCATGACATAAAATAAAAAATAAAAATGAACTGCAAACGAATTTAAATACGTGTTTATAAACTATGTACGGTTATAATCTCTCCATTATCTGCATGTATCTCTGAGACAATTACTTGAGATTCTTCCTGAGTATAGCGCCTTTGAATTTTCGCCATATGCATTCTCTGTAACTTTACTTGATCCAATAATGCAAGCCTCTGCAATTTGACAGTTGTTAAGTGCCTGGATTCATCGGTCTCTGAGTGGAATCCAGATTTTCGTCGTACCACATTTTAGTCAATGCTAGATCAGCCAGGCTTTCGTTTTGCTTCAAATTCGCAGATATATCCCAAATTTTGCTGTTTTTTTTATCTTTCCAATATCGACGTTCCTACTGTCAAACCACCTAATAAATATTAAGTAAATTTATCAAAATACGATTTACATTTATTTACCTCGAATAGAGTTTATGGCAGTTGTCGCTTGATTTGAAATTACGTAACATACTCCGATTTAATGTTTAAGTATTCTAAAACAATACCGAACAAAATCTGATTGTATTATTGGTCATAGACACGTAAATGCATTTTACTACTTTATTAATTGACAAATTAAGTAAATACTAGTAAAATCGAATGGATTATTAGAATATACTCAGTGAATTATAACTAAAACCTAGTACCCCGTTTAGTTAATACTAGGAAGTATAAGATTATACATATCGGATTTAATAAAAACTTTTATTAATTAGTAAATTCATATTTATTGCTTTTTCTTAAAGTAAGTACATATTTAATTTTTATGCATACCAACCATTGGGTATCCAGTGAAGAAAGTTTAGCAAATGTTTTTACTAGCATTTCATGCCAATTTTAGAACAGATTGTATTCACACAATCTTCACACAAAATTTATGCGTTTGCTTTTCCTATCTGTACCAAAATTATTTCTAGCGTTTGGGAGGTATCGAAATTTCCTTCAGCATTTACTTAAATTTGTGTATTTAAAACTAGTAGCAAGCTGGTCTGAATTAGTATGAAACAACCTCAAATTCTAACCGGTAAGAGTAATGCAACGGTAACCAGTGCAAAAGCGATACATTTATTACGAGAAATGCGAATTGATCATAAATGGACTCAAAATGTAGTATAGATTTGCGGAAACTGATGCAGAAAAAAATACAAAAAAATATTATTAGGATTAGCTTTATACCATTTGGTATACGAAACGAGAGAAGCATTCTCTAGCAGCCAAGGAAGATTAAAATGCGACGTTTAAATTTCTCAATATGGTCTTTCAATAAACTAAAAGTCCACGGAAACGCAAATCGTTCAAGCAACATCTAATAAAAAGATAGAAATATTTTCGAGTGTTGATGTCTAGCGACGCAGATCAGAATAATATAAAATAGTGAACCTAGCCAATAAATCGTTTGAATTTCTCGGGGATAGTGATATTATCCTTATTAAAATCCGACAAATGTAGAGATATTTTAGAAAAGTAAAACGTCGTTTTGCCATTCCGAAGTATCGTGTGTGAACATATTTAAGAAAGTCGCCATAATTAATTATATCTAATAATTTCACACTGTTTTAAGAACGGGAAAATTGGTAAAAGATTAAAATGTGGATATTTTATTCCAAATGAGATCGAAACAAAGTATATGAAATGAAATTACGTATTTATTATCAAATATTCGTTCATAATTTAAAATAAAATAACAGATCAATATTAATAAAGATTAGTAGCTGTCATGTAAAAGTAAACTCTACCATAATTCACATTAAAGGGAAATAATTAATTTCCGTAGTGACTGCTAGTAAGAAAAGTAAATATTTATTCACATACGAGTACTTTGTAGCAAATACTTTTAGCATAAACTTTTTATTTTTATTTAATTTTTTTATTTAATTTTTATTTAAAGTATTTGCTTCTTTTTTACACTTCGCTCATTTCTTTTCTCTGCATTCAAAACAAAAAAATCTTCAATTTTCATAACCTTCTTTTCATATTTTGCAGTTTATACTGCTATAAGGTATATTTTGACTTGACCGATACTGGCTCCAAATCATCTTATTATAGTGGTGTATTTGGCGAATGTAACCTCATGGCTACATTTATAATCACTCTTGTTAGAGTACTCTACTACCCAGTGTGCGATCCTTCTAGAAAATTTGAATAGCCATCTTATGTTATAATCTAACAGAGAGGGTTTAAAGACAAATTTTATAGTTGTACTTGTGATAGACCAACTTCTCGATCCTCACTTGAGAAATTGTTGGTGATTTCAAGGCAGCTAAAGAAACTTAATTGCACATAGTAACAACAATTCACACGTCTTCCTATTGGTTACTACTGGCCAAGTACATCGTTGTATTTCACATAACAACCTTTAACAGGTCAACAATTCTAATTTCACTTGCTTATAACTAATTCAACATCTCTACGCAATATACTTAAAAATTCTTTCTCATAAATTTGTATTTGTTCGTTTTGAAATTATTTTAAATAGTACATGTGTCCTCGTATACTGTCTATGCTAATTTAGAATCATGACATCAAATTAAATCACTGCAGATGACACGATGACATATGTGACATATTAATGCAACAACAAAACAAGACATAAATGTAATGTAAGAAAATTTACGGTGACAACATACATACATATTACAAACAAATTTAATTTATTCAATTTTTTTTTATTTAAGATGGTGTGATAATGATAATTATTGCAATGATGATAATAGTAAGTGAATATATTGTATTAATAATGTACGTATTATCATAAAGATGATTATCATTATACGAGAAAACTACAAGCAATTAAATATTCCTGGTGCTGTTATTTAAATGCTTGCTACGAGTATATGGTATACGAAAAATGCTGTATTATCATTGCTGTTTTATATTACTGTCATGACATCAAAACAAAAAATGTAAGCATAAAAAATCATAAAACAAATGTCACATTATTTATGTTTGTTATATGGGATATGTACTCGTATATGTGTGTGATACACAAATTTATAACATACGAGTATTTGTCTCTGCAAAGTACAACTCAGTTGTAGTATTTTTACCGCACTGTTAACGATACACTCGCTTATCAGGATTGAATCTAATCAAAAGTTATATAGACTGGCAAAATGGGCATAAATCTCATCTTAAATTTTTAACGTAAACTGAGATTAAGTAAATTTTTCGTGTAGGGAAATTATGGTTTATGTGTTTAAATTATGGAACGCTCTAGCTATCATTTGTATGTTATTTTTTGCAATACATTATTTTGATTTATAAAAATGAACTTTGTGTGACAGTTGAGTGGAAAAACTGTTTTATATTAATAGAAGACGGCACGTCGTCCTATTTTTCAATTTATCTCCGTGTGCACAGACGCTACGTATACCAGTTTAGGAGATGGTGAAACAATCATTAATTATAATTTTTTCAGTTTATATTTTACGATGGAAATGAACTTTTGATAAAGTTCGAATGATACGGACTATGGAGTGAATACAAAATTGTGTAGATGTACAAATTTATTTTGTTTGTAAATTGGTTGTGGTCGGTAACTGACATAAGAAGAATACGACTTAAGTTATTATATGTATAATTGGTTTGTTTCAACCTTAAACGTTCATTTGTATTTATTAAAAATGAGTACCATTTCATGTTCGTTATACGTTATGCTTATTCAATTTGAATTATAGTTATAGTTATGAATTTGAAAGGATACCGTATATGTATAAGAGTATCAGTATATATACGTAACTACTACGATAACAGTAAATGGGCCTGATACATAGATTAAAAATTGTTTTAATATTTAACCCAATTAGTGTACTTTCAAACAGGCTTAGCTCATTGCAGATGTCAGAGCCCCCGTATGGTACCAGCTTGGCGGTTTACACTTGAAATCCCGGATATCAAAATCCCGAAAATCAAAATCCCAGAAATTAAAATCCCGGAAGTTATAATCCCGAAATTCTAAATCCTGAATATTTAGCAAAACCAAAACCAATTCCGGTTTTCAAGTCATTGCTGAATCAAAACCCTTCTTGAAATCATTTTTTTTCAAACTATCATATTTCATTTATTGCCGTCGGTTCTTGGCGAAAACACCGAATAACATTTTTAAATGAAAAATTTACATTTTATCTCGCAAATAATTTTTATTTATTTAACTCTATCGATTTCGATTTGTGTAAGCCATTCTCAGAATTATTACTACTGATAAGTACATTGGTGATAATCCTGAGGATAACCTAACAAGTCCAAATGGATAGAGTTAAATAAATAAAAAATTAATTTTGCGAGATAAAAAACAAGTGTTTCATTTTAAAATGTCCTTTTCAAAATCTTGACCCAACTTGATTTTCAAAATGATTGATAGTCTTCTTGTATTAAGAATTTTGGACCTGTTTTTGCAATTTGGCATTGCTGATTGAACTTGAGTATTTCTTTACCATATATGATCAAACTCGATCGCAGATTTTATTGATTTTATTATGAATTTTAAACGAAATTCTGAAGTTTTCATTATTAAGTGAAATTCGGCTATTTTTTAACTGTCTCTAGTGAAATCCAGTGACCAAGGAAGGATTGGTATTATATGAATTTTGAATAAAATTCTAGAATATAAGCATGCTAAACGTACCATGGCAGTTTTTTAACAGGTTTTCGTTGAACTTGTCGAATGAAAATTGGCCATTTCTAATTATGGCCCGCATGTTACGAAATTTTGTTAAAAAAATTAATTTGGATGTTTTTTAAGTATTTGTTCATCAAAAGTAAAATTTATTCATTAGGTCTCTACCGACTATGACCAAATATGTTGTGCAGGGGTTTTGGATCAAATTCAAAGTAACATCTCGTTGCAAATTAAAGGTAACATCTCGTTGTGAGCACGAAAACATCGATTTTAATAAAATCAAATTAAATTACAAAACGATTGTCTCGTATCTAATCAATGGAAATCGGACCTACGGTCTCCGTGGTTATCCTTAGTAAATGTTCTAAAATATATCTTCTGGGTGATAAAAACCAAATACCATATATTGACAGATTTCATCATGTCAACATGCAATTTTCCGATGCAAGCGGATTCGTAACAAAGAAGGAATACTTGAATGTGACGTATAGATGCCCAGCTGATGTTACCTTTGCTCTAACGGAATACTAGTCTAACATCAGAAGTAAGAATGCCGTGCAAATTTCAGCCAAATTTATAAACCTGCCGTCAACTTTGATGTCGATACCTCTGTTGGATAACACATTCTATCTAACCTTTATCAAAGCTGATAAACAATTAATCTCCCAGCTTAAGAAACCAGAATCTAGTAAAGTCATGACTATCCACGAAGCACAATGATTCACCTCACCAAATGCGATATGTATAAGAATCGATTCTCAACCACTTGGGTTGTTCGATAGTGTACCCCATGCCATAGTTGCAATTTCAAGACACACCCAATCATTTAGATAATTATTTTTCACTAGTTGCTAATGATAGACTTCACTCATTTTTAATGAGAGCTCGAGCCTACACAACTACTCTAAAAGTAAATCAACCCATAAAATTCAAGAAAAGGTTGGTTTATCAGAAATATGCAATTTACTATGAAAACGTCAACAAAATGACATCAAAAGCATCTAAGTTTTATAACTTCGTTTTAAAATCAAACTACCTAATCTATGTAATTTGTGAAACTTCATTAAAACCAAGCATAATGAGCAGTGGTTTTTTGGCCATGATTACGTTATCTACAGATGCGATCGGTCTCCCGAAACTAGCTCAAAGAAATCGGTTGGTGGCGTACTGATAGTGGACGGCTATCAGTACGCCACCACCCGATTCTCAACTCTGGAATGCTCCAGTAACCTTAGCCCCATCGATAGTTGAACAAATTGGTGTAAAAATCAAAATTAACCAAACCAGTCTATTCATTTACGCCGCATATATACCACCTCAATCAAATAGTGATTGTTACGCAACTTGCATCGATGCGATTGATGAATTTATTAATACAACAAACTCGTCAGATTTAGTTCTTGTGCTTACCGATTTTAATCTCCCAAATATAATATGAAATCTGGACCCGGAACTAAATGGTATTTTTCCAAGTGATTTAACAACAGATATCGAATCTTTATTTGTGGACGCCATGCTCGGTTATAATTTGAACCAGATAAACACAATTGCTAATAATCGTGATAGATTACTGGATCTTGTCTTCAGCAACGACAATGACACTTAAAAATTTTAGAATCCGCGTTACCTTTTGTAATTAATGATATCAATCACAAGTCTTTGTGATTGTATTTGACTCAACTAATTTAACAGCGAGTTCGGAACACCTACAACCAATCAAATACAACTTAAAAAAACAGACCGTGAGGGGCTACAAAGTTATCTAGAGTCCATCAACTGGCAAACAACTCTCAATTCTAATGATATAAACGCAAATGTTGATAAATTTAATGATATTATGCAGCAAGGCTTCGAACTTTATGTACCTACGAGTATGTGCTGTAAACCACAAAATGCTCACCCTCATTGGTTCGATAATAGACTAGTTAACCTAAAAAACGGAAGTCGAAAGCGTATGCCAAAATGTTGAAAAGCGGGTTAGAAGCCAACAGAACAATGTTTCTACAACATAGTAACGAGTTTGAAATTTACTTCAAATCAAAATACAGGTCGTATCTCGCTCAAATTCAAGGAAAAATCAAAGTAAATCCAAAACAATTTTGGAAATACTTTATATATGTATATATCATATATAAAGTATTTCCAATACAATACCAGCTTTTCAAACTCCAAAGATAAAGCTGATATGTTCGCGAAGTTTTTCCAATCAGTCTATAAACCAAGCGTTACTAGTGGATTGTAAGAACAACCCAGCAATACCAACGAATCAATAACTACTCCTGTTATATATGAGGATAATATTTTATCGGCTCTACAGGGATTTGGAGACGGTTGTGGTCTTGACAATATACCCACTTCTATTCTCAAGGAGTACGCTGACATTTTAGCAATTCCATTATGTTATCTATTCAACCACTCCTTAAGCACCGAGGTGTTTCCCGAAAACTGGAAAATTTCAAAAATTACACCAATTTTTAAATCAGGCAAACGAGACGACATTCCATGCTACAGAGGAATATCAACTACATCATCAATTCCAAAACTGTTCGAATTAGTTTTATGCAACAACTTTAAATTCACAATTGCACGTCATATATCAATAAACCAGCACGGGTTTATGCCTGGCCGATCAACATCAACTAATCTGGTTGAATTCACCAGTAAAATAATTAATGAGATAGAAAACCATCATCAAGTTGATGTAGTTTACACGGATTTCAGTAAAGCATTTGATTCCATCTGCCATCAAAAAGCACTCCGGAGTTTATTCGCATTTGGGTTTTCACTCGATTACATAAATTGGTTCAAGTCTTATCTATCAAACCGGCGACAATTTGTAATAATGGAAAATGAGAAATCAAACGTTATTAAAGTTACGTATGCATTTCCCAAGGATCTCACATCGGGCCGTGGATATTTATTGTTGTCATAGATCAAATAACCGAGATAACCAAAAACTCAAACGTGCTCATATTTGCTGATGACGTGAAAATTTTTCGAACTTTTAATGGAATGCTAAATACGAAGCAACTTCAAGAAGACATCGAAAGATTAAGTGAGTGGTGTGATCGAAACTCGCTTTACTTAAATATTAAGAAATGCAAAATCACGTCTTTCCATCGTAAGAGAAATCCGCTAATTATTTCCTACAAAGTCAACAACGAAGTATTGCAAAGAATCAATGAGATCATAGATCTAGGTGTTACATTTGTCGAAAATGCTAGTTTCAATAGGCATATTGAAAATTGTATTGCGGAAGCGAATGCCATGTTTGGATTTGTTAAAAGATGGACAGATGAATTTAAAGATATTCAATCCTTATGTTCACTTTTTTCGCTTACGTTCGATGTACCGGTCTGGAATCCATACTATGATGTACGCATTAAAAGAATTGAAAGCATTCAAAAGAAGTTTCTGATTTTCTTGTTAAAGAAAAGCGACTGGAATTACGACCAAAATTTACCATTCCATGAAAATGTGGCTCGATTATCTCCGTACTCAACACGATGCACGGATTACAAAATATGCACGCTTGAAAATTGACGACTTCTCTTAGGTGCGGCTTTCATTGGTAACGGTTTTGATTTGTCACATTGATTCAGCTTACATTTTGGAAAACATACCAATTCATATGTCTTGCAGAACATTTCGAAACCATGAGCTTTTAGCACACCATTCCACAAACTATGGAGAAAATAACCCCATTAATAGGTCGTCTAAATCGTTCAACATCGTCGACGACCTATTTGACTTTAATTTATCAAAGGACAAGTTCAAAACTATCCTTAAGAATTATTTTTTAAATTTTTAATTGTTAAATAAAGGTTTGATTTATATATTTCTGTGTTTTAAAGTTTTTTATTTAATTTTTTAATATTTTTGTTTTAAATTAAGTTATATGAAATCATACGTCATGTAAATCACACAATAGATTTCTTTAAATAAATAAATAAATGTAACTTTGCTATTAACAAATTTTGAACAAATTTGGATGATAGATGTGATTTGGATACTAACTTAAATTATAGTTGAAGTTCTAGAATTTGGCTATGCTTCGAATGGAAATGGGACTCTAGTCAAATAGTCTGTGTATAGGACCAGGATTGGCATCGTAATATGAATTTTGAACCTTTTGGAATGTGCATTCTGATAGAACTTAACCATTTTGTATCCCATTCAGGTTAAACTTGGTTTGGACGATGTTACTGAGTTTTATCTTGCGAATAATAAAAAAAGTTCTAAACAAAATAAGGTGAAACTCTGATTTTAGGGCAGATTTAAGAATTTAAAATTAATTATATTTTAAAATGTAACAATGTCCTTACTTTGAAACTTGAATATATTGAAACCGTGATTATGGTTAAATTCAGCTTATAGGGTAGGATTGGTATTCTAATATTAAATTAAATGAGTGATGTTTAAATGAGTTTTGAAAGTAAGCTATGTTAGGAACATTTATTAATCGATTATGTTTAAATTTATTAAAGAAACTCTGCTAGTTCTTATCCGATTATGTTTAACTTTGGTTTTTAGGATGAGATTAGAATTTTAACATAAATTATTAAAATTCTAAAAATCTAACATTTTCATAATCGCTTTAAGCATTTGAATTTTAATCAAATTTTCTTAATTGGATCTCAACAATAAAAAACGTTTACTTTGGAAATAAAAAATATTTTGTAATCGTTGATCAACGATATTTTTTCTGAAGATAGTTCGGTGTGGTCTAGAGGAAAAAAATTCAATTTACCAAACTCTATAATTTGGGTATGTTCTATTTGGGTATTTTGAAGTGTGAAAAATGGGTTTAATTTTAAAAATTCAGCACTAACAGTGATTAAAACAATATATATAATATATATTTTATGAAAATTTAAATTTGTTAAAGAATTCTAAAAGAAAAAACTATTTATTTTTTAGGTTGGTGTATAATTATTGTGGCATTTTTTAAACAAATTTTACTGAACCAGCGTGAATGTGGTCAAGTTGAGCCATATAGACGTCGCAGTTGATACTTAAGTGGCGTTTTCGAAGAGCAGCCACGGTTCATCCCCAGGGACGAGATTCTTCAGTCACGGAGTTTGATTGTTTCGCTGCAGCAAATCGGTGAAAATTTGGAGACGTTGGGCTTTGTTGCTGTCGGAGAGTTCATGGAGAGAGAGATCCAGCCAATTTGTATAATTTTGCGAGTTTTTGTGGTGACAAGCGATGATCGAATTGTTCAAAGTCATCGGCCAACATTCTCGTTGTCAAGTTTTCGTCCTCTTCTATGGTTGCCAAACATGTATGGTCGTACATTAATGCTTTTGAAAGCAATTTTACTTACCGAATATACTTCAGTTCAACTTCCTTATTCCTTAATTTATTTCGAAAAATAGAATGAATATTGAGATAATATTTCAATTCTATGGTGGTAGAAAATGCTCCAGTCGTTTATCATTAGAACGATAGAGTTTCGGGGAGACATTTCTTGCATCTACATCTATAATCTTCATAAAAAATTTGGGATTTTGCCAATGTTGCAAACTGAGAGTTTACTGTTTATTAAAAAAAATTACCCATTCCTTTCATTGATGTTTGTACAATAGAAATATATTCTAATTACTTTTCCTAAGAATTCAACGTCATTTCCTAAGAATTGCCGGGATTTCTTGTGTACTTACATATAAAATTAACCTCTTCGTTTGACCACAAGGTACTCGCGATGGCAGATTTGCATTAGTCGGTCTCCAAAAAGCCACGAGTATCGTAATTTTATTGCTTCTCTAGAGAAATCTCATAACATTTGGGGTAAATATTTTATGTTGTTTTTCTTTTTAAATTACTAACAGTTTTTAGTTTACATTATTTTTTGCTAAAGAAATTGATTATGAATTTTTGGATGATTCTGTACACTTTCCAATAAAATTACAATGACAACTAGTCAACAACAATAACAACGAAATATCGAACCACGGAAAAAACATGAAATACTGGCAAGGCCAGCCTGAATACATAAACACTAGACCAATTTTGCAAATAATTTTGGTTTGTTTTAGTTTTATGGAAAGGAACCGCAATTCCCATTATACAAATTGACTTCATCTAGAATTTTTCATCCCACAACCCATATATATTGATTGAGAACCCACCAATTCTTAAATTAGAATTGGGAATTTTCATCATACAAACCGAATTCCATCTCAATCGATTGAGAAATGGTTAGCTGCATTAAAATTGGCCAATTAGTGTAGTTAGATTCGAATTTGCTGGTTATTTTAAAATTTTTTTTAACTTTTATCAGTTTGGGAATTTTCATCATACAAACCGAATTCCATCTCAATCGATTGAGAAATGGTTAGCTGCATTAAAATTGGCCAATTAGTGTAGTTAGATTCGAATTTGCTGGTTATTTTAAAATTTTTTTTAACTTTTATCAGTTTACCAATAGAGTCATTTAATTCACCATGAAATTCCATATTACATTGAAATAAGAAGAATTGCATAGTAGGGAGTAGTAAAATCTGAAGAGGGCAAGTTGGTGTAATTTGGTATTTTTTAATTATTTACTGATGAAACCGATTTAAAACTTTCGAACACAAAATTTATTTGGGATATAAATAGATTACGGAATGATTCAGTTCAAGATTTTGAAAGAATTTGGTTCCGAAGGATAATGTATACAATTATCTATTAAATAATAATTTCATATAATAACTTCCAAAATATTTAACGGAGGGCACTACCTTAAACTTATTTAACTGGTTATTTTTATGGCTTTAAATTAGAAAATATTTGAATACATTTTATGCTTCTATGGGTACAAATTCTTGTGCATAAAATTGGATGCCAACATTAAATTTGCAAAATTTCATGTCAATCAGCAATTTCCAAAATCAAATTGTTTATGATTTTGTGGCAATCTTTAAAACTCTCAGTCATAACACGGAACCAATTATTTCTTTTATACTAGTAATTCTTACATATGCATGTAATTTATTAGCTAACCGGAGTCCAGTTACTGAAAAAATAACTTTTAAGTTAGTCCTTTGTAATGTGTAATTTCGTGACTTGAAATCTTTTGTAATGATACTGTGACTGTGTATACATAACCTGTCTTATATTTCACTTAGTTACTTTGAAGCTAAGTCTCATCTATATAAATACTTTTATAATGTTGGCGCACTGATAACAATGACTGTAAAGTTAGGAAGTAACATTAGATGTGAGAATAAGAAATCGTTTTGGCAATTTTGCCATTATTATATCCTTTTATCTGAAAAGCGAAAAGGAAACATTATTTTGAAATTAATTTATCAGTATCACGTTATACAGAAGTAAATAAAATAAATATTTGCTGTAGCCATCTACATACACTTTTATTTAGCAAGGATGTTTTGAAATTAAGTGTACAAACTTATCAGTTCAAACAACATCCCACAGTATGCATACATATGCACATAATAAGTTAATTTTAATAAACAACATTCCGTAAGCCCATCAACATTAAAATTACATAAACTTAAAGCCATGACGACAAAACAACTAAAATATTACGATTACGCAGATCTTTTCTTAATTCTGATTTATGTACCTAATGATCACATGACATTCATGTAAATTAAATTAGTAAACCGACTACAACAATAATTACTAAAAAAACGAGCATCATTTACGATCTGCTTTACGCGTACACAACTTACAAGTATACGGTCAAAAAAATAAAAACATATGTGGCGTACAGCGTATATACACGATTTTACACCAACAACATTCTTCAAACGATCTGTAGCCGGGATTCGCATCGAGCATCTGATTGGACGTAATTAAACTGATCTCATACAAATACTAGTATAAAAATAAAATAAATACACATGAATTGATAAATGAAATGCATACATATTTAATAAACAGTAATTGTTTCAATGCCATAAATTCTATTGCTAATTGATCGTGATCTTGTTGTTTTAGTTTTCGTTTTTTTCTTATGTAGTACGCGATTAAGTTCAAGGTTGTATTAATTTTTTCCTTTGCATATATTTGAATTTGTATCTCTTTTGGTTTAATAATTGTATACTTTTAATGACGGTTATTTTGTTTTAATTTAATTTGTTAATTATGATTAGATCAGGTTTTTTATTTAAAAAGACTCGGAGATATGGCAAATTAAATTTATCGTTGTAATATGCTAAGAAAAGATTTTATTTAGGGTGGATACACGCATAAACACAATCAATCGCTTTTGTCTCGGATCGAAAAGAAAGGAACACGCGTTTCTGACAGATTGTTTGACGCTGCAAGTCTCATATTCAAGGCATCTATTTATAATAGGAATATGTAAAGCGGTGGTAGTACTTTAGGTTATTCTGAAAATATTGGAGATTTGTGGAAAATATCGTATTACAAAATAATAATACATCTGAGAGATGCAAATTACATTTCAATACAGTCTTAGTTGCTATCCTTTAAATATTTTTGGTTTAAGTTATAATTTAATGTTTGTGCACATGCAGATATTTCACGCCCTAAGTTCGGAACTAGCCGTTTATTGAAATGAATATGATTATTGAAATGAATATAGTTAAAAAAAATTAATTTGTTTACCTTTCCATTATCTACTTAAATAGGTCGAGACCGTACATTACAGTTCAAGTAACTACATATATTGTGTTCAATGGTGTAATTGAAGATATTACTGGGCGTTACCTGGAATTAAACAACATAAATCTTTTATTAATATCAATGATTCATCGTAGTGAGGTTACCAAGACGTTTGGATGTTTGGTCCCAAAACTTAGTGACCAAACTATAGTATACTCGAATTTGTCTTCGCAAATTATAGTATCCTCGAATTTTATTGTATTTGAAGCATTTTTTCTGCGTGGCCAGACAATTGTTTTACATAGAGATGAGGTTACCAAGACGAAAGTTTGGAACCCGTCTTGATAACTCCTGATCGATGTGAGTTGTGCGAAAACAAATATCTGGTTATCACCCTAAACGACCCAAAATTTAATATTAGTTATGTATTTTTAAAATAAGGAAAATAATATTTTTTTAAAATATCAAGATATTAACTTTACAAAAACTAATGTAAGATACGCAAGAGACTTTTATAAATTTTGCTTCACTATTAATTATCTAGTAATGTTCTTTATTTAAATAAAGAAAGTTGTAATTTTCTTTAGATCGATGTCAGATTGCAAGACTGTCTTTTACTTAGTCAAATAAAGTATACTAATTATGAAAATTTTTGACTTCGAGATTTTTGCAGATTTACCATTCGCTATATCACTGCAATCAAAAAAATGGTTTATAAAAAATTTGTGTGTGCGTGTATGTAGTTCTGCGCAGACATCATGTCTGTAGCTTCTCTACAGCCCAGAAGAATTGTCTGATCGGAATGACACTTCCCAATGGCTTTTGGCTGACATCCGTTCACAGGATTTTGAAAAGTATACAGATTTTACGAAAAAACGATTAAAAACAAACAGATTCTAAATTAAATTTCAAACAAAATTGGTTAGATCATTGTGAAAATTTTATTTTAAGGATGGGGGATCCTTACAAAATTTGGTGGTAATCTGTGTACCGGAAGTGGCAGCTTCGGTAGGAGCTTTTCAATGTTTGCACTTATGTTGAAAAGTTTAGCTTGTACAAGAAATGACAAATAATTAAAAGGTTCAAACAGATATAAAGATTAAATTTTCAACAAGTGTTAACCTTATTTGTTTTCTGAAATTTAAGGAGGAAAAATAATTTTTGATTATACGAGACAGTTTTACTAAAAATACGAGTATTTGGCGGTTTAATTTTTGTCGTAAAATAAAGTCGGGTGTTGGCCCCAACATAGTCACCCCTCCATTTTTTTATTTATTTAAACAAAACTAAATAATTTAATTCGATTCAAATGGCTGCCTTTAGATTAAAAGACGATCCGTTTATATTTAAAATGTTGCCTATCTTATTTCAAGAGTATCCTTACGCACTAACCCATTTTCAAAGTTTAACCAATTTGTGGAATGTGTCCTTCTATGTGTTTGCTTAATGTGTAATACTTAAAATTAATATAGAACAGTTTGAAATATTTTTGTCTTTACACAGCACAATACTTTAAATAATACTTTCGTGAATTTCTTATTGGACAATTTACTTTTAAAGTGAGCTTAGTAGAAATTATGGAGGAACACTTAAGTTATTTTCATACCAGGCACAAAATTTATATGTTCTACAAATATGAAGCGGCGACACATTCATACCTGTGGCTTCGGCTTAATCTATATTTTATAGCGTGTTAAAAAATTATAATTAATAACAAATACATATATCAATAATACGCGACCTTAGAACAACAGGGTTCTATATACAACATGATATTGTACTTTACGAAATAAGTTTTAATGACGTATATTTATTTAATGTTATTCGGTTTTACAAATAAATGTCTCTATTAACTTTTGAATTATATTGTTTAATTTTAGTCGGGTTGAAAAGTTTTTGATACATTTTATATTTTTATAGATATTTGAATGTGCAAAATAAGATAGAGAATGTTGATGCTCAACGATGAGAATGAATAACGTGGAATAATAAGGTACTTATTACTTAATACGTCCCACATAGAACTTTAGTGCACTATAGTAACATTTTTAAATACATTTATGGATTACGTATTTCGAATATTAATAAACAAATATATGTTTTGAATCATAAATAATAATATCTTTTAATATCAAAAAATAAAGCTTCAAAATTTAGTTGGGCTTAAAATTCACACCACTTGAAATGACTCTACTTAATGAGTAAAAGACTTCAGAAATTCTAGTTAAAACTAAATTGAGACTTTATCTCAAATAAATAAAACTTAAATCTAGTAAGGCTAATAATTCACAGCGCCTGTAGTTATTTCTTATCAAAGAATTTGTTGAATTCAATTTTCGGTAGTTACCGTATTATTTATTATCTGAAAGCGACATAAAAATATAGCATTATAACCTGTGAATAATTATATTGAATTGTTCAATTGTAAATCTAGTTTTAGTATAAGCTTGTAATAAGCTATATCCACAGAACTCATGTATTTAAACACCGAAATCAAATGTTTCTCCTTCGAGATACCAGTGTTTGAAGAAATACTCCCTATGTCTTGGAACATCGGAACTTCTAGTGGTCCAATTAATTTGTTCAAAGCCGTTTGCTACTCGTCGAATGCTTACACCTTTCAGATTTTCAATTTGATAATCCAGCGAATATCTAATTTCGTATTCTGCTTGTGTCACCTTTAACATTTTTAATGTCGAAAATGGCACACTTTTATAGTCAAAGCAAGTTTTCGAATACTCGCTGAAGTTTCTAAAAGTTGAAGGTTGTATTTGGACTACAAGAAACAGTTTTTTAGGGTGACTTTTTTCAAATGCCGAATAAGCCCCATGGGAGTAAAATACACATTGTTGGCTAGATGTTTCTCTATTTGCCATTTGGCTATGGACGTTACCCACCTCCTGTAATGCTGAATGACCCGACAATGAGTACTTCAATAAAATATGCTGCAAGTCAGGATGATGATTTAAAAAGTGTCGCCGAGCTAAGGCCATTATGGAGTTTTTATTTTGTGGTATGCAGGAGACGCTCCATGTTATAATCTGATTAACATCATTACCTTCCGCAATATCTTTTCAAAAATTTTGTATAATGCAGATGCGATATCGTTACCACTGCTTCCGCCTGTATACTTCTTATGGCACAATACACTTTTTTGTGGTTGTTAAATATGCTGTCAGATTATAAATATTTAGCTTGGACTGATAGAATAAAAGCCCGATTTCAGCTCACGCACCACATAATTCGTTTTCAAAATCAAAAACTAAAATTGGAATTCCAGATTCCTTTTCTTGTGTTTTTCGTTTATCTCTTTCGTTTTTCGATTATACTGAAATGTTCAAGTGTAACGGATGAATTTAATTCTATTATATCAATTTATTTCGGAAAAAACGAGAACTTATGATATTATCGAGTTTGGCTCAAAATTTTGAATTTCAAATGGAGTGATGCTCGTCCCGTAAGTAATCTAGGAACCGCAGTCAAAAATTGCTCATATGCTCAAAGTAGGGATCGTGGTTTACAAAGTTTGTTATAAAATAAATATATCTGATTGTTTTAGGTCCGTTGCTGCGGTGCATGACGATACCATTTGGTTAAATATTCCAACTGAATCGACTTCTGTATGACAATTTCCAAACTGCTTTACAATACTTAGAACACACGTTTTTTAATTTTACTTACTGCTATGTTGTTGATCGTATAGATACATAGATAAACATAGATTTAATTACTTACACAGGTTGATGCGGAAAAACAAATATCTTTACATCGGTTTCTCTAATGCACTTCATTTACCCCACCTAATGTTTTATTTAGCAGTTTCATTTAAACAATTTTTATTTCGTTTCTGTTAAGGCGGCTTTATGTTAATCTGCATCAAATTCTTGATCAAATTCGACTGCGAGTATTGAAAGAGAGTACAACCATAACTAACCAACTAACTTCATTTCAAAGTGCGGAAAATTTTTCCGACCAATTTTGTCACACATAATATAAATTCGGCTTCAGCATTCAGATTTCAGCTGAAATTAGTAGTTGTACGCTGATCTTGAATATATTAATTGCATATGTTATGATGATGTTTAATTTACAAGGATTTCCACACAATTTTTACCCATTGCAAGGATATCATATAAAGTAAGTGTAGTTGGGTATAAATGATAATACACACTTGGTGTAAACAACAAAAAAATAATATTTTCTGGTTAAACCGTTAAGTTAACATACACTCCTTTCGGCCTGAGAGAGTGTTAAATTTATTTTTAGCGGAAACAAATTCGATTTTTCGCTGGGGTTCGCACGAACAACAAGGAATTCGGTGTATGAATTTGAAGAAAAACTTGAGCGCTTCATTTATATTGCAGGTTGATCGCTATTGTCAAAAGAGTAGATTTGTTTTTAATAAATGTTAAATAAATTTCTTGGCTTCTAACTACTTTGACAAAAAAACAATCAATTTTGTTTCAATACTTATAAAAAGCTACAAAATATCTAAATATTATAAAAACCAAACGTTAATACATACGAGTATACTACAAACAAAAAAATGATTATTCTTAAAAAATTAGACACAATCCCCATAAAATTAGACATTCCATTGCTATTCAGAAAAACTGGAAGTTCACTCCATATTAGTGCGAGACCAATAAAAATATTAAAAATTTGTTCTGTAATTAAATGTTTTATTTGGTTTAGTTTTCTTCAAAATGTTTAAATGTAAGCAAACAATTCCAAAACACGAAGGGACAGATCATTTAAAATCTTAATGAAAGTTTTACAGATAACGCGCATAATAGCTTGCTGAAAATAGTAATGAAATTTATATTTTTGAGGAAGTAAACATTTATTTCGTATTTAATTTCTTATTATTTTATTGCAACAGGTATGAATCTTACTAGCCCATGGGCAAAGTATTAATCGATTTATATTTTATTAATATTTATTGAGTAATTTGAATATTAAAACCACAATCTGTGCAACAAGAATGACAAAAAATTATACATGTTATTGAAATGTATATTAAGATCAATTCTACGGATACTTAGTTGTACGAATCTGTAATAAGTCAATTCTTCTATGTTTCTGTTAACTTATTTCCTGCTCGACTGAAAATCCGCGTAGAACAAGCAAAAATAATTTTTAGTAACATTTTGAAACATCTGGTAGATGGTAGATATATATAAGTATCATGAACGGTTACAAATTGCAAGACAATTTTATGATAAATCCAAATGTTCGAATGTCCACTTTTAGTTGTACGTTTTTTTATATTTTCTGTTTGAGGTTGATAGATAATTTAATCAATAGAATGAATTATTCTATCCGAAATATTAGATGTTACGACAAACTCGAATAGACGGACGATGGAGCCGAAAAAGATTCCAACTACAACGAATTGTTTGACAACTCGGACAATAGTATTAGTGAACTAGGCCTTGGGTTTTCATGAGTTGGTCATGGTGGTCGCAGCCATCTAGCAACAATATAATATTGTATATAATATAAAAATTGAAACAGTGTGTTCCCCAACGAAATTGCTGTTGCTGAAGACAACAACATCAGGGAACTAAACGCAGGTTGGTAACTCAGCGATGTAATAAAGAGTCTTGTTTTTAGAAATTCACAATTTTAAATTAAAATAGAACAAAGAAAAACATTTTGAATATCAGTGAAACTAGCTTTATTGGATAGATAATTTTACGCCATTAATGCTTGGATATGATTTCGCTCTTCGCAGCAATTGCGAAAGAAAATAATCTAGTGGAGTTAGATCACACGATCTCGGTGGTCAATTAACAAGACCATTATGTGAAATTAGTCTTTCATCAAATGTTTCTTTGAGTAAATTAATTGTATCCTGCGATGTGTGGCATGTGGCACCATCCTGTTGGAACCACATATCGGCAAGATTTATACCAGCCAATTGGGACACAAAAAAGTTAGAAATCATGTATAACATTCCGCCCATCATCGTTTTTAAAGACATTTGGTCCAATGATTCCGCCGGATCATAAAGCGCACCAAACAGTGATTTTCTCTGGATGTAATGGTGTATCGGCAAAGGCTTGTGGATTATCTTTACTCAAAATCCGACAATTCTATTTATTAACATCACTGAACAAAATTTAGTTTAAAAAATCATCATCAATATCAATTTGTGTTTCGGACCATTGGTCGAATTGGCGGCGTGTGCGATAGTCGGATGGCTTTAATTCCTGCACAAATTGAATTATGTATGCACGTAAACTAAGATCCTTAGATAAAGTCTTATATAAAGTAGATGGACACATCTCCAGTTGCTAAGAACGACGTTGAATTGATTAATTTGGGTCTTTCTCAATGCTACGCTGTACAGCGTCTATAACTTGCTCGGTACGTACTATTTGACGTCTTACTGAATGCGTATTATTTTAGAGTATACATGGTCCGAAAACGAAACTTACACGGGCTTCAACTAAAGCCATAATTTCATCGCGCTTGAAGATAAATTTAATTACTGTTTACCATAAAATGACGTACAATTTAAAGAAACTTACAATTTTATCGTAGAGTGCTTAGTTTGCAAGATAAAAAAGACAAGGAGTCGTCGTACATAAATTTCCGCATGATGTTGTAATTGTAAGCTTTCTAAATTCTCTATAAAATGGCTAATTGGGATTTGGGAATGAAATATCCAGCAAGTTTGTTTACAGTCTCAAACAGCAGCATATTTTTTTAGATAATTTTAATTTTACTCAAAAAAGTAAAAAAAAAAATAAAATAAAACGGATTTCAGTATCGAAAAGAAGACAAAATTTCCTTTAATTAGAAGCAAAATTATTTTTTTGAAATGTGTTATTTTACCAAGGTACAAGAACTCAGTTACCGAAATAAGTAGTTGACTAATTGGCACATAATAGTTTAAATTAATTATATCGATTCAATTTACAAATGAAGTCTACAAAACTTACGAGACCAACAATTTGAAATACCTGTAGCTTAATTTAATAAGCAATAAACACTAGTTTTATTGTCACAACTTGTTGACATTAAAATATCTCTCCGATACAGAAACACGAATTTTTCAATCGGCTTAGCAAAACTATATTCGTTACAAATTCTTCTAGGCCATTATAAATCATTACAGAGAAAACATTTATCTGATTTATTATATATTTATACACAAATATATAATTTATAAATAATAAATATTAAAATTACGTAATACGGCAACCAGATTTTAATCTCGCATAGGTATAATATCTATTTAATAATCACTATATCGAGGCGAATATTAACAATTTTTTTAAACCGCGCACCGCCCACATTAATACATTGATTAAATATTTGTTTACAACAATAATATAAACAATAACCAACAATAACAAATGTATAAACGTGATTGTAAATTTAATAGTGATAAAAATAATAATATCGAAGTCTATTGTTAATTTTATCTGACTGCCCATACCATTATGTATATTTATATGGAAGCAGATTACGATCAGGAATATTAAAATTAACGCTAAAATACCACCCATGACAGTGGAAATGAGTAAACCTGTCTAAAATGTTATTCAATTTCATAACAATCGAAATTCCGTGATAAATTCATCTAATTTTGAAAATTTGTTAACCTTCAAAATACTGTCTATTTATTTATATCAAAAAGCGCGCTCTCGATCGCAAATGATCAGGTTCGAACAAGAAAACAAAATTACTTCGAATATCATTTTACGGAAACATGTGCACAAAATATCATTCAATACTATCTGGTTTTAATTTATTAGTATTATTATTTATTTAAAAATATTAGTTTTTAAATTTATTTTATAAAAGAAAGAAATACACAAGAAGATTACACGTGTTACATACATAGTTAACCTTACGATGTACGATCTATAAAATTTTTTTTTTGTTCAGATTCATATCTGTCAAAATATTTTGATTATTTATTTAAATTGATTTAAACAAAAACAAGATCGTATATTTAATGAAGTTATTGTTATTAGGCAAAATTTTGACAGATTACATCAATTTGGTGTTGCACGATAATTGAAACTATGTTTATACAAATCCCTTCAGTATTTGTTTTAATAATGAACTATAAATTATGACAGTTAGTTCGTGTGGCAATATTTTGTTTAAGTCACGCTCTTGGGTATTAAAATAATAATCGATTAAAATTATATATAAATGTGTACTAATTGCTGTCTAATGAATTAGTTATTATTATTTATTTGGGTCAGGATAATTATATTATATATTGACCACAAATATTTTATATCTTCGTGATAAATATGACATCTACCTAAAAATATAATAACGGTCGGAATGATGTATACTTGGCAATAAACTAACCCACACGTGTACCGTAATGTAATCACCGTAAACATTTAATGAACTTGACTATTTATTTTGTCTTAATAATATGAAAAACGCGGGACGAGTAAATATGTTTACACAAAAATTTCTGTTCATGGTAAATCTTGTTTATATTTAACAATGATCGAATCTTTGTTTGCGAGGAGATTAACTTTAATTTACATTAGCAGGAAATGCTAAAATTGTGATTTTGAATTATGAATTTATGTTATGATCTAAGTTTGATTAAAAATATATAATCAAGGTCAAGCCCTGCGCGCTACATTGCTCATCACAAAAACAGTTTGAAGTTCAGTTCGGAGTTTTCTATACCTTAGCCCAGTCCAATATCAGCATATGCTAAGCATTCATGGTCAAATTGTTACATATAAATGGCGTTGTGATGTCAAAAAGCGATCACGATCTTTTATTTATGGTTCGATGATTAATTACAAGCGTAAATATTTATTGTAATATCGTTCTAAACGGATATGACATAGGTTATATTGTTTACATATGTGTTAATAATGTAACATGTAGTGATTTTTATCTCACAATGTTGAATAATTTAAATGTGGGTCAAGCTAAAACAACTTTGAAAAATCCGAAATATTAACGTATAACAAATTAATATGAATTACGCAATTTTATGTAAGTAAATACACATTCTTATTGTAGATACATGTTTCACTTGAAAGTACGGTTACATCAAATTTCTTCGAAACTTCAAAAAATGATAAAAATTTCAACGAATTTCAAGACACAATAACTAGGACTTTCTGTGACTATCCACCTATTTCTGTGACGCCTGTATCATAACCTTTTTCAAATCGCCATTCACATCGTGACCTACAAAAATACTCGGTTTTGGAATTCTTGGATGAAAATATAACAGGATATATTTCAAAATTTACAAAATAAAGAAGTCAAAATTACCGGAATGCGGCCTAAATTTACAGACAATCATAGGAAACTAAATAATTCCAATAATAATCGCATTGTTGTAGACACAACAACAAAAACAAATGATATCAGACCTACAAATTATCAGTTTCTGTTCCCTAAAATAAGGAACGAAATATTTTATTTGAATGACTCTTTTTTGACTCATAGATGGAAAATTTGTAATAATCCCCCCCAACAATCAGTTTCGAATGGATGAGATTATTGATTTGAAAAAATTAGTCTTCTCATTAGGTCGCGACGACTGATGTTGTTTACTTACATTGGAATATTGTCTGTTTATATAGGACAATAACATGTATTTGTAGTACTAGCGAATTACTGCTAGCCTAACGAAATCGATTCTTTCATATTTTTCATCTACGAGTATGTTTCATTCTCACAATTAACTTTTAGTATTTTTTACGAATTTATTTTTATAATTTTTACTTTTGTTTGCTATTGTAATGGGTTTTATTGTGATTGTTCCGTACATTGGTCTATCTTCAGTACTCTCGAATTAAATACACAGTCATAGGAAATTATTTCATTTTAGGCGTCAATCTAGTGACAAACGACTATGATAATCGACACCTACTTACAAAATCCTACACAATCAACTTCCCAACCACCCCATACTTTTTCGTCCGTTATCGCTGGACCGCGGATAAATTTGAATTTTTGACTCATAGATGGACAATTTCTGACTCATAGATGGAAAAGAAACATTTTACATAATTTTTCCTCGATTCGGTCGCAAGTTAACTTTTGCGATTCTAACTGTGCCTACTAGATCCACAATTTAAAACAATTTGTTTAAAATTTAAAATTGTTTTGTGATCTAAAGTGGAAATACATTACAGAAAGGCCGTGCATATTCCGAGGTGTAAATAAAATATAACAAACAGAAACTACTCGTATATCATATTCGTATTTAAAATTGAATTGCAAATCATTAAGTACAGAATAAAAGAATATAAACAGAAGTAGAGCTGCATACAAAATTTTTCCATAGTAATATAAAGGGTTACGATCCGGTTTTATATTGACAAAATATAAAACTAAAGCTATTATCCAAACGAAAAACAATGTGAGCCGATGGAGGATGTACACCAAAGTTATGTTTTGAACTTTTGATTAACTTTCACATTCTTAAATGATAAATTGATAAAAGATAAAGGGAAGTTTGCGACAATAATTTGGTTTCAAATCTGCTTAGCAAACATTTAGTAAGTACTGTTTGAATCAAATAAATAATTATGCGACAAACAGTAATGTTAAAGGCAAAACGATGGTTAATTTAATTTATTTAACTCGTAAGCGATACTAATCGTGATCGCTGCTTATCGCACCGTGCAAGACTTTGTAGCAGTTTTGTTCGTATTGCTCTATAAGTGTGTTGGATAGTAATGTAGGTCACCCCAACAGCGAATAATTGTAAATTAATTAATTTATTTTAGATGTATTTTCAAATTTCATTCTATCAAATTAAAATATTACATAATTATTTTATAAATATTTAATTAATTAATATCGGTTAAACGCGGTTAATTAATTCATTTTATTAATATTGGCTATACACACATAAAGATTTTATTTAATTGTTAAAAGTATTCCATTAATTATACTTTTTAATTAATGCAACACACTTGATAAAACTCCCTTTCACAACAATTAACTTTAACCTTGAAGTTTTCAAGTCACGATCTAACTGATGTAAACTAATTTTATTCGGCTGATTTCGCTCCACTCATCTACTCGTATATTCTTTTTAAATCTGAAAAACTAAAAATGAAATAAAGGTATGACCACGGACTTATGATAAATATGTACCATGGTTGATGATTCTTTTTTTTAATTAACCATATTATTTATAATTCCTTAATTATGCCATCTATTAATCGAAAACATTGTATTACCTATTTTCGAGGCGAAATATAATCTATCGACATATTCTTCCATTAGTTTGTATAGAAAGTTGCGAACATTCTATGTTGATAAAACATTTTATTATTTTCAACTTTTGTACCAAATTGATGATACTGTTGGAAATATTTCACATATCGATATTTATAGCTCGTAAATTTTTAGCACCTATTTTTCATCTTGATTCTTAGGCTTAATATTCATATTGACAGTTTTGAAATATTTGCTTATAATTATAAACAGATTTCTAATATCAATAGATGAAATTATCATCTTACTTTCCTGATATACCAAAATTAGCGCTTTATATTTGACCCACTACCCCCCCACCCCCATATTGTGAGTGAACTGAATGAATGCATTCGGCGGATATAATAAATCGATCCATCATTTTAACTACTGAACCGCTGATGAATCTCATAACAAGTTTTTGAAATGGTGATAAAGGGTTTTGTTCTACAAGATCCGACACAAAGATTTTTGAGTTTAGAGTAATAACCAGTTTAACTGGGAACCTTTTCCTTTAACAAGGAACTGTTTACAGCTAGTGCTACATTGTCTTGCAGTGGGATTGTTGTTAAAACAATTATAGCTGATATTGACTAAACTACTACGTAAGTAAATATTTTAAATAACCCGCATCTAAATAGTCTTTGTAAAGATTTTTCGCAACGATGCACGCTAAGTTAAGGTCCAAAAATCATGTACCTTTATTTGTGTTACAAATGCAGGGGTCGGCACTCGAAGTGTTACCAATTTCACGCTGCTGTAGCACTCAAACGGCTAATGATAGCGCGCTAATTTTTTGATAAGCGTCAGTCTATTATGTTGTATACAAGCTTACGGGAGCATGTCGTTTTACGTAGTAGTTAAAAAAGTTATCGAAATGGAATTCAAACGCAACAGTAATGGCTTGTATTTGGGTGGAAAATCAAACCCAGCCATTGTTAATGAGCTACGACATTTACGAGTACATATGAACAAAATGTTTATGTATCGGGCCATTACGGATCATACGCCAAAGTATTAATTAAAAAACATGAGACGGTGGACGCCATAAAGATTGCTCTTCGCCGAGAATGGGACAAAATACCATCAGACCACATTCGTGCTGCGTGTGAATCCTTCTCGGACAGACTCTATGCTATTATCCGCGCTAAAGGTGGCTACATCAACAAAGGTGGCTACAATTTAATTGGTTTCAAACATTTTATATTTGTTATGTCTGGCATATTTCTGACATTTCTTTCATTTTATATTTAAAAACCATTTGCATTTGGAAGCTGAAATATAAAATTTATTTTTACTAACTCACATGTTTTGTTAATTTTCAACAATAATCGTTAATGAAAAATGAACCAAAAACGTGTGAGGTTAAAATGTTCTTGCTGCTATTTCGAATTCGTTTCTATTGTAATAGTCTGCATTATAGTGGGATTACTAATAATTCAATTATTTCATATCACTAGGTACAATAAGACTCGAAAAATGAAATCAGTTAGTACCGAAATAAACTCGATTACAATACTAATCGCTGAATGTAAATGATAAAATGACTGATTGATTAGCTATATCTGAGTAGCTGGTTTCGGAAAACAATGACACTTTTCATGAAATTTTGAGTATAGAAAACGTCGGAGCTAATGCCAGTTTGGTGAAAAAATGTGCTTCTCACCGTTGCTTTAATTAAATTAATTACACAAAAAATAATTCGAAATTAAATGAGCACTTAGAACTACAGAACTGTTTTTGAAAGTTTGGTTGTGTTAAAAATACTTTCAAGTCATTTTATGTACTCGTACTACGTTTTTTTAAATAAATGAATAACAACAATGAAATTAATTTAATGTTTAATTCAAAAACCTCTAATAAAGTTAGTAATGTTGTACTTACGTGCCAGTAAAACGATTCTGGCAAGACTACCATTCGCGATTTAATTGTACTATTATTTTAAAGCATACTTCTATTTTTCCTACTTTATTCGTACAAATTCGCGATTGAATATCGAAAATCGTGAATTCGGATTTTGGGAAAATCTAAAAAATTAAATAGTATTCTAGTAAAGATTAGATTTGCTTAAAGGGAATTGTGATAGCACAGACTACAATTTAAAATTTTGTTCATGAAGTCTTGCTAATGTAAAGAACTTATATGTTTCTACTTTTTTTCTTGAGGATTGGTCTTACCTGCTTACTTAAATCTGTGGTAATAAGTTAAACTCGCTTAAAATTATTTTAGTAAGCAGCTAAAATCTATATGACACTGATTTGTTTGCATATCAACTGAATTAATTATTCTTTCAGGTTTTTCTCGTAAAATTTTGCTTAGTGCAAATAAAACGTATTCTAGTAGGTTATTTAATTGCAAATAAAGGCTGCGTACCAATAATCGGGTAAATCATTTATTACGGTAAACATCGGTTATAGTACAGATTTTTCGATCAGTTTGGCATACAATTTTTGAGAAATAATTGAATTTACCCGACTCTTGGGTATGCAGAAAAAACTGGGGCCCTATTCCTGAATTCGATACGAAAACGAAACTACACGATTCCTATTCAATTTTAAACAAGAATCGTACGAATCTGATTTAATTCAAATATGAATCTTGTACTTTCGTTTTCGGTTCGTATTCAGGAATAGGGCCCTGATTTTTAGATTCTTTTGTTTAAAACGAAAATAGTTCAACTGTTCGAAGAGTTAAGTTTACAAATTTTTTATTAGGTAGAATATTCTAAATCGGGAGAAGTATTTAGCTTTTCGAAAAAAAATTATGTTTGGTAAGTTATGTTTAATAAGACGCAAACTCACTGTTATTGGCCGTATTTTTATATAAATTTAAAAATAGAAGTACATCTTAAATTAATTGAAGTTACTAATAGCTACATATATTATGTCAAAACTAGAAATTTTACGTTTAGCTACAGATACTTTGTGTTTTTCTTTATTTTGAAATTATTTAAAAAATAATTTTCTTATTCACGAAAAGAATATATTCATACTGGGGGCCTCCACAAAAATTCACACAACCCCATTTCTATGTTTCCCAGTATAGGAGTACTTCTACAAGCGCAAATTTAGAACTTTTATTTTAACGATACATAATAACACTACATGAAAAATTAACCTTGTTTTTATTAGATGTGTTCGGATCCAATACAACTAATAAAAACAAAATTAATGAAATTTATCACGGATCAATTAAAAACATAATCCAGATAAATTAACGGTATTATACTAAGTCCGCGGGGGAGGAAATAAAATTACTTTAGGTTTATTTTAGCATATTTCAGATCTCCCTGCCAGTGTCGCACTAGTAATTCTACATAGTGATAGTTACGGTTCGCGGGTTCATTTATCACCAACAAAAATCTAAAGAGGGGCTCTTTTTAGCATATTTGCAGTAATAATTATTTATGTGCGGCGTGCGTTGTATACGAACACAAACGAAAAAACAAACAAATTTTAGGGTAAGATTTTTTTTGTTATTACTTGATTAGTATGAAATTGAACTTTGACAAATAATAAATGCCTGGGCAAGCAAATGTGGGTAATTTTGCATTTCCTCAATTCTTACATAATTTTCAAAATTTAATATTTTGGTTTTTCTATCCGGTTTTTACTCAAGCATCCAATATAAAATGACAACAATTTTACATATAAATACGTAGTCAAGTGTTAATTGTTGTCCAGCTAAAAATCAAAATCCTATAATAGTTAGGGCAGAGAAGTTTCCGACAAATAGCAAAAACCTCCTATTGATTAGTAAAACTTCTTGCAGCAGATGCAAAAATTGTTATTTCAGTGAATTTATGACATCAAAACCAAAAATACACTAACTCTGCGTGCCAAACTCAAGGTAAATGGCGTTTTCGGTACATTTTTTAGGAAATTGAAATACTGTACTAAAAAGGTGGGTAAATATTAAAAAAAGGTAATTGATTGTTGCTGTTTTTTTGACATCAGTCAAATTTGTATCGTTCGGCGTGAAATAAATATATAGATATATACGTATAATATATATATATATATATATATATATATATATATATATATATATATATATATATATATATATATATATATTTATATATATATATATATATATATATATATATATATATATATATATAAAATATAAATTTTAATTAATATATAATTATAATTATAATTTATTGAAATGGTGAAATAAAAAAAAAATATCCGGAAAGATATAAGACGTTTCTTTCCATATTAATAAATAGGCACCTAAATTTACTTTTACTTTTGTTTTAGGGACATTGGAAGAAGAAGAACGAGCATTGATAAATGCAAGAATCCAGTTGGATTACGCATTCCAGTCCAAAAACTGCAACCCGAAAATGTTGGGAGAAGTTCATCAGCAATTATTATAGGTTATGTATTAACATACAAATGTTTATTTTGTTACAGAAAAGTTATCAAACAAGCTAAATTGGCAAAGGGATTTAGAAACGTAACACAAAAGTAGCAAAAAAATATGTTAAAGAAATATAAGGTAAATTTTGGTGTAACCATTCAAAATAATCCATGACACATATAAGTTGTTCTTATTTCAGAGAATGACACAACCATAATCGGGAGTTTCGACGGAAGGGGGGAGTTACTTCCCACACAATGGGAGCTATTCGACGAGCGTGATTCTCCAAGGCTTTCTAGCTCATCGAATAACTCCCATTGTGTGACTATTAATTCAACGGCAGATGATATGGAATGCTCCGAGTCGGATTGCGTTGAACTGCTCTTGCCGGAAAAATCTGTAAAAAAAAGTTCTAAAAATGAAATGATCGACATAATTAAAGTGACATCGGAAAAAGTTCGCAAAAGTGTTCGAAATATTGAAAAACTGGTTGAGTTTGCAGCAAAGCAAATGTTTCCGGATGTACAATTGCCTGATCTTGAATAAGGCAAAATCAACGGAAGTAAATCTGAAAATTTGAAGTCTGAAAAGAAAAGTGATAAAAGAATTCAAACAATGCGCTTTATTTAAATTTGTTTTATTATAATAAATGAATTATTTTAAATTTTTTTTAAATTTTGTGTTTACACTCTCGAACATAAATCATCGCGAAACTCCATTGCATCTCTATAGTCTCTTGGACTGCTTGCAAAATATTATATTGTCAGCACTGGCTCAAAATCAGTGGTCACCGGCTGCCAAGCAAATATTATGCATGACGCAGCATGCGCACACCACCTGAACACACCTTTTCACCTCTAACTCTAGGGTCTTGAAAAAGATCGATCGCCAACTTGCCTTTAGCATACGAAAGTTTGCTCTATAGCAATACGAGCTTTTGAATGGGAATGAGTGAAGCGTGTTTGTGCTTCAGTTAAATGAAGTCCTTTGTATGGTGTTAAAATTGTTATAGGGTTCACCGGGTTATTTATACCCCGCATCACCCAACAAAAAGTAACCCTCGGGTGGAAACGTAGCAGTTCTGTATAAGTGGCTGTTCACTAATACTCGTTGGTCATGTACCGAACCTGGATAATCAACACACATATTTATTATTTTGTAGTCTGCATTGCAAACCGCTTGCAGTTAAATGGAATAGTCCAATTTTCTATTAATGTATTGATTCCTTTGGTTGGGAGGACACTTTATTTTAATTTGACATCCGTCGATGGCACCTCCCGCCTTTTTAATTATTTGCGAACGAGCTTTGTTCGCGAATTTAATGCCAATTGCATCTAATGCCTCAATTGTTGGTTGTTTCTGTACCACGTCTTTTGAATTTTTTTCAAATATTATTAAATATTTGTGAATAATGTTTTTTATGGTGCTTTTAGGCATTATCATTGCCTTCGACACAACTCAGTAACTGGTACCACAACCCAACCAAAATAAAAATACGATTACTTCAATCTCTATACTCCAGCCGTACAGCTTTTCTGGGATTAATTCCACGTTTTCGAAAAGATTCTGGAATTATTCTAATATTTTCTTCCGTTTCCTTGTAATCTCCATTTAGAATCGCTACAATAACTGGAGGTTTGTAGTCAATACATCTGGTTATTTTAAGCTAAAATATAAAAACAAAATCAAAACTTCAATTAAACTTTATTAGGACATAAAATACTTACTTCTCGCGCTTCACAAATTTTTTGCAAAATCGATTTTTGCAGTGCCACGTATTTCTCAATGAATTTTAGTAACTCGCCACATATTAAGATGATCATGGTTAATTTCTTTTTATTATTTTCTTCAACATTTAAATCATTAATTTGTTCCATTTTTGAAACGCATTAACTCAAGTTTGACATAAGAAAACCAATTTTTTACTAAAATAATTACTCCGAATTTGGCACGATAAACAGGTAAAGTTGTATTAAAATTAAGATTTACTCAATTTCACAATTTACCTTGAGTTTGGTACGCAGCCTAAGTTTAACAAACTAAAATAGCCAGAAAGCTTTATACTTTACACATAGTTCCCATTTCCAAATGATTGGATAGATTCATTTGTTAATGACCTCGTAGTTGATAAATTTTGTTTGTCGGGATATCTTTAGTTTATTCCCATATATGCCTTGTCCGTTGGAAATCTTTGTGAGCTGGCCAATTCTCATTACAGTGAACTTCCCAACTAATTTTTTTTAATTTTGCGAAAAGTTCGTTTAACTAAAATCTTAATCATAATTTGGTTTCAAATTATACATGTCGTTTTAAATACAATTTCTGCTAAAAATTATGTCTAAATTTGCACTTGCTCTACCACAGTTTCCACCTATTGTGTTAAAAATATGTACATATAAATTTCTTTGTTCTTTTAAAAACTTTATAAACATATAAATAGTTGGAAATCTATATCGAAACATTGCTGAGGAGGAGAATTGTGTTGCAAAGAATAGGGCCGGCTCTGCAGTGCATTAAAACGATGCAAAACATCTGAGCGCATCTAAAAAGAATCACTCCAAGCCAAATGAAAAAATTACAAAAAAATATAACAGCACGTTATTAATTTTTTATTTAGAGAAATACCTTTCTGAAAAATACCTTTACAGAAACGTTTGAAAAGACCTAGTATAATAAAAAAAAACGTAGCAATAACTTACAAAAGCTAGTTTCGTTGGGTTTGATTACGTTTATTATTTTTTGCGCACTTTTATCACGAGATTTAATTTTAAATTTAAATAAAAAGTGAGAATATCTTTTTCTTTATGTGATCATTTTTATTTATTTTTATTTTGGACTAGTTTCGAGAATTTTCTCTTCATCAACCATTTTTTCTATTCTAAGTTTGGTTCACAAATTGTCCTTTATAAATTCGTAAATTTCGTTGTACGGCAACCTATCGTTCAATAATTGTGGGTTGTTCCAATATACCAATTCAGGAACAACCCATAACTAATGAACGACAGGATGCCGTACAACGAAATTTACGAATATATAAAGCAAAATTTGTGAACGAAAATTAGAATAGATAAAATAGCTGATGAGAACTCTCGAAACTAGTCCAAAATAAAAAATAAAAATATCACATAATAAGAGTTATCACATAAAGAAAACTTTTTATTTAAATTTAAAATTGATTGTTGGGTTCGATATGGCATTTATATTGGGTTTTGTGAACCGAGTTGACCAAAATATGTCTTATGAAATGAATGAATGTGTTTTATGGATGTATGTTGAGTTTATTATGTTATATATACATAGGTGATTTTTCTTGAGACATATAACATTAAGGGCTAGTTTTTGGAGCAACACAGTTTCCAGGTAGCGGTTTTTTTCTCTTTGAGTGGACTACATGTAAAGGGTCTTTTAAAACTCACGCCTAGATGTCAGTAGTAAATAATTTCTAAACGCAACCTTTTTGTTATCTTTGCCATTTGTGAAGTAGACAGATTTTCAATTTTAACGATGGATACTTACACGATCGAAGAACGCATTAAAGTTATTCAAACTTATTATAAAAATCATCGATCTTTAAAAAATATGTATCGTAAATTCGTGATTTTTTGGTATAAATAATCGTCCAAATTAGTCAACATCAAAGGTTAATGAAAAAATTTGAAGAGACTGGTTCTGTCGAGGATCGAAAAAGGTCTGGCAGTCCAAAAAGCGGACATTCTACTGAGAACATTGCTCCTGTGGCCGTAAGCGTCGCGGAGGAACCTTTAACATTGAGATCACGGCGTTCACAGGAATTAGGCATTCATCTATCGATTGTTTGGCGAATTTTACATAAGGATTTGCATTTGCATCATAACAAAATTCAATTAACGCAAAAATTAAAACAAACAGATCATGATCAAGGTAGAACATAAACTGGCCACCTAGATCATGCGATTTAAAGCCATTATGTAGATTACTTGTGTTCGAGTTCGTAAAAATGTTGATGTTCGTATAGAAGCCTACTCGTATATACGTGCCTGTAGCGGACATTTAAATGATGTCATTTTTCACATATAATTGTTAAAAGTCATATTTTTACAAAAAATAATAAACACCAGCAAAAATATAAGTATTTCCTAGTTTTATTTTAAAAAACATCTAGGCGCGACTTTTGAAAGACCCTGTATTTGACGATTAAATTGTTTGTTATGAAATTTTCTACTGAGTTTTCATTCCGTAAAATTAATCTGTCTAACAAAATATCAAAAAATTTGTTACTTTGCTAATATTTTCAGCGTTACAACAATTTTAATAATAAAACGTCTAAATAAACTAAGTACTCAGACCAAGCTTAGAGTTTGCGCGTTTAGTTCGTTTATTACAACTGTCATTTACCTGCAGTTATTTCCATGCCTATTTTTATCGTAAGAGGCGCTACATCTTCTAACTACTTTTACAATCCACAATAGTTGTGTCCACTTAAACCAAATATGAATTTCATTTGTTAAATTTAACTTAGAATTATAATAAATGTTTTCGGAAATAGACTTTTGAGTAACATGCTAACAAAATGTTACCCGATCTGTTTCCAAGCATGTAGAGTAACTTTAGGGTAATTTAGTTTTCGTTTTTTCCGCCTTTCTGTCTATTTTAAAGTATAAACTATACACAAAAACAACAACAAAAATTTCGTTTCTGTCAAAATACGTCATTAAATTTAGCTGAATATAAATATTCACACCCGAAATGTAAGCGTACTAAGTTGAATAACTTTGTTATCAACATTAAAAAAATTAAATTAACCCAAAAGTTACTCTTGGTCTAGTTCCGAACATATCTAATGTTAACTATTAATTAAAATATACTTTTACTCTAATAAAATTGTATTCCTACTCCCTCGTTTAAAACGACGCCTTAATAGAGTTTTACTTTGGGCGCCATTCTCACAAGAGTCGATAGGGGCAAAAGAGTGTTATTGGTAATTTTCTTGAATTCAGCAAGAGGGGATCTGAAGAAGAATATAACAATTCAGGTAAATCTTCTAATTCGAAATACACTTCTCAGTTTCATGGTGATTGGAAGCAAGATGGTTGGCGGAAGCGTCAACCCAACTAACCATCTAACTTTGCGTAATACTAACAAGGGAATTTAAAATGGTGATGGCATATTTGTGAGGAGAAACAAATGCATAAAGTTAGCCAAACAGTCAAATTTGATAAAAATTATATTGTTAAAAACAAATCAATTTTACGATTTTAGCCGGGTTATAGTAACATAAAGGTTGACACGCCTAACAGTCGTCTTAAGTAAAGAAAAGGACAACATAAACAGACGGTGAATTAAGAAACGACGAAGGAATTTAATTGTTTTTGTAGTAATGAATAAAATTTCGCTCATTTACTGCAACAGACATAACTCAAAATTCACTCATTTCTAAGATAATATGCGAATCAAACGATTCCCAATAATTCGTATTTTTATTATATTGTATCAAAACATACTCTCTTATGTAGTAAACATACTCTCTTCTCTTATATTGAAAACTATCCTAAACAATTTGCAAAATATTAAAGAATTATAAAAATTAAGATTCGATTGAGGATGTAGGAGTAGAAAAAAATTTAATTTATTAAACAAAATGTATTTTTATTTAGTTTTGAAAAACTCCGTTTTTACAATCGATTACTCAATTACTCAATTTTGAATGATATTTTCAAATTGCTCTACTGAAAAATTAAAATTTTTGGATTGTGTCACTCTTGCAGCAAATGAGCGATTTAAGCATTACATTTTCTATTTGCCCGTTTCCCATTTTATAACCAGAGTTCTCCCATATCTGACATAAAGAGTTGAATCTTAATTTTCTAATCATTTAATAAAATTTCTAAATGTCACATACAAAACCGCACCTAAACTTTCCTTTTTAATAATATTAACGCGATATAAAGCAGAACAATGATATTCCTTTTTATAGTCCCAACTGTTTCTGTCTCTTTGTAATACTTTAAATACTCATATTGTATTGTGTAATAAAATCTTTTATTGTTACAAAAATAAAAATATCCGGAAACATTTTTGCAAACTACATGATCATATAAAATTGAATTTTATCGAATTTCCAAACTAAATTCCGAGTCTCAGAAAAGCTCGAAGGAATTAAATATATTTTGAAACATTATTATTAAAAATATATATTTTTTATTGTTGCCATATATTGTACTCTCATATATCCTTTTATATACTCGTACAGTAGACAGTACACAATAGAATTGGGAAAAATTATATGTTATACGAACAATTATTGTTATTTATACAATAGTAAGGAGTAATAACAAAAAAAGTCGTCTTCTTTAAATATTAAAGTTGGTTTCCTTCTCTCTATGTATCTACTCGTATCCATACAATTTTAATGGTTCGTCGAAAAAATGTTTTTTCCTGTTTTTGTGAGTTTTATGATGATAACAAAAATGTCTTTAGGTCCTTTTTTGTCCTTATTCAATGTTTAATGTCTTAAGTTGTTTATTTATCGCAAAGAATTTGTCTAACTCAAAAAAAATTACATCTAGAAAGGACGTATGGTAATAAAAGATTTATGTAATGATTATTTCCCAATTTTCACTCTTACGCCTCGCCTCCTCAAACTAAACAATAATTACAATATCAAACATAACCCAAATATTTGAGGAATGACCGTCATCGAGTCATACAATTAATGGTAAATTTTTCAGATTTATGTTGACAAAAATCACAACCCTTTTTTTAGTATTTAGCCTAAATCCTAAAATTTTGGCCTGTTAGAATGTGATAGCACTTAAAAACATATAGTTTTTCGATTACAAACTATTTATACTTTACTACACGGAACGCCATAATGTTGAATTTTTAAATTAAATTTGTATTTTATTGGCCATAAAATACAAGCTATTAAAGCATCACGCCAATATATTAAGAAGAATCAACGAAGTCGTGTTTCATACACGTTCTTTGCAAAATTATTCTAAGTAGAATGAATATTAAGTGGAATTATTAAATGATTTATGTGGTAAACAATAAATGAGCCACGTTTTACTCATTTCCATCAAAATAATGGCATATGGTATTAGTTTGATTAATCCTTGTCAGGTGTTTTAAATACACTGAGTTATATGTAATTTATACTGTCGCAGTATATAGATTTACAATATACGAGCAGTTGCTAAGTTCTCGTTAAATAATTACCAATGCGTTTTAGCTACTTTTACTATTAATATGGGAAGAAGAGAAGATAATTGAGTTTGTAATTACTCGCAGGTTTATTAAAATGTATGCTCGATCTGCGTGCGTAAAACAAACACAAAGCAAAAATAAATTTCACTTAAGTGAATCTAATTATGTATGTCTTGTTTGCTAAAAGCAGTAAATGACTTGGGGGATGATTGTAGATTAACGAAAATAAAAAAAAACAACTTCAAAGAAGATACAATTTTGTAACTATAATAATTATTCGCAAGAAAATAGCACTTAATAAACCGGTTAAATAAATTAGAAATGAACGAATCGTAATCATATTTTCTTACATGAGTTAGGTTTTACTCGTAGAAATTCAGATTATGATTGATTATTGAGAGGATCTATCCTGAGAAAAATCTGGCAAGTAATTTTTAGTATTTTGTCATTTTAAATTTTATGTCATAAATACTCGTATCATAGAATAATAACTAATGTCATTTATTTTTTACAAATTTTATTTGAATTTCAGTGTTCATACTTTTAATCTAGCGATGTAACGTTAATTTCCAATTGAAAAAATAATTAACTTCAAATAAAAATATAACTTACTATTTAAATATAAATCTGTAATTTTTATTGTATTTACATATTTACATGAATTTAGTGTATTTCAAGTAAAATTTCTTGTATGAATAATTTTATCAATTATACTTTAAAAATCAACTGATTTTATCAATTTAATTTAATATGACGGTTATCAATTCAAATTAACGTTGTTCTAGGTTGAATTTTATTGGGTACTTATTTTAAACTTATAAGCCCCATTTACATGTAGAAAATTGTTTCGTCTGGAAATTTTTGTAGGTAAATAAGAAGCATCCACTATATAAAAATATTCAATATGCGAGAAAGAAATAAACATATATAGTAACGCCATAATTTTTTTATAGGAAAATTATTAATTTATTTTTAATTAGTTCAAATGATAAATTTACATTTTTATCTATGGCGTCTGTTTTTATTATGATTCCTTAATCTTTTGTAAATAGAAAATAATTTTTTTTTGTTAATTTTAAAAATGTTGCCATAAAAATACTCGGATCGAATATATTTTATGGCAACATTTTCATTTTTATAGTGGTTTTTGCAGTGTAGTGGCTCAAAAAATCTTCTACAAAATTTTGTTGTGATATATTTCTTTTCTTGTCTCTTATGTGCAAAAAGTCAATGTTATATCTCTTTCATTTTGTAGAAGAAAAATGTTGGTCGCATGTAAATACCCCAATATGCAGGATGATTATAATTGTCTTTGTCAAAGGATTAATTTCTGTTTTATTTAATTTTATTTTATATAAGTAATTTTTTAGAAATGCAAAAAGTTTGACAATAGGTTCGCAAAACTCTGTGCACTATTGATAAAATTATTTTCTCTATAAAAATATTTAACGGTTAAAATATTTATTATCACGTTAAATATTTCCATGAAATTAGATAAATATTTTTAAGATTGCAGCAAGTTTTATATGATTACGAAATCAATTTTCATATAAAACCTGCGCACAACTAACGGGGTTAGTCAATTTTATGTGCAACCGGTTTTAGGAAGACTGATTTGTATAAATAAAAGAACCGGTATGGTTGCTATTACTTTCTCCATTAAAAATTTTCATACGGTGTTCATGATCTTGCCCTTAAGTGCATATTAAGAAACAAGCATACAATTAAGAAACACGACGGTTCGACATAACTTGATCTGAAAAACTATAAATAAGCTAAACAGAATATTTGAACCAAGTTTTTCAATTTTTATTTTTAAAACAAAAATAACTTTTAATTCATTTGGGAGCATTAATAATGGGCAAATAAAAAATAACTCGCATAAAATGCAAGACACATTTTACAGCGTAGTATGGGAAATAAATATAATAATAAATAATTTTTCAAGATGTTTACGGAGGGTGGTGTGGTTTTGTTTACTTTAAGGGTTAAGAAGGTATTTCGGTACAGCTATAGAATATGTGTACAGATTTTTTTGCTAAAACAAGACGACAGTCTAGTATGCATAATGTGAATTTTATTGTAACTGAGGTTTGAATTTTCGTTGGCTTGTGTTGCCACCCACCACATTAGTAACCATTAATTATTTCTTAAACACCCCATTTTTCTTTTAATAAAAATCCTATTTTAGTAACAGTTTTGAATTTGAGATTTAACTCTATAATTTATATCGATGGAAATTTGTCAAAACTTTTTTTGATTTGCTTAGTCCGTGTTTGGAATCTAGGTGTGGATATACATTAATTTATTGCATTTTTTTATCTCACGAATGGTTATTCAACTATTAGTCTACCTAGCTTCGTCAACCTTGCAAACACATATCAAATATATTGTATCGCAGATCGACTCACCACAAATAAAAATTAGTTTTAAATTAAATTCAATTTACAATTCAATAGTCAATATTTTTTTACAAATTGTTATACACATTAACGACACATTAAAATAAAAATGGTCAACTAAAGCATCCAGCCGTGTTTGACATGAAAAAATATATCTTCCAATTTAAAACGCGGCTTAATGCGAAAGGGAAATTTCCCGCCATTTTAAAATTCGGAAAAGATTGAGAAATGGTATAGCGCGGTCTGGCGGAAAATGATTATTTAAGTGACTGAATTTGGATATTTAATACGGAAGTCTTATAAAATTTGTTTGTAGTTTTGATATTAATTTAAAATAATGGATTTAACTTTAAAATTTAAAAAGAATTAAAAATTAAATGTTCCAGAAAATGATAATTGCAGAATATATTATGAGGAAATACTCGTGCTTATCTTTTGGAAAATTTATATGTGTTAAGGAATTTGGGTATACAATTAAACGGTCTGACTTTTTTTTTTTTAGGTTTCAGTGGTTGCTTACTGCACGCTTAGGCCAATTTTTAGGTTTGTTAGAGTGGATGAGTTTCTCTTTCTCTTTTAAGTACGCAATTATTATATTTTTTGTTTTCTACGTTTAGTTAAGAGATTTCGAGAGAGAAGCTAAATCTATTTTCCCGTTTACACGGAAGCGTTTAGAGCTTCATAGGGTGTACAGGTTCCTGTAATGATATTCATGATCGTGTTTGGGTTTAATATTGGATATAGACGGTATTTTCAGGTAAACGTATTAAATTCACTCGAGGACAAGGGCAATCATTACTCTTAGTATCACAACCGAAGCCCAGCTTATTTAATTCTTCCCACATATACGTTTACGATAGGTTTAAAATCTGATCTAAATTATTAGATGTCGCGTAATATCTATCTATTGTACATGATGTAACTTAATTTTTAAGGTTTTGTTTTCGTAATATAGCTGAAGCGTATGCTTGTTACGTACGCTTGAAACGTTTAAAAGTAAAGTAATATTTCGTAAATTAATATGATATTTTGTATTACTATTAAACCAAGAAGATTGTATATACAATGTACTGGAAGAAACGTGCTGAACGGCACAATTACATTAAAAAGTTTGGTAATAATTTCATTTAAATACTCGATTTCATCATACGAAGAAAATTTGTTCCCAACGCATATTCCGAGCATAATAAAACAAATTCATAAATTCAGTATAATGATAGTCATAATAAATTTTGAAATCTCCCAAAAGCAGACAAAGAGTTCTTGTACGACCAATATTACCGGTCAAATGTTGTTTAAGCCGGATAATAGTTATTATGACGGTGGAAAAATTAAAGATTAATTTCGCAATAGCGTTAGTTGTAACGTAGTTTTCATTAAAGTGCCCCAACATTGACTAGCTGACCAGTCACAAATTAGGCTAAAAATCTGAGCCGGCTTAGTAAGCAAAGCATTGTATTTTAAAGTTTAAAACTGTACAACCAGTGTTATAACATTAGCAGTGTTATTCATTTAGCACCGCTAATACTCGTAGTACGATTGACATTGTACTGTACAATGATTGTTTATTTGGTTACATAAACGGCTCAGTTAATTTTTTTGTTAGCAATTAACCAGTTTTCCGTGCAACCGGACATTGTAAGTCTAAGTACACTTACCGTCAAAAAATTCCGGACACTTCAATTATTGCAAATCTCGTTGCAAATCTTATTAATTATGAGATGAGTTGGGAATTGATCGAATTGTTTGGCCCACTTCCAGCCCTGCCCTTAATCCCATTGAGCAAGTGTGGGATATGATTGGGCATCATTTAAGGCAAAGGGAAGTCGTTCCAGAAACAGATCTTCTTCAATGAGCTCTGCAGGAAGAATAGAAAATAATACCTCAGGAATACATTGCAAACCTAGTGCACAGTATGCATAAAATATTACTACACTGCTTACATTGATTGTTGATTTTTATTTAAATAAAGATGAAGATATATCAACATCCGTTTTTCGGTAATTTTGTTATTTAATTTGTTTTGATCCTGTGGTTACTTTTATTAAACAAAAATTTGTCTCGTTGGTGCCATAACTCCAATAATAGGTACCGTATACTGCAAAATTCTCTTTGTGATCAATATTATTTGCTGACTGATAATTATATTTTACAATAAACATTTAGCAAATTTCATACAGTATTCAGAGGAAATATGAACTTCAACTTTAATATGTTTTTTTTCAAGACCAACTAGATGAAATATGTTTTATTGGATTAATACCCAATTGTAATAAAAACAAAGTGTTTTTCTTATTTTTTGATTTTATTCATTTATATAAATATAATTTATATAAATATATTCATTTAGATAATTATATTTTCGATATTTTGTAAAAAATAATTTATACGGAATGATTCTTTAAATGACTAATCGTTGGATATTCTAAAATGTATCCTCTTATGATATTATACATATCTTTATTTTTTGCATCGTTTCCGAATAATAATTCACGTCGAATCATTTTTTACGACCTATATATATATACAGGGTGGCTGAGACCAAGTGTTACTAAATGAAAACGCTGTAATTTTTTAATTTTGATTATTTTTTATTGAAATTTCGTGGAATATGTTGAAAACATATTACATTTAATGAAAAACATGTTACTGCTCGATATGACCTCCTTTGGCTCTGATTATTTGATTCAGTCTTCCATAGAAAGCATTGCATGCTGACCGAACGTGAGCTTGCGGAATTTTATTCCATTCTCGAACAAGAGCTGACTTCAATGCATCAACACTTTCGTATTTTTTAGTAGACACCTTACTCTCCAAAATAGACCATATGGAGAATTCCATGGGATGCAAGTCTGGTGAATATGGCGGCCATTCTTTCGACGAAATCAGCCGCGGAACGCAATTTTGTAAAAATTGCTGTGTCGCTCGAGGTTTGTGTGACGGTGCCGAGTCCTATTGGAATGTCCAACGGTTCGTACCAAAGTGTTTACGTGCCCAACGTAGCAAAGCATCGTTTAGGATCTTTTGGCGGTACACCTCTTGGTTTACTTTGACTCCATGTTCGATGAAAACCAGAGGAGTGCGTCCATCTGCAGTCACTGCAGCCCAAACCATAACATAAGCTGGTGATTGCTTTGCATGGCTACTCTTGTGTCCAAATTATCGTTGGACTTGTGCTCTAACCAAACACGATCATTTTGTTTATTCACATACTGTTGAATGGTGAAAATTTTCTCATCAGAAAAGACAATTTTTGGAATCTCATCACGTTCGGCCAAGGCGAGCATTGATCGTGTTCTTTCAAGCCTAACTTTTTTTTGTGCCTTCGTAAGATCTTGAACTTTTTGTATCTTGTAGGGCTTCAAGTGTAGTTCATTTTTCAATATGGCTTGAATGCTGTATCATGAAACATGTAAACGTGCGGCTAATTGATTGGCACTTTGTCAAGGATTTCGTTGGATTCGTTTCTTCACATTTCGTATCATTTCTTTTGATGTTGCTGTCTTTTTTGGACCGCCTCTGTTGCGTTTAGCGATGCTACCAGTTTCGTTGTATCGAGTTATGGTTCGATACACAAACATTTTATTCACATTCAAATGCTGGAGCTGACGAACTATTGCTGTTTGTGAATTTCCACCCAAATACAGTGCAATTACACTATTACGTTTGAATTCCATTACGATTTTTTTATGAAGATATTAATTTAGAGCAATTATTTGTTGACCACATGTAAACAACTAACCAAACTTCAATCTGTCAAAAAATTGACGCGCGAAAATGACAACTACACAAATGACAGCAGAGTGGAGTCAGTAACATTTGGTCTCAGCCACTCTGTATATATGTTTACCGGTTAACCGGTTTTGTATTTGCAAAGTCTTAGCACTTTGCCCTTTGTATCTTAAGAAATAACTTTGCACTATTAAAATGGAAAGTTGATTAGTTTTACCAAAAAATTAATTATTATTTAAATATGTATTTGTTTATCTATATGCAAACCGTGAAAATAACATCAATATGTGATTATTTTTTGATAAACTATTAATATAATGGCAATTAAAACCAAAATATTTTTGCAATTTATACAACATATAAATTCTTAGCACTTATCAAAATTGCGCAAAGTGTTAAGTTTTTGGTTAAATAGACCCCTGGTTTGAGAATGCCGTCATCGGAAGGTATATCGGAAACTCCTAAAAAGAAAATTTGTCTTAAAATATTTAATAAAATATTCATAATTGATGAAACTAAATACATCATTTTTAAGAAGTTTAAAATTCGTTTGTATTAATTAAATTAATTTATTTAAATTTTTTTTGACAAAATATTATTTCTAATGACTTCAGACAAAATATTACTTCTAATGACAGTTACAATGTTTATGACTTTTTTAGTCATTGAAAACAAAGAAACAATTTACTCACAATATCTCTACTTTTAGACAAATAATATTTTGTCTAAAAAGCCGAAAAATTATTTGATAAGTAACGAACCTTATCTTAAAGGCGTCAAACATTCTATTATACTAGACCAAATACTACTAGACTTTATAAAGTTGTCTATTCTATTACACAATCGAAATTGACAGCTAATGTCGGGAACAACTCACGAACACAAACCGTTTGATTTATTATATGGTACACATATACTCGTACGTCTGATCCAACTAATCAACAATTCAATTACCATCGCGTGAAATATTTTTTTTGCACCAAAACCACTTAACGATCATACTAATTACCGCTAGTTTCTAGACTTCTTGAATTTTGTATGTACTATAGTCGTAAACAAAAAATAAAAATATTAAGAAACTTTCAAGGTCTTTATATTCTACAATATTTTTCCTGCTGCTGCTCTACACAGTGTCGTATTATAGTGACTTAAGAAATTAAGAAGTACAAAACAAAATATCGTCATTAAATTTTCTAATTACAAAAGTTTAACCCTTGCTCGTACTTATACAAAATTACCAGAGTACATATTACGTATATTCATAAAAAAAAGTCAGACTTTGTTTTATGGCATTGGAAACTGTGTTCATCTTAATATTATAATACTACGATACAAATATGTTATTTCGCATTTATGATGACAACAAAAACTTCTAAAACATAAATATGATAATTAAAAAATTCGCGTGATGTTGCTATTTCAAATGGTTAATTAGATCAACAGATGTGTCACATTTATATTTCAAAAATTAAAACAAATTTGTCAAATTAATAAAAAAAAAGAAATTTACGAAAACAACAACAAATTTATTTAACGATCTGTAACATTTTTCTTAGAAAATAAACACTTGTTGATTTTGGGTAGTGGTTTTGTGTTGTCTTATATACGTATCGCGTTATTCTAGTTTATGTATAGCATAATTATGAACACCATTCATAAATCGTGGTGGCACGATTTGTCTTTCAGCTATCCATAACGTACAGTCCGACATCCAAAACGGTTGATTTAAGGTGGGCTGGATTAGTAGAGAAATAATTAAATTCTACTACTATTACGAGTATAGTTTGCGTATAAATAATAAATAAAAATAAGTATGACAATTGTTTGTTTAATTGGCTCAGAATTTGGAATCTGAGATTTCCTCTTATCTCGCCTTTCAACCAGATTTTCTGGTAAATGCTCCATTGATGTTGATAATAGTTTAACCATTGAACGTATATTTAAGCATGGTGTATGAAGAACAGAATCGTCAATTTTTTACATTTCAGTGGATAATAGCAAATGTTTAAGGTATTTTACTCAAACAAGCTTTCCTCAAAAAATTAAATTCAAGTCAAATTTCTCCAATGAAATGTCAACTTGTGGAATAAAAAATCATTCTACCGAATTTGTTTTCTTGAAGCCCCTCTTCTTAAAATAAGAATTCTCTTAAATATTCGAGCTCAGATTAAGGGGCCCAATACGTATAAAAAAATTAAATCCTTGGCCTATACAATACCGTTCCAAATGATATTGAATTTTACGGTTTTCAAAATAGCCCACCACTAATTTTAACCTCACATACCATTTCTATTTCGGAATTTCAAATAAATACATATAAACAGAACATTAATCTGTCATCTATATCCGGACAAACTACAAAAATAATTATAAATGCGTGGACTTTTCGCCCATAACCAAAATTTCATAGCACATATGATCTTGACCAATCCTATAAACACAAGTTCAAACATAATTTAAGAATATATTTATGTAAATACAGCAGATTCATCGTTATTTTATTTGTACGACATAGGTGAGATTAAATATCAAAAAAAAAATGTCTAGTACACTAAAGCAAATTTGTGTATTGCGATCCGCGGCCGATATACGAATTATGTATTGGTAGGCCTGATTATGGATTTTAAATACATACATGCTTAATCAAAATGCCTAATATTTGATTTTAAGTTTTAATAGATTTATAAATATTTCTTTTGTCATTATATAACACAAAACCCACATCTTTGCGCATATCTTACGGTATGGAAGAAGAAACCAAAATAATAAACACGATATACGTAAATTTTGTTGAGATACAGCTTCTTGTTGTTTCTTACGATGACAACAAGTAGTGAAATTATGATTGATAAATTAATTAAATAATTTATGGTGTTATGCGATCTCTTGCAGGATTGTTTTTATATTAAGTAACAGATTTATTTATATGGGTGTTAATGCCAGACGGAATATAAAGTGTAGGTAGTCTGTCTGGCTGAATAATAAAATATCACGTGACTAGTGCATTTTCATGAACACTCGTAAGATTTTGATTTAAACTAGATACCAATGCAAGACTTGGACAGCAAAAATATGTAAGTAAATTTTTTGAAAAATTGGCTCACGGTAGAACAGTTGGACAGCGCTGGTTTTTATAACAACGTATGATTAGCTAAACAATTATTATTAGCGAATTAGCAAAGTAAAGCTGTTTACTTGTTACTTATTAATACCCATGCAAAAGAGCTAAATGAAGCAAATATAAATCGTGACTTGGGATTTTTTTATTAAACACGTTTCGGTCAATTATGGGTCATCTGCTAATTGATATTCTTTCTGCAGTAGCAATATACATAAAGATTATGACTTTTTGCTAGAGATAATCATTCCTGTTTCCAACAAATATTTATAAATATTTTTTTGAACTATATTTATAGAACAAATTTACAGGGAACTTAACGGAAACACTTTATATAAAATTTATTGTCAATCTTCCCATTTCGGGGTTAAAAAGTGTTTATCCATACGAAAAAATTTATGGTCTCCATTAAGCAAGGGAAACAAATTTTCTTTAAATCCATGGTGATCGCAGTTGACAGTTCAATATAAAACCTGTGACCACGTGTGCTTAAAACCTTTTGAGCCTAAACCTAGTGAAATATACAAAATTAAAAGTGAATTGTTAGAGTTTTCTCGTAAGTGTCATTTTAGCAATGGCCACATGTTTGTTTCTTATAGAACTGATATAATTTTAATTTGTGATTGTTCGCAAAAAAATACTCTAAGAACTTTGCCACCTCAGGAGTATACCACTAACTTCTATTAGTTTGGCCAGATACAATTTGTTAGTATTAGCAGAGATGAAATTCGATGGCGTGGTGTTTAAATAACTGAAAACCGAGTACTCGCGAAACTGCCATCGTATTTGCAGTTAATACGGCACTATGTGGACGCCACATAAACAATGTTTTAACTGCACGCGTTTTACAAATGCCTACTTCAAAAATTAACTGAAGCAGTAATAGTGGGGCAGTTCGGCTAAAAGGAAGTGATTTGGAGCAAAGTTAATAAAAATAATAATTGTCATGATTTATCTTTACTCTTATAATTTAAAATTTTGGTCAACATTCTTCACCCGAAGAAATTTACAAAATTACTATTTAAAATTTTACTAATTTATACATTTTTTTACCAATTCATAAATTGTTATTTATTTTTAAATTCTAGTGTTTTTAAAAGTAATATGAAAAGTTATGAGTTTTTGTTTCCAATTTAAATTTTTTCATAGTAGACTTTATTAATTGGTTATAAGTTTAACCGTTTGCTAAAGAACTTCGTTAACTTCGAACTTCGACTAATTTGTTTATCTATATAGGCCTCTATTTTACGCTTAAATATTATAGAGCATTATTATATTATTTCACTCGCGTAACATTTTTTTGCAAGGTTTATAGTTAGTAATTTCGCTCTGATGATAATTTTTTTCGAACGAACGAAACCACAAACTTTCAAAGAGAACTCTAAAAGTCTAAACGCGCCAAATTATAGATTTGGATTCTATTCGTGTTTCAATAATATTGTAACAACTTCTTAATAGTTTAAACAACTTTTTAATAGTTGTATAAACACGACATACCCAGTGTGCATTTATTTTTTCAGCCGCAAAACTTAGCCTGACCAGAAATCTTTTAAATTTTAGCATTCCAGCAGCCTTCTAGAAACTGAAAATTAACCGAAAAAATTAAGAACTCTGAAGCCACATTATCCGCTTAATGTATTTTCCTTGTGGATTACAAGCAATTCTAATCTATTTATCCGTATGTGTACGTGTTGACATAAAGGTCATCTATAAGGAACTAATTTTATTTTAAGTAAATATAAGGTGGCATACAATTTTTGTGCGGAGCGACATTATCACGAGAGAATCATCTGTAACAAGCAGAAAATGTTGGAAAATTTATTCAACTGTACTTGTGAGTCAAAAGAAACATATTGGTTTTGGATATTTTGTTGTTGTTTAGCCCAGATCATAATCCGCCTACATCAGCAATTTTAATTTGAACGCTTGGGTCTGTAAATTTTTATATTCATACTAATATAAAATGTTTCCATTTCTACCTAAAAACTCTTTTTGTAACTACCCGAGACTATGTAATTCTGGTAGTTGGAAATGTAATGAACGGCCGTTTCGGTGACACTCCAAATTTCAGTTGCTCGTAAATGTTTGAAAAATTCCTTGTAGCAGCCCATTGATTTTTGTATAACTGGAATCATAACGAACATATATAATAACAAAAGTATTAGTCACTCTCTGTCACCACACTGGGATAATCCAAACAGGAAATGAAATTGCGCTCGTAGATTGTGCTCCAGCAATTTTTAAGGTCTTTTAATATGAAACGTTTGTTACTTAAATGTTCAAAACACACTCGATAACCTCTTAAACAATATGTTTTTACCTACTCACGCAATTTCATTAAATCATCTGCGCGTTGTAAGCTCAATGTCGGCCTGCACACTGCGATGAAAGAGAGTCGTTACTGAAATCTGCACTCCACCAGGAGATCATAGTTGTGCTTATTTTAAATCACCGATCGTTTGAATAACGGGTGGCCCATCTAGTGTTTGCAATTTCAATTTCCGATTATTTCGAGTATGGCAACACTTACGTCAATCGTGTTATGACACATAATTAGTTAAATGTTGACATTTACAAAATTGAGCAAATTTGAACAAAATTGAGAAATATTGAAAACTTGCTTTCAAAGTGGTGAGGGTTCTACCCAAACTGTAAGAAATTCACGTGGAAAATTCAGTAGAAAAGAGGGCAATGCTCTACAAGGCAATTTGTGGAACAATTTTTGAAGCGAGTTCGTGAAACTGGGTTGTTTTTGGATAAATCAATACGTTGCAATACATTGAGAATTGTTGCTCAGAAAGTGTCTGGGCATCCATCAACATCAACTCGCCATCGTGCCCAAGAATTGAACATTTTACGCAGTTCTGTGATGAGAATTTTGGATAAAGACCACGGTATGAAAGTGTACAAAGTTGAATTAGTACAGGGGCTGAAGCAAAATAACCATCCGCAAGATTTTCGGTTCGCTAATTGGGCTGTGGAACGCTTGGAAGAAAATGAGCATTTTTATCGAAAAATCATCTTTTCCGACGAAGCTCATTTTCACCTCGGAGGCCGAGTCAACAAGCAAAATTGTATTTTGTGGGGTTCAGAAAATTCACATGTAAACATGGGGAAGCCGACGGTATGCACAACGAATGAGTGTTTGGTGTGGATTTTGGACCGGCGGCATTATTGGTCCATTGTTTTTAAAACGAGCAAGGAATCGCCCTTCCAGTCAATGGGGAGCGTTACTGAGCCATGATAAACGAGTTTTGTTACCCAGAATTCAAGAGGAGGGGAGGACACAAGACATTTGGTTTCAACAGGACGGCGCAACTTGCCATACAGCAAACGCAACAATCGGTCTTTTGCACAGTCTTCGGGGCTTTAATAATCAGCCGTAACGGAGATTGGCCATACGCAGTCACGATTTGACTTCGTTGAACTTTCTTGTGGGGAGCCATTAAGGACAAGTGTTATGCTAACCATCCAGAGACTATCCAAGACATGAAAGGTTAAATATAAGTTACCATTGATGACGTAAGAGCCCATACAATCGAAAATGTTCTGAAAAATTGGATTGGCAGAATGGTGTACTGTAAAGCCAGCCGTGGAAGTCATTTGAATGAAATTGTTTTCCATATTTAATGGCAATGTATACTCTTGCTAATAAAACAAACTAAAGGGTGATTTTTTTGTGGTTAGGATTTTCATGCATTAGTATTTGACAGATCACGCGGGATTTCAGACAAGGTGTCAAAGAGAAAGATGCTCAGTATGCTTTGACATTTCATAATGAATAGACTTACTAACGAGCAACGCTTGCAAATAATTGAATTATATTACAAAAATCAGTGTTCGGTTCGAAAAGTGTTTCGCGATTTACGTCCGATTTATGGTCTACATAATCGACCAAGTGAGCAAACAATTAATGCGATTGTGACCAAGTTTCGCACTCAGGTTACTTTATTGGACATTAAACCAACCACACGAATGCGTACAGTGCGTACAGAAGAGAATATTGCGTCTGTTTCTGAGAGTGTTGCTGAAGACCGTGAAATGTCGATTCGTCGCCGTTCGCAGCAATTGGGTTTGTGTTATTCGACGACATGGACGATTTTACGCAAAGATCTTGGTGTAAAACCGTATAAAATACAGCTCCTGCAAGAACTGAAGCCGAACGATCTGCCACAACGTCGAATTTTCAGTGAATGGGCCCTAGAAAAGTTGGCAGAAAATCCGCTTTTTTATCGACAAATTTTGTTCAGCGATGAGGCTCATTTCTGGTTGAATGGCTACGTAAATAAGCAAAATTGCCGCATTTGGAGTGAAGAGCAACCAGAAGCCGTTCAAGAACTGCCCATGCATCCCGAAAAATGCACTGTTTGGTGTGGTTTGTACGCTGGTGGAATCATTGGACCGTATTTTTTCAAAGATGCTGTTGGACGCAACGTTACGGTGAATGGCGATCGCTATCGTTCGATGCTAACAAACTTTTTGTTGCCAAAAATGGAAGAACTGAACTTAGTTGACATGTGGTTTCAACAAGATGGCGCTACATGCCACACAGCTCGCGATTCTATGGCCATTTTGAGGGAAAACTTCGGAGAACAATTCATCTCAAGAAATGGCCCGGTAAGTTGGGCACCAAGATCATGCGATTTGACGCCTTTAGACTATTTTTTGTGGGGCTACGTCAAGTCTAAAGTCTACAGAAATAAGCCAGCAACTATTTCAGTTTTGGAAGACAACATTTCCGAAGAAATTCGGGCTATTCCGGCCGAAATGCTCGAAAAAGTTGCCCAAAATTGGACTTTCCGAATGGACCACCTAAGACGCAGCCGCGGTCAACATTTAAATGAAATTATCTTCAAAAAGTAAATGTCATGGACCAATCTAACGTTTCAAATAAAGAACCGATGAGATTTTGCAAATTTTATGCGTTTTTTTTTAAAAAAAAGTTCTCAAGCTCTTAAAAAATCACCCGTTACTTTGAAAAATATTCATTCGTCTTTGAATTAGAGCCAAATTAAATTGCAAACGGTAAATGGGCCCCATTATTTTAATTTTCACTAATCTGATTTGAGTGGCGCTGAATAGCAAAACTTATGTAGTTTATCAGAAATACTCTATTATCTTCTAAATAATTTATGGTGTTAAATTAGTTGTCAAAGTACTTCATTGTTTATAACATTACCCTAATAAAATTTTATATAATTATTATACATTTAAATTCTATGTAAAATAATATAATATAATTAAACCCGCAACGTTCTCCAGAAAATTTCCTTTTTTTTATCGTAACTTAAACAGAGAATATATTAACGGCGCAATATTCCTTTGATGCGTGTAATAGTAACTTATTAAAGGAGGACTTATTAAAAATCCGTACCGTACAGGTATCAGGAAGAAGCAGGCGATTTTGGGGTAGTATGCGCTAGTGCAGAAACCTAGGTTTGCTTAATGAAAAGAGTCAATAAACAAAGAACAACAAAGAAGGCGCCAAAATATGAACCAAATTGCAATTATTGAAATTTTATATCTGAACGATTTTTACTCTTACTCTTTGATAAAAAGATTGTTATATAATTTTGTCGCTACATCTTACAATAGAAATTTAATTTATTTACGTTTCAAAATCATTTCCGTAGACCTAATTTATTTCTTGGTACGTTATAGTTTTATGCGAAATCATAACTAATAAATGATGGCAAGGGAATATTTTGCCTTCGTCTATTTGTTACGATTTCGCATTAAATTAATTGTTTTCCGTACCCAAAACCAAATCATCACGTACTCGCTACGTGAAAACGCGTAACCACAAAATTTCCATCGTTATACTCATGTACACGCGTGTATGTTTAAAACAAATAGTATTCTTAAAGATATACGTCATATATCTTAGCGCCGATAAAAAATTTAAATGAGAATCAACAATCAGGATGACAAAATGGATCAAAAATTCTATTTTGTTTAATTAGTTTTAGGCTTTACACCAATATACTGAAGTAAAACTTCAGGATATTGCTTATATCGCATCTGTGAAACGTGGGAACATAGAATACACGACCAAATATTTTGTTTAGTTCTAGACACTTTTACGGCAGGTATGTGCTCTAAACATAACAGGATAATATGCAAACGTTGTAAAATTGGGGTGTAATTTTATAAAAACACATATGTTATGTTTACATGTTATATTTTACAATTTTACAAAAACATATTTCCTTGTTTTAAATTTAAATGTTAATTTCGCATACCAACTGTGTGTCTAATCAAATCCCCAAACATAATATTTATGTAAAATATAAAATGATCACTCTGTTAGACAATAATAAAATAAAAAGGAACATTTTAACGAAAACAATCTCCAATATTCGCACATACAAAATAACTAAATATTTGTTGTGCAAATTCATGGCGATCCAAATAGACGCTGCGAATAAATTAACTTTATGCATAATGTAAGAAGTAGAAGAGTAAACGTCTTTTGATGGTTTTGTAACATTTTCTAACGTTTGATTAATTACATTACGGAAACGAAATTTTATATTTAAGTTGGGTACATTCTGATAAAATATCAACAGAAATGAATATGCAGTTATACTAATTCCAAAATAGCTCGAAAATTTCTACAAAATTGCTATAAAAGTGTCAAATATATTTTTGCGCCTTTAAATATACTGTTTCTGTGCTGCTACTCTAAGAAACTATACTCCGAAACATAATTTAAAATTAAACTAAAGTAAATGAATAGAACAATTAAACTAAATGAATAGAATTAATTTATTAACTAAGAAGAGTTAAACCGAAAATAAAACAATTTGCTTCCAGCCACTCCTCTGATGTTAATATGAACAAAGAGTATATATTGGTTAAGAATATTAAGAATATATTGGTTGTTGTTCAACAAGGTGCTTCGATGTAAGTTCCAACCCCAACGTGAATACAAATATTTTTAAATATATTTTATTTTACAAGAATTGAATTTTATTCAAAAGCAGTATTTTTATTTTATGTTCGATCAAGTTTGCAGTTTGCTTTTAGTCTTGCCTAAAAGATTTTTACGCACGCTTTCATTTAGCCTTTCCACACACTGCGCTTTGCAACAAAACTCATGCTGCACTCATGTCTATGTATGTGTAAAATTAATTTCATTTTATATTGAATAAAATTTAAAAATCTAGTAGGTGTTGAACAAAATATAAGATTCTGCACATTTGCTCACGCGTTTATTTTCTACCAAATGTCATTTTCATACTGATCGCGTAAAACCAAAATAAAAATGCCGACACTAATTCTTTTTTGATTATGCTATAATACAACATGAGCCATACATAAAATTATTGCTGCGAAAGTATTGTAAAATGCCCACATTTTAAAATTTAGTTTACAGGCAAAGAGATAAGAGACGAAGAAAAACGCATCCTGTTGCTGTACTGTGTGGAAAAGCTAAATGATGAACAAATAAAAAAAATCAATGAAAAGCGTGCTATATATTGAGGCATTGCAATCCGTTCAAAAGCAGCTCTTTTATTGAAGGTAAAAGAAAACATTTATTTGTTGTAACTTCAAGAAACGTTTTCCTTTCACAAAGCAACTTCGGCGATTTTCTTTTGTGCTTATAAAGGGTTATCCAATAAAGCTGTTATTGTCATCATTCCTGTCCCCAGTCCTGGGGAAAGAAACGACGGTTGAAACTTCTTCTTGACATCCCGTCTGGCCGCACAGGTTCATTAAGGTTAGACATTTTGTAAAATGGATCGATACACATTGCATCAATGTCTGGAAATTATTAAAATTTATTATCAAAATCAGTGTTCTGTTCCCAAAAATTATCGTGCACTTCGAGTTATTTATCGTGTTTATCGTCCTTCTGAATGTACTATTCGTCGAATTGTTGATAGATTTGAAAGTAATTACTCTTTGCATGATATAAAAGTACCAATAAAACAAATAAATGCACGAAGTGAAGGTAACATTGCTGCCGTATAAGAAAGTGTACGAGAGTATCGAAATTTATCAATTCCACGACGTTCACAAAAGTTAGGACTGTCATATGGCACAACATGGCGTAGTTTACGTAAAGACTTGGGTTTAAAGGCATACAAGAACTAGCCCAAGGACTGAAGCCATTCGCCAAATAAACGTCGTTTATTTGCTGATTTTGCCTTAGACAAATTGTAGAATGATGAATATTTTTACTGAAAAATTTGGTCAGTTATGAGGCTCATTTCTGGTTAAACTTCTATGTCAACAAACAAAATTGGAGAATATGGAGCGAAAACAATCCAAAAGTCATTCCTCAAAATTCAGTGCATCGAGAAAAATTAACTGTATGGTGTGCTTTTCATGCTGGTGGTGTCATCGGTTGTTATTTTTTCCGAAATGAGCAAGAGCAGCATGTCACCGTTAATGGAGCACGTTACAGATCGATGATTAGTGATTATTTGTTCGAAGACCTGGAAAACATCAATATCAATGAAATTTGATTTCAGCAAGATGTTGTTACGAGATATTTAGCAAGCTCTAAATATTATCCCAAGAAATGAACCTGTGAATTGGCCTCCTAAATCTTGCGACATCGCTCCTTTGGATCATTTCTTGTGTGAATATTTAAACTCACTTGTTTAAGCTAATAAACTGAAATCAATTGACCAATTACAAACAAACAGTATTCGTGTTAGTGGTGACATTCGTGCAGATTTATGCGAAAAAGTGAACCAAAAGCTTTCAAATAAAAATAAATTTGCATTGATATAGGAGGATCCATAGGAGGGAAATATAATACCTCTCGTGGACCAACAACTCAACATGCAATGAACTCAACTGAAGAAAGATTTACCCCCTTAAAAGGTAACATCAAGGCTCAACAGTTGGAACAAAACTGAAAAAATACTATGAATGATAGAAAGGCATAAACGAGAACCACCAATAAAGTGTTATTTACTCAATTTACAACGACAAATGGACGAATCAAGAAATGAATTAATGCTTATGAAGCAACCCGAAATTCCTAGGTAGGAAACTAATGCGACAGTACCCGTATCACAATAATGAGGAAGATTTATCAAAAGAGATCGAGTAGTTTCGTGCTAAAGGAAGATACAGTAAGAAAATAAAATTGAACAATACTCCTTTTCTAGAGAAGCACCAAAAACAACAAATAATTCAACCCACACCTCTTTTTTAACAGAATGTTAAAGAAACACCGCCAGCACCACCTATTTTTTTCAACGGTACCAAAAACTCTAATGATGTCTATGATGCAATTAAGCAGAGAATACTCAGAAGACTCATTTACCAAAAAATTAATAAATGACAATAAAATTAAGATAATCGTAAAAATCGGAGACGCCTATAGAAGTTTGTTGAAATCTTTGAGTGTAGGCTTTTAGATCTATTAGACTCATGACACGAAATCAGCGACAAACTTGTAATAGAAAAAAAAAATTATGAATGAGTTATTATCTAAAAATCTTAAAATAAATGAACTAATTAGCAAAATTTGGTGCATACCCAAGAGACCGCTAAATATGTTTATTCAATCAAAACAACAAAGAGGGACAAAATAACCAAAAAAAAGAAAAAGTGGCATAAAACCAAAGCTCCACAAGATGATAACATTCTAAACAATCTCACTCAGAAAATGTCGAGAGAAATTCAGAAATTAAAAAGTGAGATAACTAGCTCCTATTTGAGTAAGTTATCAAATGATAGGAAAACTGACTACTCATTTTGGGAAGCAACTAAATAGTTAAAAGGACCAACAATGACGCTTAATCCTATCAGGAAAGTGGATGGGACTTGGGCAAGTAATAACACAGAAAAATCCGAAAGATTTGCTGAGCACCTTGAAAATATATTTCAACCATATGAACATCAAACTGAACAAATGTCTGATGAAAATGTCATACAGGAGCTTGAAGATATTAACGTAACCCCACTGAAATAGTAAATGAAATTAAGAACAATATCAAATCGAATAAAGCAACAGGTTTCGATTTAATGATCGGAGAAAGCCTAATGAAACTTCCAAGAAAGGCTGTAGCAAAAATAGGCATACCATAAATGCAGTTTTCAAGTTGAAATACGTACCAAAAATGGCTGAAGTAATTATGATTCCCAAACCAGGTAAACCTTTTCATATATATACCTATTTCCTTGTTACCAATAATGTCCTAACTATTTGAAAAGTTACTCTGAAAAAAAAACCTAAATCGATATAAATAATATTTTTATTTCGAATAATCACTTTGGCTTCTGAAATGAGCACTCAACTATTGATCAGGTACACAGAATAGGCAATGTGATTGAAAAGGTATTAGAATAAAATGGTTACTCTAAAGGTCTGACCTATAAACTAAAACTAATTCTTCCCAAATACAATAGTATAGTCAAATACTGGAATCTTACATAAAAGAAAGACACTGCGTGGTTAAGCAAGACAACAAATACTCTGAAGATAAAGAAATCAGCACAGGAATTCCACAAGGAAGTGTTCTCTATCCGTTCTCTATCTATTAAGTACCCGTGATCTTCCAATACCTGAATAGTAATATAGCTAATTTCGCCAGATACGCAGATATCATGATACGACAGCAACCAAATAACGACAGAGAAGATACAAACAGCCAGCGGAGAAATACAAAACTGCCCGGATTATGACGCATAAAACTTAATGAAACTAAATCAGTACACGTTGGTTTTGCAAACAAAAGATTATCATATAAACCAGTGTATATGAACAATCAAGAAATACCACATGCTAACACTGTCAAATATCTTGGCATGACATTAGACGCTAAGCTTCGCTAGAAAGCTCACGCCAAAAACAAAGCAAAAAATTAGAAGTAAAATACAAGAAAATGACCAACTCTATACGAGTTACAATCAAATTTGTTGCAAGGGGGAAGGGAACATTTTCTTTAATTTTAAGATGACAGGATATCTCTACCAAACATACCATCGTATCAATATAGAAGTTAATTTAAAAACGTATTTCCATAGAAAATGTTTATAGATTTTACCACAATGAAAACATATCGCTCATTTGCTGCAAGAGTGACATATTCCAAAATTTTTAATTTTTCAGTAGAACGATTTGAAAATATCACTCAAAATTGTTTGTAAAAACGGCGTTTTTCAAAAGTAAATAAAAATGCATTGTTAAAATAAATTGATTTCTATTCCTACATCGTTAATCGGATCTTAATTTTCATAATTCTTTAATATTTTGCAAATTTTCTTAGAATAGTTTCCAATATCATAAAATGTTAATTCCTTTCGCGAATTGAGTGATTTTTGATATGGAATTTTACCTAATCTGCTAGAAATAACTACATGTTTTGCTACAAAATAGTGAAATAATAAAAAATATGAATTATTGGGAGTTGTGTTACTGTTGCAGCAAATGAGCGATATACCAGACACATGTTTCTTCATTATCGGTATCTGTAATTCTAATTTTATTTCGCTTACCGTACACAAATTGTTTTAAATTTTCCCATTTATTTTATAGTTATGGCGTCAAAATAATTAATTATTTTTTAAACATTGAGTTTTTTATTGTTTACAATTTTAATTTTAAACACTGTTGTGTTAAATAAATTATTTTTATTTGCTAAAATACACTTAATACATATATTGTATTTCGCGGATTAAAAATACTCGTTAAAAAGTGAATGACACTACATCATAAACTATTTATTAAAGAAACCGCGACATGTTAATTATTTCTCGATATTTATTTATGTAAAATTCAGGAGGTTTATGTAAATTTTAAAACCGGATTCGAGGCAGGGTGCTCAATTTGGCAAATTTTATACGTCGACATTTTATAAGTACACGAAAACTTTAAATGACCTTGGTTTTGTCATGCAACACGTCAGATAATATATCGCGCAGTAAGTCGGTCAATATATCATATTATACAAAAAGAAGAAAACATTTTTGTGTTTGAATTTAAATTAAATTAGAAAATATATTTTTTGTTTCATCTACTAATCTACGTCATTGCATAGAAAAATATATAGTTCACTTTTATAAATAATTTTTTATCGTTTTACTCCCCAGACTTAGTATTGTTAGGAAAGTATTTAGATTGGGAGCTGTGCCAAAATGTTTGCACTACACATCAATTTTGTTTTTAATGAATCGTAGTCGGTAATTAAAACCCGGATATTATTTAACAAATGTGAAACGTTTAGACTACATGGTACCAGGAAGGAAAGTACTGTAGGCAGTCATGTTTTGGTCGCAATTCGACACAATTTTGTTGTTCGGAAAACAAAATTGAAACAAAAAGGTCAAATATTTCTTCAAAACAAAAATTGTTTGTTTATTTTTGTTACAATTTTTGAAACTTTGCCAATACGAGAGACTAAAACAAAATATTAAAATTCTTGCAAAAAAAAATTTGAATTTCAAAAAACTTGGTTCTATATTTTACGATTTTTTGTTGAAGTTACGCGCGCTAGGATTTTTTATTGGTGTGAATTTATTTTCGTTATGTCATAATAAATTATGTAATTTTCGCGTTCGGATGTGGATTTTATTTGTTGGTGGTGCGCGTTTTCGTATCTTATGCGACGACTTTGGATGATCTTGATCGATGGCTGTTTCGTTATTATGATGAACAAATTTTATATCATGCACACATGCGTATTAAATTCGTGTAGACTACAGAGTGATAATAGAAAACATGTGATTGCGTAATGTTCCCATTGAAAATTGAAGAAGATTAAAAACAAAAATCTTATCCTCCCACAATTTTTCAAAAGTATTTTTTTTTGTGTTAAATCAAATCTAGAATAAATTATACACTGATTAATGTTATTACGCCAATGAAAAAAAATATAAGAAACATAAATTTTCTTATCATCAGCATATCATTAAGATGTTGAAATTAATTAGTTGTAATTATATACGATACAAAAGTGACAGATATAATGAAATATTATTTATGTTAAACTTATAATCTTTTAGCTAATTGAATTTGTTGGTGTTGCTGCTGTTACTATAATTATTATTACATATTTTATTGTTTTGTATAATTACCATTTAATTGGAAATTCAAAACAAAAATATTTTAATTTAATTATATCGAACAACAACAACACCATTTTATTTTAATGGAAATTTTAATTGAGTGTCATTTAATTAACAATTGTAACGTAATAGCTGTTCTGTATATGTAGTCCATGTACGTAGAAATAATATATTGAACGTTGTTTGGTAGTAATAAAATTGAAAATAGAAAAAAATTAAATCAACATAAAACACACAACTTAAATGTGAAACGAGACCAACAGCTGTTATGAACGTACATTTGGTATAAAGCGGCGACGATATGAAAAAATTATCGATTATGTAAATTGAGGAATGATGTTCTATAGTAATTTTCCTATTGTTGGTTTATATCTTAAAATCGCACATTTGCGTTGAAGATATATTTTATACCTAAACTTATTGGTGCATAAATACCTGTTTCTGGGGTCTTGAACCGCTTTAAAAAAAAAAGTCATCCAGTTTAAATGGTGATTACTAAATTACCTGAAATAAAAAGAAAACATTTAAGTATTAAAAAATTCTAGTCAAATCTAAAATAATATAAATTTCATGATTACAGTCATTGTAGGAGCAATCCATATTTTATCAAAGAAATTGTGCAGCTCATTTCATTGTTCTTTAATTTGAAAAGGTTTCAATATTTTTCAATAATGAATAAGCGGATGGTATTTTAATTCAACCACAGTGCGTAAATAAATATATGATTTGTTATTTGTGTATTTGCAAACGAGCAAAGAAACATCTCAGTTATGGATTCTGGTAAAAGTGGGTGCTCCCTACTAATATCATCCGAAATTGAATAATCGGCAATATAGTTTGAAACTGAATGAAAATTTTGTTTCGATATATTGATTGATTAAATTGATCGGAGCACGAATAGTAATGAAGATAAGACAGACAAACGAAATGTAATAAACTAACGAATATTGTAAATTATCTCAATTGAGTTTTCAAAATTTCGAAGAAGCCGTGGCAAAAGTCATTCAAGGAATTTTGTCAGGTTGGGCGCAAACAAAGCAATGTTTCGGTTCCATATAATTTAAATTTGATGGATCGAATTACCTACTGAAAAATCGAATTATGTTTCAACGGTTCATTCCGGGCAAGGGAACATACATTATGTTTAACAAAAGCGCAACGAAAAGAATGTGGTTGAAGGAAGGTACAACTTTGCAAATGGTAGTAAATAGTAAGACATTCAAATTTCATAAAACTTTCACTACGTTTTAATGCTGCAATACCAGTGTGAAGATTCTCACCACACAAATTGTAATGTTTCAAAAAGTAGGAAATTAGGTAAAGTTTTTGCTTTATGAAGTTAAATAATTATACGTAACACGAATTATAAATCAAAAAATCCTAGTTCCTTTAATTTGATAGAAATACTCAAGTTTCAGATGAATATAACTTTAAATAGTCACAACGTATTCAACTACTCTATTTTCTATACTTGCGGAAAATTTTGAGTCATCCTACCCAAACCATCGTTCATGATACAGACTTTTTGTCGGGCACTCATTTTTGTCTCTGGACTCTGGAGGTTCCAGACTAGGGTGATATACATACCACATTATGTGGTACGCTACCATATTCCGAGGAAAAGTACGATAGCATACCGTCACATGTGTACTCGTATTGCTGTACGCTGTACAATTTTACTCTTCTGTAAAAGTATTAATAAAAGTACTAGATCCGCCTTTCCTCCATATACCGCAGAACTCCTAATCCTTACTTAACATAATCATATGTTTTATACCTGAGATGTATAAAAGTTGAATCAATCAATAAGGAATTTGAGTATCTACTCTATTTACTGTCCCTCACGCCATTAGTTAAAAAATAAGACTACACTCGACTTTTTAAATCACTAAGACCAAATTTTATCATAGGCGGCGATTTTAATGAAAATATTACCTATTGGGGATCTATACTTACAAACTCTAAAGGAAAATAATTATACATTATATAACAACTGCTTACATAACATAATTATAACAGCTCGCGAGAACACTGTGAATTTGAAACTTGTGATAAACCAACATATTGGCCTACTTACATACAAAACTACCAGATCTTCTTGACTTCTTTATAACAAAAGGAGTTTTAGAGGACTACACAAGCATCGGATTAACATGTAGGACTATTACCTGACCACTCCTCTGTGAACATGACCCCTAATACAATGATAATTTAAAATGCAAAATTACCTAAATTAACAAATAATAAAACCAATTGGGATTAATTCAAGAAGAGCAAACAAATCTACGAACACCAATTAGAACAGAGATGCAACTGGAAGATAAACTAGAAGTGTTCAGTAATACTATGTATATCCAACACCATGGCAACGCTTACCTCTTCTTGATACCAACTTCTTAAGGAACTATGATTACCCTATTGTCAGAGAGTTAGAGATAAACGGAAAGCTCGTAAAATTTAGCAAAGGCTCGTGCTCTGCAACATAAACATATCATCAATTCTCTGCGCAACAAATCTAAACTACTTATAAAGGCAATAAAGAACGCAATCAAATAAGCAGTGGTCTTTCTGAACTAAAGGATGGCGATTATTCACTTTGGAAGGCAACAAAGGGGCTAAGAGGAACCAAAATTCATGTGGTACCGATCAAAACCGAAGACGGACCCTGGGCTAAAAGTGACAAGAAGAAAGTCTATATCTATATATTTGCTGTCCATTTCGAAGAAAATTTCCAACCATTGCCGAGACAAACAGCAAATGAAAATGAAACATAATCAAAATAGATGGTCTTAACATAAGTCATGTACCTTTATTGCAACTAAAAACTAAACTTAATAATAATCTCAGAAACGCTCCAGGTTATGACTTAATTACTGGGAAAATTTTGAAAGCCATTCATGAGAAAGGTTTGCCTAAATTAGTTCAAATTATTAAAGCTGCCTTCAAACTGAAATATGTTCCACGTCAATGGAAGATGGCTGAAGTAAATATATATCTTATAGACCGATTTAGTTACTTCCAGTCGTATCAAAAATATTTGAAAAACTGCTGCTCCAGAGGCTCAAACCTACAATAGAACAAATATGTTTAATTCCATTGGTATAATGGGTATAGAAAAAATCACTGTACTGTTGAACAAGTTCAAAAATATCGAAAGTTATAATTAGAAGTTATACATCAGTATTTTGTTAGATGTAGTTCAAGCTTTCGACAAAGTTTGGTACAAGCCGCTTGAATTTAAACTACATCGAGACCTGCCTAAGCAGATTTATCAAATTCCTTAAACCTACATAACAGATCGACTCTTTCGAGCTAAACTTGAAAACTCTGAACTAAAATAAATATCCGCAGGTAGACTACAAGGCAGCGTGCGTGGACTTTATACTAGAAATTTACCAAACATTCAAGGTATTACAGTAGCTCATTTCCAGGCGATACAGCTATCCTAGCAGTTGGAAACGATATATCGGAACCAGCAAGGAAACTCCAAAATTCAGTTAACACAGTGAATAACTGGACTAAGAAATAACTTATTAATTGAAACCAAATCAATACATGTCAACTTTACAAATTAAAATAAAAACTGGATTCCCGTGGTTTTTAATTAAAACCAAATTTTCATAAGCAAATACCACTAAATGCATTGACATAACCCTCGATGCGGAGCTATGATGGAACGAGCACATCAAGAAGAAAACGAAGAATGCAACATCAAATAAAAGAAAAAAAACTGGCTCATGAGTAGAAATTCTGAGCACACATTACATAACAAATTGCTTCTGTGCCGGCGAATGCTAAAACCATAGTATGAACCTGTGGTAACCAACTTTCGTGCGAAGCTGCGTGAAGAAGACCAATGCACAAATGATACAATGTTTCCAAAATAAAGTGCTGTGGAGTATTGTCAATGCTCCATTAGAAACAACAACTTTCAAAGGCACTCAAAGATATGTCATCGAGGAATAGAGAAAAGCATAAGAAAATACGTACCGCGATTATTTTGGCGTGAAAATGCAGACGTAAGTGGTATGTTGAACATCGCCGGAGTGAGAAGACTCAAAAGGCAGAAACCGCTGTAGCTGAGCAGTTATAATTATATGAGTAACCAATAGATTTTCATAATCAGCCGAGAAACTAATTTAAATTACTAGATGATATATGAATCAGTTATAATAATCAATAAATAAAAAAATATGTTATCGACCAAATGGCACAGTGGTTAAAGCTTTAGTATTCAGTTAAGCTCAACTATAATCCTCCCCCTCAGTACTACAGACTGGTATGGAGCTATGCAATGAGCAGATAGTTCTACGACAATCAGGCCTATAGCCGTACGTCCTCGAATTGGCTGGCAACGGCGTAAGGTAGGCCATGAAAAACGAACCGCAAAAGAATTGGGAGTGCTTCGGCTCCAGAATATTATACAAAAGACTCCAGAATATTATAATATATTAAATAAAAGAAAAAGAAAAAATATTGTCAAAAATTCAACAGTAGTTAAAACGAAAACAAAATGTTTTTAATACGTAGCAGGCTCCTCGGCCTCGCAATAACTAAACATTTGAAGTTGTTTTGCTAATTCGTCTTGTTGTTACCGCATTTAAAAATATTATTGAAAAGCCTTTGTTTCATGGTAGTCTTAGGAGAAATTATTTCAGAGAGAATTTAAACTGTGTAGTTTTTTAACAATTTATTGAAGGAGGGTTTAACCCTTTACTCTTTGATTTTAACGTTAACTAATATCCCCTTGACATGGAAAGAATTTTGGAACCCAATAAATTCCTTAGTATACCTTTAAATTATGCCTGAAAAGTTTTTATAATTTGAATGGTCCAAACTGACAAAAAGCTATTGAGAATTGTTATAAAGGAGCTTGATATAAATGTGTAATTTTACGGAAATGTACTTATTTCAAATTTGCTTAACTTTGGCTACAGATAGACATGGAAAAACTTTAAAGAGTAAAAATATATTCCACTGCATTGCTGCGCCTGCGTTGCATAATTTTTAATAAAAAATGTTAATCCTATAAATTAAATATTTTTCTCCGTTTAATTTTGCAACTAAAACAAACATTTAGATGAACTGAAATTATATTCCCACGCAAAGTAAATTTTATATGTAATAAATCTCGTTCAATTAAAGTAAACAAAAAACAACAGAAACATATTTCACACGGAACACATTATTAGTGTCATCTAAATGGCATTCAAAGAATTTCTAAATATTGATTCGTTCAAAAACATGTGGAATTTTAATCTCTGCCAATAAATTTATTTTCGTCCAATTTTTTCCGACGCATGTCAAATAAAATGTATAGTTTTATCTTACCAAATTCAAAGTGTAATTTATATTTGTACATAAAATGTTCATTTGATACATCTCTCGTCTCGGTTGTCTGTCATTTAAACCGCAGAAACATTTCGATTGATCATAAATTTCTCAATTCGAATTGTCAAACTAACATTATGCCAATTTTAATTTAATACAATTTTTAGTGGTACTGTAATTTTCTTGTATTATATAAAAAACGTTCATTATGGCAGTTGGACTGTATTTTAACAATGTGTCGTATCTCGTACCATATTTGGATTGTAATGATAGATATGTTCACGAGTACAAGCAACTTCTAATCTAATCCGTCGCATAATGAACACAATAAAATAAAAATAATGTTCTTACTTTCAATTCGCCAACCAAAGTCAAATGAATTTAAATTTGAACAAGATATTATGAATTTTTATGCGAGAGCACACATTAATTGATCCTCGATCTTTTGTAATTTAAATTTAAAAAATAATAAAATAAACATAATCAAAACGATATAAAATGAAAAATAATAATATTAAAATTATATTTTTAGACATTCTCTTAACACTACTCTATATAATGTTATATTTGAGTATTGTATAATAACGCGACATGTCTACATCTGTTAATTATTATATAAATAATCTATTTTGGCTAAAACATTTGCCAAAGTGGCTTAAGTTGTAAAAAAAATTTAAGTTCAAAAACCTTTAGTCTACGTTATTCTGTAGAGATGCGTGTGTGCACGTGGAATTGACACAACCACACAAGGGACTGCATTTTATTTCAACCGAACTGCATTGCTATCCCACCTGTAAATTCCTTATACCAACGAATTAAACTTTTAAGAAAATATACAATTACATATTTTTAAAAACGTTTTCTTGGAAATTAACTCAAAAAGCCATAGCACAATGAAATGAAAGTTGCAGTACGCACGAACCATAATAATGGATACAATTTCACAAATGAAAAGATATTTGTGGCAGATACCAAGAGTTCCAGTAAATTATAACCTTTTCGTATTAATAGCATTTTAATATTTAGAAAACAAGCCCCAGTTCACCGAACTACTGTGTAAAAAATAAACACTTATAAATTACCATATTTTTATTTATCTGAACTATATTTATACGAGTATATTGAGTATGAAAGCAGGGAGAATGAATCTTGCTTTAATTGACGCTATCCAATTATAATTTAAAATTAAAATTATTTTTGATTTAATTAATTTTTATTTTATTTAGTTATTCTTATAAATAAATGTACAATGAATGTACAAATAATTTATACACATATTTTTTCACCTTCACTGCGATCAAGGTTATAGTTTTTAAAATCTTGTTTTATTTTTGGTTTTATTAAAGGTTTAAGAAAATAAATATGTACAATCGAACTTTAAAAGAGAACAAGCATCGTAAATACAAACAATAAGTTTAGCGAGGCTTCAGTATACGATCGAATTATAAATATTTTGTTTGTGTGCTTTAAATAAATTTACGCTTGTGATTCGCTCTGTATTTGTTCAATATCGCGTCCACAGTTCCAAAGTGTTTTCGAGTTTGTGTACTTTGAATTGTGTGTAGACAAGATATATACGTATGTATATTTCTGAGTTATATAAAAAAAATGTTTGAAGGTAAAAAAAATATTTAACCATGTGCTCTATATGCTTTTGATGTAACACGTGATAATGAAATATCTTTTTGAGGTTAAAGTGTTTATAAAAATTTTAATATGACATTGCTTAAATAATCCCTCTCTATTTAAAATATAATTTACGCAATTTTATGATGTAGTTATCGTATAGTGACACTAATTATTGAATGATAATTCGCATCGACACCCTATAGACACGTTTATTCAATGTTGAGGGACACTAAACAATATTTCATTCCAAATATAGAGAATAATTATCATCACTATGGATTTTATTATTATTTTGTTTCTATTCCACTTTTCAGACAGGTAATACAAATATATTGTCGCCTTATGAGTTAAAGATTTTGCTTTGTAAGTGTTGCTTCCCTAGCCGGTTTAGGTCTAGGCACTTTTAATCTAAACTAACGGGTGATTTTTTAAGAGCTTGAGAACTTTTTTTTAAAAAAAAACGCATAAAATTTGCAAAATCTCATCGGTTCTTTATTTGAAACGTTAGATTGGTCCATGACATTTACTTTTTGAAGATAATTTCATTTAAATGTTGACCGCGGCTGCGTCTTAGGTGGTCCATTCGGAAAGTCCAATTTTGGGCAACTTTTTCGAGCATTTCGGCCGGAATAGCCCGAATTTCTTCGGAAATGTTGTCTTCCAAAACTGGAATAGTTGCTGGCTTATTTCTGTAGACTTTAGACTTGACGTAGCCCCACAAAAAATAGTCTAAAGGCGTCAAATCGCATGATCTTGGTGCCCAACTTACCGGGCCATTTCTTGAGATGAATTGTTCTCCGAAGTTTTCCCTCAAAATGGCCATAGAATCGCGAGCTGTGTGGCATGTAGCGCCATCTTGTTGAAACCACATGTCAACTAAGTTCAGTTCTTCCATTTTTGGCAACAAAAAGTTTGTTAGCATCGAACGATAGCGATCGCCATTCACCGTAACGTTGCGTCCAACAGCATCTTTGAAAAAATACGGTCCAATGATTCCACCAGCGTACAAACCACACCAAACAGTGCATTTTTCGGGATGCATGGGCAGTTCTTGAACGGCTTCTGGTTGCTCTTCACTCCAAATGCGGCAATTTTGCTTATTTACGTAGCCATTCAACCAGAAATGAGCCTCATCGCTGAACAAAATTTGTCGATAAAAAAGCGGATTTTCTGCCAACTTTTCTAGGGCCCATTCACTGAAAATTCGACGTTGTGGCAGATCGTTCGGCTTCAGTTCTTGCAGGAGCTGTATTTTATACGGTTTTACACCAAGATCTTTGCGTAAAATCTTCCATGTCGTCGAATAACACAAACCCAATTGCTGCGAACGGCGACGAATCGACATTTCACGGTCTTCAGCAACACTCTCAGAAACAGACGCAATATTCTCTTCTGTACGCACTGTACGCATTCGTGTGGTTGGTTTAATGTCCAATAAAGTAAACTGAGTGCGAAACTTGGTCACAATCGCATTAATTGTTTGCTCACTTGGTCGATTATGTAGACCATAAATCGGACGTAAATCGCGAAACACTTTTCGAACCGAACACTGATTTTTGTAATATAATTCAATTATTTGCAAGCGTTGCTCGTTAGTAAGTCTATTCATTATGAAATGTCAAAGCATACTGAGCATCTTTCTCTTTGACACCTTGTCTGAAATCCCGCGTGATCTGTCAAATACTAATGCATGAAAATCCTAACCACAAAAAAATCACCCTTTAGTTTTGGTCTGGCGTACTGATGAAAAATGTTTCATGTACTTATACTATTTCTTTAGATGTGCCCCCATTGCCTTTCCCCCCATTTCCTTTCCTCAGAGATCTACCAGAATAGCGCTGTAGAAGCTCTCGTTTAGTGGAAAAATATAACATTTCGGGTTTTCATTAAAAATTTAATACTTTAAATAACAAAAAATTGCCTTTTAAGTTGCGATTTCTTCATGTTAATAAACATGAACAAGTGTGTACACAACCAAGTGTGTACACAACCTATTTTCTATATTTCGATCAACGTATCATGAAAAATAATTTATAAATAAATAAAATTAACCAATCAAGTAGCAAACGACACGAAGAAACTTCGAACACAATTTTAAATTACGTAATATTGGGGCACAAATAAGTTTTGAGGGATTTACAAAAGATGGCCTTACTAGTATTAAATCGCATCGAGCCATCTTGTAACTTTATTCATGTTAAAGCGTCACCATTGTCCATTAAAACCGACCAAACGGCACAGTCGTTAAAGCTTTGGCACTTGTATCGGGAGGTACCGCGTTCGAATCTCGATAAGGGGAGGATGCAGAAGGGAATTTCCATCGACAGATTACGATCTGTGATGAAATTCAACATAACTATGACTCCCTGTCGGAGTGCAAAACTCATGGACCGACCCATCTTCCACGCCAGTATAGGCTGGCATGGAACTATGGAATGTGCAGATGGTGATAAAATCGGACCTATAGCCGTACATCCTCAATTTTGGAGGCAACTGCGTAGGATAAGTTGGGAGTGCTTTGATCCCAGGACAGATTGCAAAGTTTAAATTATAAAAAAAAATTTATACTAAAAATCAGTATGTGTCATTTCACTGAAGTGTAAACAACATATTTTTTGTGCTCTAACCATGTCAACCTTTGTGCCAACAAAACACAATTAGTGAGAAGCGCCATTGTTTTAATTTGAAGAAAATTGCAGCTGATGGATATCGATTGCTGTGTGAAGCATATGGGGAACATGCTCCCCATATGCTTAAACAAATAAAAACATGTGAGTACTCGTTCCGCCGTTTTAAAAGTAGTGATTTTGACACCAGTACCGAAAGGAACGCAAAAGGAGACCAGTAAAGTTTGAAGACGCTGCGGTGGAGGCGTTATTGGACCAAGATTCAAGCCAAACTCAAGAGGAGCTCGCTTTGGGAGTGACTGAACAAGCGATTCAAAACCGTCTCAAGGCCAGAGTATAGTGCAGAAACAAGGAAATTGGATTCCGTATGAACTCAAGCTAAGAGACGTCGAACGCCGTTTTTTCACGTGCGAACAACTGATCCAAACACAAAATTGGAAGGGTTTTTTGCATCGACAACCCAAAACACATAAAATCGTGGGGTAAGCCCGGTCATGCATCAACTTCAACCGTCAAACCGAATGTTCATGGTAAGAAGCTAATGCTGTGCATCTGGTGGGACCAGTTCGGAGTGATCTACTATGAGCTACTCCAGCCTAACGAAACTATCACTGGATAAGGTTATCAACAACAATTGATGCAATTAAGCCGAGCACTAAAACTCAAACGCCTACAATATGCCAAAAGACATAACAAAGTGATTTTTCAGCACGACAACGCTCGACCACATATTACAAGAGTGGTCAAGGAAACTTTGGAGGCGCTTCAATGGGATGTTCTATCCCACCCACCATATCCACCAGACATTGCTCCTTCCAACTACCACTTGTTCCGATCGATGACTCATGACTCATCTCTCTCAACTCACTTATTCCTTTCTCAATCTTTGCAACAAAAAATAATTTTAAATAAACGACAGGTGGAGGCTTTTGCACCTTGTTTGATTAAATCATTTCATAATATCTTTTTCAAAACAAGCTACAGTCAAATCGAGAGATGGTTCAGATTCGAGTAAAGTTAGACAATTTTCAATGAAACATTATTAGAATCACTGACCTTTTAAGCAGTCTACCCTTCTTATCCAATGTATATGGGGCAATCGTTACAGTATGTTTTATTCACACAGGCAGCTCGAGAGGATTACAACAATTTCTATCTGAAAGATATGTACAACGCGCGACACCAGCTAAACCACCACTAACTGATCAAATTTTCAACGCAAACATAAGATGAAACATTATGTTCTCACCCATATGTTACAGTAACAATCACACTTTCCCGAAAGAGTGCCTTATGGCAATCGGGCCAGAGGATATGGAAGTGTTTTGAATTTTACTTACTTCCATCTACGAGTAGATTCGAAGGTGTCCAATATCACTGCCTTCCAGAGAATGCCTATTAATTGCCACATTCTAGTATTTGTAAAAGTGATACACCTCTTAATCCAGAGATCCAAGACAATCTCGTCGTAAAAGTATTTATGGTATACATGGCCTTCCCAAATCCTAAGGAAACTACTCTATGTGCAGCAACAACAGATTGTATGAATCAACTCAGTTTAAATTGAATGTAAATTTTAAAAATTTTCTTCGTTTTCTTAAGACTTTACGGTGAATTCAGTGTCAGCAATATTGATTAAACACAATTTCTAAAGTTTCAAAACACACAAGTATTATTGCGTCTCAGATTGTAAACGCCTAGTTTTATACAATATTTCGATTTCCACTTTGTAACGACGCCAGCGTCGGCTGACGACGTTACCTGTGTAACGCCTCCTTAAGTGAGGCGAAAATTTCCCATTTTTTGTTAATTTTGTTGACTAGTACTTCTTAGTTTCATAATTTTGTTTCGCCACCTGCCTATTAATGATCCATCGTGTCAAACACAAATGGTACAAATAGCAGAACTTTGACCTAGTCGTTGATCATTATGTTTGTTTTTTTTGGTTGATGGTTAACCACAATAAAACAGTTTCGGAAAAAATAATGTCAAATGTGGCGGCGTCCGATACATTATACAATATAAGAATCCCTGTAGACTTAGAAGTTATAAATATTAAATGGACGAAAATAAATATAAATTGCTAATTTAAATACAGTGAAGAATAAAGTCACTCTCATTGTATCGAAACAATCGGCCAACCGTGCAAAGCAAAAGTTGGACTTCTAAACGCTGACAAAATGCCATCGCAAAGTCCAAAATCGATGCTTGGTTCGCGCAAGGAGTTTGTCGTAACTGACGACTATGTGGTGACTATCAGGCATTATTCTAATAACAAACCCCGACCGTTATTCAATTCTATTTGTTACCGATTTCATACATCAACTTGAGTCACGTAGCAAAATCACGAAAATCGATTTAGTTCGAGCTTATTACCAGGTCCCAGTTGAACAGCAAGACAAAGAGAAAACAGCAATAATAACATCTTTTGGTTTGTTTGAATTTCCCCGATGACGTTCGAGTTACGAAACGCTGCTCAAACATTCCAACGGTTAATCAATTTCTTGCTTCGGGACTTTGCATTTCATTTTCCTTACATCGACGATCTTTTAATCGCGTCGAAAAGCATAGAAGAATTCATTAAACGCGTACACATTGTCTACTAATGATTAAGCGATGCGGGTGGTGATACATTTATGCAACGGCAAATTCGCAAAATACGAAATATCATTCTCGGTTTCCAAATATCTACAAACGGCATATCGCCTGATAAAGAGATAATGGAATCTATTAAACAATTTTCAAGACCAGCGGTCATCGACAGACTCCTTCGATTTTTCGGCATAGATAATTATGTTATCTGATAACAAACGCTAAATTTGCAGTAACATACAAAAAAAAGGTTGACAACCACGAGAGTTTATTTTATTATCGAAGTACAAACAGTTGAATTTTGCGTTACGCCGACACTTGAACAAGGCTTCACCAAGGCAACGCCGATATTTAGAATTTATCGCGCAATACACATCGGATGTATGACACATTTCAAGAGACTGCAACATCCTAGCAGATATCTTTCCACGCATCAAACAGGTCGAAATCACGCCTCAATCATTGGCGCACGTAACTCAATACAACTTTGATCTTTCAAAAATTTTCCGTTTTTTTATCTGACACAAATATGTTTGCGCCCTATCATTCCGTAGATAAATCTACGAATTATGTCATGACGTTTCTCATCCCGGTAGTAGAGCAACAGCAAAACGAATTGGTAAAAAGTTTATTTGGCGCGCAATGATCAAGAAAATGCGGTCTTGTACCAAAAACTCCATATCATATCAAAAGTGCAAAGTACTAAAGCAGCTAAACAGTTTAATCATAGAAGACACCGTATCCCCAAAGGCGGAATTATGTGCGAAGCGAACAAGCAATCGACACGGGCATGTATCTCGTGTACGGATATAATTTGACACTACCCGCGAATTTCACGGCACCAAGCAAGTATATATCAGTCACTTCAGCTCTCATGTCTGCATGTCAAGGAACAAGTATTTGAAAAAATAAAAATTAATATCAACTAATCTCTTAATATAGACGACTAGTCTATTCTGAAAATAAAAAAAAAGTTTTGTGCTTAATCAAGAGACTATCACATATCCACGCGGACAGCAAAAAGTGAGCTTCATCTCCAGGTTATTCATCGAAAGTACCTTCAGAACCAACAGATTTCAAACGAAACGTTTACTCTCATTACAAAAAGAAAGTTCAAGTTACGGAAAATATTCGTCCTATTTCCAGACATTAAAGAGGTCTGAGATCTTCGGTGCTTTGTGTAACAAATATCTAACAATTGATTGTGAGAACAGATATGCCGCAACAAAATTCAAAGCATCAATCCAATTTGCAATGAACGGAAATCTTTAACCCCTTGGCATACAATGAGATCTGTGAGACGTCATCCATTTCATGTGCCATTGTAGACTTTGACGTCCTCGAGGTGTCAAGAACTGTCTCCGGCGGACGCCGAAAATCGTGCATCGATTCTGGTTTATTTAAAATGTTCAACAGGGTCTCCTCTCCTTCCTCCGGAACAGTACCGATAACAAAATCGCATCGGCAAACCAGTAAATCAGAAAGAAGTAGTCATTATTAGTATAACAGTGATCCCGCAAGACGAATGCCAGATTATATATTTGACTTGATATGGTATCATTTGATAAGAGACGTACAGGCCAACCATAATGGCTATCCTAGGTTTTATAAGGCACATTCCTGGAGTAAGCGTAATCCAATATCAATGTATCATACCTTACAAAATTATTAATTTATTATTTTATAATCTTACTGTCCATTAACATTATACGGACGCATCAAATTGCATTTCGTTTACGTCAAGGGGTTAATTAACACATTACACTTTTACATCAGCGTCATGAATGAAATGCAGTGCGTCCAAGTACAACTGATGAGCAAAAAACAGTTTACTAAGGCTAATTAACTTTACAATGCATGAACCATACAAACTACATTCTCTACTTTGTATCTTGTATGTAATATGTGCGATGCTTAATTACCATAAGTACAGACTTATGTGTGGTCCTTTCTATAAATCAAATATGCTCTACTCTAGCTATATTATAGTACAAAAATCATGAAAACTTCAAATCTCAATCCATATGGCTGTCATTATTTTTTGCAATATTTTACATTCATCAGACCACACACTGACACATGGGTTCACATGATTTATAATGATTGTTTTTACCGAGAAAATGAATATAAACATTCCGTTAAGAAAACTAAAATGTTTAAAATCTTATTAAATTTCCCAAAAATACCTTTCCGTGATATAAATAACTCGAAAGCATAAGTTTCACCTTATTGTTTATCTCAATGAAATATCAGTAAACCGTTGTAGGTACATATTACAAACAGGGCAACATCTCAACAATGAAACTATCGAACACGATATACGAGTATGTATAGTAGATATGCAATATGCATACATAAAATTCGTGAATATTTATTTATTTAATACAAAATTTATAATTTTATCATTATACATTGTCTATAAATAATACACAAAGCATATAATTATTTAAAAAATGTTTATCATACTTTTATCGATTTATTAGTTATATGTTGAATTTATAAGATCCAAGATAATAATCCACAGACATAAAAAATATGTAGATTTATGTGTATAAAAAACGAAACTACCTTGAAGAACTACATACACCGTCGAAATACGTAATCATATAAAAAATCTATTGTTGAATTGATTTATATTTTTTCGAATCATAATACCAAAGTCTAAAAATAACATGAATAATAACAATAAATCGCCTACAATTCAAAATACAATTTTTTCTTCAATAGTTTAGAGCAAAACTAAAATGTAATTAATCACACCTTATTGAAAGATTTCAATCATTTTATTTCTAAAGATCATCATTTATCTCCAAACGCGATATAAATACTAATACAACACTAATGATTCTTTTAACACATTACCCCCAAAAAAAACTAATAAGTAATTAAAATAAATGATCATTTTATAAAATATTATGTAGTTTTAACCTAAACTATCCATCAATTTCAACATAACTTACAACAAACATTTTTGACTACAAATAACTTACATTCCATTTTTATATTACGGTTAAGCCAGTCAATTAACATCTTGAATACATACAAAAAATCTACCGCACAAATTTTTCAGTTTCCGCGATTTAAATTTGTACAACAAAAATGATCTCCCTATTATTATTATTATTGTATGTAAAAAGATCGTGATCGTTAATTTTTTTTTTATATATTTAATTTAAAAATAGATAAAATAAAATAACATTTATCTTAAAAATTAAGTAATTTTCTGTGTAAATAACAAATGATACGAGTATTAATAATAATGGTAATAGTAATCATAATAATAATATTGATTAAGAAAATGATTTTTGTTTATTTATTTGATCGCGATATATTGTAGCACGATCACGCCAAGGTATTTAGATCAATAATATAGATAGCTTTGGAGAGGTGTGATGAGATACAACGATGTGGTTTAATATGAGCATTTTAATTTGTATATTTCAATTTGCGTTGCATACTTAGCTATTATGTACTCGAAATTATAAAAGTGTGTTAGAATCGTTATTTTGAATAATTGATCATGGTTTACAAAACAATCGCTTAATCTGATCGACATCGACGATAGAAAATTATCTGTGATATAAATCTTCTGGTATTTAAATGTTGTAAAAAAAATGATTAAAGATATATTATTTGAATACCATTGTTGAGTCCGGCGTAGTGAATGAGATGGTAAATAATACTGGTACCGCAATTGATTACAAATTTTGTTTATGTAAACGACTGACAAAGTCGTTAGTAGGCGTTTATTTTGCATACAATTGTATGTAATTGCGCATTAGTCATAAGTGGAGCCATCGGTTCTGCGAGGCAGGCTACTAAACAATTCATGTAAACACTTAAAATCTCTCATTAAACACGATAATTCACCTAAACCAATAAGTATCCGAAATTATTGCACAGACTGTTTATTAAATGTTCGTGATGGTTCTATAAAGAAGGGTTCCAGAAAAATTTCAATTTGAGCAGATTAAAGCAATTTTTTTACCGATTAGGACGAAACACGATTGTATGATAAAAATAAAATTCGAAATGACCAATTTGAAGGCACGCGTTTGTATCAAAACTAATTTTAAATGATCAAAGTTAGATTTTAATATGAAGTTCGGTTTTGATTCTGAAACCTGGTTTCATTCGAATGAAACTAAACCGTTTGCACTGGAAGTAGTTTTGGAAGATGGAAATAAATTTCTTAAAAGAGTCTCAGAAATAATTCCGTAAAATTACTAGTAATTGTTTCTTATTTATTTGTCATGTAAAATTATAATTAGAAAAAATTCAACACATCATAAGTGCCTTTTGGTTATAGAACAACATGCATTTCTGCTTAAAGATAGTTTATAACTATATTTACCAAATTTGTTATAAATTCATTTATAAAGAACAAATAGAGATAATACTAAATTAGGGAATAAATTAATAATTTATTATATACAGGCTGTCTCGTAACTGACTAACACGGCTCGTACCGTTGGATCCTTGTCGAAAGTGAAAGTGACTTTATATGTAACACTGCAGACTAGCATGAATAATGATTATGAATACAAATTCAATAGAATAAACATAAATCATAATGTTACCAAAAGTTATTGCTTTATTGGCAAGAGTAAACGGGTTTCATGCTCTATTTTGCGAATAACTCTAGCAATAATAAAAAATTGTTTTTATTGGCTTGTGGCTCTTTTTTTAAAAATAAAAATAATTATATATGTACTGAGCTTTCGATGTCAATTCGACATCATTTCCAAAGCTAATGAAAATTTATTAAACAAAATTTCTCGATTAAAAATATACAAAGCCTATACAGTAAATTTTATATAAATACAAAAAGAATAGAAGGTATAATTAAAATGTTATATAAAATATGATTTGAATTTGTAAAATAAAAAATGTAAATATAAGAAATAAATTTTGAAATTTTGAAAATTAAAATCGCAATAAGGAAGACAAAAAACAAATAAAACAAAATAATTATAAGCATTTCCGATATAATTGCAATCATTATTAATATTTATAGAATTAGTACTAGATTTAATCTAGTAAAGCTTGTAAAGCATTTCCAAAATTAATCTCTTTCTAAAATTTCGTTCTTTATCAAGTATCTTGACATTATCTAAATTAATTACATGTCTTGAATTTTTTAAATGTGTTGTAAGTGAATTTGTTGTAAGTGTTGTAGTTGAATATGGAAATCAAACTGTTCAAAAAATGAAAAAATTCACGAATGAAAAATTAAAATTGGCAAAATTAATTATTAAGCAGCATTTCTTACTCAAATGCAGAAAAGAAAAAGTGTATCCAAAAAATAGAAAATTAAAAAACGTTTTCAATATAAATAACGAAGTGTTTACTCGACTTCAAGGTAAATTTATTTTTGGTGTAATGAATGAAGAAATTAATACAACAATTAAAGCAATAAAAAGTACGAAAATTATTTTGGCGTCCATTCATCACAATTTAGAAGATATACTTCCATCTAACATTATTGAAGAATTTGTTCTACAAGCAGAATCTACTTTTATTTTTCATTTTAATGAGATTAAGGTAAGACAAATATCTAAATTAGACAATATTTTGGTAAATAGTGTAAATCTGATATTTGATAGTTCTGTTAGTAATAGTGAAAAATGGTTAGTAAACCTTTCAAATATTGATCTTCCAAACAAAGTAAAATTTATTTTAAGTTTAGGGAATAAATTTTGTCCACCTCCTATTAATAATTACATTCCATTCTTTAAAAATATTTCAAGTGTTGAAAGTGCAATTTTTGGTTTTCCGGAAAATCACCGTGCTGAAATTCGTAATCGTTTTATAAATATATTGACAAATTTTAAAAATAGTTCTTCATCACAGAGTCTTTCACCCATTGAAAAACGTATTTTGTCATACGTAAAACAAACTAAAACGTTTTTATGTAATAACCCTGACATTTTAGTGACAAGGGCAGATAAAGGCAATCTGACAGTAGTGACAACACGTATTGATTATATTCGGAAAATAAATGTTTTACTAAGTGATGAGACCACATATAGACAACTATTGAAAAATAATTCGACACCAATCCAAACTACAATAAATTCTTTAGTAAAAAATTGGCACAATGCAGGTAAGATTGATGATTTGACAAAGAAAAAATTAACAAGTTATACTCCAATTGTACCTAAATTATATGGTTTGTCAAAAATTCATAAACCTGATATACCATACAGACCTATCGTGAACTCTATAGATGGTCCCACATACAGTTTATCGGCATTTTTAGGTAATATAATTAAATTCAGTGTAGGTAAAACTACTTCCTTTGTTCTAAATTCCGAAGATTTCAAACAAAAAATTCGAAACGTTACTATACCTCCAAATTTTATAATAATTTCTTTAGATCTAATTTCATTATTTACAAATGTAGATAGTCATTTAATTTTAGACATTATTAGCAAAAATTGGAGAAGCATTAAAAGAACGCAAAATCTAAATTAACGAAAGTCCAATTTCTTGAAGGTTTAGGCATTGTTTTAAATAATTCGGAATTTTCTTTTAACAATATTAATTATAAACAAATGTTTGGTTCTCCAATGGGTTTTCCCATAAGTCCGATTTTAGCTAATTTATTAATGGAAAATTTAGAGAGTTTAGCTTTGGAGTCGTTAGATTTTCAGCTTTTATTTTATTATCGGTATGTTGTTGATGATATTATTACCGCTATACCTGAAAATAAAATTGATAAATTTTTAAATAGTTTTAATAAAATATACAGTCGAATAAAATTTACTTTAGAAAAGGAAATTAATAACAAAATTGCTTTTTTAGATTTACTTTTGATTCACGAACCTGATGGCAAAATTTCTTTCGATTGGTATCATAAAGATAGTTGGTCTGGTAGATATCTAAATTTTCATTCTTGGCTTCCAACTTCTTATAAAATTAATACAGTAAATATTCTGGCTCAAAAAATAATTAAACTTTCAGACAAAAAATTCCATAATAAAAATTTCAAAATTTTGAAAGAAACACTTTTAAATAACCATTATCCGGCTAAATTAATTAATAAAAGTTTTTGGAAACAAAAAAATTTTGTTAGAAATTCTAATATTTTGGTTATTAATAATGTCCAAAATTATTTATCCATTCCATATATTAAATATTTGTATGAAAAAATTAAACACTTGTTTAAAAATTATAATTTCAAAATTGTTGGTAACTCATCGATCAGTTTAAAAGATTCAATTTTTTCGAAACTTAAAGATCCAATACCGTTTAAAAAGCAATGGAATTTAATTTACAAAGTCAAATGTGTTTGTAATGTTGTTTATGTTGGTCAAACCAAACAATTTTTAGAAAAAGGAGTTTATCAACATAAAAATGGCGTAAATAATGATAACGAACAAAGTACGAGTGCACTTACAACACATTTAAAAAATATAAGACATGTAATTAATTTAGATAATGTCAAGATACTTGATAAAGAACGAAATTTTAGAAAGAGATCAATTTTGGAAATGCTTTACATTAAATCTAGTACTAATTCTATAAATATTAATAATGATTGCAATTATATCGGAAATGCTTATAATTATTTTGTCTAATTTGTTTTTTGTCTTCCTTATTGTGATTTTAATTTTCAAAATTTCAAAATTTATTTCTTATATTTAATTTTTTATTTTACAAATTCAAATCATATTTTATATAACATTTTAATTATACCTTCTATTCTTTTTGTATTTATATAAAATTTACTGTATAGGCTTTGTATATTTTTAATCGAGAAATTTTGTTTAATAAATTTTCATTAGCTTTGAAAATGATGTCGAATTGACATCAAAAGCTCAGTATATAATTATTTTTATTTTTAAAAAAAGAGCCACAAGCCAATAAAAACAATTTATTATAATTATTGGCCAATAAATATTTTCTAACTCTAGCAATGCCGTTTTTTTTGCCTAGCTGTTATTTCTATAAAAAATATAAGATAGTTACAAAACGACATAAAAAATTTAGGAAAAAACTAGTTTAGTAGTCTCCTTATTAAAGAAAATGTTTCGGAGCGACGAATCAATTTTAACAAATATTTATATTACACTATTACAAGTTAAAAAATAAATTATAAATTGTTACTATGTATTACTATTCGGGTACTAGAAAAAAAAATTATGAAAATATACAAAAGAACAAAAAAACTATTAAGATTAATAATTTTTATTGATGTTTTATTGTTATTTGTTGATATTTGTTCACATCAATAAAATTCACAACAAAATGGTAAAATGTTCAATGTTGTGCTTAAGGGCATGGATCGTTTGAATCACTGCACGCCAGAAGAAGAAATTTAACGACGTCTAATCGCTGATTACACTGTTACCGAATTTAGTGCACTAAAGATGGATTGGTTGATGGGTGGTGTGGCATATCAAGTGCTGACACTAAAGTTTGTACAAGTTCAACTCTTTAATTTCTCACAACAAATAATCGGTTATCATTATTATGTAGCGCTACTGGATGTATGTTACAATTACGAGGCGTAAGTTCATTCAGTTCATTTAGAGCCTCGAAGATATATAACACCGAACCAAGAAGTTCAAAGGCAAATCAATGAACCCATTAATTTTAGTAATCTCGAAACAAGGTACTAGAAAATGATCAAACCAACAGCATCAATATTAAAAGAATTATTCAAAATTTATAAAATCATCGCCTTGTGAAATCATCGCCAATTTGATTTGAAAATTTCATAGTACTAAACATGTTCCTGGATTTGATTTGACTCAACATGTTCCCAACTGTTTGGTGCCTTGAAAGCGCCCAATGTGGTAATCAGGCCATTAATCAACATACAACATACAAAATTGCCAAACGGTTGAGTAAAATTAGAATTTTGTTGAGCCTCTTTTAATTCCAGCACGCTGGAATCCTCGAACGATGGCATGAAATTGACTAAATCCATGGTTTTGGCAAAATTTATCTTATCGCATTCTTCTTTTAAAATAAGTTTGAATTGTGCATTTGTGGTGAACTAATATTTGTAAACCGTTTTATATTATTTTGCTACAAATGCGCTAAAGGGCTCAGGTTTGAACATATTCATGCAAGATATCTAACTAATCCAAATCAATCAAACCATTGACGTTTTAATGTTGGTGATAAACACCCTGAATAACTCAAAATGACAGCATATAATCATTTATTTTGTAGATTAAATAAGTTATCTATGTCAATTGAAAACTATTTAGAAGAATTCAATTCAATACAGTACCCCAGGACTCATTATACATATGTATATTACGCTGTTGTCAATTTATTTATTTATAAACGTTCGCCGTTAGGCCATGCCTAACTTTGATCATATTATAAAAATTTGGCTATAAACACAGAAATTCAACTTATTTAGAGAGACGTGTCATTTTCAAAAAAGTGATAATTTGAACCGAAAGAAGAATTTCGAAATTTATAAAAACTAGAACAATCCAAATTTATTAAATAGCTATAATCATCGAACTCGACCTAAATCGGTAAACGATAACGAAGTTTCAAATAAATTAAACAAAACAAAATTGAGAATGGGTTAGTTCCACTGAAATTCGTTATTTTCTAGAACCATATTTGGAACTCTTACAGAAACTACGGTTTTATTAGGCAATCCAAGTTGCTGCTGTGAAATCGCATGGTTTCCAGTACTCTTATCTTCTTAGATGTTGTCATCGTTTTCTATCCACTTTCACCATAACATCTAATTATCGTCCCATACCGTAGAGAAATTGCTTAGGTATTCAAATTGTTCAAATTGTATGGAAATTGGCCAATTTACAGCATGATACATCCGAGTCTCATATTAGAATTCCGTTTTTATCCGCTAAACTGCACTTTATCCAAATACAAATAAATATAGCAACAATAGCTCAAGGTCTTACCTGAGGACACCGTTGATAACATTTTACGAAATTGTCGTTTTAATTGAGTTGTTTTTTATAACTTTTGTTTTCAGGCAATTGTATATCAGAGTATAGCGCTAAGTATAATGTAGTTTAGAAATCCGACTAATATTGGCCGGTATAGTTTCTTTGTAGTTAAGTTATTTCTTCTAATATTTTCTTCGAGCAAAAGCTGTTTCTCTCCAACATAATATGCGGTAGTAACTTACAATTTGAAAATCTGATATATTGCGACAGTTCGTTCAGACAGGTTTAAATTTCTTAAGACTATACTAACGCTGCAACTTCTGACTGAGATTTTCATATTTTGTGATACCTAACATGTAGCCCACCTGTCAAATCGTTCTTGAAATATTAAGAAGCAATGGCATAGTTGCGCTGCAAAATTTGAGGAAACGTCTTCTGTAGATCAGTCGAATCAATAGGTCGGCAGCGGGTCGTTTTTTTTAAACATTTATTTAATAAACATTTCGTTTAATCCATGCAGTTCGGTGAGTCTAACATATTTTTGGGAAGGCATTCCTGCCTGGTTTGGTATTAAGTGTTTAATTCGACAAGCGCTTAATATGAATATCACGATACTAAATTAATGCATATTAAATGAAGCCTAAGAGTAGTTGAAGGTATTTTTATCTACCGTTTAACGCTTGATCTTATGCTCGTAATTTTAAAAGCATTACCACATCACCGATTCAAAACCAGCCCGATAGTAATTATTTTAAGTGTCGTAAAATACTATATTTTAAGACCACAAGTACATGCCTGAATTAACAAACAGTTTAGCATATAGTAAGTGTTACTCGTTACTATTGCTTGGTGTGAAATAACGCCGGACTCGGATTTACTAATAAAATAATCTCAAGGTGAGATGTTTTCACTGCATAAGAAATATCGGAATAAATTAGAGACCACAAGATAAGCGTATCATTTATTGGCAAATCAGTTTTTAAAAACTAATGTCCGTCCATTAATAACTGTCAATGCTAAACAAACTCTTCTTCGTATATAATCATTTATTAGTGCAATTATCAGAACAGTGTCGGAAAAAATTTGTTTCAAACCAAAAACAGGCGATACCTTTAATAATGATCATTCACTAGCAAAATTAAATTAAATCAGATTTCTAGTAATATTTTAAAAAGCAATTATGAAGAATTGACAAACATCCACGGTACTGTCGGTTACGATGCGACAATGATATCAGCGATGTTTATTATATAGAGCCTTTCAGCACGTGGGAGTTAAATTAAATTTTTGTATTTCTAGTAAAAATGCATTCAATTTTATAACGGGTGATTTTTTAAGAGCTTGAGAACTTTTTTTTAAAAAAAAACGCATAAAATTTGCAAAATCTCATCGGTTCTTTATTTGAAATGTTAGATTGGTCCATGACATTTACTTTTTGAAGATAATTTCATTTAAATGTTGACCGCGGCTGCGTCTTAGGTGGTCCATTCGGAAAGTCCAATTTTGGGCAACTTTTTCGAGCATTTCGGCCGGAATAGCCCGAATTTCTTCGGAAATGTTGTCTTCCAAAACTGGAATAGTTGCTGGCTTATTTCTGTAGACTTTAGACTTGACGTAGCCCCACAAAAAATAGTCTAAAGGCGTCAAATCGCATGATCTTGGTGCCCAACTTACCGGGCCATTTCTTGAGATGAATTGTTCTCCGAAGTTTTCCCTCAAAATGGCCATAGAATCGCGAGCTGTGTGGCATGTAGCGCCATCTTGTTGAAACCACATGTCAACTAAGTTCAGTTCTTCCATTTTTGGCAACAAAAAGTTTGTTAGCATCGAACGATAGCGATCGCCATTCACCGTAACGTTGCGTCCAACAGCATCTTTGAAAAAATACGGTCCAATGATTCCACCAGCGTACAAACCACACCAAACAGTGCATTTTTCGGGATGCATGGGCAGTTCTTGAACGGCTTCTGGTTGCTCTTCACTCCAAATGCGGCAATTTTGCTTATTTACGTAGCCATTCAACCAGAAATGAGCCTCATCGCTGAACAAAATTTGTCGATAAAAAAGCGGATTTTCTGCCAACTTTTCTAGGGCCCATTCACTGAAAATTCGACGTTGTGGCAGATCGTTCGGCTTCAGTTCTTGCAGGAGCTGTATTTTATACGGTTTTACACCAAGATCTTTGCGTAAAATCTTCCATGTCGTCGAATAACACAAACCCAATTGCTGCGAACGGCGACGAATCGACATTTCACGGTCTTCAGCAACACTCTCAGAAACAGACGCAATATTCTCTTCTGTACGCACTGTACGCATTCGTGTGGTTGGTTTAATGTAGAGTCAATAAATATCAGTAAACTGAGTGCGAAACTTGGTCACAATCGCATTAATTGTTTGCTCACTTGGTCGATTATGTAGACCATAAATCGGACGTAAATCGCGAAACACTTTTCGAACCGAACACTGATTTTTGTAATATAATTCAATTATTTGCAAGCGTTGCTCGTTAGTAAGTCTATTCATTATGAAATGTCAAAGCATACTGAGCATCTTTCTCTTTGACACCTTGTCTGAAATCCCGCGTGATCTGTCAAATACTAATGCATGAAAATCCTAACCACAAAAAAATCACCCTTTATAACCACCTTCAGTAACTCTGAACTTTTTGTTTTCCGTTTGTTTCTGCGATCTGAACGTTAGAAAGGCTGTTTAGACCAAAAGCCGCTCATTACTCGTAGTAATGAAATTAAAACCTTCTGTTCTAGAGAGTCGTGGTTGCTTTAAAAATACTTGAATTGAAGTTCTCAATACTCAACGTCAACCTTCTTTCGCTTTGCTAGTTTTTTATAGCCATTATAAATTCACTATGGGGATGAATATGATATCTCATCCTGATCAGAAGAATATTTTTTGCGCCGATTAAGAATGGAGACAAATGTTGTACACAAAGATTGCGTTTGACCACTTCACGGTTTATTACAAGCTATAATTCAATAGTAGATTGTTTAAGAAGCAGAACAAAAGCACAACCATTTTTGTAGAATTATCATTGCATCGAATGTTTCTATAACAGGACCTCGGCGATAAATTTTCCCTTTTCATTTGACACTCTTATTGAACAATACAAATATAATAATAAAAGATCACCTTCCCAATTTTGGGAGCCTTAGTAAATTATTCGTGGTAGTCAGAACAAATTTTGATAATAAACCACTTCTTTTGGTAATTCGTCCCAAGCATCAATTTCATGTATGTAATCACAATCGTAAAATAGTTACCGTTATGCCCTTAATTATTTTTCCCGGACCAATATTCGTCCAAAATAAAACCTCAGACGAATTTCAACATACACAACAAAATCGATTAGATTCTTTAAGTTGTTATAGTCATATACATTTTATTTAAACTGTCATGATGTATCCGTAAAACAACAATTTCTGCTAACTTTTTTATTGTCTTAAAGAAATATTACACTCGAAAAATTTTAAAATACAATTCCTGTATTTCATATACATAAATACATACACAACAATATTAACAAAGTCTTAAAATGTATGAAAAAATACACAAGAGACAAGATACAATAAAAATATCTTTTCGACAAGTTAAATATTCGTAATTACAAAAGAACATTAAAGAAAGTTTTGCCGCCTTCCACCAAACGCACCGCACCACTCAAATCTCATAAACAATAATGCTTTTTGTTCTGAATATTCATGCACGAGCAAAAATTTTATGTAAAGCAAAATAAATCTCACGATCGCAGATTATGTTTTAAGTCAGTGTGCGCCAAGTAAAACATCATCCAATAACAATGGTGCGCGCACAACTTCGATGAAACATAAAATTGTCAACTGATTTACCTTGAGTAGATTTCTTGAATTTTTAATGATTTAAATTTTTTTTTGTAACCGAGTGTTCTGTCATCGATTTTTAAATGCACCTTGAATTTTATAGCCGAATTTAAATAAATTTTGGCTATATCGATTTACACCGTAAACTAAAAAGTCATAATTAAATGATAAAGTGCTACTTTCTTATAATTGTTATTGTTATGTAACGGGTTTTTTGTGCTATAAAGTTAATGAGGTCTGCTGTGGTTGTCTTATACTAATATCGCGATGAGACGTAGGGAAATTATCTTTCAGCAAAATTTGCATACTTGTTCACGACTGTATTTAAACGGAATTTACATTTTTAATTAATGGACAAATTTTCGATGCATTTTTTAAAGCACTTTGTTGTATATAAATAGGTTTTTAAACACCTTAGAACAAATAACTTATTCATGATGCCACACGAAAGTGATTAAACGATAATTAAATCAGTTTGGATTATGTACTAAGTTTGTATGTAGATAGATCATTGTATCCCAATGTGATAGTGATTATGTCATCGCAAGTCAGTGCATAGTTATGTGTGTTCAATACTAAAATCAGTCATATTAAACAATACAATAAAGTTGATAATTTGCGATCGTCAACACAATTAATTACAATTTGTTAAATTAAGCTTACTACAAGAAACAGACAAGACAAATTAGTTTACAATTTTCTTAGCGTTTTGAAGGCCTTGATCTCCAGAAGATAAGTATAATGCAAAATAAAAAATTATTGTTAATAACTACAGTGGATTTCGATGATTAGCAGTTAACACCTTTAAACGTGTTTAACATTAAATGTCAGAATATTAATAATATATTTATTCGCAATTTTTTTTAATTATATGAATTAACATTATGGTTGGTTATAATGCAATATTTACATAAGTAGTTTATGTTGTTTATAAGTAGTTATGAATTGCGATGATTGTTTATTTCGTATGTTAAATATTTACCATTATTTAACTAACACACATATCGCTTTGAAAGTGTGCCAAATAAATTATATGAACAAGGCTTTTAGATTATATAATCAATCATCAGTCATTGAGGGAATTGAGAACTGTTTGGTTTCATATTGTCAGATTTTGACATTTCGTGAGATAGATGAATCGGATAATAATATGAATTTGTATAAAACTTCAAATTTTCGAAGATTTTATTGGATACCAAAACAAATCCTGTATGTGAAGACCCATGCAATATTCTAAATAACATTTCGACAATTTACACTGGCGGTTTAGACTTTTTAGGATGCTGATTGCTGAATATTTAAATCCAAAAAGAATCAAAAATAATTGTTCTGTCTTGTGCTAACCTTCTTATATTATATTTTCGACTAACAAGTTACTAACTGTTGATTACTTAGGTGTCTGTAACCGGGTTGTTTCGGTCATATTTAACATGCCTATCCTACCCTTTTATCTTGTTAAATGTAATAAAGGTGTATGGCGGACCTGTCGTCATCCGGGAGTCTCGCTAAATTCATTGTAATTAATCAATCATGTGTATATATGTATGTGTATGTATGTTTGTATGTGTATGTGCCATATAAATATGTTTTTTATAAACTATTCAATTAACTATGGTTTCAGGAAATTCTATTCGAAGTTGTGAAGTTGCAGGAGGAGAGAATTAGATTAATAAATTTGTATACGATTTAGATAGCAGGAACATATTAATTTAGTGTTAGAGTTCAGGAAACCTGCTGATGCTTGTGAAATAATATTTCTTTGTATTTATAATTGCTGATTGTGTAGATTAGAATTATATTGTTATTGTGTTAGTAACTGTTGACTTTATCTAGGTGTATGTAACAGGGCCGATTCAATCAATCAATTTTGTTTCGGAATCCGAAAAATGAAAATTACAGAATTATTTGAGGCGAAAACGAACCAAAAACATCTTCCAGTTAGTCGATTTCGGCAAAATGATTATGCCATGTGTTGTGTCTGTATGTATTATGTTCCACATTCACTTAGACTCAAGCTGGCAACAAGCCGGCTTATCAGTAAAATCGTCATCTCAGCTTAAATTTTAGGAAAAACTACTAAGTTAATTTTGTTGCAATTTTAAATTATAATCTTTCGTAATCGAGTTTTTCGTAAATGATATGTGAAAATAATTACAGAAAACGAACATGCTCCTACGGAAACACCCACTTCAATCTTGAAATTTCGGAGAAAGGCTGAACAAAGATATTTCAACCTGATCAAACAATTTGTTAGCGGCTGTGGAGTGCTGAATTTTGGTTTAAACCACGTTTTTGTTCAAAATCGTCATATTCATTAACAAAAAAATGAGAAAGAAGCTGCCCATTCAAAGTAGTTTGTCAGGTTATTTTTATAGCTGTACTTCGATAAGTTCAAATCAAATTTATGTTCTGCAATGTTAAAAGATTTAGCCAATCTATTCGTTGGGTTATTGGCTCCATAGTTAGTGGAATGGTGTTCAAGGTCCAACAGTCGGTGATTACGTAACCTCCTTCTCGGAACATAAAGTGAAAGAATTTCAGTGGTGAATTTATAATGCCAGTAGTGCATTTCCTGTAAAAGTGGCATCCAACAGGATTCTTCCATTTTCTAGAGTGCAGAAATTATAATTCAGGCTGGATTTAGTCGTGCCACATTCTCATCAAAAGGTCATAATCCTAACTGCTCATATTATTGTAATCCCAACATAATCCTAATCGGTTTTCTTTAATAAAAACAAGATAAACTGTCTGCAAACTTTCAGTTCACTTAATGTGAGCAGACTAGTAAGGGCTCCAGACATTTTTGTATGTTCTACTTGTAACCTATCATACGCAAAAAACAGCGTAAAAATCTAGATAAATCGTAGAAGTCACCCGCCTTTCGTTTGACAAAGTGAAACATTGAATTGGCTTTACCAATAGTATTGTCAATGTGCCTGTAGAACCTAATAGTTGAAATGAACGTGAATCCTAAATCTGTTTTTTCATAAACTCTTTGCAATTTGATGTTGGATGTTGTAATTATTGATTATGGAATTTATTTTTCTGTGGAATGACATTATCTTGCATTTGATGATATTCCAGTACAATTAATTGCGGATTGTAACCGTGGTTGTAACCGTTCAGTATGGTTATGGATGGTATGACACATTTTATTGTCATCCGCGTACATTAGTATATTAGAATTACTTATGATATCCAATGTGGAATCCATGGGGAAATCCCGAATTAATTTTTATTACTTTGGATTTCCTATCTATAACTATCACTTATTGTATACACGGTCTGTTAAATGTCAGTTGAACCACTCAACGAATATAACTGAAAATCCGAATGTACAAAGACTGCTAAGTTCGCACACTTCTTTAAAATTGATGATGGTATATTGTTCAGGCCGCATCCATTACCAAAACATTTCAGTGCTGTCAGTACATGTTCATCAGTGACAACAAGAGGAATAATTGATAAGTTGTTAATATCATTAGTTTGCCTTAGATTAATATTTATACTTTTAGGTATATAAATTAATTGAAAAATATCAGCGAACATATCAGGTATTTCCTTGGCATTATCGCTACTGATATTATTATAAAACATATTGGCAGGGTGGCAGGGTATCCTTCAATCGCGCTTGGATCTAAAATATTTCCAAACCTGTTTTGTGTTGGATTTGATTTTTCTGGATACCAGTTTGTATCTAAACTGTATTTTGTTTGTAATTGGCGCTGCATGGCGCAGTCTATCATTGTATGGAATTTGATTTTTATCACCAAGTAGATATATTTTTTCATTTACTTAAGCTCGCCACCATCACCATTATTTTATACTCAGACCCGTATGTACTGGAGCATTACCTTGTTGGAAAATCCAGCTTTCTTCTTGATGTATGCATAAAAACGGTAACAGATGGGTTTTTAATACGCCAATGAACTCTACGCTGATCATTTTAGTGGATGGGAACGTTAAGGTAAGGTAATCTTTTCCCGCTGAACAGAAAGCCCCCAAACCATTATTGTCGTCTGACCCATCGAGATTAAGTTTTATTATCGAGAAAAATCACTTGTAAATGAACAATTGTTCGTTATGATAAAATCGGATAGTTTTCATAAAATCAAAAAAACAAGTAATTTTTTAATTACCTTTCACCAGTGACACGTGTTTGCCAAGTTTCAAACACCACCTGATTGCGCTTCGAGATACATTTAATTTAAGCTCGCTTTTCATGTGCAAGGCTTTTAAAATAATTACTCGCTGTTTTAACCAACCCACGATTTTTTCGTGAACGTATCTTATTTTTGGTTCTCCGGTTTTCTTTGTTTCGTAATTAACCAATTAAGATTGTAGTATATAGAAAATGTGATTTTATCATAGAGCATAGGTTAGGTTTCAGTGGTTGCTTACTGCACACTTAGGCCTATTTTTAGGCTCATTGTGATACCGCTCATTCACTCCACATCATTAACCCACCTACTTCACCTACTCACACAACTACAGTATACCACCTGCACATAGCAAGCTCCATGTTAACCTGTATATTGACATGGAAGGTGGGTCGGCGCGTGACACGGAATTCTGCACTCCATCAGAGGGTCTTAGTTGTATTTATTAGCAACACCGATCGTAATCGATGTTGAAAATAAAATTTATTTCTTAATTTCAATTCTTGCGTTTAATGGAGAGGCAAATATGAAAATTGCATACATTTTTATATATGCCTCTCTGTTGCAAAATAATGTTTCATTCACATTTTCTGTTCTTACAAAATATCTCTCTCTACGTCTTTTACTCTTTCAATTTACGTTAAAAGTTTCCGTCCGATGACGTTTGAAAAATGATTTACTTAGCCAATGAACAGAAGTTGGAGTTTAATTTATGCAATTCAATGATTTCTGAATATTTAGTATATACGAGTATGTATGGAAGTTCTTATAATTTTTTTAAATTCAAAATATGTTCAAGAAGCTTTAGAATTATTAACTAGTATAATAGTTACCAGTAAGTGTGACATGACCTTCAAAATTAATACAACACATAACAAAAAGTAGGATAAACAAAAGGATATCACAAAGCCTAAACATATTCAAACCCCATACTACCAAAAGACCTGATAACGATTATGGAGGAAGGCAGAATCTACTTAAATATACGTAAGTCCTGCTCTAACTCTCATTGACAGATACCTATATTCGTAAATATTCGTAAATTATAAAAAAACGAAGCAAAAAATTCATAAACAAATTACTGGAAGTATACCTAAAAAGTCGTTAGGAAAAACAAAAATTCACAACGGAATTGATAATGAACCTTTTAACATAACCTCCAATGTCGTCAGTCGGTGTGGAAGCGGGCGAACAAATGTAAATGTAACTAAGTACACCTAAAAGGGAAAAACCTTTATTTAGCCTAAGTGGTAAAAAAAGATTATCGTCTGTATTTAAAAATAATTTAACTACAAATATATTGCCAGTCCTTCAAAACGGTACTAAAGACATACGGTTTGTTCAATGAAGAATACAATTAATAATGAAAAAATTCTAACGAAGTTATGAACGAGTTAATGTTTGCAAGAATAAAAAAATTTTTACTTTTAATTTATTAAAACTAATGGAAGTTGGACTTATATCCAACCTTTATATCAAACAACTTATTTTAATTTAAACAGAATATCCAACAGAAACTACACCGAGAATTGCATTAAATGAAATAAAATTCACATTAATCTTTAATAGTTTCTTATAATTTGAAAAGCGTTATAAGTTATGAGGACCTAAAACGGTATGTACCGACGGCGAGAAATACAAGAAAAGTCGTGGTTAATTCTTTTTTGCTTATATCATAGAAACGTAAGTTTAGCATAGATTTATAAATCGAGAAATAAAAATGAGTTGAGTAAAAAAGTTCTGATAATTCCAATGTCGTGATTGTATTTGCGCCCAATGCAAAGTCACAAATACAATCATGACATTGAAATTATCAGAAGTTTATTACTCGACTCATTTTTAACTCTCGATTTATAAAAAAAAAATCAGTAAGCTGAATTTGTCCATTACATAACCCTTATCTTACATTTAAATCACAAATTCTGGCACACTGTGTCATTTAGATGGAACGAGAATTTTACTTGTTTAAGGAAACCTTGTTATTTTTGAATTCAATGACCTTAAACCAATCAATCAACCCTTTTGATTTGTATTATTATATATAGACGCACACCCATATACGCATAAACCCAAACATGCATACACACAGCCGGCAGATCATTTACAAATAATGCTCTTAATAGATAAATGATTATTATTCTTAAATCCAGTAGTGTTTGGCTCATAAGCGGTTCTCTGGTCCCCCCACTACATTCCAGGTGGACGGAAAATATTTTGCAGTCTCTGTAAAATGATGATAATTGTACCGCAAGAACAACTCACTTTGAGTTATCTACTGGAGAGATTGATGCTGTTAAAAATATTAAGATAGGTGAGCAAACAGATTACCAACAGACGAAATCAAGTAACCAACATATTTTAATAATTGAAACTTGGCGATTGTAACAGATATGAATGCAAGTGAAATGGAAGTGCGCAAATATTTAGAAGTAGCAGTTTAATAAACAAAAATATTTATTGAAATATCCCTTATCATCATCGTATGGTAATAGGTGACTGAATATAAGTTAGAAATGGTCTTCTCGAGTCAATGCCATCAACCGTTGTACTCGGTAATCCTTGTGAACGGTGATATGAGTTTGAGTGGGTAGTTTTATACTATTCGAGTTTGACATGCGTTTCGTTCTTTATTCTCTAATATTAATAAAATTATGTTGTTGGTATTAAAATAATACAGATCATGTACAAGTTATATGGTACGTAAAGTTAATATTATGTGTAAATTCATCAACATGTTATTGTAAAAATTAAAGAAATATTATTTAAAATAATTATTTTATTAATGTACAACGTACTATAGATTACAATTTTTTACAACTCAAATATTTTATACTGGTAAAAATACTAAACATGTTTTCAAATTAATTTATATTTTATTTTATTCTCGAGACAGAGTGTAATTTTGGGATATTTCATGTTGTTTTTTTGTACCAAACGGTTTTTGTCGTATATAAAGGTATCGTATATAGTGGAGCAGCACACCGGGGTTGGTTGTTGACTGTCGTCTATCAATGCCAAAAAATAAATATTTTATTATTTTATTTTGGTTTTACGCTCTTACATTTTTAATTTAATTAATTTTAATGTTGTACTTGTGTAATTGCAGTAATAATAAAAATATAAGTGATGTGAAATTTAATGTAGTTTACAAGGATGCATCATAAATAAGATGTCTTTTTGTGTTAGTTTAATATTAATATATAAATTTTACTATTGTATTTTACTGTAGTACTTTTACTATTATAGTATTGTAACTTTAGATATATTCTGCCTTCTGTGAAGAGTAATGCTAGGTTATGAACGAGGTCATATTTTTAATGTTCTTACTGTGTAAATACGTATTGCGCGATTTTTCGTTCCATTTTTGTTGTGTGCGTTTTATACGCCAATTTATTTCATTTTATGAAAGCGGTTCTAAGTTAGGTATGTGCTCTGTGGAACGCATTAACTTAGGCCCGTATTTTTAAACGTGGATAAATCATCGGATTAATCCGTGGTTTTCAGAAATCCACTGATTCAGCCAAGGCTATTTTTGGTAATTTTAAAGGTGGATAAATCCACGGATTTTTGTGGTATTTTTGAATGAGGCTAAAATCTTTAATTTTCGATATCGACTTTCGAATTAAAACTGCTTGCTGGGCCACTTGTCAATTGTTTTTGTTTATTTTTCTATTTCGTTCGAACAACAAAATAATATAATAGAAAGCGAGCGTACCACGTAAATTTTATTTACATTGCACGATTAAATGTTATTATTTAAATATTTTTATTGTAGGTCAAAAAATATAAATGAAAAGGACAGGTGGCCGATATTCCAGAATTTCTTACCCAATCCCATCATTATCGGTTAAGAAATGGCTGAGTACCATCCCATGTGGCTATATTCCAGAACTTCTTCGAAAAAACATTTAAAAATCCCATTTCCGATAATGATGGGATTGGGCATCATTATTGGCTAAGAAATGCCTAAGTTCCGTCCCAGATGGCCATATTTCAGAACTTCTTCCAAAACCTGTTATGAATCTCAGTTCCATCCAACAAACAAAATCCCATCATAATCGGTAACTGAAAAATGGAAAATAAAAAATTGTCCGTTAAATCGAGCGTCCGTTAAATCGAGGTCCGTTAAATCGACCGTCCGTTAAATCGGGGTCCGTTAAACCGAGCTTTTACTGTAATTTTAGCATAATTTTTGCATAGCCGGAATCATCAATGAGCAGCATATTCTTGAATTCATGCTGCTCAAATCGAGCCTTAATTCGAGAGAAATTAAAAATGGTTTGATCATCACATATCCAAACCACCTAAACAAAGAAACGCAAAAATATTTTAATGACTTGATTTTAATATGGTAAATTTAAAAAACTACCTTACAACAATGTTTTTAAATTTACCATCAGCATCACCAATCGCTTGTGTATTAATGGAGAAATATCCTTTACGGTTGCGATAAAATTCTGCCTCATCACCTCCAGGAGATCTTATTGGTATATAAGTACCATCAATGCAGCCAATACAGCGAGGCATTCCTTCTTTATTATAAAAATGTTGCTGGGTTTTATTCGCTTCGTCACTCATAGGCATTTTTATAAAATCTTGGGCTTTTCTGGCTATAGCCAATCGATACTTTATGGATTATATTTCCCACTGTACTCTGTCTTATTACTATTAGATCCCCGATTACCACTTGAAATAACCCCGTTACAAAATACCTCAAAAAACTAAAATTTATTGTATTGTGGTTAACGGATACCCGCGAAAGTCAAGTGGTTCAATGGCATTTTTTAAAATGTGTTCTAAATAATGAACGAACCCCTTCTTTTGAAAATAGGAATCGCATCCGAAATTCCTTAGCATTATAATAATTCATATTAATTCTTTCATGGAATATTTTTGGTCGTTTTATTCGTCGACTTAATAAACTCTCATAATCTGAATCATTAGACTCTGAGTCTGACGAAGATGACTTACCAAGATTTTCCATATATGTATGTTAAAAAGTGATTATTCACAACTGAAATAAATTTTCACACGACTGTTTGACATAACGTTTGACGTTTTTTATTTCCGAATTTTCGAAAATAATGTAGCCACTGTTTTAGCCACCCATATCAAAGTATAAATCTGTGGGTACGTTTTTAATCCAGGTTTCAATCAGTGTAATTATCTACGTTTAAAAATACGAAAGAGAGGATAAATCCGCTGATTTATCTCTATCCACGTTTAAAAATATGGGCCTTAATGCCTTTGGTTCTAATATACGAGTATTTTTAGTTTATTTTTCATAATTGATTAAAAACGTAATAAATCAAAATGAATGTTATGGAGAGGAGAAGTGTTCATTGCAAGCATAATCAACGATCCGTTCCACACGAGGCTTCTTTGAAGCACTGCTTCTTGGTTCAAAATAAGCCGTCATTGATAAATGTCTATGTATGTGTACAAAAATTGTAAAAAATAATAATTTTTGAATAAATAATTATAAATAATTTACACAAAAATATGTTCATATATAAAAATTTACACATATAATAAATAAAAATGATTTATTATAAATGTATGTGCAAGTGCATAAACATCCGTTTTCGAATAAACGGATAGTTTTGCTTTGTTTACGATGCTGATTGTTGGAAATTAATACCTTTCAATAAATTAAAAATATTTGTGCTGTCTTGTGCTAACCTTTTTACATTACATTTGTAATAGGTGTCTGAAACTGGCGTAATATCATAATAACTAACAAATCTGTCATATCTCTCCAACTTGTTATATGTAAAGGGGTGTGTGGATGAGTCCGGCGATAACAAAGAATCTTACTTAGGTTTGGTCGCACACTTCCATCAATTCAATTTAGTGGAGCAGCAGACCAATTTTTTGAAAATTCATTTTTCAGGAAGTTTTCATACACTCACTCATATACTACTGAACTCAGAATTTCTTATGAAGGTGCTTGCATCGGAAAATTGCGTATCGACAAAAAATCTATCATGAACTCAATAATTTTTATCTTAGAAAATGTTACGACTTCTACTCTACGCAAGCATATCACTTGCTGGCCGAAAGGTTAAGATATATGCCACCAACTGCTATCAACCAGAAAGTCGCGAGTTCGAATTCAATTGGAGACTATAATTTTATTAAGCTACTGTTATTCTTAACATCGTCGATGTGGTCGGATCAGGTATTCCTCCAATACTGATTGGGAATTAGATTTTAGAATGGCATTCCAACTGGAGAGGAATATGGTAATAACAAAAGCAATGGTAAACGGCGGCGCTAATCATCTTGAAAAATACTAGAATTAAGAACGGTATTAATCATCAAGTTAATAGGGGATTTGATGACGTAGAATATTCGCGAATACACAACTACATGAAAGTGATTTGCAGTTACAAAATGCATACGCCGTCAGATACAATAAAGAGAATAATCTCGAAAAGCGAAAGACAAGTACATATACACAAACTACATGCGCGAGCAATAGTGAACAGTGTAAGTCAAAAAGAGAAAAATAAACAGTGGAAAAGTGGTTATCAGTAAAAGTGAATAGTTAAAGTGGATTAGTGAGAACAGTGATCGAGTGAAATTTGTGAATAGCTGCAGATTTTAAAGGTGATGGAAAATAAAGTTTGTAACTTAAATCGCTGAGTGTTTTATTTGCCAAATCGTGTACGAATCCAAATTGAACGCCCGAAACTTGTAACACTGTTAATACACATGCATGGAAGTTACATACAAGGCCTATACCAACCGTTATATGCATTTTCACATATTCCTCGATAAAAACTGTCTCGTAGGTCCAATTCGTTCAATCCAAAAATACCAAATAATGGAAAAGCCTAATTAGTAACAAACTTCTTTAATTAGGAAAGGCCTTTTATTAATTTTCGATTGTAAAATGAAAAGTTGACCATAAAATCTGTACATTTTTATGGATATTTTTAGGATAAAAATCTGTATATCCCGCAAAACCAAAATTGATTATGTGAAGGAATTTGGTTGGGTCCCCTGGGGGTTCAAATAATAGTTTTGAATTTGAAATCAATGTAACAGTTCAAAAAATTTGCCCGATTAATTGTGGAAATGAAGGACGTATTTTGTCGAAGTTACGTAGCTTTTTGAATTTACCTTCGGTACTTTGAAAGAATTGATTGCTTTGCATTAAAACATAAGTGTTGAGATTTAAACTAAACGCCTAATTCTCCCGATGAAAAAATTAAGCATTTTGTCTAAATTCGTATTTGGTTACATTCTGAAGTGATGTCAACATATAGAAATAAGTGAATTAATTCCAGTTAATCATTGTCAGATGATTGAAAAATAATCGCCGATTAACTTATTACCTTTCAAGTATTGCAATGAAAATATTAAACATTACTTTGCTCTGTCGCCATTTAGTTACTGGCGTTCCTTATCGTTCCAGATTGCAATCCTATCTGGCAGCGAGAAACTTCTGCTAACTAGAATTATTGTACATCTGCTCGGTATCAAAACACTTAATATAGGTAGGCCCGCAAAAAGTAGCTGCCTTTACTAAAATGAATAATATTAAACCTTATATTACTTCTTAATTTTGAAATGCTGTATTTGAATATATAGCACCGAAAAAGCAAATTTGATATTTTTTATATCCCCAGTTTCTAATTAAGATGTTTTCTTAAGACACCAGATTTTGAACAGTAACATTATATTATAGACAAAGTTATATTTACAAAGGTGCGAGATAAAAAGCCTTGAAAAACATGTTGGCATTAATGTGTTATGAATGTTTCGCTCAGCTTTTATAATTTAAACCCACATAAAATAATATTATTATGCAAATTTGAATATAAAGCTTCTATTTATTTGCAACACTTGAAATGTAAAATTAATGTATCTTCCTCATGCATATTCTATTTCATCAATTCATTTAAATTTCCCCCGATTCGTATATAAATCATGCTCGACCGATACAATTAAATAATTAACTGGATGGCTAGTTTATAAAATATATTGTTACAGATACATTCAATTTATTTAAGGATCCGAAAATAATTCGACTTGTGAAATTAATACGATTTAAAGATTAACATCTATAAATTCCATATGTACGGTCACATTCCCCCCAAATTCATTCAATAATTCGTTTTTTAAATGTCTTACAATTTTATTAATTTATTTTTTAAGTAATCATTCAAAAACTAAATAAATCTTAATGTAACTTGTTTTGGTTTTAAAACTGAAGTTTTGTCGAAATATTTCTTTCTTTAAATTAATTTCCTCTTAAATTCTTTCGTTAAGTATTGTGGCGCCTCTCTTATATAATAAATTATCTACTCATATAATGATATTAAATATTTGCTAGCTTTGTGTATCCAAAATATTTTGGGTGATCATAAAAAAAATTTTATGATCGGTATATGACATAAAAGTTATAAAGTTTTTTTTATTGAACTGATTATAAACGAAATAATTTCTGAATGATAAATAATTCATTTGTGAGCAGCAGCTAAACAAAATAGTTGGTTGTGTGGTGAATGGTGATGGGAATTGTGGCGATTTACATAACCATGTAGTAGAAGTAATATGATATTTTATTTAAAATGCGGTGGTTTTCACAACTGGATTTCGGTTTTTGTAATATTTTTTTATAACATATATTAAATTATACTAAATGTAAGGCAATGAACTTTTGCACAATATATTTTCGTGTTTGATTCAATTTTATAATGCATGCGTTGTTTCGATGAAAACACTGACTTGTGAAGGAGTGGGAAACCATTATCAATTTATTTGCGGCACAGATTAAATATAAATTAGCACTATTAATAGTTTTAAAACAAATATCGTTGATAAAGAGCAATTATAAATGCTTAGAGTTTAATATTTGATTAGCAGTAAACAAGCATTTATGACAAAGTGTTTATTATCAAGTATAATAGAAAAATCACTTACTAAACTGAATAAATTTTAAGTTAAACCTTATCATTGCTGTATTAGAAAAATAATAATTTCTCGTGCCTTTCCTTACAAGAAACCCTCACCAGACCAGATGGTAACATGAAAAATGATGAGAGCGTGCGCCTAATTCTAATTACTGATTGTATGGCTAAGACCAAAGAGTATCTAATGTTATAAAGAGTAACAAAGGAAACGCGTTAAATAATACACAACTTTATTTACCGTAATTGTTGTCGTTTTATATCAATAGTCACGAATATGACAATATTCGATACAAATAAACTAGAAAATTGTTGTGTAAGTGTATTGAAAGAGTGTCTCAGCAAGAGCGCTGGATTTAAATTTGCCGCCATTACGAGTTCTATGATGAGAAGTATTCAAACCAACAACGTTTAATTATTGTAAAAACACATTACAAAAATGGTGAAAGTTTAGCGAAAACAGTTCGCCAATTAAGTCAAGTTTACGGTCGCAATAATGCGCCAAATGAATCGACCGACAGTGAAGCGTTTAATTACAAAATTTGAGCCAAATTTACGCTGATGGATCAGAAGATCATTGTTCGTCGTCGTCCTTGTCGGTCACTCGAAAATATAGCTACAGTAAAAGAATCTGTGGCCGAGAATCCAGGAACTCCCATTCGGCATCATGGTCAAGAATTAAACATTTCCAGAAGCACTATGCAACGAATTTTGGTAAAAGATCTGCATTAGTACGCGTACAAGGTTCAATTGGTGTAAGAAATCAAGCCAAGGGACCATGCGCAGCGCCGTGAATTTGCTGATTGGGTGTTGGAACATCATCAAATTAATGCGGATTTTTCGAAGAAAATCATTTTTCAACTCGACGGATACGTAAATAAGCAAAACTGTTGGATTTGCGGTGCTGAAAATCCTCGTGTGATACTCAAACAACCAATTCATCCATCGCGGGTAATTGGCCCGTATTTCTTTGAAAATGCAGCTGGAAATGCGCTAACTGTTAATGGAGTGCGGCATCGCGAAATGTTAACGGAGTTTTTGTGGCCCGAATTGGATGTAATTGATGTGGAAGACATGTTTTTCCAACAAGACGGTGCGACATGGCACACAGCACGTGAAACAATAATGTTACTGCAGTCTAAGTTTCCAGGCCGTGTCATTTCTCAATTTTGCGATAAACATTGGCCACCAAGATCGTGCGATCTAACATCGATAGACTTTTTTCTTTGGGACTATGTAAAGGAAAAGGTGTATGCGAATAAGAGTTAAACAGTTGAACATCTTAGAGGAAATACGGCGCGTTATTGGTGAAATACAGCCACATTTATGCGAAAACGTTATTCAAAATTTCAATAGAGGAATAACCCTGTGCCAGAGGTTTGATGTTGTATTTCACGTTTAATCGGAACTATTTTTCTTTATGTTGAAATACAAATGTTTGCTTAATTCAAAAATAAATGTGTTTTCTTTAAAATTAAATCCGACGCTCTTGCTGAGACACCCTTTCCTATTTAAATTGCATAGCCGACGCATTTTTTTATGAAATTTTTTCCTCTGTTTCCCTACTCCTTATAACATTACTTACTTTATGCTAAGACTCAGGGTGGAAACACTGTTGGAATCTGTAGGCGTTTGAGATGGGATACTTGCTGTACGAAATAACTCGAAAAATTCTCATTTTCGTAATTGAAGTAGGAATAAAGCTTTAATGTTTTGATTGAAACGGATTTTAAAACGTGTTGATAGTTATAATACAATAAATATATACTTCAGTCCGCATATATATACAAAATAAGCTGTGTAAATACATTTGGGCAGAGCATTTGGAGCATCGCTGAAAGTTGCTAAACTCCAACCCCTAAAACATGTTACTTCAACCCTTACAAGGCTACAATATTAATAACAAAATTCTAAAAAGTGATTCCGCTACAACGTTAGTACCCAAAAATAATGTCGACGAAACGGAAATTATTTCACAATTATTAATTTAAACGGGTAGAAAATTAACAACAATGTCCAAAAACAGACAGAGAGAGAGATAATTCAATACAATTACATTATCAACGTCAAGCAACCATTTAAGAAAGTAATTGTAAAGTGAAAGGAAAACAAAATCATACCTCCTGGCATCTCAGTATTTGTCATCCAGCGACAGTATGCATCATTAAGCAAACCCGGGAGCTGGATGGGATTCAATGGACCCATCACATATTAATTTCGATTATTTAACCTCAATAATGAGGCGACCAAATCCCTTAACAGTGCAATTTGCTGCAAACCATAGATATCAAAGAATTGCGGCAATATCTGACAACCCCATTTTTGTGTTCAATCTGAACACAACAATCAAGAAGAAACGAATACAGAGCATAGATCGGCACTGAACTAGAGTTTGCTAATTAACTTAAAAGCAAAAAATCATAATGCTAATTACGAGAAGAGCAACGAACAGTAAACCAGTATATAAAATTTTAAAACAAGAAGATAATTATATCTTTAACCATTATCAGAAACAGTTGTACAAGTATTTGCGAACAAATTTATGCGAATTATAAAAATTAAATATGTGGCTCATACTCCAAAACATGGCTCTATACTCTGTTGCAATTATTAAGAAACTTTGAAATTCAAAACTGAAATTAGTCTCATAGAAGGCCTAATGCTAGGCGTTCATAAAATAGAAGTACAGCATTTGATTAGAAATGCGGCATTGTCATCATGTTGGATTCTGAAACACATTTTACAAATACGTGCTCTGTACATTTTTATGATTACAACATTTATGACACTGAACATTCTACAACTTGCAGAGAATCACATAATATTAAAGTAGGGAACAAGATTCATGGACCCGAAAAATATTAAGTGGAACATAATATATTTAAAATAATGGTCAGGAAAATTATATCTGGCACCGACCAAACGACATAGTGGTTAAAACTAAGGCGTTTGGATCGAGAGGTACCGGGTTCAGATCCCGATAGGGTCGGGATGCAAAAGGGAATTTTCAACATCAGAGTACAATCTGTGATGAAAAATAACAGAAATATGACCCCCTGTTGGAGCGCAGATCTGATGGGCCGACCAATCTACCATGCCAGTATTACAGGCTGGCATGGAGCTATGTAATGTGTAAATGGTTCTACGAAAATCGGACCTATAGCCGTATGTCCCCGAATTGGCAGGCAACGACGTCTGTCTTATCTGGGTATCCCATCGGATATTAATGATGGTAAACTCTCAGAGTAGGCCTTTAAAATAAGTTGAGAAGTACGGCCAGGTGATCCTATCGTTCAAATACTTTTGAACTTATCTCTTTAATACGTCGTCCATCATACGCTGATTACATATGAATTTTGGACCACAACATCGTCTCTCGAAAAGAATTCCTCCTCCGTCCTCCTCCCATTATAGTCAACAGCTCATCAAATTGGCCTTCAAATTAACAAAGCGACAACCAAATATATGGTTATCGCAAGAAGACAAATGCGCGAAGAATTTATTTCGGGATAGACGCTGTACGAGAAGAAAGTGAAAGAAATTATTTATTTGAGATCGATAGTAGGAGCAAAATTCAGTTTCTGTAAATTTTTACGCCAACAATAAAACCGTCAAGCCTCGCAACATTTCGCATCAAACAAACATTAGGATCTACAAGGTTCTGTTTAGACCAGTAGTCATCTTTATCCGCGAGTCATTTACTTAACAGCGTTATTTGCAGAAACTTGCTGGAATCAAATTCCGGTGAAATCAAAATCTGATCAAGCTTTAGAAAGTTCTAACTAATATCAACGAGTTATTTCACTCTCGCTAGAAAGATCAGAAAATCCAATAGTGACTGACTGACTATACATGATCCCGCTACTTATGTAACTGTAAAGAACTATCTTCTCGACTGACATTTATACTGTGAAGTTTCTTTCGGAACGGACATAGTATTTCGCGGGACCGATAAAACCTTGGACCACCAATTAATGAGAACTTCTTAAGCATTCTCTACCATGTTGACCACCTGGCTATATCATTCGTACGATCTAGCAAATGGAAAACCATCGAAACTACACTGCAAATATGGCAGGTATATAAGCAGGTTTATATGCACAAATAAAAAGATTAAATTCACTTGATTGTTTTGTATATAATGTGTTATGTGTTCATGTCATAATGTGTTCGTTTCATTGACAGTGACACTTATTTTGGTGTTTCGGGAATGGTCTTCGTAGACGAATTATTGCAGTTTTGATATACAGTACACTAAAGGAGAGAAAGATGTAGCTTTGATGTCACCTGGATAATTGTGTAATGGTAAATGCGTGTTCAAAGGTCAGAATCGCACTAAAATAAATATTACTTTACTATCCCAGTCATCAACTGTGAGGAAGAAAGATCATTTCCACATTGTCCTTCATAAGTAAAGAATCACAACTTCGCGAATTTGATTGTGATTCAGTTGTCGATTATTTCACCGCACAAGAACCACGCAGAACAAATTTAATGTTTTAAATTAAAAGCTTCAATCACAAATTATTGTATTGTTGTTTATTGCACGATGCTGTAAAGGTTACTGTTTATTGTATCTAAGTTCTTTCAAACAGCTATATTCGAGCTCCCGCACATTACGATTTCGCGCAAAACGTTTATAAAATGTTTTCATTTTAGCCTTAGCTATTAAAATTGGTTAACCTGTATTTTTAGGCATAGATAGGCACATCTTAAGAAAGAAAATTATACAATTACCAAACTAACTTCGTTAGGGATATGAAAGAACTAATCTCAATTTTGCATGTCAACTCTGTGATGTGTGGGATGCCAAATGCCGATAAAGAAATAAAAGGAAAATGTTTGAATACTAACTAAAATACTTTGAAAACTAATATCAACTAATTTTGCAATTCCTTAGAACGTGCAAGAACCAGAATACGAAGCTGCATTAAATATTAATTTTCTATAAATAAGAGAGGTGGACTCTCTCTACCCGGCAGAATACGAATATTAGTTGTAGATGTTCTAAAGAACAACTAATTTGAATACGTTATTTAGAAAGATTTTAAAAGTTTAGACTCACCCGTAAAGTAGAAAATGAGATTAAGATTGGGCGCAGATATAGAGCTACTCGTATATTAAAGGCAGAATATATCAATAGTTTAATCAGACGACACATCTCTGTGGTGCGAAAATTATCAACTAATTCACTAATTCACAAAATTAGTATAACCAATTATACTTCTCTTTTCTAATCATTAAGATTTTACGTAAAACTTAAACGCCGTAGCTATCACAAATTTTTCCTCCGGGATACCGTAACACAATTAGGCAAGTTCACTTTAAATGTGTCACCACATGTGTCGATCTACTAGTAACTTAAAAAAAAGCCTCTCCGTTACTAACCAAAAATGGCCTTCTAAGTCAAATTTTCACACGGCTAAGTTGTAAAGCAGAAACATTGATTATCAATATAAAATATTATTTGTTACGGCCCCTTTATTTTTATGTAAGATTAGTCCCATTGTTCTAACGGCTTACAAATTATAGAATCCATCATACCCTTCACTCGATATTACAAAAGATAAATAAAACGCTTATCAAGTAAAATTGTAAACAATTGTGAACAATGCGACATGAAAAAAAATTGGCTATTGAACTTTACATCACACAGCCATACACAAACACACTTGCTCACAAACTATAAAAAATATAAAAAGACAATAACTGTCGAATTAAATATAGAGCTTACCTCATTTTTTTAAATTTTGTCTATAAACAGACATTTTCTGTTGTGTTTTTGTGATAATCAAGTGTCATACACAAATTTATGTAAATTTTCTGCTTTTGTTGGTTTATTTGGGTATTTGTTCAATTATCTCATCATTTTATGCCAATGACTTAACCTTTTCCTATAATATGCTAATGGAGGTAGGTACACATGACCCACAGAACAGATTTATAAATAACTATTGAAAAAGCTTTTAGTTTATTGTTTAATTTTAAAATAAATCAAATTTGCTGTAGATTGGATAAAATACTTTATGGAATATAAGAACTTTGACATTCGAAGGTGTTATGGTGTTTGTGTATCTATCTTAATGTTGTGCTATGAATGAAAGATACACTTCATATTCTATAGAGAGAATACAAATATTTCTGATAAATTTTTTGAAATAAAAACCCCAAAAAATTGGCAATACTCTTACAACGTAGAAAAAAAATGGAATCTATTGTATTTCTGACTTGATTAATGACATCAATTGTTGTGCTGTTGTTGTTCAACTCTCGCGTTTTTTGTTACATTTGAAGTCATTTGCGATTTGATCAAAAAGACACGCAACAACAACATCAACAGAATTTTTTACATTTTATTTTGGAATTTGATATTTCGTTTTTATTGAATTTTTGTTGTTGTTATTTATTTATTTTTATTTTTTTCAAATACACACCAAACAAATCGATTTTTTATTTTATTGTACATAAAAATGAACACAAACAAATTATGGATAATTGGATTACGTCAGGATAAAAATTGTTTTTGTCTAGAGAAGAACAATTTTGTTTTTTTAGTGGTGGTTATGGTTTCAAAAGTGTATTTTCTTGGTTTGGGAGTCAATTTAATTTTTGGATTCATTTTAAATTAGAATTTTGATCTGATTCTATGACACTAGCGGTATAATATATTTCAGTTTTTTGTTGATAATTCAAGTAGCTTTGATCAGCAGTTACTAAACCAAGCGCAATGGCACTCCACATAAGATGTAATTCTAACGATGTAGAAAAATTATACAAAGATAATTTAAATTAAATTTGCCACATGTTAATCCATAAACTAAATATGAAATATTAACTCGGAGGAGCTTTTGTTAAGTAAAGTGAAATTAGATTTGGTTTAGGGTAGTCACTCGACATAATTTACGTACAAAAAAATGTTTTACGCCATACACTAGAACTGTAGGTGGTCCGGTATCACCAGTAACAATGTTGGAATTATTATCTCATCAAATCAGAGTTTTATTGGTGGTATACCGGTGGTAATCCTACCTAACGGTGTTCTTTGTAACTACCAACGTAAATTTTTACACGAAATTTACTATTTAAATAAGACCCGGTTTATGTTATGTTGGATTTTGAAACTACTGAGAGCATTTCCTTTACTGTTGTCTGAAAATCTGTCTCGCCCTAAAATACTAAAACAACTTTTGAGATCAAACAACTGTGACATTTGTGAAAAAACGTGATATACTCTCAAGCAAAATCCCTTTTAAATCACAATCGTTTACCAGATCGTACTTCTTACGATTTTACCTATTGAGCGTAATTCAGCATCGATTGGCCCCTTGAGATGGTTGATTCAGCCTAAATTGTTTTAATGACATTTTTTTGCAATTAGTGACAGATTTAAATTGCAACATTAGAAGTAGTTTTATAACAGTTTTCTAGGTGTGATGAATGGGTGCGATGAACACAGAGAGGGAGTCTTAAGTTAGCCTCTCGTGAAACGCAAGTGAGCTGATAGAAAATTATAAGTGGCTTTAAAATGAAAGTAGTGGTGTAATTGAAAATAATTGTAAATGGTGTATAAATTGAATTAATAAACATTTGTGGAAATTGTTTGATGTTGTATTTTAGTGATTAGAGGACTTTGGGAAAATTATTGTGGGAATATTTCTGGTACTTTCGGGAATATTGGTTGTGCCGAAAGTAGTGATGAGTGTTAAATGAATATAAAGATATTATTTAAACATTATTTCCGATACATTCGGGAATATTCCGCAAACGGTGTGAATTACGAGAATTGTGATTATTCGTGATACGAACCGTATTTGACATGATGATGTTTTAAAATGAGACAAGATTAGATACAACAAAAGCAATAAATGAAACAAGAAATTATTTAAAAAAATTATCAACTAAGTTAAAAAGGCAACAAATAATATACGATTGGAAACCAGAAATGAATCAAAAGTTAAAGCAAAACGAGGAGTAACTCAGGTAACCAATTCAAAACAACGTGCAGAAAATTGCAAGTGAAGATTGCAAATGGCCACCAGTTATAACTACCAGCGTAATGGCCCGTGGATGGAAAGGTGAACTGTACAGAAGTTCCAAAAATCAGAAACGGATCCTGCACGTTCTTCACAGAAGACCATCAATCAATATATGTGGAGCACATCTCTTAAGATTGTTGGAGGAACTGGCAGCCGTATGAAGGCCGAATGACATGAAGGTCGGTTTATAGAAAAGATGCACAAACGGTCAGGGATTTGGAGGAACGAGAACGATATTAAATATTATGGGCTGGACCCCATGTCGCTCAAATTCGAGGGGCTCAAACGATGGCGGAAAAGAACATCAATGAAATGCTGGGCAAAAAGGGTGTTGGCATTGGGATAGTTGGCTAATTACGAGGATGGCAGTATCAATCATGGAATGTGCAAACAGATGGTGCCGAGCATGGAGGAGACGCGTGGCATGCCAGTAATGGAGAGGTGGATTGTCATCAAGAATGAGGCTGGGGTGGAACGGACCATAGGTTGTGAGTGCAAGATTGGTTGGAGCTGTACGCTGTGTTTGTAATAAGCAGATCTTGGGAAAATTATTGTGGGAATGTTTCTGGAATTTTATAATATTTATCGTAAGTTTAAGTTGACACAACAGCAGGAAAACTTGCATGCATAATGAAGCTAAATAAAACCAAAGGGTACACCGGACAGAGTACAGCTGGACTTAAAGAACATGCCGTTAGGTGGAAGTATATTATTTTCAAAAAAAAAATGAAGAACAATGAAACCACACTAGAACAACTTGAGCAAGGTTTAAAATTATTCAATAATAATCCATAAAACCTCAATACCTAAATAGAGTAGGTCTATTTGTCATCGTAAAAAAACATTACGGTAAAAGTCATAAAAATAACCTACGATTTTTTCACAAAATTAAATAAAAAATCATCCTTTAACAAAAGTGGTATGGACAGAAATCTCGTGGGGTAATCAACAGAACTTCGGTCCAAAACTTGAATATCAGAAAATTCACGAGAGAATTTACAACATCTTAAATTTTCACCAAGAAAGTTGTTCGCAAAATGACTCAGAAAAATATACTGATTTTTTGTAATGATCAAACGGAAAATGAAGACTATATAGATTTAATTGAAATTTGGTATATACTATGAACAAAAGTTTTATAAGAATATAATAACTGACCTCCAGCACTAAAAAGATAATATAGAATACTAAGGTGCTTCAGCTAAATTCCTTCTTCAATATGTTGTCAACGATATGTGACTTGCATATATTATAAACCAGCGCAAAAATGGCGGATTTGTAAACTAAAGTATCTTTTCAATGATATGCGATACACACATTCTATAATCAAGGAATAGTTTGTGATCAGCACCAAAACTGGGATTTGTGAACTATAGTATTGACAACAAAATTGTTGCGCGGTCCAACACCGTTCAAACTATATACCTCACGACTATATGGTAATAAGAACTAATAAATCAAAAAACAATGGTCATTTTTATAAGCTTCATTTGCATTCCTTCGTAATCGTTTTTTTAACATCACCCATGCAATACCAACATATCGACATGTTGATCTAAAGTTGTAAACAAATTGTATTCATGATTTCAATGATACTTTCATTAGAAATATATAAAACAGTTATATTTGTTTTAGTGTTTAACAATTTTTTACGGCTGGCCGTTCAGTAATAACGGCAAATAATTAATTTGAATCGGAATATTGATCAAATCATGGCAAAACGATTTAATAATATATGGTCTTCCACTTGACGTAAATGCTTAAAATTTCAGAAGCTGGTGAAAATTTGACTACAAAAACGGCGCAAAACGATAGTTTTGACTACTAAGGTGCTACAATTAACTTTGTGATATGAGAATCTTTCCCATTATAAAAGAACAATTTGGAGTCAAATCCAGTGAATTCTTTTTGAACTAAATTGATACTGTCCACTGTTGCCTGATTCAAGCGCTTTCATACGATATGCAACACGATTGTACGGGAATAATATCAAAGGCTTACAGCCATATCGTGGTGTCGGATCATTTCTTATGGGTAGTTCTTGGGGATCATTATATATAGCACTCGACCCTTTCGACGTAAAGGTTTGAAAACCTTTTGAATTCGTCGAATTAAAAGTAGATGAAAATAAAACATTATCGAGATATCGTCGGTGTAAATAGACATCCAGTCCAAACTGACATCCAAAAGGCTAGGCATTTTTTGTTTTTTCGAACTCAGGTACTTTCAAAACATGAAAAGTGAGTGGCATTAAGTTGGTCCTACCAAAGTTACATACAGGGACATATTTTAGAAATCATTTTTCAATTTTGTTTTAAGCTAAATAAAATTTTTAGTTGTGTGATTCAGCTTAAAGTGGTAACCATAATTTTTTTTTTAAAACTATTAACAAAACTCTGATTGCGATAAATGCCATTCCTGTGCTTTCGACTATAGGAAAATTCGAAAAAATCTAAAAATAAACAATAAGCATGTGTCAAATAGAGTAACGAAACTTGTGCGACTTGATTCTGACAATCATTACAAGTATACGGTTTATATGGCTGGAACGTCAAAGAAAATTAGTTTCGTAAATATTTTTAATTTAGTCGTATAATTTTTGTATTGTTGGCCTTTAAGCAAACTTTTCTAAATTTTAGGTGCTTAATTAAATATAACTCAAATTCAGAGCTCAAATTTTATGTTTTTAATAACTATCTTTTTTAAATTAAGGACTAGGCAAAGTGCAACAAAATTTGTTTGCAAATTTGCACTTGCCGTTTTATTTAAACATTGTAATTTTCTCACGTAATAAGTGGTGTGTTTCTAAACTTAAAGATAATCTTGTTTAGTATTTTATAGGTTTGAATGAAAATCATTAAGTTACTATGGTTATGGTATCTATAATTAATCTTCCAGCTTTTAAACGTAATGTAAAGCCCACCAGGTGTATTTTGTGTAGTATAATGCGCAGCGTAGATGGAAAATAATTGTTGGTTAGATTTTTATAATACAAAATACGCTGTGGTTCAATTTTTAACTTATTTTGTAAGACGGGTTTATTGAAAAGTCTACAATAAGCCTACTAACAAAGTTTTTTCAAAACAAGAGGCTCAGCTAAATAATTGAATCCACTCCGCAACAAGTCTACTCAAAAGTACTGTATAAAGTTTGCAAGTCAGACTAACTTAAAATAATTGAAATGTCCCAATAAAATTCGACGTAAAATCTTTAAATTTTAAAAATTTAGGAATAAACTAAATTTTAACATTTTGATTTTACATCGAATTTTTTTGGGACATTGAAATTCTTTTTAGTCTGACTTGCAAACCACACCCTTGAGTAGACTTTTTGTGGATAGGGTACAATTATTTAATTGAACCCCCTGTGTTGAAGAAACTTTGGTAGGAGGCTTATTATAGACTTTTTAATAAACCCGTCTCTACAAAATAAGTTAAAAATTGAACCACAGCGTATTTTGTATTATAAAGATCTAACCAAAAAAATATTTTCATCAATGGGTTAATTTAAAATAAATAGATTAAAAATTCCGTTTTTAAAGAAATTTTAAACTAAGGTCGGATTCCAGAAGGTGAGGTTGTTAAAGGTAAGAAAAAGTGATTACCAAAGTTTGTACTAAAAACTAGTAAACATATTTTTTTTGTTTTCCTAATGTCATATTGAATGGACAGATTATAACAAAACTAATTGAATTCTACTAATATAATTTTATTACGAACTATTTTTTTTGAAAGTCTGTAACGATATATATACATACGAGCGGTTTTCATAAGCTCACCTTATAATTTTTAATTATATTAGGGTTATTACATTTAAAGAAGTTTTGCCAAAAACAACAAATTCTAGTAACCAATAAATTCTAGTAAAAATTTGCGTAGTGATACTCAAACAGCTATCATCAAAAACTGATCAACAATGATGTTAATCACAATATGAAATGAAATTTTTGAGAAAATGATAGGTGATTATTTCCTTATGGAATCCGTTGTACTTCGTAATTTTTTGATACGCTTTAAAAACATAATTCTATTGAACGTGAGAATTATGAGATTTCGCTCACTTTGGCTGACCCAATACAATAAGAGAGAATAAACATCATTGAGATTTGTGAAGACTACTGAGGAAATAGAAGAGGCTAATCTAAATTTAACCTTCATGGTATAGGATTTGCTAGCGCAGCTTTAGAAGACCAACAATTACGAGACATTTACTACATAGGCCCAAATTATTGATTTAACTCTTTACGCAATTAACTCGTCTTGTAGCCAGTCCGCATTGACTATTACATGTGAGAAAATTCATGTGAATCACACCAGAGATCTGATTTTGAGAATCCCACGGTTTTTTATTTTTACGAGTATTTGAATGTGTAATTTTGGGTGTCTAACCGTAAAATTTATGTACAACGTATTTTTCGAAATAATGTGAGATTTCTGACATGAATATCACACCAAGATAGTTTGTTAATTTATTTTGGTTTTAAAGTGAACCATTTTTGATTTTTGATCACCAGCAAAATCAGAGACCTGCTGCTACAGTCTTATTTGGAATTTAAATTAATTTTTTTAATCAATAAAATTTGTGCTTGATTCCTACCCAGAACTTTAGTTTGGTTAGGCGAATTTGTTCATACCAGAAATAAATTAGTTATACTCCAGAATTGGCCTGAATCGATCCTATAAAGGGAATGTCTAACAGTTTTAATTCACTATGTATTGAATTTCTTATAAATTGATCGACTATCTTAGAAAAGTACCCAGTTTTACAACAAAATTATGTAAGCGAGATGTACGAAACTTATAAAATCAGATTCACTGTCTATACTCTACATCGGCTAGAATTGGCCAAAAAAGAAGGGGTTTCATTCTTTTTTAACCATAAATTAAAAAAGTTGTATTGCGGAAAAAATTTGTATTTGTTAATACTGGAACACCCACTACCTATTCATGAAGTCATTTAAATGGGATTCTTACAAAAGTTTAGTTTGAAAAGTCATCTAAAGCATAAGGCATGTACTAAAAATATCTCGTTTACATAAGTTTCCTGAAAAACTATGAGGTTTCTACCATAACAAATTATTTACATAATGCACTTAAACAGTTACCTTCCTGGTTCTGTAGTAGGACTAATTTATGTTTGGCAAGCATAACCAAACTAAAGTGGATTATACATACATTAGGAAAACCTACACTATTTTAAAAAAATACAATATGCACCAATTTTACCGTTGGACGCATACATAAAATTACACAATCAAGTACTACTTGAAAAAACAAGAAAACCGCGGGTTTTCTAAAATGGAATTCTGCGGCTAAGACCTTTAAACATGAGCAAAAAACAGTACACGAACTTTCCCAACGTTCTAAAGGTGAGATTATCATTATTTCAAATTTACGGAAGTGAATTATATCTTAATAGTTTAGTTCCTTGAGTTTGTAACAACGTTGGTCTTGTGAACCGTATTGTTACAAAAAAAAAAAATAATAATAATAATAATAATAAATTGTGCTGAACTAGGGCCCTTAGCGGTTCCCTTTTGCGCGGCTAAGGCTCAGGAGTAATGGGGTGAGGGTTTTAAGGGATTGTTCAGCCTTGCTAAACCGCAGATAATAAACGTAGATTTTAAACGGTACTAAGAAATTCAGGAGTTTAATTGAAAAATAAAAACTGTTGGTATACTACAGGACATTATGATTTTAACCAAGGATAACGAAAAAAAAATTACAGGGAAATACCGAAAGGACGGATCATCACAACATCAGCATGAGAGAGTTTACCCCAAAAGGAAAATTAACAACCATCCAATCATCACTGCGTGGTCTACCTCGATCTCACAATCTTAATGGAATATACTAAATCATTTTAAAAGAAATAATCACATAGAAAAAAAAAATTTTAAGACAAAGAAATATTTAAATACCAAAATAATTTTTGCTTTTTCAATATAATCAGATATAATGAAGTTTTATATTTCATCATCAGTAAAAATAATCATTAAGTTATAATTCTCCAACATTATCACATGAATGAAATAGAACTATAAATTATTTAAAAAAAAATACAATTAAATTACCAACTGATGGAAATGATTGACAATACTTACAAAAATAAATGGAAAATTTGGAAAAACCTTAATTAATCTTAAAACTAAGCAAAATATAAAATGTGGAATTACTAAGTCCGGACTTGCAAATTAATTCTAAAAAATTTACTAAGGAACGACTTCATTGGTTTTATTATAAATTACAGCAAAAATATATATAATTTTTATAATTTAATACTAAAGAAAACCTTAAATATAATTATTACATAATAATTAAATACCGAAATAAATGTTGCGTAGTCCTGCATCGTCATTTAATCCGAATTAGATTTGTAGAATCAGCGTTAGATCCTCGTATATTGATACAAAAATTATACATAACATAGATTGCACCAATTTATGTATAAGTACCTATTTGTTTGGTATTACGGTACGCACAGAATTACGTAACACTAATTTTCTCTTCAAGTAATTATGTATTTACAAACACTTACACTAATATAGCGATATTAACACAATTTTCTTTATATACTATATAAGCAAGTTCAACATTAGCGTTATATGTACTATTTTATAGGAATATAATCACTAATTATAATTTTTTTTTCTAATTTTCACATTTAATAATTATATTTTTTTCTGTTGTAAATGGGTTTAGTTAGTTCAATTCATTTCCCATTAAAATTTATGGGCAAATATATTCTTCTAATTTATCAAAACGAAACTGAAATATAACGTTCATTTCAAGTTACGGCAGAATATGATCACTGACGAAACAAAAATATTAATTTTGGTATTAAAATGGACGTTTGTAACTTATTTCGTCCAAAATCACAGAACTAATCATAATTTCATAAATTTATCAAGTGAAAAGTTATTTTGCGATCGATCAACTTGAGGTTTTCACTGATCTGTCCATTTCTTTTAACTTACGAGTAAATCCATAATTGTATAAGATTTAACGGAAAAATTATTTTTATTTGCGTAACACGGGATTACTTTTTGTGTGATAGTTTTCATGGATTTTTATTTTCTATTGTTCATTTTTTTTTTCTAACTAAGAAACACTTGACTAATAAAAAATTTACCACCATTAAAATTTTCATGGGGAATCTTTTGTGAACCGGAGATCAGAAATCCTATTCTAATAGGCACTACACTTAATTTGTAATTTACTTCAATCAACTTAGATTCACAATTACATTTTCACTATTTGTATTAGTTAAGCTCCATTAAATTTGCAAGTCAACAAACGCGATCCCCACGCGTTACCATTGTATTATTTTATTAACAGGGATTCTTTTTGCGCTTGCACACACCACGATTTATAAACTCAAACTACCTTAAGTTACGTTAGGTAAAAAATAGAAGACCCGATCATAAAACATTCGTCTATTTATATCAAAATTATCAAAGTGGTGGGACAATCAAGAAACAGGGTATATAAACAATGTGACTTCGATCCTAAAAATTTCCCCAAAATTAAAATAATGGGAAATTTGATTAAGTTCAGGCCTGGGAACGACGCTTGCGAATGCGGCCGTCGTTACAAGTTCTTCGGATTAGTAACTTCATTTATCAAACAAATGGTGAACAGGTAAGGTAACATCAAATGTTTTTGATATTATATTTTATCAATGTATCAATCAATACACGTTGTTTTAGATTATAATGCTAGCACTAAAATTATGCACATGTGCTTTAATCTCACAAAATCGCGATATTTTTACACAATGTACATTTTGCAAAAATTTCTTCTGTTAAGTCTATAAGGAGTTAAGCAAGTACGTAAAACAAACTAGAAATAGTTATTCTACAATAAAACTGAAGAAAATTTAAGGTAACAAGGTAAAATACAAAATATTTCCAAGACTACCACCTGGCAACTTGATTACCAAAAACTATTAATAATAATTATTTGAAATAACCCCTTTAAAATAAGTCGATTTCTAATGTGTACATTTAACTAAATTTAACTAATTGGAAATAAGGTTAATTTCAATTTTATATCAACCTGTTTCAGAATGGTTTCCACATAGCTAAGCTGCGTCAAATTATTATAATAAAAATAATCATACATAAGCTTTTAAAACAGACAGCTTGAAAATTTTACCTGCATAGTTTTCCTTAAATCCGAATAGATAAATGAACGTAAATATAAATCCAAATTTGTTGAATTGTTTCATTATTATTTTTTTTTAAATAATAAAATATTAATATTTTTTGCTTTACTTCAATTTTTTATTTTATTTTTTTAATAATTCCACAAAATCCACGGTAATATTATATAAATGCGCTATATTGCAATAATCAGATAAAAACAACAATAAAATAATTCCAATATTTTATTTATTTAAAACTTCTTTTTTAGGTTAAATGATTTATTTGTGATTTATTACACAAAATAAAATAATAAAAATACACACAGCGAAAAAAAATTATTTAATTTAAAACACATAAATTTTAATTTCTAGTATTATAATAATGATTATTATTATTTCTTTTTATATAAATATATATAGTTGTGTATTTAGATTTTGATTTTTTATGTTCCTTATTAATGTTAAAATAACATAATTTATTTATATGTGTGACAACAACAATAATAATAATAACAATAATACCTAACACACAAGCACAGGAGAAGCACAAAACTGTATAAACAATAACAACAAACAATATTTTAATTTTGTTTTATTTATTTAAATAACCGGACACAATTATTTATTATTATTTTTGATTTTTATTAAAACGTTTCAATAATTTAAATTACAATAATGAAAATTATTTCATCGTTTATAATTTAATTATTTACGACGAATAGGAATACATCGGTATAATAACAAAAATCAAAAACTAATTACATTTATTAATTATTTTTAAACACAAACACTTTAATTAAGCAATTTTTTGTTTTCTTAAATCAAAATGAACAGCACAGAAATAAAAAAAAAACTAATAAAAAATACGAAATGAAAAATGTCTCACGATCTTTACTAAATGAATACGATCACGCAACTAAAAAAATCCGCAAATGCGCGACGTATTCGTAAAATGAAATAAACTTTTTGTTTTTCAATTTATTCTCATTTTTTACACACATATTAAGACGCAGATTTACATCAATTTTATTTTACGCGGTTTGAGTTTTGGTTAGGTTATGTACTCCACGTAGATTGAATATTTTTCAATTAATTATCGATTTATACGATTTATTATGACGATCAAGTATAGAATCGTGAAAAATAAGCTTGACGTCACGCAGCTATTTGAATAATTTAAAATACTTATTATTTATTTATTTCGGTTCCGATTGATGAAATATTTTTCAAAGGCATTTCCAAATTTATTAAAAAACTTTTTTTGCATTATTAGTTTCAATTCATTGATCGTAATGTGTATGAGATCGCGCCGCATAATATTCTCGCCGCATATAAATAACTGATGATCGACGATCATGCGTGGTATTATTCTTCAAAGATTTTCGTAAAATAAGGGGAAATATTCGTGCATTTTACGATTTATTTCTCTTTTATAAAAAAAAATATTTTCATCATAATAAAAGATTATAATTCTGTGTAATTGATATGTTTAGAGCGCGTGTTGTACGAGAATCGTGACGTTATAAAAATATTATGGTTTACATATTACGGAAACAATAATTAATCTTGATTTGTAAGTAGACGAATTATTTCATTAAATTAAAAGATAAAATCCGATGCTACAAAATAATTTTAGAAGGTAAACTGGTTGTAATGAAAAAAAGTATATCGGTTACTTGATCGATGATATTGCTTATGAAACGTTATGAGAAGGAACATACAGTTTGCCCTTAAAAAAATTGCCTCCTAATTGGCAATAACCTTTAAGCAGTAAATTCGATCATGACAGGTTGTAATAATCTGGTAGGATTTACATTTAGTAGTTTGTCTAAAATTGAAAATAAAGGTAGTTTTGTCTATATATTTATTATTTATGTACATACTCGTATACAGCTTAAAATATGCAGATATTATTATAATTTAATGGTTACACCCAGACAGATTATATCTGTAAAAAATGTTTATATTTAAATTAACTCTTACATGTTACAAAGTAACAGTTGCTGGTAGTTTGAAATTGATTAAAATCGGATAATAAATAACTTGAAGATTTTAAATAAATATAAACATGTCAGGGACAAATTTAAAAATAAATAACAAGTGCTGAAGAATTAATAATTGATGAGAATGTGAAGAATTCTCTTAAAACACAAATTAGTTCCATTTTGAAAATTGCTTTAAAAATTATTGGAACTTTTGTTTTAATTAATTTTGTTAGTTTGACGGAAGGCAGTCTTTTGAGTTTAATAGATTTTCAGTACAAGTTTAGTGTGAGCTAAGTGAACGTTAGCTTAGCTATAATGAAAATGAGTTTTAATTGAATTTCCACTTTCATACGTGTATAATATAAAATATAATTAGACAGTGACCCGACATCATCGGCGAAAATATAATCCCACAGTTCACAGTTATCTTCACGAAAAAAATAAAAAAATTCTCTTGAGTTTTATTTTTTATAAAATGATACCACGCTTTCATTGAACGTCAACATTGAATTTCCCAGAGCCTTCCAGCGACAATAGTGAACCGAAAGTCACAGTTACTTTTATATTAATTTGCAAACATCCGAATTTTTCAAATAAATCTGATAAGGAAATTTACTAAGTTGGTTTTAATATTTAGCTTACTTGATGAGCAATTTTCACTTATGCATTTTGCGATATAATTACGGAAGGTCCCAGAATTATTTCCGGTGGACCCCGACATATCAAAAGTGGTAGTTCAAATACTGGTGACATTGATCGATCTGAAATGTTTACTCGTATTAAAGTTTCTCACAAAAAAAAAACAGATTTCCGGGGAAACGATGAATTTTGGAAATTGTGAGCTTAAATAATTGTTAGAAAATTTACGTACTAATTTTTCACATAAATTGAGGATGTCATACCAATGGACAATAATGAAAGTTCTTGAAAGTATTTGAAAACGTATTCCATATCTGAGATATACTAGTCTAATTAACTTACAAAATCTTAATTAAAATAACCGACACACGTCACGTCAAATTGTCTTATTTGTTCGAAACTGAGTTTCTTCTATTTTTCTTAGTGGGTGAAATACCTGATAATTTTTAAGTCAATTAAACGCTGAAATGTTAAAAGCGTTTTAAGTCAATTAAACGCTGTTATATTAAACTTATAAATAAATAAATAAATAAGTTCGACTTTTTAAAAAGCTAGTCACACAAGCTAAACACATTTATATGCTATACCAGTAAATTTTTGCATTTAGAAATGAGAATATAAATTTGAGCATGAAACCTTATAAAACAGGAGATGTGTCAATATCGGTTTTAAAAATGTCAAACAAGATTTAACTCATTATGGGGCTTTAGAGGCTCCAAAAATAACAAATTCTCACCAAAGTATAATTTTCATTAGTACTCAAATAAATGATTAGAAAATTTTACGAAGTACAATCAAAGATTACTTAATGATTCGATTTGGACACGTTTGAATGTATACCCGAAAATAGATTGCTGAAATTTAATGTAATAACATTTAGCTAATAGGCGATTTAAACCTTTTTAGTGAATTTTCCAAACATGTTGCTACAATGTTTATGTCACAATAGTTCTTACATGCGTCCTTTCGAAAATTACTTACTTTAAATTCAATGTTACCCAGGGGATTCAGAAATCTCTATAAGCTGACCTCATAAAACAGTTTTCTTTCATTTCTCACGAGTAATTGCTTGTTTCAAAATTACGTAAATAATAATATCTCAAAACAGGCTACTTTCTGTTGAAATTGTTGTTAATTTCGGGTTCCAATAAGACCGATACAATTTTTTGGATTTTTTATACATTCGCCAATTTATTGTTGCTACTAATCGTTAGCTGACTAAATATTTTTGAAAATTACAATTTAATTCTAAATAATTTTTATTGATAAACTACACGCAAATAAAAATGTTATTGGGTGTGTGAATATGACACCGTCCTTTTCCAATAGATGTCGTTACTAGTATTGCTTACGTGTACTATAAATGGACAATACAGGTATTCTATAGTACTTGTTGTCAGCTGTCAAATGCGACATTTGGTTGAAGTGCAAACAACTAGTACTTTTAAATTCTTGAAAATGTCGAATTTTATTCCAAATGTCATTTGCGGGAAGTTTTATTACATTATTTTATTGCAAAGAAAAGTACAGCGGAAACTTATCGTTTGCTTGTGGAAATTTACGGTGAGCATGCTGCATCGAATAAAATGCGCAAAGAATGGTTTCGACGATTTAAAAATGAATTGAAAAATTTATTGTCTGAAGATTCTTCTCAAACACAATCAGAATTAGCTGAAGCATAAAGTGTTGATCGATGAACTGTTGCAAAACATTTACAAACAATCGGAATGGTTGCAAAACCTAGCAACTGGTTTCCCTATGAATTAAAAGAAAGAGACCTTGAACGTCGAAAAACTATTTGTGAAATACTGCTTCAAAGACAACAAAGAAAAGTTATTTTTTTGCATCGAATAGTTACTGCAGCTGAAAAATTTATTTATTCTGAGAATCGCATTCCCAAACGCAAAAAATCTTGGGTGAAGCCTGATGAAGCTGGTTGATCGCAACCAAGGCGAGATATTCATTGCAATAAGGTTAAGCTCTGTATCTGGTGGGATCAGAAAGGTGTGGTGTATTACGAACTGCTGAGATGGCGATATCTACCGAAGGCAACTAATATGTTTGAAGCGAGCTGTAGCAGAAAAATGACCAGAATGGGTGAATAGATACAACAAATGAATTTTTCAGCATAACAATGCAAACCCACATGTTGTAAACGTTGTGAAAAATTATTTAAAAGGACGGGACTGGGAACTTCTGATCCACCCGCCGTACCAGGCATAACTCCTTCAGATTACTATTTATTCCGATCGATACACTCGCCTCTTTCTGAACAGCGGGACAGTTCTTGCTCAGCTATCAAAAATTGGCCTGATAGGATCACACCCAACAACCAGGATTTCTTCAGAGAGGGAATCCGTAAATTGCCTGAAAATCGGGGAAAAGTTGTAGCTGCATATGGAGCATTTTTTCAATAAATAATTATTTCATTTTCTAAACAAGCAAATGTGGTTTATTTTAACAAAAAAGGGCGTATCCGTATTCACACGTCCAATATATCAAGTAATTTGATGAAGTGCAGTGAAATGTTTTAAGACACATTCTAAAACACTGATAGCTAAATTTATCAATAAAATTGTATGATAGCAAAAATATGTTTACCTTATCAGTGTCGCCATTCGCTTTAGGTTCGAAACGAAGAGTACGCCTACTAGGCGCTATATGAAAGTAAATAATTAATTTTTTATCCAAGTTTAAAATTTTTGTACTGAATTTTTTTATACATTTTCTTAATAGCTATGATCCGGCTTTATATACCTCAAAATTCGAGCCATATGAATATGGCAGGAGTTTATAGCACCCACGTGTGCGGGGCGGAGTTGAGGAGTTTATAGCACCGTTGTGTGTATAAAATTGTGATTTAGCCTTCAAATATTTCTCAACCACGTTTTATTTAAATATTTTTTTTTTAATTTTCTGTTAGATTTAATGAATAAAAGTGTTAAAATTTTTAATGGAACGCCGTTGAAATAATTGTGAGAGCGAACAATTGGACGATTTAGAAAATGTTATAACGTGGTCTACTGACGAATGACCTTTTGGAGCTATCTATATACTTAGCTAGAAATTATACTGAACTGTAGGGTAGATTTCTGATTTCTGAAAGAATCAATATTTTGAACGAGGATAGTTAGTTCGTGGTTGTTATAAAAGTTTGAAATTCGAGAGTGTTATAAAATATAGTTATATTTTACACATATACATATTATATTTTACATATATACATATTTACATAATGTACGCTACCTATTAATGAAAAGTTCGTGAAATGGATTTTTGCAATTTCCGATTAAACAGCGTGATATTTGTAATATAAAATACGTAGTGCGCAAGGTAGTGACAGATATTATTATACATTTAATTACCTGCTTACTATACATCATTATCCGGAGTATGCTATGAAGAGCTGACTGAAACATTTCTATTTAAACTTTCTCGATTACTTGTTCTGTCGTTTTACTATTGAATTTAAATGAAGCTGCCTAAAATAGTCGTATTATGAGAGAACTTGTTTACGTGCAAAACCCAAACGTAGTGTGATGAATTCACGAAGATAAATTTTGCAATTTAGAGATAAAACTACTCTCTCTCTATAATTAAAACCATGGAAAGAACTATGACATCATTAATAACAGTTAGCATTAATTGAACTTATAAACAAATATTCCCTTTTTGAAATTTTCAAGAAAATAATAACAAACGAACCAGCTAATAGGGTGCAACCCCCCTTTAAATGTTTTTTAAAAAAAATCACTGCTTCGGATATATCAATCAACGATGAATAAAATTCAACCCTAGTTTTCATTTACAAGCGTCAAATGTATTTTACTTTCTTTTACGAAGTAAACTAAGTATAGTAACCATGTAAATCACAACCTCGAGATTTTTATCAGATTTGCCATTTTACTGATGAAATTGACTTTATTCAGCTAATCGTAGCATTGTAATACATAATTAAATATTAAAAATATTTCAATTATGCATCACAAAAAATGTTTCGCGCAAGTTTGGGAAGCCAGTGAATGCATCTAGCTATCATCTATAATTTAATATATGGAGTAAGATTTCTTTTTACAAAACATCATGGAAACCAACTCACCGAGTTAAAATAAATGCCCCTCTATAACACGAGATTACAGTTATATTTATATTATCTATTAAATTATTTTGTTTTTATTGTAGCGCTAAGTTCTAATTATGAAGCATCGTGACGATTTGGTGATTAAATTGAGAATTTTAACTTGTACATTATTGTGCGTGTTAAATTTCAAAACTAAACGGTTTTAATTTTAAGCTCCAACGAGCGAATTTGCAGTAAAATTTGGGTTCGGCTTGATATCCCCAAACTCAATATCCCCAAGCACATAATCATAAGCCCGAAATTAAAAACCTCCAAATTCAAAATCCCTAAGCCCCAAAATTTCCCCAAATTTTGTTAAATAAGCTTTTTAATCTAACCCAAGCTTATTTAACAAAATTTGTGGAGGTTTTGGGTATTTTTAAGAGCATATGTATTACCAAAATAATTTTAGCACTGATTTATATTTATTAAAAATTTAAAAAAACAGATATACTTAATATACACAAACTTTTATTATACAAAATAAAATAAGTAAGAATTAATCAACATTTAAAAAGAAAATTAAAAAAACATATAGCATCATTTATTACACAGTGTAATGTTATATGCAATAGATTTCAAATAATCCACTTTGCCCATATTTTCGCGGTTGTGGATCACGTTTCTCATCTTTTTATACCGGCCCAGACTGGTATACGTAGGAGTTATAGTTTCACCAGATTGGATTTTTGCAAATTAGTCTGGACAACAATCATTTCATGTGAAAATTCTTTAATGATTTCAAACAGGCCTCAATTTTTTTCCTTAACTACAAGTTTAAGTCTCCGATGCCAAGGTTCTATAGAATTTTCAATAGAATCTACGACGCACCAAAATTCCGGCTTCTATATATTTAGGACCATTTTTTGACTTCTCCCACAAATATAGTTTTGTTTAAACCATACGCATAATTATTTTAAATCTTTACATCCACAGTTAGTGATTAACTTATTATAAATTAAAATTTGTTCAGTAGGAACGAAAGCCAAGCATTTAAGCATTCGGACATGAATGTTAAACTTCTCACAATCGCCATATTTTTGGCTCAGACCTTCCTTCTGCACACGCCTCCAAATAATCTGTCCGAAATGGAACAAGCATACTCTGTAAATTGCACCCGGAAAATATTGTTTGGCAGCAGTCGAAATGGTTTTCTCAAAATCACTGATAATCCTACTGGGATTGAGATTTATATTCCTTTCGAACGCCAATTGCAAAAGTTGATAAAAAATTCATTGTAGGACTCCATTGTTGTTTTTTTGCTTATCAGGCAAAAAATCAATGGCACAAATTGCCCAGCAATAAGGCCTTGAATAGTAAATAGTTGCCGGAAAATGGTTGAAACAACATAAAATGTTCCATCCATTACAAAGCACTTGAAACTACCCATTGTTTTTAATGAGGCCGAAGGCCCCAATTTAACATTTTTATTATCCTTAAAAGTAGTCTCTTTTAAGACAAAAAGGTCGCTTTCTAAATATTTTAAAATTTCCGGAATAATTTTGTCTGACAAACTTTGCGGCTCATTTATGGCCTCATTGGATTTCCTTATTCGTAGAATTGTCTGCTTTTGGGCTCGTTTTGAAGGAATATTGACGCGGCAATCTGGTTGGCAGTCAAAAATGGATTTGCGGATGATTTGTGATGGTTTAAACCCAGATGTGCTTCCCATTTCCTTGAGACTTGTTACATTATGATATAAGCAACAAATGCGCTATTGGGTCGTTTAGAATGCAAATGATAAGCATATCCATAACCGAATAATATTTCGTTCTCTTTATTCGATTTTTGAATTACTAAATCCATACTAATTATTTATTTTACACAGAGACGATTTACAATCAATGTTAAATAAAATTAAACAAAATCAATAATAATCAAAACGAAAAAAATTTGAAAAAAACCACAATTCTATGATATAATGATCAGCTTAGGAAAAAGGAATACTGTGCAGGATAAAACAATTTTACGTATTAGAACGAAATAAAAAAAGATCCATATGCAAATGTTTGGGGATTTTGTGCTTGGGGATTTTAATAATGGATATTTTATGCCTTTCCCGTAAAATTCTTTATAACCGTCAGTTATTGTAAAGAGGCGTGATCTGTTATATTGTAATTGTAAAAATATACTATCAAGGTAATTACTAACATTTCTGAATGCTCTGAACATCAGCAAAAATTTCAATTCCAAACTCAATAATTTCTCTGCGTATTATTTATAACTTGCAAACCGGCGATTAGCTTCTCAACACATTGGTCATTGAGCCGACATAAAATTTCTTTTGGAACTCACGGTAAAAAGGTCATTAAATTTCTGATAGGATAGTGCTGAAGCTGTGGTAATACTTCGTTCATACTCATAAAACGAATTTTAAATAGCTTCAGACAACATCATTTAATAATTCTTTTTCAATAAATCGGTTAGTTGTGCAGAAATTTAAAATTTACTCAAGCTCTCTCAGGGTTATGTTTGTGACAGTCGTTTTCCTTTTTTAGAAATCATCCAAATTAGTGAAAACGCGGTCATGCCAGTTATGGGAGATGACTTTTAGCCATCAGACCTGACACGGAAAAAACAGTTGTGCCTCGGAGAGCAGGGTTCAAAAATGAAGTGTTTCTTTATGTAGATTTATCACCTGAAAAATTTGACTGCAGAAGACAATACATGTGAGACTAATATTGGAAGATGAATGTGACTTATAAACGCTGCACCAGCATTTCTAGCCGACTCCAATTAAACCGGTTATAAAAATTTTTATACACAACAAATTGCAAATTTGTTACATAGCTCCGTTATGCTGCGATTATGTGAGTCTTGGCATTAGCTTAAGATGCACTAGGCTTTGCATATTTCTGCTAATATCAAATTGCGTCTTATTGTGGGGGCATTTAGATTTTTTGCAAATTTATTACAATATATTGGCGTAGCTCACCTCAAACGATCACAAAGTGTATTTGTATTCAGGACAGCTACCTCTAAAAATAAACCGGAATTGGTAATAGCTGGTGTTGTAATACATTTTGGGATACTCGTTACTCATACAGGAAGGTATTCTGGTACATTATTATCGGTTTGCAAAGGTGTGGGCTATTTTATTACATGCGAGGATGGTTGTTACAAATATAGGAAAAGCATTTGATATAATTACCTATATAAGGAAAACCATATAATACAATATAGCTGCGTTTTATTGCAATAGGCTGCATTTAATGAAAAATATGATTTTTGAAGGGTTGCACTAAGAATAGGTAGTTGGTCGTGAATTGAGCAATGCTAGTAAATTGTATTAAATTTGTAAAAATATCAATGCCAATACAATAAATACATTGAACATTAACAGATATCCGAAAAGCGCTGTGTTGCTTTAGCCAATGCTAGTCCGCACATGAATCCCGGCTTGACAAGAAGCTTAATAATTCTAACTGCGTAACAAATTCATTAATCTGTAGTTTCGGTTTCATTGAAATGGGCTACTAAAGTTGGTGCTACATTAGGGGCCTAATATAATTGCTCAAAGGATATTTTATTTACTACTTTTGATGCGTTCGATAAATTGAGACTGCACTGAATTATATAGAGTAATAAATAAACCAAATTTAATCTAAAGGTTTACTCCCAAATATAAGAATTCTGCACCTTAGAAACAATTTGATGAGTTTAGATTCGCACTTAAATGTAATTCTAGCATTTGTCTATCCAGAAATCCTAATGGAGATATTACATTATTCGTTGTGCGTATTATGTACAAATTCAGTAATATTTGAATTATTTACATTTCTATCATGTTCGATAAGTACTTTTTATTGGATCGGTGTTAAGTCACTGCCAAAGCCAAAATATAATCGCTGTGTCCTATAACTAAATAACAAAACAGTTAGAAAAATAATCAAATTCCGCCATATTTGAGTGAAATAACTCAAAATTGGAGCGAAATGAGGGAAATTGTTTATCATTTCAATTTACTCAAATATCAGTGTGAAATAACAAAAAATATGAGCTAAAAAAATTTGAGTGAAATTCTTTATTAATCATATCAGTTTGCTCAAATGTTTCCAGTTTTTGCAATATAGTAACTAGTACTTGTAGATCTGATCAGTAGGCGCTTGGGCCTATTGATATTAGTACGTCTCATTCATATAAAAGAACATGTATGTGAAGTTAGCACAGAAAGTCATCCCAGAAAAAATAAATTTTTGCATCAGGCAACACTAAAGTTGTATGTTTATACAAGCCCAGGATTTCACTAACATTATTTAAATTGACTAATTCAGCCCAAGAAAAATTAAAACCTCGCAATAAAACATATAGCATGGAAAGAAAAAAATATATTCAGAACCCAGACATATTTAATCGAAAAAATTTCAAATTTAATTACATTAAACTTGATATACATGTCAGTCGTTAGTGCTAATCACGGTTTCTGCGATCCACGTAGGGAGTATAATGACAAGTTGTTACTATTGGGTTTGGTTTCCGGAACTCTTTGCTTCCAGGAGTTATTGAAGCAAATCCACGTCAAATATATTGGCCCATTCAATTATGAGCCTGTAGCGCCAATCACAACAATAGGATTATCTTGAAATTCAAGGTCAGTAACGGACATGATTATAAGTGAGTACTACTAGGTTTGGTTTCCGGAACTTGCGGTTTCTAGGAGCCATGAACTAAAACAATTCATCCTTTAGGCCAAACACGTGTGCGCCTGTAGCGCCAATCAGAACGGTACGATTTTCTTGAAGTTTGTATGGTAAGTAGGGAGTATAATGACAAGTCGTTAATAATAGGTTCGGTTTCCGGAACTTTTTGCTTCCAGGAGTTATTGAAGCAAATCCCCGTCAAATGTATTGGCCCATTCAATTATGAGTCTGTACGCCAATCACAACGGTAGGATTATCTTGAAATTTTCAAGGTCAGTAACGGACATGATTATAAGTGAGTACTACTAGGTTTGGTTTCCGGAACTTGCGGTTTCTGGGAACTATGAACTAAAACAATTCATCCTTTAGGCAAAACACGTGTGCGCATGTAGCGCCAATCGTACCTATACATAAACCGCAAGTTCCGGAAACCAAACCTAGTAGTACTCACTTATAATAATGCCCGTTACTGACCTTGAAAATATCAAGATAATCCTACCGTTGTGATTGGCGCTACAGGCTCATAATTGAATGGGCCAATACATTTGACGGGGATTTGCTTCAATAACTCCTGGAAGCAAAGAGTTCCGGAAACCAAACTCAATAGTAACAACTTGTCATTATACTCCCTACGTGGTTCGCAGAAACCGTGATTAGCACTAACGACTGACATGTATATCTAGTTTAATGTAATTAAATTTGAAATTTTTTCGATTAAATATATCTGGGTTCTGAATATATTTTTTCTTTCCATGCAATATGTTTTATTGCGAGGTTTTAATTTTTCTTGGGCTGAATTAGAGTCAATTTAAATAATGTTAGTGAAATCCTATATGTATAAACATACAACTTTAGTGTTGCCTGATGCAAAAATTTATTTTTTCTGGGATGACTTTCTGGGCTAACTTCACATACATTAAAAGAACTGGGATGGATCCTCTAGAATACTCGAAAAATACCGAAAATATTAGCAAAATCTTTAATTTAACAAACAAATTTATTCAAACTTCTCGCAATATATCAACTAGTTCCTATCTCAACCTGGATCTATCTAAATTAGTACGTCCCGTTCATATTAAAATAATCGCTCGGCAATTCCTAGAACACTCGAAATGTGGCTACTAGCCCAGTTGAATAATGGATATCTGAAATTCATTTGCAGCTACCTCAGAAGTTTGAAATTTACACTTTCTATCTAATTTTTAAATTCAAAGGTATTTTCAACTTTAAAAAATAATTATGAAATAACTTTTATTCGTTTTTACAACTTTGAATCATGGTGGCGCGTAGCCGTACAGTTGTTTGATAATTTATGTATACAAATTAATAAATATAAAATGTATACTATGTGAATATTAAAGCTATACACGTGTTTTATGACGTCATTTCTCCTTACATATTTCCGGTGAATTTATAAATTTACAGTCTTACTTCACAAGGGACGTGCGATAAAATGTTTACACATTAAACGAAAAATTTCGATAAAGCTCCTAAAGTGCCTAAAGAAATGTTAATTAGGCTAACAAATCCTATGTGAAGTTATAAATGAAACTGCTAACTGAGCAAGTACGATACAGAAACGATAGCTGAGATCTATCAACAATATCTAGCAACATTTGAATTTCTTGATACTTCAAATATCTATCAAAAGCTTTGATTAATTGTAACATTAAAATTGCCTAACCATATACTCGTACATAACTTACATATTTCTATACGAGAACGAGAATGGAAACATGATAGATACAAAAGATCCAAAACGACAAAGCGTACCTACAAACGAGATGTAATTGTCAACAAATAAGGCTCATAAACTTCGATATGTGAGTATGATTGACATGTTATATATTGACTACAAATTTAAGTGACTTACTCGGTTCTCAATTCGTTTTAATTAAAGTCAATCGTAAAAACATTGTAAACATTTAAGCATTAAACCATAAAAATATGATACAAGTATCTAAGTGTTTTATGGGAAGACAACTTACAGTCTACTTAATAAAATATCAAACACAACAATTTTTATACTTTTGTAAATAAATCGATTTAGCTCCATATTAGGTTGCGTGTTATCTAAACCAAAATACAGAAAATATTATTTCTACTATATCGATTAATTTAATTGAAAATCAAACTGTAACTAATTGACATGAAGAAAATTAATTTTTCAACTGTTTCGTTGTTGTGTGTTTTCCGAACCAATACATGCGGCTGCGTATTTTTATATGTTATATACTCATATAAGAGTTGATTGTTGTTGTAATCGTTGGATGTAATCTAATTGATTGGGTAAAACACTTTAATTCTTTTTGGACTATATGAAACGATGTTGTAGTTTAGCTCGATATAATTAATTTATTGATCGTGATAGTTATGTGCATATGTAATAATTATGTTATAAAAGTAAACCCACTCGTACTCATTTTTAAGCATACGAGGATACCCGTTTTTATGTGTAAAATTGATCTTTTCTTATCCTTTTCCGCTTGCGTGACGTTGAAACTGAGCCAGGGAAAACCTTTAATTTTCCTGAATATTTATGCATGTGATAAATTTTAATTCCAAAGTAAAGAGATTTTTAAAACTTCCATTTAAAATTAGTCTTTTGGAAACTCGAGTATTTAGCAATTAAAATTTGATGTAAAACACAATTCAAATCACTAGCTCAAAATTTAAAGTAATGTTGTTAGAGTTCTCAAAATTGTCTAATTATTGTTACAACTTTTAATATTCCTAATTGTCGAATATTGGCTGGAATAAATTTTCAGAAACTGAACATAATGTATAGTATATGTAATTTTTAATCAAAATGAACAATTAACTAGACTTATTTTCTGATATATGAAACGTGTTTTCCAAAAGACATAATTTTGAGTTTTGAACGTACCAAGCTTGCAACTATGAGAGGTCACCTGACTTATAAATTAAATTATTTTGAAATTTTTTGATTCCTTTTCCCTCTCAAACCGCATATTACAAATTATTTCTAACACGAATGATAAACATTTTTGAGCTAGCTAATTTTTAAATTACAAATTGACAATAATGTTTAAGATTTCATTAATGTTAACTTCAACAGTCTGAAAAAGAAGGCGAATCAAGCAGCAATGGGGTGAACTTAGAATAAAAAGTCCCTATATTTTGTGCAGGCTGAAGCTCTCCTCAATATTGGACATTTCAGTGCGATGCAACAAAGTTTTATCATATGGTTGGCGCACTTCCTCTGGAGGTTTGAGCAAGTGTCTTAACGATTGTGCACAAGAAACCAGCGAAAAACAAGTACGAAGCACTCGAGCGGGTATTGACATCTAGACCCATTCCCAACGGTACAACGCCTCAAAATATTTGTTGGTGGAAGAGGATTGGTTTATAATATTTCTTTATCGGTAACTAGACCCATAGATGATATTTTACAAATCGCAGATCATATTTACGAGGCCCCGCCCCCGGAATTTCGTCAGACAAGAAACCGATTGTGATACGAGTACGCAATAACATATGCCTTATCATGAGAGATGCAACTAATAATACTCTTTTTCTTGTGCATACAGGACCCGATAGCGCAATTTTCTCATAACAAGTATCCAAGGAAATGCATCTGCAATGCTAGCTTGAATTTTTCTGCCGTAAATAGTTCAGTAATTCACACATTGGAGTCCAACTGAATGTTGGCGTTGATTACGGCGACAATTTTTGGTTATTTTCATTTTACCTTAAGTAGAGAGCTCAATTATTGTATCGATTTTCCGGCTAAAGATGGCCTACTTGTCGTCTTACGTGAAAGAGGCCTTGTCGAACCAAACTACAAATCAGAGTAGTTATCAACGCATTAACAGATTAATACGCCTACACTTATCTTTCCTTCTGCTAAGACTGTGTACAGTGATAAATTGAAACTATTTCATTCATTAAATGAGGAACTTAATTATATTTGTACAGCTAAAGACAGCGTGCTACATTACAATTACACAAAAAGCCTTTAAAACATTTCAATTTATCGACTGAACCCGTCACCTTCTGGGCGGGGAGGGGAGTCAGAGCGTACCATTTAATTCCAACTGTGACCAAAGACGAATGCGTTTTTGTCTCCGAAATGTCAAGGGACTCGATTTTGTATACGAATAAGAATATTCTTGTAACTAGTAAAAACGATGAAAAGCGTAAACTTCATATCAAACACTGGTTAATAGATTAGACGAACTTCGAATAAATATCTAAGTTTCAACATGCAAATACGGTGCTCCTACTGTGAAATTTCTCAAACACTATATTTCTAGAAATAGCATAGGTCTATCGCATGAGCAAATCGAAGGGAATAAAAATTTTGCAGATTCAACATCCTTCAAACAAATACTGTGAGTCGTAGGAATGATAATTTATTATCACAAGTTTATTATCATATTAGTCGAATGGCTCTCCCCATTTCATGCACACTTGGCAGAAGTGCTTAAACTGCCAAAGAATTACAAACAAAGCGCACTTGTTTATTTAGCAATATTATTAGCTCACCCTCTTGCTAACACCAAGTTTTGTATTTCCACTGACGCTTCAAACAATGTCGTCCGGGCACAAAGGTAATTCAAGAATGTTGACAACCTCCGAGATTCTTCTCCGATTTCTTTTCTTTTCCGAAGTTCTGATGACAGCAGTTACCCAGTCCACTACAGCTCGGCAACCAGACAGCATCGTATTATGGAATGAAATATCGAGCAAGTTCGTATACAGTACAGCAGCATATTTTTTTACTTAAAACGATCATAAAAAATGAAATAAAATATAAGGGATTCCAGTACCGAAAAGAAGACAAAATTTCCTTTTATTAGAAGCAAAATTATTTTGTTTGAAAGGTGTTATTTCATCAAGATGCAAGCGTTTAAATCTGGGTATTTTTTCGAAAAAAATTCTGTTCCGATTTTTTTGTTGACACAAATCCAATTTTTATAAACAAAGCATCAGCAAAAATGTCCCAAATCAAATGATTTAAAGAGAAATAATATTTACTAAGAAGGTGATTCATAATCTGTCAACTAGCATCTCACAAGTTGAAACTTCAATGGTACAAATGTATTTTCAGTTTAATTTGTTTCCAGATTGGCTAAATATAGACACAAAATTCAACCAGCAGGTACTGGTTGTATCTCCAGTCTCGGGTTCTTTCTATAATAATCATAAGTGATGCACGACCAACCACTCCACTCCATAAGTTTTCATCTTTCGATCTACCTGGAAGAAGGTTTTTAACAATCAAGCTTGGGAGCCCGTTAAATGAAATTAATTAATTTTACGTGGCGTAATAAGCAAGATGATGCGTATTTGATAAGTATGACCAGAGTGTGACAAGCTAAATTTTTTAACTAACTGTAAAATTCAAGTTTCTAATCCGATGATTTATGCTTCCCGTTCCTATTTAGCTAACTTAAGAGTTCTACGGTTAAGAGTTCCTCTGTTTTTAATTTTTTTAACGTTGTTCGGTGGGAAACCGCCTTAATAATTTCAAAGAGTCTTATCTTGTTTGCCGTTAGATACAAATGGATAATAAATTACTGGAAGTGGAATAAATGATTGCACTGTCAGAATAGTGCAGAAAATATCAATCGAAAAAGTTTTAGTTGTGATTTATTTCGAATAAGCGTACCCTTACCAACATATGGGTTTTAATTAACTTTCAAATTCTCATAAGTTCTTTTCCTTAAATTAATTATTGGACTAATGCCTTCCAATTCTATGATAATTTAATTTAATTTGAATAATTCAATAGGTAGTTAGGTAACTTTGAGTAAGTATGACATACATTCTGCTTTGAAAAAATAACTCTAAGCATGTCCAAACGTGACCGAGTTAGATTCGAATTGTCTCCATACCTCAATAATTTCACCAATGAAACTTGTGGAACGGTCTAAGAATATTTCGAAAATTTTCAAATTATTTTCAAAGATTCAAATCTAAAGTTCGTCAAATTATACATTTTGATGTCATACAGGAACTTCAGAGCTCCAAATTAAAGTTAAGCGTAATGAATATTCTTATTGTACATTATGTATTAAGATCAAAATAAAGTTTCAACTTACCTCCTTTTCAATTTGCTTCAGAATCCTTCGCCTTTATTGTTCAATCCTCCTTATACATATTAAGGATTCCTTATATAAATATTATATTTGGTCCACGTTTTGTTGTTTAGTAAAAAAAATATTTTTTTTGTCGTTAATAAATAATTCACTAGTAGATTCCCTATATAATATATGAATAATAAACTAAAAAATTCCTTAACTATCACCAATCACCACCACCGTCATCCACGTTTATTGAATTTGGTACCGTAAAATCTTCATCAAATTCAATTTCTGATTGTATTAAAATTTCTAAATTCAATCGACATTCCTGGGACCGATTTTTGTTTGTTTTTTGTTTGTGTTTGAATAGCACAGACAGGCAGCATGCATGAATAAATAAAATGAAAAAGTAAAAGAAAATTAGATTTTCCTGTCACAACCAAACCAAAAAAAAGTTGTTTACTGTTGTAGAACAACTTACCTTGAAATTTCGAAAATCATATTTCCTACGTAATGAATTTTGACACTGATATGTTACACCCCAGCATTTACATTCCCGATTTACAATTTCACATCCTGGATATAATGTTATCTGTTCCAAACATTTTGATTGACTTGTATTTTTTGGCAATTCTGTAATAATATGAAAAGGCAACAAAGAAGTATTTGAGTTAAAGTTCTAAAAGATTTTTTTCTGGTATGTTATTTTCGGTGAAAATTGATTTTCATTTGCTTTCACGAAAATAAATATAAAAAAAAAGTTTACAAACAAACCGATCGTATATAAAATATTTTTCAAGAAAATTCGTAAAGCACAAAACAATTTTGTCTAACTTTCGAATTTCAATTTTCTCTAGTCTGGTGGTTAGGTAATACGAAAGCACAAGGTACAGGTAACAGAAAACTTGACCTTTATATTAAACAGAAATAAATGAAAGTTTAAAGTTTTTTCCAGGTTTTAACTTTATTGGTATTTTCCGTTCCATTTTTCATATTTTTTGGTTTCTAACCAAATAAAAAATCGAGCATAAAAAGCAATTTATATTTTTTGATTGAAAATATAATTGGTTATGGTATTGGTACCTAAACTGGAAAATTATAAAACAAAAAATTTGTTTTATTTTTCAGTTAGTCAATTCTGAAGTGATTTCCATTTAATTATTTTGTGAACACAAATTACAAATACTTATAGTATTAGTGTGACCATACATACAGGGTGTACCATGAAATAAGAAGGTAATAAACAGCTGCAAGCTTTGACCGAATACCGAGCATTCATTCCACACAGACACGAAAATCTGGGACTGGACGTGGTTGTTTGTAAGTTAATTGTCATTAACTACTTATCAGATCATCTATGAAAGTTTAGCCTGAATAAAACTTTACTTATATGTAAAACTTAAACTTATCTAAAATGATAGAATTGTGGCGTTAGTAGTATAGCGGTTTATTGCTTCGGGTCGGTCGAGGATACCTAAAATTTTAACTACGGCAATTAATTTGAAACATTTTGAGAAAATAATGTAAATGTAGATAATCTACATGATACTTCCGAGGAACGATTTAATTTTATGTAATTTATACATAAACTATCTCCTAAATATTATCTAGGCGAGATTTATATTTCGATCAAATTATTATTTTCCTTGAATGGGACCGACAACCAAACTAAAATTTTATTGCCACTAAATTTTAATCGTGTTTAATAGCAACCAATACTAGTCAGGCTAATTTTTAAAAATACGGATTTTAAAATTGCGAATAGATTTTTAAAATAAATTTCTTACTAAACAAGGAAACAATATTCTTATTATCTAAGGTGACACTTATCACAGTAAAACCTTGAATTGTAAGTGATAGCGGTTATATTCAAGCAAGATGGGAATTTGTTAGGAGATGGTTACTAAGTTATGACGTCACAAAATATGAAATGATAATTGAAGTTGCTGACTTAAACGTGGCCTGTTGGTGGGTAAACATTAACGGAATAGACAGGAATGTTCAAGATATCTGAAACAATTTATGCTAAAAATCTCAACTTAGGCTCTGTTCAAAACCGGTTTAATATTTATTGACTTATTATTATTATTATTTTTTATTTCGTTTGCTAAGGTCTGGATTTATTAATCCACACGACCTATAGGCATTTGATTGTACTATGTACATTGGTTTTTTATATTTAGTAGATATCATGAGTGTGAAGTTTTTAACAAAAAAATAACAACAATACGTCTGCGAATCCAATAAAAATTCTTGAAATCTAAGTATGTGTTCGTTTTTACACTGTTAAGTATAAAGTTGAACGAGAAAAATAGTCAATGTTAGAAAGAGACAAACAGTACACCATGTTATTTATCTTATTAGACTTATGTATGGCAATATTGTTCAATATTATATTTTAATAATCTATATAGTTTTTTAAATACACATAACCGGATTATATTAAAAAATTATATTATACATAAATTAAAATACAAATAAAATAAATAACATAAATATTACATCAGTGTTATAAAACTACATGCTAATAAAAGAAATAATACCCTATTGCAACCCTTTAAACGGCATAATTTTAAAGTCTTTAAAACATAATACGATTCGTTTTTGAGTAACACTCTCAATGATAATTGTTAGCTGAAAGTTGTTGAATATTGGTTAAAAATAAACCCATAAATAGCACCAAAATTCTACCAAACAGTGATACTTCAAAACTACCCAAAAATTCTCATCGGCTCTTTCTATTTTCGAGTACTTCTCATTTATTTTCACAATAACAAGACATCACAGAGATTGCACCACAATACCACCATAAAGGAATAACTCCTACTGGTTTAGCCTATCGTGCAAACGAAGCATGTTTCGTTTCAATATGGATTTGCTCAGTATTGTTTTTGAGCAAGCTTCTCATTGACTCCTTATGATTTTTGAGTGAATCTTATTTATTCTCACAATAACAAGACATCACGGAGATTGCACCACAATGAAACCATATATGAATGACTCCTACGGGTTTAACCTACCAAACGAAGCATATTTCCTTCCAATATGGATTGGCCATATTGAATGAGAGCCAATGAGAAGTTTGCTCAAAAAACGTGCTGAGCCAATCCATATTGGAAGGAAATATGCTTCGTTTGGTAGGTTAAACCCTTAAGAGTGATTTTTATATGGTTTCATTGTAGTGCAATCTCCGTGATGTCTTGTTATTGTGAGAATAAATGAGATTCACTCAAAAATAAAAAATCTGATGGCTGTTTTACTTAAAAAAGTGTAAGTGGATTGTTATATGATTCGATTACGCCATTTGATAAGTCAGGCTCTAAAAAACAACTTATATGTGGTTTATTTTTGGTGTAGTCTACGTCATGTCTTGTTATTTGCCAGAATTGGATGAACTGAAGATCAAAAGGGGCCGATAATAATTTTATTTTAAAAATCAGTTCTGAGCAATGTGGTAGTTTTCCTCAAAAAACATCTCTATATACATTCGCATCTAAGTATTAAAATAATTAATTTATTAAATATTATTATATTTTAAAATTACATGAACTTTAATTTTCCACTCAAAATTCCTATAAGAAATATTTTAACAGTGTGATTTCCAATACATGCTTATTTTTGTTAATTGGTATAAACTTCACACTCATTAACGACATTTTTTTGTTATACGAAATTTATAACTCTTAATACTAATCTGTTCTACTCTATGATTTATAAATTATAGTAGCTACGTATATTTGTTTTAAAAATTCACATATTGATTTGGTAATACGCACATATTGGTTGGTAATTTTTGGTGTTTCCAGATTTTAATGTATCCATTAACTTCATGTTTTGAATTAATCCGTATCTTTAACATAAGACATGTTGTCGATTTTTTTACATTTTTCAATTATCTGCTCGTTCTTTAACTATGTTACATAAGTTATTTTCTATCAATCCCATGTTGAATTTCAATTTTTTATTTTTCCGTGACCTGACCTTAGTCAGTTTATTTGTCTGTTGTCGTCCAGGTCTTTTATTCCAAGATCCTTTCTTGTCTTATTATATCCTCTATTACTTGATGTGCGTCTTCTATTGCTATTGGGTTGTCTATTATTGGGTATGGCGGCACTTCTATTGCTAGCTACTGCTCTCGCTATGCTATCTTCTTTCTCATTACCTAGTATAGCTATATGTCTAGAGGATTTCTCAGGGATTTTCTCTAACTGTGTCTATTATTTCCTTCTCGTGGTATTTGAATTTTGGATCGTTATTGATTTTTCTATGGCAGTTTTCATAGCTATGGTTTCTATTGTTTTAATGGTAACTTTGTTTTGTAATTTGATTTTATGTTCTGCTCCTGAGATTTTGAAGTAAATATCAATGGCTGCTGTTTAGTGAAAGTATAACACTAAGGCGCTTGCTTGATTTCAAATCGAAATTTGTGATCTACAACAAAATTTGGATCAGGTTTTGCTTATAAAATTTGTACTGATCCGGATCAATGGGTGTCATGAAACACGGTATTTATTGAGGAGTTCTTTATAATTGGACATGACTTCAATGTGATTTGATGTATTTTTCGTAAGTTGATTGCTTCGTATATTTTTAAATTTGGTGCAGGCTTTATTATTTTATTGTTGGGTTGTGTCATGTTGGAGAGAAAATTATATACATTGTATAGATCTTGTATTTTCCCCATTACGTCATTGTTTTTTATTCCGATGCCACTATTTGTGTTAATGTGATTGGCTGTGAATTTTAGTGTGGTTATTTTGTTGTAAAGGTCAACTGGCAGTGTATAGCAGATCCTGCGAGAAGTGTTAGCATAGGAGTAGTTTTCTGCATTCCGATACATATTCTTAGGTTTCGCTTTATAATTTTTTGTTTTTTCTTATTGTATTTTTCGTGTGATGGTGTCCGTGTATTTTTTTTTTTTGTATTATTGCCTTGTGAATATTCAATATTGTGTGTGGATGTGCTCTTCCGTTCTTGTGGGTGATCATTTTTAATAAGTTAAAAACGATCACCCACAAGAACGGATAAGCTCCGATTATTTATTTATGTAGATTTTTGTAGTGTGGAAGGAGTGATAGTTTGTTGTTTAATGTGATCCTCAGTAACTTTATTATTTTTCTTGATTTAATGGGATGCTGTCTATTTTGATTTCGAAATCCGAAGGCTTATTTTTGATGAGTCTCATGTAGTTACATTTATTAGGGTATATTTTGAGATCTTGTTCTATTAATTTTTCTTTTAGTCTTTCCAATATTATGTTGACATTTGTTTGTGCTTCTTCTTCGTCCATTCCTTTTACGAATATTGATATATCACCTGTGAATTGATATATTGTTGCATTTGTTTCATTTATTTTATGAATTTCGTGTGTGTATATATTAAATAGGCGCTTCCTTGTGGGATTCCCTTGTTGGTTGTGTGTTTGACTGCCGTGTTCCATTGTTGTAGTTAATTATTCTGTTTGTTAGGAATTGATAGATCCAATTAGTTATGTGTTTTGGTGTGTCTATTTTTATTAATTCCTGTTTTAGTTTATTTTCATTGACGTTGCCAAATGCTTTGCATTTATTTGTTGTTATCCATGCAATCGACAGTAAATTTAATCGTGTTGATAATCGTTTAACACATTCTCTTTCTTCAGCTTAACATAAAAGATGTTAGTTCGTCCCATGTACATTAGTTAGATGGCATCTTTAATTCATCTGATATTCCATTTTGAATTACATACGACATATCAATCGACGATAATTAAATCACCGTTGATTCAGAATCTCATCTCAATTAATGGACAAATTTGACGTAAATATCAAGCAGATTATGGTTTTGCATCATATACATACTAGTGACTGGTACAAATCCACATATATTCAGATTAGATAGCTGTTCAGTTCAGAAATCCATGTCATTCACTCATCATTATAGATAATTTTAGCAAACATTAGTTAACGCAGTCGTGCAATTTGTTTGCTACTGCACTACTGTATTTTATTGGGTAATATTTTCAAAAATATGTTTGCTGTTGGAGGCTTACCGAACACGGCCATAATTGTTCCTATACACATTTTGTACAATGTAGATCAAGCAATGAGTTATCTACCCGAACTCGGACACAACTTTACAAAAATGAATGGTACAAAACATTGATGACAAAGCTACATTCCAATTTTTAACTTGCGTTTTTATTCAATCGCCAATAAACGAAATTATCCATTAGTATTTATTTTACAATAAATATTAATTCCCTTATGGTGCTGCAATACAAATAATTATCAAATCTTGTTACAGAAATTTTAAATTTTTAACTGAAATTAATTTTATTTTTAAAACGTTTACCGATTTCTTAAAATTTGTCACAATGTTTATTTTAATACGTAATTGGAAAGTTAAAATACCAAAATACTAAACCTCATTTTGATTTAGGTCGAAATTTTTGTTAGTTAGGGTTTGTTCAATAGAAAATTAATTGAAAAGTTGAAAATGTACGTTACAAAACTAATCGGGTATATAAATATTAATCTCTAAACCACACTAACCTTTTGCCACCCACTCAACGAAATGGTATTATACTATAACTTTATAAATTTTTTAGTTTGAAACCAATTTTTTTTATATAATCAGTTCAAGCTAACGGATAAGTTTGAAAGTTTAAGCCCCATCAACACTTGTTAGAATTATACAGATATATAATAAAATTTCTTTTAGATGTGCAATGCGAATGGAGATAAACTTTCAGAGCAATATTCTTAGAAATGCAAATAATAAAAGAATATTTTTGTGAAGTTTAAATTTAATTTGTATGGTATTAATCTAGATTCCAGAGAAATACGAGTACATACTTTTACATGTTTGTATATAATACATCGCCTGAAAAGTTCCCGGTCTGACATATAGATGGTGCCATAAATGGGTTTTAACCACATGATTTTTAAATTCTACCAACCTTCAAATGACGCCTGTTAAAATTTCATGACATTTCGATCATTAAGTTTACAAGTTACAGTTGTTTTAGTGATGCTACTTTTACTAATTTCAAAACAATGGGAAAAAAATTCGTGTGTTGATTAAACACTGTTTTCTGATGGGAAAAAATATCGTTCAAGCAAAGCAGTGGCTTGACTAGTGTTATCCGGACTCTGCACCAGGAAAATCAACCATCACTGAATGGTATACTATATTTAAACGTGGTATACCGTACTGTACTGTATTTAAACGTAAAACCACTGGTGATGCACCAAGCTCTGGACGCCGAAATGAGGCTATGACTCCGTAAAACATAAAAATATTCACGAAATTATTTTGGAAGACCTTAAAGTGAAGTTTCGTGGGATAACTCATATTGTAAAGATATCAATGGAACGTGTTGGTCATATTTTGCACGAACATTTGTCCATGAGAAAGCTGTGTTCGAAGTGGGTACCGCGTTTCCTCTCAATTAATTAAAAACGACAACGTGTCGATGATTTCGTGCGTTGTTTGGAGCAGTTTAAGCGCAATAAAAAGAATTTGAAAGGAACGGAAAGGCCTCCAGCGGTTATTACTTGTTTGCAGACCTAAAAAAAGTGCCAGGTAAAGATATTTCAGTCCAATGAAGAAGTGATTGCCGAAACTGAAGATTACTTTGAAGACAAAGATAAATCGTTCTACAAAATGGCATCGAAATGTTAGAGAGGCGTTGGACTGATTGTATCACTCTATACTATATTGAATAAGCTTTGATGACAGTTTAACTAATTCATAAATTGTAGAAAATACTTTTAATGTATTCAACATGACTTCGAGAACCATGTTAATGTATTCGATGATAACGCAAAATTACTCACTAGTAGACGAAAGCAAAAAAATCAATATTATCATGATCGCTATAATAAGGGTTCGAATAAGCACCAGATGAAAGCACAAGACCATCATTTTAATATTTTCCATATCTATATACAAACTGACGTATCATATTATTCTATGAGTATTTAGCTTTTAAAAGAACATTTTTATCCGTTGAGCGTATCTTTATACATTCACAAGTAGTCAAAATATCACAGGTCATGTTTAAAAATGAAATAAAAATTGAATTTGCTCAACAACATTATATTCCTTTAATTCGTTATGGAATCCCTAATATCCGATTTCATCTTTCCATTTGAAAAATTCAAAAATCGGGAAAAAATAAAAATTGTTTTTGATTTCACTTACGTACATAAGGCAATTAAAGAATTTCTATATCTACGATATAAGCAGCAAATAAAGAAGGGAAATCGTGTAAGCATGAAAAAGGATTAAAAGATCTCAATTAAATTTTGTAGTTATTTTTAAACAAACATTTTAAAATATTACTTGCCATAGTAATAAAATTTGTATGTTTAAAGTCGATTGAAACACTATTAGTTGAAAACAGTTTTTAATTAAATTTACCTCATGAGATATTTAATTAACAAAGTAAATTAAATGTTAAAGAATCTTAAAAGAATGAGTAATAGCCAAGTTAATCTTTCGATTATTTGACAGTTTGAAATAATTTATCGATTAAATATATACATTATTACCTTATGCAATTATTAATTATTTTTTCAATGTTAGATATTTTCATAAAAAATTAATCGAATTTTATACAAAAATTAGAAAATTTTAAATATTTTGTTTCTAAAAATTGAAAATCGTTAAATAACATATATTAACTAAATTATAGTTTTTAGATTTTGTCTAAACGAACCATTTATGCAATATTAATTAAACCTGTAATAGTTTCTAATATAATAAATTTAATAATCAACTAGAATTTAAACCATTTCATAGTAACACCACGGACTTTACCCACATTTGCATGAGTGTGAAGCTAAAATACTAGTACCTCATGAGGTATTATGAGTTTGGTTTTGCTTAACTTTAGTAAAGCTTTTGATTTGTTTAATCATGATATTCTATTTGATTTTAAATATTCGCAAAAAAAATCGTATACGTACACAGTATATAATACACAATTACGTCTTGTATTTTTATTTTATTCAGATTTGTGTCATTTTTATGATGGAGAGTACCAAAATACCGCGATCCGGGGGAATCGGTTTAATTGTTATTGTACTTATTTCCTTTTCTCAACTCATGTCGTCTGCTCTCGGGCTGTGGAGTGTCAGTATTTAATATGCTAATATATTTTATATTTAATCTATTATTTATCATAAATTAATTTTTTGTTGTCTTAATAATAAATTTATTTTAAATTTCATACATTTTAAAAATAAAATGTTAATTTACTAAATATAAAAAATTCAAAAAATACGTAAACACATAAACAATTTTAAAATTAACACTGTCTTGTAACCATCGCAAAAATTCGACGTTTACAACGGTTAATATAAATTAAAAAAATCGCATGTGACATGCATTCTCAGCATTAATTTGATTTAAAGTTTATAAAATAGTAAGTATGGACGGTACTAATTGAATTTATTAGTGGAAATTTTCGTTGTTTGTTTGGCATCGGTGCGGTTATAGAAGGTGACAGAAGAGCACTGTACTGTTACGACGAGAAATCACCGACCGCCTACTTGAAATAAATCCGACTAGGCAACAACTTACCATCGAACAGTGGACTTCACCAAGCACGAAATAGGACCGGCGGTGGAGAAATTCAAGAACGTCTGGAATTAACTACAGAAAAGGAAAGGATTTTAAATATATGCGGAATTTTTAATTTAGATGGCAATAGGATTGTGCGAGAGCCTGGAGTAAGTTTATATATATATCTATATCTATATATATATATATATATATATATATATATATAAATATATATATATATATATATATATATATATATATATATATATATATATATATATATATATATATATATATATATATATATATATATATATATATATATATATATATATATATATATATATATATATATATATATATATATATATATATATGGCGAATATTACATCAAACCACAAATTTGGTATATGGAACCGGAAGTCGTGTTTAAATTTTTTACTTTTTATGTTTTGCATGTGTAGTAATTGTTAAAAAAAAAACTCTATAACAAAAAAATTTTTTGTAGTTGTTGTTGTTAAAGTTACAGAGTGTTAAATTTTGATAAAAATGATGAACATGATGTTGTATATATGGCTATAAAAAGAAAACTAATTATCCGATACTAATAAACCTGGGCTCATTTTAAAGATAAATGAATAGGGATTCTAAAAAAATTATAAAATCCGTACCATGTTTCAACTCTTCCTATTCAAAATGGCCGCCAAAATAGTAATTTAGAATTTTCTCAAAAACCTATTTTTTTTTTTTAATTTTTCCTTATTTAATTCTATTGAACACACCAAAAAATTGTACTTGTGTTACGTTTGAGTATGAAGATCTACCCATTTTTTGTATATAAAATCAAAGTCAATGTGGTATTTTTTATTTTCAACTATTTTTACGATCAACTTGATAAAGTAACTGTTTAGAATTATTCAGTTCAGAAATCGTTCATAAATTACATCACCCTAGGTTTGATCATTTTTAACTTCCTTTCAGCGTTTTGCGTCTACGCGTGTTTATTTAGCAAAATTATTCCATTTGATTAAAATTTTTTGCGATTTTCAACGCTATCTTGTTCAAAAGATGGAACAATAGCTTCTGATTGCAAATTGTTATATTGAATGTTTATCCTATCAAAGTGACTGCTGTAATTATAATTAGACACGTTGTCACGTGACGTCACGTCACAATCTGTCATTTTATAAAACTCCTCCTCCAGCGACACACGTCACAACAATCGATACTCCTTCCCCCATAAAAATGTGAGATAGTTTATGGATAGCCCCTAAAGCAATTAGTAGAACAATAAAATTTTGCCATGAGTCATTTATTTTGTTAGGATTAGGCGTATTTTCTGTACCTGAACGCGTGACGTATTTTATGGAAAAGTTTTTAAAACCATTAGATGATTTTCTGGATTACTTCATAATAAAGCTAAAAAATCTGATTCCCCATTGCTTTATAACACTGCAACAATCTGGTTTCATCAAAAATAAAAAGTTAACTCTGGAGCGCACAGAGGTAGTGGTTTCGTGTGACTTTGCAGAAAATTATGCGTTTATAATGCAAAATGCAGCACAGGGTTTTCATTGGAACAACAAACAAGCATCTATTCATCCGTTTGTAATTTACAAAAATCAAGGAGATAAATTGCAGCATTCCAGCTACATTATAATATCAGATTGTCTCCATCATGACGCCGTAGCAGTTTACGTGTTCATAGAAAAATTATAGCAGTTTTTGAAAACAAAAACTATGGATTTATCTAAAGTTTATTATGTTACTGATGGTGCAGTAACACATTATAAAAACAACAAAAATTTTATGAATATAACTAAACCCAAAGAGGATTTTGGAGTCGATTGTGAGTGGCATTTTCGTGCAACTGCTCATGGAAAGGGACCATGCGATGGACTAGGAGGTACTATTAAGAGAATGGCGTCCAGAGCCAGTCTCACCAAAGAATATGATGATACCATAACTAATGCTGAAGAATTTTTCAAATTGGCTCAAACTTTGAAAACTGATATGATTTTTGAATTTTGCTCAGATGCTGAATATAAGTTAAAACAAATTCAACTGGAGACTAGACTAGGGAATTTGAAAACAATAAAAGGAACCCGCGATTTTCACGCAATTATACCTTCAGGAGAAGGCAAGTTAAAATGTAAAAAATATTCAAATAGTTAACATTATGTAACATGTAAATTTTGATTGTGTAAATACTTTTAAATTTCTTTATTTATTTTGTAATACATTTAATAAAATAATAATAATAAAAATAATAATAATAAAAATATATATACTAAAAAATTGGACTTGCGATATTTTGTTTCCTTGCAAAAAAAAAAAAAAAATACCACATTGACTTTGATTTTATATACAAAAAATGGGTAGATCTTCATACTCAAGCGTCTTTTGCAAGAAAACAAAAAATAACACAAGTACAATTTTTTGGTGTGTTCAATAGAATTAAATGAGGAAAAATTAAAAAAAAAAAAAAAAATAGGTTTTTGAGAAAATTCTAAATTACTATTTTGGCGGCCATTTTGAATAGGAAGAGTTGAAACATGGTACGAATTTTATAATTTTTTTAGAATCCCTATTCATTTGTCTTTAAAATGAGCCCAGGTTTATAAGTATCGGATAATTAGTTTTCGTTTTATAGCCATATATACAACATCATATTCATCAACTTTATCAAAATTTGACATCCTGTATGTTTAACAAGAACAACAAAAAAAAAATTTCCCCTCAAACTTTTTTTTTAATCAAGACTATACATTGAAAATATAAAAAACATGAAATTCAAACATGACTTCCAAAAATTTGTGATTTCAGGAATTTTTCACCATATATATATATCGTATAAAGGATGATCCAATAAGAGCTTCCGGAAGTTTTTTTGAAATAAAACGCATTAAAATCAATTTAATAATCAAAAATTGTATTTGTGACATAAGTTCGGTTTATGACATTTAATGTTTGAAAATATTTTTTCTTTAAATGTCGTCCGCGACGTACTCTTAGATGATCCATTCTATGGGTCCATTTTTCGAGCATTTCAGCCGATATTTCGTTAATTCCTCTTGTTATGTTCGTTTCTAATGCAGGAATCGATTGTGGTTTATCGATATAAATAAGTGATTTCAGATACCCCCATAAAAAGTAATCTAACGGTGTTAGATCACAAGATCTTGGAGTCCAATTCACGGGTCCGTTTCAGTTCCAACGCCCATAAACCAAATCGTTGACGCAAAGGAATGTCAACTGGCTTCAATTCTTGAACAAGCTGTCAAAATACGTCACAATGTGCTATACGAGAGAACCAGATCTTGAGAATGGCGACGAATTGATTGATTGCAGCCTTCACGTACACTTTCAGCTACAGCAGCAATATTCACAAAAGATTGACTTGGACGCATTCTAGTCGGTTGATGAATATCCAATAATGAAAAAGTAGTTCGAAATGTTTTGATTGTTTCGCGAATAGTGGGTTCAGTTGAACGATTATGAACACCATAAAATGGCCGAAGACCACGAAAACAATTTTTCACTGAACAAATAAATTTCCACAATTTGTAAACGTTGTTCTCGCGTAAATCTATTCACTGTGAAATGTCAATGAATACTGAACACAAATGTCATATGAATATGACAGTTGTGACGCATGAATCCCAATGAGAATCCCAATTGGAAAAAGTACCTCCTTTTGTTCCATTTTTATAATTTCTCACTCAGAATGGAGCAAACCGCTCAGAGGTAAACAATCTTGTTGTAGACATTCCTGTTCACATAAGTGGGAGTGATGTTCCGGATACACCATCCTCACCACCATTTTCAATTATAACGCCATTGTTGTCAGTATCAGCAGCAAGCAACCCATCAACACGGAGAATTGATTCAGAAGTGGGGCCATATCAACAATTAGGAACTCCGCAAACACTACCAAAATCGCGAAGCACATTAAGATTGCTACACCAACGGTCCCGATTTGGTGAAATTTTAACACCTTACAGGCACAGGTATCGGGATAATGACCCCAGGAGCGTAAGTGCTTTTATTTGAATTTGTTAGGTAGTATTTTAATTTCTATTTCACATTTCAGGAAAGTTTTGCTGTGACTTCCGTTACACAGCAGGTTCAGCTACAGCGAGAAACAATCACATTATTAAGAAGTTTGCAAGAAAACTTAGATAAATGAGTTCAACGGTTTTGTAATCAATTTTTTTAAATATATTTATTATATTTTACATTATATTTTAAATAACCAAAAAATTTAGAATGAACGAATTACTAAAGAATGAATAAATTTGATAGTTTGTTTGAAAAATATTAATTTTAATTAATTATTATGAAATGAAATTTACTGTGATTGAAATAAAAATATTGTTTTTGAATTTAGTAATTATTGTGTTTTTATTTATTTTTAATATATTTAAGTAAATAAATTTTATACTAATTGTTCTTTATTACTAATAAAACAAAATATTTTAGAATTTTTAAATTATTGTTTCAGTTTCAATTTATAAAATCACGCTCCTACATTAAATTGCACAAAAATCTTCTATTTTGTTTATTGGAATTTTTTTCTTCAAACTTCTTAGCCGTCTTCATCTACGACGTCACCCACTGGATAAATATTATCTATTAAAATATTATGCAAAGTTGCACACGAGTAGATAATTTGGGCGACTTTTTCATAAAATTCCCATATACCGGGTGACTGACACGAAGTGTTACCAACAAACTGTCCTTGCTGTCAAACCAGTGATGACAGAGCGATCAAATTTACACTAATGACAGCTCATTCTATTATTTACAAGCGTAAAAAGCATTTTAGTTTGAAATATTCAGGAAAAAAGTTATCCGCAATAGAATTCAAGCGTAAGAGTGTGATTGCTCTATATTTGGCTGAAACACCACAGCCGCAGATTGTTAACCAGTTAAAACATCTGCATGTGAATAAAATGTTTGTGTATCGCACCAGAATTCGTTATAACGATACTGGCAGCATTGCAAAACGCCATGGTGGTGGACCGAAACGCACTGCAACATTGCCGGATATTATTCGGAAAGTAAAGACCAAATTGGCTCGGAATCCGCGCCGAAGCGGCAGGAAAATGGCTCATGGGGCGAACACTTCGCACGAACGGTTGCAGCACATATTGAAAAATCATCTTGGACTAAAGGCCTTGAAATTCCATAAAACGCATGGTCTCACCGATGCTCAAAAAAAAGTTAGAGTGGAAAAAGCAAAGGAGTTGTTACGCTTGCACAAAAGTGGCGATTTGCCGAATTTGGTTTTCTCCGATGAGTCACCGTTCGTTATTGAGCAATATGTGAACAAGCAAAACGACCGGATTTACTTGCCCGGCCGTTCTACTGAAAATGTGGAAAAACGGATTGCCACTCGAAACCAAGCGCCGCCGATGGTGACGGTTTGGGCCGCCGTAACGGCCGAAAGCCGTTCACCGCTCGTTTTTTTGGACCGTGGCATCACGGTCAACTGCTCAAATTTATCGGGATCATGTGTTGGAGGGAGCGTGATGCTCTTGGGCACAAAAACATTTCGGCCGCAGAGCCTGGACATTTCAACAGGACTCGGCGCTGAGTCATATAGCGCGTGTCAATCAAGATTGACTGAGAAACAACGTTCCGCGGTTCATTTCCACTGCCCAATGGCCACCAAATTCACCGGATGCAAATCCGCTAGATCTCTCGGTTTGGGGTATTTCGAAGAGCAAGGTTGGGACAAAAAAATATTAAAGTTTCGATCATCTCAAGCAAGCGCTTCGCCGGGAATGGCCAAAATACCGCAGAGCCACTTTCGTGCTACATTCAATAGCTTTGTCGGCCGTTTGAAGGCCATAATCGCGGCTAATGGTGGCCAAATCGAAAACTGCTAATGCAATTCGAAAATTTAAATATTTGTGAACATTTTTTACTTTGGTTCAATAAAATTCATCAAAAAATAAAAATTCTGTGACGTTTTGTTTTGGTAACACTTCGTGTCAGCCACTGTAGGTATTGGAGCCGTGGATTAAACCTGGATACCAGGCGTTTAGTGAAATAATCCTCAAATTCAAATCGCATATCTATAAATAAAATTAACTATTTTAATTTATATATAACTATAATCAAGAAATTCATGCGTGTAATCAATTAACCCCACTATTCCAGGGATTCCATATTTGTTAATAAAGCGTCCTTTTTGATTCCATTTTGAAATCCACACATGGGTTGACTATTTTGTTCCAATCACTGCGCTTATTTTTGAAATGCTTCCTGATATTTTGCTTTGGCTTATAATAGCGAAAGCATTTAAGCTCACATGTCTTTGCTGCCTTTCACTTGCATTTAATGTAACGTTGCAAACACCTCCAAATGTAATGAAACTTTCGATAAGTTACTCTATGCACTTCGGCATTTGGTAAATATCAATGAAACTAAACAAATTAATAATTTCAATTCAAATCACTAGCTTCTGTTTGAGACGTCAAATGGATCCAAAGTATCGAGTAAATATTCATTGTATCCATTGTATCAAATGCAGCAAACTTATTTTGGATTTTATAAATTTTACAAAATGTTATTGTAATTTACTAAATATTAAAAAGTCGAAATTACATAAATTATTGAAAAAGCAACACTATCTTGTAAACAACACAAAAATAAGGCGTTTACAATGGTTAATATAAATAATCACGTGTCGTTGACATGCATGCGCATAAACAAAACTCTCACAAAACATTCACAATCAGGCAGAGAGCACATCAGCACATCATGTTGGAGTATCGCAGTGCAATGCGTGATACAACAGGAAATTCATCTACTATAGGGCTGCTTGGCAGAGAGCCCTGTCTACCATGTGATATTAAGTTTAGGTTATTAGAAACCGATCCAGTTGACACCATAAGTACGTAGCCGATCTAGGATGGAGAATGAACTGGATACATAATGAAGTAAGTAGCATACCTCTAAGGCCAGCGATAGTATGAAAACGAGGTATGAAATACCTCGTAAACATGAAATACTAAATAGCGAAGGATTTGTAGAGAGGATTTGCGTTGGCTTTAAAATCACAAGAGAAGATAAAGGATATCACCGAAACTACAACGAAGTTGGGAAGGTCCTTATAAAGAAATCAAACGGATTAATTGTATACCGGATTCAAGCAGGCCCTGGAACTATAATGAAAGTGGTCCACATTGATATATTACGACGATACAACATGAGGAAAATGGACGAGTCTGTTCGAAGCGAACAGATTTAAGGTGGGGTTGTGTTACAAATTCTACTCTACACAAGCATATTACTTGGTGGTCGCGTGACAATGTTATGCACCATCAACTGTTATCGACCCAAAGTTCGTGAGTTCGGGCCCAGTTGCAGACTATAATTTTATTGGTAAAATATAATTCTCAACATCATCGATGTTACGGCTGCTAAGATTGCTTGTCTTCCAATACCGATGAGAAAACGGCGGTAATAGCCATCATGGAAAATACTGGAGTTAACAATGGCGATAATCATCACGGAATGAAGAAGGCAGGGGAATTGATGACGTGGAACAGGAAAGCGATTTACAATTGCAATACACATACATCGCCAGGTGCAATAAAAGGATTAATCTCGAACAGCGATAGACAAGTATATAAGCGCGAGCGATTTTTGGACGCAGGACAGTTGTAATTTAACCAACGAATAGTGCAAGTTAAAAAGTAAAAAGTACGAAAAGTAAAAGTGAAGCAGTAGTGAGCAGTGAAATTAGTGAATTGGTGCAAAAATTAAAGGAGTTGGGAATTTATAATAAATTCGGCGATCTTTTTCAGATTCCCTTCAAAACTTATATTTGTGTTCAGTCAGTATTGGTTGACAAATCACTACCGAAAGATGCACAGTTGCACAGCGTTTCGAAATTGTTAAAATTAGAACATAGAAAAAATTAAATACGGAGAAAATATTTATTTTGTTCAGAAATAATTAAATAGTCGACTCATAAAGTTAATTCTATTTAGTAGTACTTTACTTTTTCGATTGAGGCAAAAACAAAATGGATACCAATTTAGTTAAAACTCGTACACACCATGTTCACCGGTTCGTGGTAACAATGTTCCTAATAATGGTAACAGTTTTCCTGTGTTTATTAAGAAGATACTCAGAATTTCTTAAGGTTCTGCTAAGTTCCAATAAACTCAAGTATCGTCAGTGAATTGATTTCATCCAGTGTTACCAATAAGTGAACATTTCAAAAGTTCCCTTCTATTTTCCAGGGTTGTCAGATTATAGATTCCACATCCAGTGAGATATGGTGTGTGTATTTTCAGACATTCTTCCAAGATAAGTAACGTAAAAACTTCTTTTGGATACTCTCTATGTTACGAATAAGTTGTATAGGGCACCAGATATTAACAGCATACTCAAGTTGGGATCTGACGTAAGCAATATCTTTATTCTTTATCAATATCTGCAATATCCCCAGTCTACCGTTTAATAAAACCAAGCATAGATTAAGCTATCACTATGCACTGCTCGATGTGATTAGAGAAAAGTAGTAGTAGGTCTAGGTCTTTAAATTGATATACTCTTTGTATATCGGTGGCATTTACATGTCACTGTTCGACAACAGGATTAGTTTTTCGATGAAAGGATATGGTCTTACGCTTATTTATGTTAATACTGAGCAGAATGGAATCACACCAAGTCACTAGGTTGTCAATATCTTGTTGTAATTTGGTGGATGTGGTTGATGTACTCTACGATTTTAAAAATTTGAAGGTTATTTGCAAACATTAGTATCTTTGAATAAGGAATTACTTTGGTGATTCCATTATGGAAATGATTAAAATCCAAGGGCCAATATGGGAGCTTGAGACTGAGACTAATTCAGACCTTTTGATCCCCATTTCGCGCGGTTGCTTAAGTATGTAAACCAGGATACAAACAACCCAAATTTGTTCAAGCATTCTAAGGTTTTATAATGACTGATGAGATAAAAGGCCTTAGCAAAGTCTGTGTATACCACATCAACTTGCTTGTAATTTTCTCTTTCTTTTATGGTGCTACTGATGAATCCTGTAAGGTTGGTTTACAGTTGATCTTTTTGGCATAAAACCATGTTGACTTTGTAATATGTATCATTGTACTACGGTCCTGAATGAATCGCTTATTACGTGCTCAAATAACTTCGGAATTGATGAAATACCTGTATAACATGAAACATCATTCCTTGTTCCAGTTTTGAATATTGGTGTTACTCTTAGTATTTTCCACTTCTAAGGAAAAATGCCTTGTTTCAGTGATTGATTGTAAAGAAAGTGCCGCTTACTGTTCTTCTAACAAACATCAACACGCTTTGTATAAATAAATAGTTGAATAATTGTTTGAATTAAAAAATTTTGTATCTAGAATAAACGCTGTAACAAAGTTCTACGAAAACTTGGAGCTATTTGATATTCATCTAAAGGTTCTTAAAGTGGATCCCGAGATGGATCATCGTTTACGTAAAAATTGTACATCACACAACACGCGGTTAAAACTGTGGCGCTGGTTCAACTGTTCAACTCCAGCAAATTTAAAACAATGTCCCGAAAAATATTTCCGGCATTGTTGTGGACGCGGCTGAATTATTTTTTCTATTTCGGTTTAGTAGCCTTTTTAGTAAACAGTGTGATACTAGACAACTGAGTCTATTGAAAAATATTATTCGCTGTAACCCTACAAAACATATCTTGTAAGACCCTAAATTTGTACAGTGACTAGCTATTATCAGCCGTCAAATTAACGGAAGTCTATTTAAAAACTCAGTGGTAATTTGTTTTTTTTTACAAAGATTAAAAAAATTTATTAAAGAAATAATGTATGATACATTAAAGTTAACAGTAATTAGCTCAATTTTAAAAACTAACTTTATTATTTCTTTAGCTTTCGGAACCTTTTCGGTTCCATTCTCAAAAGAATAATAAAACAATTTTACAAAAAAATATTTTCTATACAAAATAAAAACGAAATCAAGGCTATCTAAAATGTAGCTATTTTTCTGTAGATATCGTTAGCTACTAGAAAAATATATTTTTTATTTTAGCTAGGCAACAAATTTCGTATCTACAGAAAAAACACTTTACAAAATAAAATTTGACTTTAAAAAACTTAATGAAAATAATTGTTTGTAAAAGCAAAAAATCAAATTATAAAAATAGATCGTATGAATTGCCAATATAAGCGTAATCGGTAATTTTGTTAATAGAATTTGAACAGGATTTTATATGTAGCATTTCCAAAATAGATCTTTTCCTGAAATTTGGTTGTTTTTCTAAAATGTTTACATCTTCCAAAATAATGTTACGGTTGGTATTTCTAATATGTTCCGAAAGTGCACTTATTTGATTCGAACTTCCCGTGGCACCACGTATATGTTGAAAAAATCGTTCTCGTAAAAACTGTTTTGTTTGTCCCGTGTAAATTACGTTACAATCATTACATTTTAGTTGATAGACCAAATTGGACTCTTTCTTTAATGGGATCGGATCTTTTAATTTTGAAAACAAAATATCATTTAAATTGGTAGCTGAACGACCAATAATTTTGAAATTATAATTTTTAAATAAATGTTTTAATTTTTCGAAAAGATTTTTTATGTAAGGTAATGATAAATAATTTGTACTTTCAATTTCACGATTTATTCTATAATTTTGGTAATAATTTCTCTGTTTCCAAATCATTTTAGTTATTAATTTTTTAGGATAATGATTATTTATCAAAGTGTTTTCCAAAAGTTTAAAATTATTGTAATGAAATTTAGTATCGGACAATTTTAGAATTTTTTGAGTTAAAATTTGTATTGTACTAATTTTGTAAGAAATAGGAAGCCAAGAGGTAAAATTTAGATAACGACCAGACCAAGTATTTTTGTGGTACCAGTCAAAAGAAATTTTTCCATCCGGTTCATGAATCAAAAGTAAATCTAAAAATGGAATTTTGTGATCAATTTCTTTTTCAACAGTAAATTTGATTCTATTATCTAAAGAGTTAAAAACCTCCAGGAAAATTTCAATTTTGTCTTCAGGGATTGCTGTAATAATATCGTCTACATAACGAAAATAAAACAAAGATTGAAAATGCAAAGAATTTAAACCCATTTTTTCCAAAAATTCCATCATTAAATTTGCGATTATGGGACTAATTGGAGAACCCATAGGAGAACCAAAAGTTTGTTTATAAATTTTATTGCCAAAAGAAAAATCAGAATTAGTCAAAACAATTTGTAATGCCGAAATAAATTGAACTTTAGTCAATTTAGTTTTTGAATTTTGTTTTATACTCCTCCAGTTTTCTTTCACAATGTTGGTAACACGTTTATTATCAACATTAGTAAATAAAGATGTAACATCCAAAGAAACTAAGAGGTAATTTTGTGGAAGTGTGACATTCTGAATTTTTTGTTTAAAATCTTCCGAATTTATAATATTAGAACTAGTATTACCAACACTAAATTTTAAAATATTACCTAAAAATGACGATAAACTATGTGTTGGACCATTAATTGAACTAATAATTGGTCTATATGGAATACCAGGTTTGTGAATTTTAGGTCAACCATATAATTTTGGAATCACCGAATTATATTTAGTTAACATTTTTCTAGTTTTTTCATCCACATTACCGGAATTTTTCCAATCTTTAACCATATTGTTTATTGATTTCTGAATCTTTTCAGAAAAATTAATACATTTATTTAAAAATTATAATTTCAAAATTATTGGTCGTTCAGCTACCAATTTAAATGATATTTTGTTTTCAAAATTAAAAGATCCGATCCCATTAAAGAAAGAGTCCAATTTGGTCTATCAAATAAAATGTAACGATTGTAACGTAATTTACACGGGACAAACAAAACAGTTTTTACGAGAACGATTTTTTCAACATATACGTGGTGCCACGGGAAGTTCGAATCAAATAAGTGCACTTTCGGAACATATTAGAAATACCAACCATAACATTATTTTGGAAGATGTAAACATTTTAGAAAAACAACCAAATTTCATGAAAAGATCTACTCGTATTTTGGAAATGCTACATATAAAATCCTGTTCAAATTCTATTAACAAAATTAACGATTACGCTTATATTGGCAATTCATACGATCTATTTTTATAATTTGATTTTTTGCTTTTACACATTTCCATTATCAGTTAATATGGAAACAATTATTTTCAGTTTAAGTTTTTTAAAGTCAAATTTTATTTTGTAAAGTGTTTTTTCTGTAGATACGAAATTTGTTGCCTAGCTAAAATGAAAAATATATTTTTCTAGTAGCTAACGATATCTACAGAAAAATAGCTACATTTTAGATAGCCTTGATTTCGTTTTTATTTTGTATAGAAAATATTTTTTTGTAAAATTGTTTTATTATTCTTTTGAGAATGGAACCGAAAAGGTTCCGGAAGCTAAAGAAATAATAAAGTTAGTTTTTAAAATTGAGCTAATTACTGTTAACTTTAATTTATAATAAAAAAGCTCATTAAACAATTTTAAATGTATGATACGGTCAAAGTGCTAAAAAACATTTTTTCTGCTCCGAGATCTATGAAATGGGAGTCTTATTTTCTCAAAATGGTTCACTTTTTAAACGAAGTGATGCAACAATTTTTGACTATTGATTTTCTGAATGTAAGCGGGAAGGATAATTTTTTATAAAAAATTTATACATTTTAAACATTTAGAAATCACGTGCGATGTTTATTTGAATTATGTACATTAGTAATTTACGTGCAATGGTCAATGACATATACAGCCTCCATTCTACTATTTCTTACATTTTATCGTAATCATTAACATTTTATTTGCAACCTCAAAATTATTGCAGATTTACCAATCGCCAAACAGCCGATATCCTGAAAAGGGGGTTTCAAAATGTCCTCCGTTTGTGCGTTTGTGCTTGTGTTTACTTGTTCTTAGAGAAGGTGGCAAATTTACCAAACCACCTTTCGTTAGCCACCATTACGACCATTAGGTACTTCGCTGTTATGCTATAAATTCATTTTTCGGTGTTGCTTTTATCATATAGAAAACTCATTGGTTTGTTATATAAAAAACCCACTGAAAGACAGTGGACAATGCACAATGACAGATCACACAATGACTCACATCATCCATACCAACACAAAATATCAGCTTATAACCACATGATCAATAGATTAAACAATATATATAGAAGTATTGTCACGTTTCAAGGTCTCAACAACAACGGATGATTAATAAAGTGTGCCGTCCACAACCAGCCGGTGTGCGTTTTAGAGGAAGACCCCTACTGCGCTGGCGTGACGACGTCGAACAAGATCAATGGAGGACCATAGTGCAGGCGGCAAAATCCCTTCATGGGATGTGAAAGCTAGAGAGAGCACATATTATGGTTTAGAATCATATTAGGATTAAACCACACATTGCATGAAGCATTATTATTCTATTATTCATCATTACAAACGCCTTACCAGAAAGAAGCAACGCAGCTAATTTTCGAAGTTATTTTGCCAAATTAAATGTAGAAAAGTTATTCTACTACAGTTAATATACAGAACATCTAAGTTTTGTTGACAATCCACCTAAATTGATTTAAGGAGAATTATCAACATTTTTTAGATAATTTAAATATATTCTTTGTTATTTTGAAATCCTATCGTTCAAATCGATTTTAGGTAAAACATAGAATTTATCTAGTTAATTTATATAAGTTTTTAGTTACTTTGAAAGCTATTGTTGTATAGAAAAATCTTTTAAAACCCCTTTTCGCGACTTTACCTAAATCGCTTAGAAGGCTGAAAATCGATTATGATTTTTAGGCAAATCATTGATATTTTTAAAAATATTTTCTAATATTTTCTCTCTGTGTACCAATGAACATTGAAGACTATAACGACGAATTAAATACTATAAAATACAAGGCTAACCAAAACGGATATAATTTCACATTAATCGACAGAACCAACAACAAACATATAATAAAATATAACAACACTAACAAGAACCGATAACACAATTCATAAATACTCGAGTGTAGAATTCAACAAAACAACTAACAAGGTAATAAAAATAAAATCTTCAATAGACTCGTATATAAAATTGGCTTAAAAAAACAACAAAAACTGGAAGACAAACAACATAGACAATCTTAGACCCAGGTGTATACAAATTAACTTGTAATGATTGTAACAAATCCTAAATATGGCAAACTGGACTATCTTTTTAAACGCATTTCAAAGAAATCATATCAAAAACATAAACAGGACAAACATTAAAACTGAAAACACTAATTTACAGGCTTTGCCAATAATCTTACCATTTTAACAAAGGTGGAAAAGACATATACCCAACAGACTAGACGAATTTGAGATTTACAAAAGAAACTGCTAATAGATATTCCTTGTAAAAATTGTCTATCTAGTTTTACAATTGCTTTATTAATTTGATTTAATTTAACATTAGATATTACTTCGTATGGAAGGACTGATTAATTACATCTTCCACGCACTTGCTGCGAATTATCCCGTTTCGTCAGCTTGCGATAAAGATAAGTAGACGATCTGTATATTCTTGTACTGTTAACTGGTGTCATTGGTATTTGTATAGTGTTCCTCCATGACTATTCTCGTACAATTTTTGGCCATTCGCGCAATGATGTAGGCTGCATCGTTCGAAACAGTTCTTTAGGCACCAAATGGTTTGAAAGACCGTAAAATGAAGTGAGATATCTAAAGATTTTAGAGATTTCAAAAAGCAGTGTATACAATATCTTGCAAATTTGTCCATGAGAAAGCTCCGTTCATAGTCGGTGTCGCGCATGCTTACATTCGGTCAAAAACAGCAACGCATATGTGATTCAGAGGGCTGTTTGGAATTATTTGCTTCGGTATGTGATAATGGACGAAACATGAATCCACCACTACACTCCGGAATCAAATCGTCAATCAGCTGAGTAGACAGCAGTAGGTGAAAGGTGTTTGAAACGACCAAAAACGCAAAATCCGTATTTTGGGATGCGCAAGGAATTTTATTCATTGATAATCTTGAGAAAGAGCTTCTATAACGAATATTACGTGGCATTATTGGTGCGTTTGAAGGAAGAAGTTGAGAAAACACAACCCCAAATGAAAAAGTAACAGGTGCTATTGTACCAAGATAATTCACAGTGTCACAAGTCGTTGACTACGATGGAAAAATTGCATGAATTGAAGTTCGAATTGCCTTCTCATCCATCGTATTCTCCGAATCTGGCTCCCAGCGACTACTACCTGTTCGCAAACCTCAAAAAAATGGTCCAGGAAATGAGATTTTGCCGAAACAAACGAATATTTTGAGCCCAAAGATAAATCGTTCTACAAAAAGGCATCGAAATGTTAGAAAAGCGTTGCAAGAAATGAATCAACCTTGAAGGAAACTATAAGTAAACTACAGAAAAATGTTTTTACTTGTTGACGTATTGAGTGACGAATTACCATAATATTCCAGATCAGTCCAGGAAACAATTTATTAAAGTTCCATAAATATATACAATTAACATTTATCTGTTTTTAGTAATACAGGCAAGACAATAAATGGTCGATGTACTCGTATTTCCATGATTTTAAATATTTATAATCCAGGTATAAACATAAATAACAATTACATTTTACAAGACCACAGCAAGGACATTCATGTCACGTAACAGAATTCGAGTAAACAATCGTAAAGTAAAACCAGTGCATTAAAAATAAATTAAAACAACACCCCAAAACTTTTATACAACAATCGAGGAGATTAAAAGCTCCACATCAAAAGCACACAACAGCCGAAATTAACAACACAGCAGAAACAATCCTGTTGTTTCTTCTTTTTTTATACGGACAAAATTTATTTGTCTTTGTTTCCATCATTAATTAACTCATCAGAAATTAAATTTCATTTGCGTTTTCCGTTCGGTTGTGTTTCCAAATGAAAATGTTGGTTGATTTTTTCATTAACGCAAACAGAATTGTTCATTCCGTACGTATAATATAGCATATTGGGGTCTAACGGTCTAACGAAGGAGAAAGGCGCGCTCTCAAGTTGAAAATCAAAATTTATTACGTACTCCAATTGTACACCAACCAAAAAGGATAACATTGATACCAAATGAAACGAAATGGTGGAAAAAGGATATTCCATTTAAAATTTATTAAACACAAAAAGACAAGCAACATTTTCCTTGCGGGTGAATTTGATTTTCCCCAATATTTTAATTTTACGGACTATGGTAATTCGGCTTCATTAAACATATTTGGTTTGGTTCGTGTATGAAGGTCACTGTAAAAGGTTTTGAGATGAGTATAATTTACCCGCTGTAGAAAGAATAAACAATAAAAAGATTTTTATTTTCTTGTTATTTTGTGATCGATTTATTCGAATTTATTTTTGCAAATGAAACTTACCAAATGCGATCAAGTGTAATTCTAGGTGTGTTGTTGTCTGCGTTAAATTTGTTGTTGATAAACGGAGAAGTTCTGTATGTTCTCATATATTTTTAAATGATTAACATCAAATCAAACCTAGAGATTGTATATCAGATAATTGTTTACCCTGAGAATAAAATATTTGTCCATTATAACGCCACTAAAAAATAGCGGGCTTATCGTCTAATTAAATCTGTTTCAAGCCTAAGAACGTTTATATTTTTGGGGTCCTGACTTTAAACCTAACCTTAAATCAGCCATGGAAGTTCCATCTCCCACAGAGAAGAAAAGGCTCACAGCTTACGAAATAAGTACCCAAGAAATAAAAATAAAGAAAATTGCTTCAGTTTTCTAGCATGGGTTCTAGCAGACTTATTTTCGAAGGATTACGAAGTGTATGGATAACCAAAGAATCTTATATAACAAAGATAATTAATAATTCTTAAAAATTTACTTCAATTCTAATAAATCCAAAGCATTGTCGAATGTATCGGCCCTAAGGCCGTTTAGTTGCATTGTTTTAGAATAACGCGAAATAGATTAGTACAGCCCAACAATTATAGAACTCATAGAATTTCCTATTTTATATAACTTTATAAAAGTTTGATGGAGCTGGACTTTAAAGCACCGCCTAGTAAGCGCCAAATTTTTATTTAAAATAAAGTTGGAATTATGTTTTATTACATGTGTTATGTCTAAATATTTGAATTTTAGAATTTTACTAGATCCTTTTCCTTAAACGGCGAGGAGTTTTGCCAGCTTTAACAGTTGAATGAAATATTTTACAACCAAAACTACGAGTAGATTGCAGATTATTTTTTTTTTGCTTTCCCCTCTTAAATCGTAAACCGTGAATTTAAATATAAACATTACATTTTTTGTAAGGAGATAGCAACAGATTTTTTCTGAGCGCCCATTAATTTTGTTCCTTTAGCTAGCTAAATTCTTAAATAGCCAAAATTTTACAAGAAACAAACGAATATTTTGAAGTCAAAGATAAATCGTTCTACAAAAAGGCATCGAAATGTTAGAAAAGCGTTGCAATAAATCTATCACCCCTTGAAGGAAACCATATGTAAACTACAGAAAAATGTTTTTACTTGTTGACGTATTGAGTGACGAGTTACCATGATAATCCAGATCATACCCATTTATTAAAGTTCCATAAATATATATTTACAATTAACTTTACCTGTTTTTAGTAGTGCAGGTGAGACAATAAATGGTTGATATATTTCCATAATTTTAAATATTTTTAGTCAAGGTATAAACATAAATAACAATTACATTTTACAAGACCACACCAAGGACATTCATGTCACGTAACACAATTCGAGTAAACAAGCGTAAAGTAAAACCGGTGCATTAAAAATAAATTAAAGCAACACCCCACAACTTTTATATAGCAATCGAGGAGATTAAACGTTCCACACTGAGTTTAAAGTTAAGGACTAGACTCACCAAGAGCGGCGCGTCAAATTCCAAATAATCCACGATACTCGACGCACAAATCCGTTCACACCAAGCACGGCGCGGCGATTTTTTTGTTTGCTTAAACTTTGACATGCCAAATTTTTCTTTCTGTCACAAAATAATAGAACGACAAAACTATTATATAAAATTAATAATATGTTTATTTAGTTAATTAATCATGATAAAGCCAACTAAATTTTTGTTGTATTGCTTTATATATTTAAACAAATTCAAAAGAAATCATCGAAATTTGTCGGTGCATCCATTTAATGTTAAAAGAGCAGAAAGGGGCTATTACAACACAGTGTGTAAAAATGTTGAAAAATATCCAGATAGGTAAACTATAAATAATATTGAAAATCCTTATTCCATTTCTACTAACATATTTTAATAAACTGTAGATTCCATAGGCTTTTTAGAATGTCTCGGGAGACATTTCAAATAGTACTTGAATTAATTGAAAATGAAATTGAAGGAACTGGGTCGAACTACCGCCAAAGTATTAGTCCTAAAGAAAAATTATGTATTACTTTAATGTAAGTAGTACATTGTATAGTTCAAATTTATGTAGTTTATAATAAGTATATCTAAATTTTCAGATTTCTGGCACACGGAGGAAGTTTTAGAAAATTGGCAATAGATTTTATGTTGGGAATCTCCACAGTCCGTAAAATAATAGGGCAGACTTGCGGTACAATTAACAAATTTTTAGAACAGATATATTTTGCCCCTAAAACTAAGGAAAACTGGTGCAATACAAAACGATTCTTATCGTTTACGGCAAATGCCCAATTGCGTAGGTGCAGTTGATGGCAAGGACATAATCATGTTCAAGCCGAGAAAAACGGGTTCAAAGTATTTCAACTATAAAAAAATATTTAGCGTAGTGTTAATGGCCATCAACGATGCACAATACCAGTTTATAATGGTCGACATAGGCGCGTATGGATCGAGTAGCGACGGTGGTATTTTTGCGGCAAGTAATTTATAAAAGCTTGGCTACAACGAGATCCAACATTACAATTATCTGATGACCAATTATTACCCAGTACTACTACAAAAACTCCACTATCGTTGGTAGCTGATGAAGCATTTCCGCTTCGTAAAAATATTTTGAGACCGTACGATGGTTCAAAATTGTCGTACAAGCAAAAAAATTTCAGTTACAAGTAATGTACTACTGTGGGAAAAAAGTAGTAAGAAGTTTTGCTACTTCAGTGTGACTTCTGGCTGTTCAGCAAACTCAAACGACCGCTTCGGGGAAACCGTTTTGAGTCAATTGAAGACATTAAACGTGAATCGCTACGCGCATTGGAGGCTATTCTGGAAATTGACTTCAACAACTGTTTCGAGGATTGGAAAAAACGTTGGCAGAAGTGTATTGAGGCTGTAACAATTTGCTTTGAATTGTTACTGGAGTTATACTGTATCCAAAATAAATGTACGTACAAGTACAATCATTCAATTACGGTATCTCTGTTATCGTTTTCTCCTCCAAATAAAACTTGATTTTCGTTTTTATGACCGATTCCACCACCAAAAGTATGATTAGTCCCGTTGCTTCGCATATAAAATGCTCAAAATTACAAATTCGGAAAAAAAGAAGAAAAGAGTTGTTTGGCTGGTGATCAGTAAGTGTTTAGACGACCGCGTTGTAAAATCGTTCTAACAAATTAAATAAAAATAATTTTATAAAGTAGTTTAATAGTAAAAGCCCAGAGTTACGTGGGAATTTGGATAATTTATAAAGCAAAAAAAAAAAAGACAATTAATTTAGTGATTTATTAATTATGCCTACAAATAACCTATATAAAAATTTAAAAACCCGTGATAAGCGTTAGTAGTGACTCCGTTAAGTGCGGAAGGGCTAACCGAACATTACTTAGCGCGGTGCGAAACGTGCGCGTATATGCATGTAATTAGTTTTGATAATTTTTTTTTGGACGATATGTGCATTGAGTTTTGTGAGGTAATATAGTGGAAAAAAATTAAATAAACGACACGAGCGTATTATGTAAATTGGTATACGCTCGGGAATCCAAATAAAAACTTTTATAAACTTAAAGTTCGGGGAAAACAAAAACGAAATTAAATTCTAGTGTTTCGTGACTATTTAAGTTTGGGTATCTGGTTATATATAAAATAATAAACACAGTTCGAATCTAAGATACTAAGCGCTATACAAGTAGCCTTCACACAGTGAGCCGCGTACCGTTACTCAGATAAAACGGGCGGTTAGATTTTGTTTTCTTTACTAAAGTAAAGTTCAATTTTGTAAATTGTTCTGGTCGTATGCTGGCCTATTATGTATCATTATTAAATCCGGCAGCTATCTGAAATGTTATTAAGCTATGATAAATAAAATCTTCGAATGGATTATAAACGAAAAATTTGATGAAAAACAAAATAATCTGTTTTATATGGGATGGCGAGTTTGGGGATCCACATTGAGATTTTTTCCAAAATTACGAGTCGTAAACAACAAAAAAATAAATTTCGCTCGTTGCTGTGCATTACTGAAGGCGGCATTTTGCTTTTGCATTGGATTATTTTTCTTGTGCTGTTTATATAAAAAGTTAATATATTTTTCTGGCAACTAAGTGCTAACGTAAATTTAAAGAAGTTAATTAATTTTGTTTTCTTAATTTCATTTTTAATTGTGAAAAATTTCTAGTGTTACTTACGTTGCTTTCTTTAATTTGTTTGTGGTTGTGATTCGTGTAAAAGGAAAACAAAATTCGAGCAAGGATTATTGCGATTTTCGAGATATCTCAGGTAAGTGACGATACGGGGCACAGGAAAGCTATTTCATTGATTGGTGGCGGTATACTTTGATTGGACTATATTAATTTATTAAAATGGATACCTAAAATAATTAGGTGGTAGACGAAACTTGGGGATGGAAGAAGTCATGGTTTGATAAACATCTTTATTTTTTTTATTTTATTCATTTATTTTCATAATCAGTGCATTGAGGACGGAACAACTCACGACCATTTTCCTCTCAAGACTGAGCTCGGGTCAAAAGCGTTTCCGTTACTGGAAACTAACTATGTTTCCGTTTTCAATCACTTAAAAGACACGCAAGTGTTTTATGTTTGCGGGGATCATGCTACCTTGTTTATTATTAAAAATTTAAACCATACCGCAACATAATGGCGCCCAAACAAACAGGGACCTTGATAATAAATCACGCTTTCAATGTTAAATGAATAACTGGTCTCCGGTATTGGGCTTCCCTAATTTTCTCCGCATGTTGGATTTGAAATTATAAAGCAGTAATTCCTTTAGAAACCAGTTAGATTTTATTTTGAACACGTGATCTTACAGAATTTATTTTAAGGTACAAGTCCCTCTGTAATTTATTAATTTTTTTTGTATTAGATTTCATTTATTTGTATTTTAGTTTCCTTTGGGATAATTATAACCAAGTATAGTCCATTTCCAGTTGCAATTCATCAATTTTTTTTATGCCCTATTCGCATTTCTACATTTCCATGTATTTGAGTGCTAAGCAGAAAAGTGTTGATTAGTGCAACTGCTTAAATATTAGATCTTGTCAAATAATGTTCAAAGGTCATCCTTTACAATACCTATGATACCGTAGTATTTTCGTAGATTTCATGGTTTAAAGTGAAGGTTAATCAATTTTATTTAGATTTAAATTTCCGAAAGTTATTATGTTATCTATGACCGCTCTTTTTCCGTCTCCATAATTCGTTTACCTCGAGTATATTCGAGTATATTTTTATTGCTACAAAATTTTTTTTTTCTAATATAATTTATCGTTCTACCTTTATAAGCGTATATTAATATTTACATAATATTTCCTCGTATTTTTTTTTATTATTAATTATTCTTGTTCATAAAGTTTGAAATCAATATTTGGTTAAAAATTTTAATCTTTCAATTAGTAATTAAGTGAGCTATATTACTACATACAGCTCAATACTTTGAATTATAGTTTTTAAGAGCAAAGCACAATTTCGTTCAACTTCACTCAGTTGTCCGTAGTTAGATTTTTGTTAAGTTTTTATTTCGATATATATATATATATAATGAATCCCGATCATTTGAATCCGGATGAGTTTGACGTGGAGTGTTTAGTTCGAAAACTAAGCAGCGATCCCTTGTCTAATTTACAATCATTACAGAAATTATTGGAGGATGAAACTGCTCATCCTGCCATTAAACCGCACCGCGCTCATTCCGCCGCGACAAAACGACCCCAAGAAGAAATTCGTGTCTGTACGAATAAATTAGTGGAACATCGAAATACGTTAAAAGGAATTTCAAGTGTAGATGATTTAAAAACGGAGTTAATCGTGCGCATAATTTCCCGCATTGCTCATGTCATTGAACGCTTGCAACGTCTATCTTCTACTAGTAACAAGTATAAGCAACCATGCCTTGATCTCATAGATACAGCTATTCAGTTAAAAGGAAGTGCTAAGGCTCTCGCTACAGACCCAACGGACCTTAATCAAACCTTAGCGGATTTAAATGACAAAATCGAATTGCCAGCGAATGAGGTAGATACCTCGGAAGATGAAAAACATGAGGATACGGTTACTAAACCCCAACATAAGGTTCAAACTAAACAACAGCCATTAGAAACTTCGGCTCTAATTGTCCCTTCCAGTAGCAACCGAAATACAGAAGATATACGGATATTAGACGTGGGTAGGGATTCGGATGAAGATAAGAATACCCTTAATACTATAACTGGACGGTATGACATACCAAAGTCTCATATGGACCAGCCTAAACCAGATAGCCGGTCGATACCCCATTATTCAAATCGCTTTAATGTGGACTATAATCCACCCAAAGAAACTTATCAACTGCGATATCCTCCCGCAACAAAGTGGAACCTTTCGTTTGACGGAACACTGGATGGATTGTCAATAGAAGCGTTTATTTTTCGATTCGAGCATCTGGCACGACACTATCGGGTACCAGAAAGTCATCTTTGTGTCGAAATGGCGACCATTTTGAAAGGGATTGCACTGAACTGGTACTGGTGTTACCTAAAATTAAATCCTGATGTATTTTGGAAGGAACTGAAGGATGGGCTTATTGAACGATTTCAGGACCGCAGAACTGATCTCGACATTAGGCACATGATTGATGCTCGAAAGCAAAGAACAAAAGAACCTTTCTTGGAATTCTATAACGCAATTCAGGCAATGACTTTACAATACCGTTTCCCTCCGTCCGACACTGAAATGATTCACATACTCCGAAGAAACATGAGAGGTGGTTTACAAAACGCATTAGCAGATCGCAATATTCACACTCTAAGTGATTTAGTAAGACGCTGTGTGGCGTTTGAGGACTCATGGAAGCGAACAAATTATGACCCGGAAATGTTTTCGCGAAAATATGTGAATGTAAGTGAAATAGAACGTAACTGTTTTAGCAAACCCAACGACGACGGTTATGGCCTTTCTAGGCGGGATCAAGTATTTGATTCAAGAGACGACCCGGTTAATACTATGCCTGAGGAAATATCAGCATTATCACTTACGCAGCGAGCTCCCACTAATCAAATTCCGAATCTTCAACAAAAAAATCGAGATGATACCAGATTAGTGTGTTGGAATTGCCGTGATATTGGCCATTCGTATTTCGATTGTCACAAGCCGATTACAAAAATTTTCTGCTTCGGGTGTGGTCGACCAGATATTCTTAAACCTAATTGTTTCAGGTGTCAGGGAAACGGGCCCCCGAGGCATCAGAGCTCTGGGAATGTGTTGCCTCGAAAAAGAATCGAATCCAGAGTAACAACACAAGAAGCGGCCGCGAATACCGATCCGGAACTCTTACGGAGAACTCCGCCACACAACCCATAACCGCTGTCGACGATTCCAACTCTTCAACAATACGTACCTATGTCAAAATTAACCCTGATTTGTCATTGTCTCCTAATCTGTCATTCCGTACCAAATCAGTTCCTGAACGGCCATATTTAAGTAGAACAAATAGCAATTTCCATCGTGTAAAAAGGTATTGGGCTACTCGTAAATTTTTAAAATCAACAATAGCTGAGACTTTTCTTACTGATGAAGGCGATAACCGACCTTATGCCGATGTGCTAATTGATAACATGCCCTATCGTGGATTAATGGATAGTGGTGCTTCCATCACAGCATTTGGTAGCGAAAGTCAAGTATTTCTCAATAACCCTAAATACAAGATGCGGAATTTCCCAGCCTTAATTAAAACTGCTAGTGGCCAATCAGAACGGGTCTTCGGATACATGTGGGTAACTGTTAGTTTTAATGGAATTCAACATTCCATGCGAATTTACTTAATCCCTAGTTTAAAACAAAAGTTATACCTCGGTATAGACTTTTGGAAACTATTTAAAATCGAACCAAAAATAATTTCCGAAATAGAACAATTCCCACCACATCCTGATTCTGACCTTGGTGCTAATCGTCATATCTTATCGAATACTCAAGAAGTCGAGCTTGCCGAAGCGATCAATGAGTTCCCGTCATTCTCAAAAATAGGTCTAGGTAAAACCACTTTTGTCACGCATCATATTAATGTAGGAACCTCTGCACCTATTAAGCAAAGGTATTATCCTGTTTCCCCACCCATTCAAGCACAACTGTATGCCGAAATAGATCGAATGCTGTCATTGAAGGTGATAGAGGAGTCGTCCAGTAGTTGGAGTTCCCCGGTAACATTGGTCCGAAAAGCGAACGGCAAAGTGCGGCTATGTTTGGATGCCCGGCGGCTGAACGAGGTGACGGTTAGGGACGCATATCCGCTGCCAATCATTGATGGACTTCTGAGCCGACTGGATCAAACCAGGTACATTTCCAGCATCGACTTAAAGGATGCATTTTGGCAGATTCCGTTGGCTCAGGAATCCCGAGACAAGACAGCGTTTACCGTCCCTGGCCGCCCCCTGTACCAGTTCACCGTGATGCCGTTCGGGCTCTGCAACGCCCCGCAGACCCTATGTCGACTAATGCATCGGGTGATTCCTCACCAATTGCAGGATCAAGTATTTGTGTACTTGGACGACCTTCTCATCACCAGTGGTACGTTTCAGGATCACATAGAATTACTGAAAACTGTTGCCAGACTTTTGAATTCTGCGGGATTGACCGTAAATCTGGAGAAAAGTATGTTTCTGCAGAAAAATATCCGATACCTGGGCTATATTGTTGGCGATGGTAGCCTGCGTGTAGACTCAGAGAAAGTCAAAGCAATCAGTGATTTCCCTGTGCCAAAAACGGTGAAAAAGGTTCGTAGCTTCTTGGGTATGACGGGATGGTACCGGCGCTTCATTCCGAAGTACGCGGCCGTATCATCTCCGTTAACGGATTTATTGAAAAAGAATACGAAATTCGTTTGGGACCATAATAAGCAGTTATCATTTGATAAATTGAAGAGCGCTCTTACTACGGCGCCAGTTCTCGTATATCCGAACTTTTCAAAACCATTCTTCATCCAATGCGATGCCTGCCGTTCAGGAGTAGGAAGCGTCCTGTTCCAGGTTGATGAAAATGGACACGAGCACCCAATTGCTTATATGTCTAAGCGATTGAACCCGGCCCAGCAAAATTATTCAATAACGGAGCTGGAATGCTACGCGGCTGTACTCAGCGTTAAAAAGTTTAGAGCCTACGTAGAGGGGTGCCCATTTACCATTTTAACTGATCATGCCAGTTTAAAATGGCTGATGAACCAAAACGATTTAACTGGTAGATTGGCAAGATGGAGCCTCAAACTCCAACAATTTAACTTCCATATTGAACACAGGAAGGGTTCCCAAAATATAGTGCCCGACACTCTTTCTAGGGTCTTCATGGAAGAATGTGTTCAAAGTACACTGGCAAATGTTCCTCACATCGATTTGGCTTCTCTGGCATTCCTGTCGAAGCAATACTTGGATCTGATCCACGAAATACAAAATGCCCCGGAACCTCTTAAAAATTTCTCAGTAGTAGATGGTAAAATTTATCTAAATCCCTCAGGTAACAGTGAAGACATTACCACAGATATACCTGTTTGGAAAATATACGTCCCCAGTGAGCTTACTACTAATCTTATATCATTAGCCCATGATCCTCCCATGTCCGCCCATCAAGGAATTGCTAGAACCCTTGAAAAATTGCAGCGATTTTATTTCTGGCCAAGTATGGCAAACGAGGTTCGCACCTATATAAAGGAATGTCGAGTGTGTAAGGAAACGAAACCGTCCAATGCAACTTTACAACCTCCAATGGGTCAGCAAATAACTGTGCAGAGATGCATGCAGCGACTTTACATGGATTTTATTGGGCCTTATCCAAGGTCAAAACAAGGGAATTGCTTCATGTTTATCGTTCTCGACTCGTTTAGTAAATATGTATTTTTGAAAGCCATGAAGCAAGCCTCCTCCATTGAAATCTGCAAAGTGTTAGAAAATGAAATATTCAAAGGTTATTCTGTGCCCGAAACAATAATATCGGATAATGGCCAGCAGTTTAACTCGAAAAATTTACAAGTTCTTCTTGAGAAATACGGTGTGAATCATATGCGTACGCCTAAATATTCCCCACAGGCAAACGCGTCGGAGAGGGTAAACCGGTCCATTATCTGCGCAATCCGAGCATATATTTCAGATGAACATCGGAACTGGGATCTTCATATCCCCGATATAGTATGCGCTCTTCGAAATGCGGTACACTCCTCTACTAACTTCTCCCCTCATTTCATTATGTTCGGTCAGCACATGATCACTCACGGACACGATTATCGAATTTTGCAAAATCTCAACTTAACTAGCGAAAGAGAAGTATCAGTTCAAGCCAAACCCAATCGATTAAATATGTGCCAGGATTTAATTCGTCGTCACTTAACTAGATCTTATGAACGAGGCGCGCATAATTATAACCTGAGGAGTAGGCCAAGGGATCTCGAACCGAACCAAGTTGTATATGTAAGAAACTTTGTTCAAAGTAATGCGTCCCGACGGTTTGCAGCTAAATTAGCTCCAAAATTCTTGGAGGCAACGGTGATTCGTAAAATTGGGTCGGTGGCATACGAGTTGGCACTGATGAATGGTAAAAATATTGGAATTTTTCATGCTAAAGATATCCGATCTTGAGTAATCATACATGCTTGCCTTAAATATATTTATCTTGACATTTGGCTCAAATTTTTTTTTGAATTCTTTTATACTATAATTGCCCGGCATAATGAGACACTCAGGGATTCGATGGGTACGTCCACACGACTGTAACAATTTGCTTTGAATTGTTACTGGAGTTATACTGTATCCAAAATAAATGTACGTACAAGTACAATCATTCAATTACGGTATCTCTGTTATCGTTTTCTCCTCCAAATAAAACTTGATTTTCGTTTTTATGACCGATTCCACCACCAAAAGTATGATTAGTCCCGTTGCTTCGCATATAAAATGCTCAAAATTACAAATTCGGAAAAAAAGAAGAAAAGAGTTGTTTGGCTGGTGATCAGTAAGTGTTTAGACGACCGCGTTGTAAAATCGTTCTAACAAATTAAATAAAAATAATTTTATAAAGTAGTTTAATAGTAAAAGCCCAGAGTTACGTGGGAATTTGGATAATTTATAAAGCAAAAAAAAAAAAGACAATTAATTTAGTGATTTATTAATTATGCCTACAAATAACCTATATAAAAATTTAAAAACCCGTGATAAGCGTTAGTAGTGACTCCGTTAAGTGCGGAAGGGCTAACCGAACATTACTTAGCGCGGTGCGAAACGTGCGCGTATATGCATGTAATTAGTTTTGATAATTTTTTTTTGGACGATATGTGCATTGAGTTTTGTGAGGTAATATAGTGGAAAAAAATTAAATAAACGACACGAGCGTATTATGTAAATTGGTATACGCTCGGGAATCCAAATAAAAACTTTTATAAACTTAAAGTTCGGGGAAAACAAAAACGAAATTAAATTCTAGTGTTTCGTGACTATTTAAGTTTGGGTATCTGGTTATATATAAAATAATAAACACAGTTCGAATCTAAGATACTAAGCGCTATACAAGTAGCCTTCACACAGTGAGCCGCGTACCGTTACTCAGATAAAACGGGCGGTTAGATTTTGTTTTCTTTACTAAAGTAAAGTTCAATTTTGTAAATTGTTCTGGTCGTATGCTGGCCTATTATGTATCATTATTAAATCCGGCAGCTATCTGAAATGTTATTAAGCTATGATAAATAAAATCTTCGAATGGATTATAAACGAAAAATTTGATGAAAAACAAAATAATCTGTTTTATATGGGATGGCGAGTTTGGGGATCCACATTGAGATTTTTTCCAAAATTACGAGTCGTAAACAACAAAAAAATAAATTTCGCTCGTTGCTGTGCATTACTGAAGGCGGCATTTTGCTTTTGCATTGGATTATTTTTCTTGTGCTGTTTATATAAAAAGTTAATATATTTTTCTGGCAACTAAGTGCTAACGTAAATTTAAAGAAGTTAATTAATTTTGTTTTCTTAATTTCATTTTTAATTGTGAAAAATTTCTAGTGTTACTTACGTTGCTTTCTTTAATTTGTTTGTGGTTGTGATTCGTGTAAAAGGAAAACAAAATTCGAGCAAGGATTATTGCGATTTTCGAGATATCTCAGGTAAGTGACGATACGGGGCACAGGAAAGCTATTTCATTGATTGGTGGCGGTATACTTTGATTGGACTATATTAATTTATTAAAATGGATACCTAAAATAATTAGGTGGTAGACGAAACTTGGGGATGGAAGAAGTCATGGTTTGATAAACATCTTTATTTTTTTTATTTTATTCATTTATTTTCATAATCAGTGCATTGAGGACGGAACAACTCACGACCATTTTCCTCTCAAGACTGAGCTCGGGTCAAAAGCGTTTCCGTTACTGGAAACTAACTATGTTTCCGTTTTCAATCACTTAAAAGACACGCAAGTGTTTTATGTTTGCGGGGATCATGCTACCTTGTTTATTATTAAAAATTTAAACCATACCGCAACAAGGCACGGGGGGATTACGTTGATTTGGAATAGATTTGGAGAAATAATTAAAGAATTTTAAAATTATGAACAAAGTCTTACTATTTTTTGCCCACAGTATTATATCCCGAGTTTCAAGTATAAAATATTTTAACCTTTTTTGGCATATTAATGCATTTGGCATATTAAGCCAAACGTTCCGAATATTACTTGGACAAATGTATTTGCAGCCAAATTTTGCAATAAAAGTAGTTAAAACTTGTACTATATTACATAATATGTTACGTAACCAACAGAAGGTTCCGCGCGGCATATTGTATTATCTACGAATCATGAAAGAGGGATTCACAGTATGCTTGAGGCAATTGCAATTCGTGAGGCATTGGCAAAATGGTTCGAAAATGAAGACAAATTGGCTTGACAAAACGAACACATATATTAAACATTGTATAATTTTTTATTTCAGTTAAAAATATAAATAAATACAATTTTGGACTAAATCACAGCTTATTTCAGTACGGTTACTTCACATAATACTTCGGAATAATATTTATTCATTTAACAATTTTAACCCGAACCGAACTCATTATCATACAATGTTTGCTGAATTCGACTTCGGACTAAATTATTACGTTGATCATTTAATCTATTAAGACGGTCTATCAAACTTAAGGCAAATTTCTCTCTTCCAACTCGGAACGCTAGCGCTTAGGTGCCGAGGTTGGAGTAGTTTCCTTAACGGGATCCGCGGCGTATCTTCTCTCTGAGTGTGGTAGTTACTGTTGCACCTGAAATAACAAATTAAAATATCAGGATCGAACATCGTTAGTTTTAAATATTGAAACAATACTTTGCCCTGGATAAAGTAGGGTTGAAATATTCCAACGCTTTTAAATACCTCTATGGTTTTTTCCCGGAATTCTCAGATCCAGACCTTGCAAGTTTTCTGTACTCATTCTTAAAAGTATCTCTTAGGGATTTCCACCGAGATTCCACTAAATTTAACGAAGAATGTTATTAATAATTATTAGTATTTTGTAACATTAGTATCGGACTTACCTGACCTTGAGCAAATTCTAGCAATTGAATTTCATTCAGTTTCTTTTTTTTTGTTGTAATAGTTCTCATTTTGTAGGTCGAATAATATCAGCCTAGTTTGCACCAGATGAATTAATCTATCTTTGAAATCAATGGTTTCACCATTTTCATCATCGAACAAATATTCAAATTTCGTATACTCGCCGGACGAATTTAGAAATTTTTTCATTTTATTTAATTAAATAGGTTAGTATTTATAATCACCAAATAGATGAATTCTCGATTATGAAATTTTTTTTACTTCATTTGTTCTCAACAGAAAAAATTATTTTTTTGATTAACAACAAATGAATATTAACATTTTAGGTTATGTTCGGCGGCGATAGACAAATTTTTTTGGCCGCTTGGTGTGGGACACAATTTCGCAACAGCGGATGCAACTTCATTCGATACAATTTCTTAAAATTACAATTTTTCTATTAAAAATCCTAAATTTGTAATGTTTTTTTATAAATAACTGGAATATAATTGTTTTACAATCGTTTCTATATAATACATAAATAAATTAATGCATATTTAATTTCGCAGCTCGCCGTCGACGCTGGGTGTGTCTAGTCCTTTAGAGTAAAAAATTTAAGTAAAATTTCTGTAATTTCTTTTCTGATTTTCTAAAATAATGGATCATAATTATTAAAATATTAATTACTTATAACAAAAATTGAACTAATTTATCTATACTGTGCTAAACATGTTACGCAGACCCTTAATTTATCATACAAATGCTTTAACTCATCTGCTGCGATTTCTGTTCAACTTTATAACATTCTTTACTTCACAGAGCTTGACTCTGCAATAATTCTACTAACTTAGTTTTTTTTAAACATATCGTTTAATGGTGTTTTCAATGAATCTTGAGCACTTCTGTTTGGTAGTTAATAATGCAACATCATAGTTTACAGTACTATTTGGCTTTAGCGTGAATTAATTTTGGAAAGGCATTCGTTTTAAGTAAAGCTAAATAAAATATTATGGATGCCGAAATTAATTTATTAATACGGTCCTGGGAAACTGTTCATAAAAATATTACTTAGCACTCGACAAATTTTTTATAATTACCTCGAGTTCGAAATTTTTACGTTTTTTTGCGCGGAAATTAGTACTTTATTCCTTGTGCTCGTCCTTCTCACATTTTTATTCACATACGAGTATTCATCTGATGATCTAATTGAATATTGTTTCAATTATATCTTATTGAATTTCAAAATTTCTGCAGACAAAAAACTTAACGCCAATGAATACACTTTGAATACCAAAATGAAAGACCTTCATGTCTACAAGTAAAATAAAAAATATTTCGTGAAATTTTTTGTTCTAAAAGACTGCAGCCGCTATTCTGACGGCAACATAATAGCCGCATTAATTAGCCGCAATAATAACAAAAATAAATGCTTGGATATTATTTATTAAACACTAAATTCATCCCACTTCGATCAACTGAAGAAAATGCAACACAATCCAAAAAAAAACAAAAAAAATGTTAAGTACGAACACAACTTTCAAAATAGCAATCTGGAATGCTAATGGCATTATGCAACATATTCCAGAAATAGCAATATTTTTAAATTCTGAAAAAATCGACATTTTCTTAGTATCTGAAAGCCATCTAGTTAAATCTTCGTTTGTTAAAATACGGGGTTATAACTTATATCACTCCATTCATCCAGCGGAAAGAGCAAGAGGTGGTTCGCCATTACTAATAAAAGAAAATATAAAACACCATTTAGAACCAAATATCGAAGAAGAAACAATGCAAGTCACTACTATAAGGATCCAAATTAAACACAGACAGCTTACTGTCCCTGCAATATATTGCCCTCCTCGGCATAACTTGAAAAGAGAGGACTACCTTACATTTTTTAAATTGCTTGGATGTGATTTTATTATTGGTGACTTTAATGCAAAAAACACCTATCAGGGATCTAGACTTACGACGTCAAATGGTAAAGAATTGTTTCAAGCAGGGTAGACATTAAAATGTGAATTTTATTCTGGTGGTTCCCCAACATACTGGCCCAGTGACGAAACGAAGATACCTGACCTAATAGACTTTTATGTAGCAAGAGGTACGAGTATATCCCAGAACTACATCCACATTGAAGACAGTAATTCTCTAGTATCGGATCACTCCTCGGTTATCATGACAGTCAGTGAAATGGTAATTCAAAAAGAGAGTGCACCCAGATTAACAAATCCAATAACAAACTAGAATCTCTTTCGTGAAGTATTGGAGGAAAAAATCAATCTTCAGGTACCGATAAGAAATCCCCACCAGTTGGAAGATGAATTAGAACAACTCAATAAAGCAATTCACTATGCTACTTTTGCAAGTACCCCCATTATACAAAATAAGAAGAAGCGTAACATATCCTACCCAATGGAAGTTAGAGAGTTTTAAAGAGAAAAACGACGAGAAACGTAAAACATGGCAAACAACTAGAACACCGGAGAACAAAACAATTCTTAATAATTTAAGTAACAATCTCAAATCTCTTCTCAAAGAAGTTAAAAATGCATCAATCAACAGATATCTAGTTAGCCTAACCGATGAAAACAATTCTGATTATTCTCTGTGGAAGGCGACGAAGGGACTCAAAAGACCCAAAATGCAAGTGCCTCCACTTAAAAAGGAGGAACCTGGGCAAGAAGTCCTAAAGAGAATCTTGATCTGTTTGCGGACTATCTCGAGGATACCTTCCAACTACTACCAAGGCAAACGGCCAATGAAAATATAATGCCAATCCAAAAGCTAGATGATTTTAATATTCGCCCAGTAACTCTCAAAGAATTAAAAGAAGAAATGAAAAGCAACATGAATGTTAACAAGCCCCAGGATATAACTTGGTTACTTGCCAAATAATCAAGGCTCTACCAGGTAAAGGATTTCGGAGGCTATTACACATACTCAATGCAAGCTTTCGGTTAAAATATGTTCCGTGGCAATGGAAAGTAGAAGAAGTAATCATGATAGCAAAACCTGATAAACCACCTAACGATAAAAAATCATACAGGCCAATTTCATTGCTGCCAATTATATCAAAATTCTTTGAAAAATTATTACTAAAGAGACTTAAACCAATAATTGAGGACCGACAACTAATTCCTCCACATCAATTTAGATTCAGGGAAAAGCACTCCACAATTGAACAGCTGCATAGAATCACCAACATTATTGAAAGAACGTTAGAACGTAAAAAGGTATGCTCCAGCATATTTCTGGATGTCGCCCAAGCATTTGATAGAGTGGTACAGTGGACTGGAATTCAAGCTGCACCGAGGTCTGCCGAGGCAATTCTATGCCATACTAAGATCTTATTTATCCAATAGACATTTTCGTGTGAAATATGAGGATGAATACTCCGAACTAAAGAAAATCTCTGCCGGTCTCCCACAGGGGAGTGTCTTAGGACCAATCCTGTATTTATTATATACAAGGGATAATCCAACAACAGATGAAGGAACCATAGCCAATTTTGTAGATGACACAGCAATCATGGCCATTAGAGGTAATGTCGCCGATGCAACGAGCAAAGTCCAGAAGATTACCAATGCGGTTTGTAACTGGACTAATCGTTGGAGAATCAAGCTTAATGAGACGAAATCCATACCTATTAACTTTACTATAAAAAGGCTTCCCATCTACCGATAGATAGAATTAACTCACGACCGGTGCCACATACAAACAAAGCTAAATATCTTGGCATGACACTCGATGCCAAGCTCAAGTGGAGAGAGCACGTCAAAATGAAAAAAGAATAACTTAATATTAAATTCAGAAAAATGTATTGGTCCATAGGTAGAGGTTCTGAGCATACAATATGTACTAAGCATGTACTAAGCAAACGAACGCCAAAATGATACAGACGTTTCAAAACAAGATTCTCCGTAGCATGTTAAGTGCTCCGTGGTACACAAGAAATATAGACCTTCACAGGGACTTACAGATGGAATACATCAAAGATGAAATAAAAAAGCATGCCGCCAAACACGAAATACGGCTCCAGGAACATGGAAACCCCTATATTCGCCATATGGTAGATAACCCTGTCGTTGAACGAAGACTTCAAAGAACAAGGCCACGTGATCTAGTAAACATACCAAATTAAAATTATATTTTAAATAGGTTCAATTAATTTTGGGACTAACCATTGGGGTGAACCCCAACAAATCAGAATTACTTAAGAAATGTAAAATATGTAAATTTGAAAGATAAATTGCTAGATGAGCACAGTCTCAGTTGTAATTAATAAAAAATAAACTAATCTTTCAGAATAGCATAATCGGCAACAGTTGTTATATTTAATCATTTAGCAATATAGAATCACAAAGTAGTTTGTATGTCTACCAGCTGTTTTTGAACCGAAATGCTACTAGGGCCGGATTTAGCCCTATATATTTCTGCCCTTATGGTTCACAGTTAAAAACGTTCAATCAAGGTTTATATTTATTGGGGATGGATGAATTTAAAGCATTAATCAATAAAGGAAATCAAATTGTATGTCGGACTCTTCAAAACTTTTTTGGGGAACTTTAAGCACCACATACACACACACTTTGAGTATGTGTTAACATTCGTAGTCCTTTCTTTAATCCGAAGATAAATTGACTATGTAACCACAGTAAAGGGCGGCCAAATCTCTCCATGGAATGTCGCGCCAAAATATCGGAAGAATATTTTAGGCCGAAGGTTTTATAAAATAAATGTTTTAAATTTTATAATTTTTTAATATCTCAATTTCATTGTAATTTAATTTAAAGCCGATATGTTTGAAATTATTTGATACTGCGTTTTTACACTTTATATTGTAAAAATACTGTTAGGTTAACTTGCAGAATTACAGTAATTTATGTTTACGGGATATCTTGAACATTTGACAGAATTGGTTCAAATCAAGACAATTCAATGCTGAGCCAAAAATTAAAAAGTTGCAGAAAAATGATTTTCATGGTAAACAAATCTCATGAAACGTTACTAGATGATCTTGTAGTAGCTAGTTGTAATTTCAAGTTTAAATCTTGTAAAATGAATAAATTTTGCAAGTGTTCTATTAATTTTCTTGTAATTATGACTAGAATGATAAATTTTAGTGAATTTCTAGTCAATTTTACTCTATTTTATTTTTTAGTAACAGCTGTATTTCTTGACGCGTGATCTGATAAGGTTCACCACATTTCAAATCAAAATTTGTTATCTAAACCAAAATTTGGTTCAAGTTTTCTATATACAAATTGAACTGATTGGGATAAATGGTTAAAATTCTAAAATTAATTGAAACAATAGTTAACTAAGTAGCAAGGTGGTAGTCGCATTTACTACAAATCTGGTATAGAGAATATTCTATCTCGAATATTCGTAAACCGAATTGGTTAAAGTAGTTTTTTTATTATCTTTGCAATCTGTTCTGGGACTGAAACTCTCCCAACTCTTTCGCATTTCCCTTTTTTCGTCCTAACTTTTACGGCGTTGCCAGCTAATTCGACGACGTACGACTATAGGTCCGATTTTCGTAAAACCATCTGAACATTGCATAGCTTCATGCCAACCTATAGTACTGGGCATGGAAGGTGGGTCGGCCCATGAGTTTTGCACTCCAACAGGGAGTCATAGTTGTGTTCCTTTTCATAACAGATCGTAACCTGTTGATGAAAATTCCCTTTTGCATCCTGCCCCTGTCGGGATTCGAACTGGTAACTCCCTACCCAATCGCCAAAGCGTTAATCATTGTGCCTAGAGTAGTTTAAAGAATAATCAAAATATTCAGGCCGAAAAATTTGTTGTTAATTTTAAACTTGAACAAAATATCCTTGTTTGTATAAATTACTACCGCTTTGCAAAGGTCGAGTGTGATTCTATGGCGCTACTGTAAAATAGTTCGTTCACACGGACACTCCATTTTCATCTGATGTCATAAGAATAAAAATGTTGCTTTTATAATTGTACGAGTAGAATTCAAATGACGCTGAATGGTTTTGAAGTGACACTAAATTATATTTCTCAGTTACTTTCCTTTTGCAAACAATTCATTTATTCAATTCTTTTATGTTACAGCTTTTATCGAGCGAATGCCTTAACAGTTAGTATAAAAATAGAATACTTTTGTACGATAGCCGCCTTACGTATAAGAATAGGACTCGCTGTTTAATATTTCTGAATCATTAAAATATGGGTTTTTAGCAATCATTAAAAGATGGGTTTCTGCGGCATTTAGTTGGTGAAGACAGAATAGTTATATTAAGGTATACTCGTACAATGTGAAAATATATATTAAATTCAGTGATAACTTATGAAAATAGTGATTAGTTGTGCTGTAGAAAAAATTATAGTGGCAAAAGAACAAAATAGTGCTAATAATTTGCATGTGTATTGTGGAGAAACAAAGCAAATTTTGAGGTTGAATTGCCGGTTTTATTTTTTAATCAATATAACACTAGTCCAGATGTATAAACATACTTGAACAAAAGTTTAAACTACACCCACGTTACAAAAACATGCAAACAAGTCAATAAAGCTAATTTTTAAACAATTCAGTGTATACACATACACTCATACAATCAGTAGCGGAAGTGGCAGCTTCTATAGAAGCTTTTTCAGTTTTTGCAAATATTTTAAAAAATATTTAAAATTTACGAAAAACAGATTTAAAACAAAAAGATTGTATTTTAAATGACTAACTAAATTAGTTTAGATCATTTTTTAAATTTTATCAAAAATGACGACTTTTGATAAAAACCATTATTTCATCAAAATTTGGCATTTCTACGCTGCAGCGGATTGACTATTCATAATATGTTATGAATAATGTTTTTTGAGTTTACTAGTCTAAAACTGACTGATAGTTCGGTAAGTTTTCTTTTTCGCTTTAGAAATCGAGTTGTGGTTGGAGATCTCTGTATACATTCGTTTTAAAAGAAACGCGGATGTTGGCCTGGTTTTGTTTGTAATAATAATGCATAACTATTGATTACTTAATTCAAAGGTAATTATCTTAAAAAATTGTACCAAGGATTCTAGTAATTATGAATGGTTTTTTAGTATTTCGAAGGAATACAGAACTATCATTTTTACAATTTTTGTAGGTGTTTGTATAATGCAGGCATATTGGGTGGCAATTTTAAAATTGTGTTTGTAAAAATTAGTGTTTGGATGATAAAAAGCTAAGAAATTTATATATTTTGTTTATTTTTTTTATTTAGAAACCTTCATTTGCAACTCTCTTCAATTGTTTCAGATAAGCAGATCCAGGAAAAGCTTTCTCGATAATACTTTTATTGAATGGATACGTACCTGTGCTTGCCATTTTGGAATTTTACTTGTGTTTCAAAATATTGTATTTAAATTTTAATTTAACCGACCAAATAGCATAGTGGTTAAAGCTTTGGTGTTTGCATCGGGAGGTACCGGGTTCGAATCCCGATAGGGACAGGATGCAAAAGGAAATTTTCATCAATAGATTACGATCTGTGAAAAAAGGAACACAACTACGACCATTGATCGGCGTGCAAAACTCATGGGCCGACCTATCTTCCATGTCTAGTACTATGATAGGCTAGCATCGAGCTACGCAATGCGCAGATGGTAACGTAAATCGGACCTATAGCCGTACGTCTTCGATTTGGCATAACTGCCTAAGGTAAGACGGTAAAAACAAACCGTGAAAGAGTTGGAAGTGCTTTGGCCCCAGATCAGATTGCAAGGGATTAAAAAAAATTAATTTAATAAAATAAAGGAATAATCTAAACTAATTAAAATTTTATTTTATTCAATTTCTTTTGGTTTGGAAATATTGCGCCTCAAACTATCGATATTTCAGGTCGTCTTTTTCTCCAATTTTTTATTGAATCGGGGTGTTAAAAAATATGTAAGTATTTGATAAGTTGATAAGATTTACCTGAATTTCATGATATAATTTAAATTATTTCATAATATGTATTTCCATATAAAGTATAGATTTGATTAAGATCACAAGAAGTTGTAATAGTTTTGACAATACTTCAAAACATCACCAAATAGATAAGCTAGTTATTATCTTTAGTTCTAGTGAAAATCTTGTTCAACTTATTTTAGTGGATTTCTTGTTAAAATAATTTGACTAGAAATTAATTAGAATTATCCAGATAAACTTTATGAAGTTATTGTCACACTATCTTCCTTTGTCAACCGCCCCGATGTTTAGTAGCCAATGAGAAAAAGTGGTGTCATGGTTAACGCTTCGGCCCTTGAACCGGGTTTGAGTCCTACCAGAGCAGGATGTAAGAACTGGGAATTGTCTCTAAGACTACGTGTTTTTATTTAAATAAACATCTTAAAACTATTTTTTTAGTTTTAAATTAGTTTTTTCAGTACATACAGTAATGTTGGATAAACGAAAAATTTGTGAATGGCAAAAGTTTTAGTGTTAGATTAAGATTGCCGAATAATAATACAAGTCCTTTCTAAATTTATTAACATTAAATTTATAATAGCACAATTGTAGAACTACATCAAAAAGACACGTTATAATCCCAATACAGGCTGATCGTTTTATTGGAATCCTAGACCAGCTCTGCAAAGTAATTTGAAAGGTTATCGGTTGGGAGACGGCGGATCCATTCATTAAACCTGACTTCAAAATTTCGTCGAATTCGGCTTTGCACACTGAATTTCACCATCATTTGTTGAGAGATGGCCTAGTTCCATTGCATTATGTTAGAGTGCCAATCCAATTCTGCACATATTTGATAGTAATTGTTTGAGGAACGGTAAAGCTCCATTGTGCATGCTATACTATGTCCTGTGTAGTATAATTATATTTGGTGATTAAACGAATTCTTTGGATTTATTTAGGATATTTTAATGAAGGGATATTTGAATGCAATCCGGTAGTTAATCTGGCATTGATTAACATTGATAGTTTCCCAAGAACCATTGCCTTTGGAATGCCTCACATATTTTTTGCAACTTTTTTTTTTTTGCTATTTCGTGTTCGACCAATTCAACGGCTAAATACTAATGAATTTTAGAGTTATTTTGAATATAGTTCAAATAACTTTGGTTTCAGGAAATTCTACTGTAAGTTGCGGAGTTGCAGAATGATTAAATTAATAAATGTTTCAATTATTTAGGAAGCCGGAAAATATGAATTTAGAATTAAATTTCAGGAAATTTACAAATGCTTGTGAATTAATGCTTCATTGTAATTGCTGATTGTGTAGTTTAGAATTGTGTTGTCATTTTATTACTAACAACTTTACATAGGTATCTGTAACGGGTCGAGTCAACCAATTTTGGTTAGGAAGCCGAAAAGTATTAATAGAATTAAATTTCAGGAAAATTCCAGATGCATGTGAAATAATAATATTTTTTCTTAGGTTGCCGTTTTGAAGAAGCAATTGTTGAAGACCAATACCATCGTTATCCATTAACCTATTAAGCCTTTATCCTTCATCTAGTAGATTAGAATTGTGTTGTCTTTGTGTTACTAACTATCGGCTATACCTAGGTGTCTGTAACCGGGCCGATTCTGTCCCACTTAACTAACCTATCCAATCCTTCGGTTTTGTTATGTGTAAAAAAGGGTGTACGGTGGACCCGGCGTCATCCGGGAACTCAAGCCTAAGAACTTGGTCGTACATTCAAAATCAATCAATCAATCAACTAATTAAATTTATAATAGCACAATGTTGAGTGATCATTTTTGCGCATGATAAAAAAATCAATGCGTTTTCTTAATAATTATCAAATTATATTTTTGCCGTGTAATTTCAAATCCAAAGTTGTAATCTAAACCGGATCAATGAATATCAAGAAAAGGCATTTTTATATTAATGGAATGAGTAGTGTCTGTGGAAAAAATGCGACTGAGACACAACATTTTTATGGCAGAAGAAATGGGAGAAATTTTGACATCGATAAAATGTAACCTATAAATTATTTAAAAAATATGAAAAATCTTCATTTTGAATAATTAACAAAGATTTGTGTAGCCCAAAAATTACTAAAAAATATAATATTATTTTGGGACGAACAGAATCATGATATTTTACCTTTTTTTTTAATTTTCGAAATTTTTGGCATCAACAAAATTTAACCTACAAATTATTAAAAAAAAAATGAAAAATCTTTATATTTAATGTTTGACAAATTCATTGTATGAATAATTCATATACTCGTATATCCCTAACATCTCTAATAAATTAAATGATATTTTGGAATTGGCAGAATCATTTTATTTCATTTCTATATTAAATTCTCTAAAATAAATAAAAAGTAGTCTGCTATAAAAATATATCTTACAAAATAACATGTGCGTGCAATCGCCCATTAAATTACTTTTATTAAAAAAAAATTTCTTCTCATGCACATGAATTTAACAAATTACTTTATTTAAAATAAACCGATTTGTACCAATTCATAATTTTTGATTTTTGTAGAAAACCAAACGAATATAACCACAGAAAAATTACACACACTAATATAAAATCATGTACTATACATACTCCTTATACGTATACCAAAACCTCAAGTCTCGTGTCTCGGATGTCGAACAAAATTGACCACCTCTGGGTCTATTCTGTCTTTCCCTAGGAAATAGGAAATGAAAAGAATTGACCGTATTGTTGCAGCTATGAATTATTTCCTTACCAGTGTATTATGGCGACAAGGAAAATAAATATTTGTTTAGGAATATTTTTTCCTACTTATTGCAGTTTTCACAAATATTTTTCCTACATTTTTTTAGGAATTATGAAATACCACGGGGAAAGATTATTTAAATTGATTACTATGGCGTACGTTGTAACTATAATTCTAATCAAGTAAACAAAATAACGAATTAGAATGCATTTTACATATTCATTTAGAAAACACATAGAAACATAATTATTAAAAAATTGTAGTGGTACAATTTCACGCGGAAATTAGGAAATATAAACTATAACAACAACAACTATGGGTAGTGTAACGGATAATATGACGAGTAATGTATCAACGGTTAATGTAATGTGGCAGCCAACTAATAAAATTTAAAACAATAAGAAATGGCTTAAACCAGATTTTTATTACTAACATTTGTGTACGCATTTAGTCGTTTAATTTTACTTCCCTTTTCAATTTGGAATTTTAACCAAATAACATCGGGCATTAACATAAAAAGATTAATCATAATTTTATTTAAAAAATATAACTAAAAAAAATTATATTAAAAATAATACGAAGTTTTTTTATTTTAAATAAATATTATCGAGTGTCAAAAAACGGAAGATCAAAGTTTGATTAGAGTAAGTACGGTTATAAGTTATTGGTGATTATAAACAAAATTAATTAAAATTCTAATTTATTTTGTTTATTTTCAATTTAACCTAGGGAAGGCATATTACAAAGCAGGGATGATATTGTCGATACTATAGTACATTTTTCGATACTTTGGCTTTATGAAAAGTATTTCGATACTTTCGAGTGATTTTTAGTACTTTTGAGAAGAATGTCACTTGTAATTCGGTTTCATCTAGAGATCGGGGTGTTCAACAACTTCTATGACTAAAATATTTAATCAGTTTAATGATTAAAGCTACTAACGTAGTTTAATATTTTGACCCAAGTGTAAAATTTTGCAAAGGTTCCATGCGAAATGCAACTCTCTTATGGAATTCTCTGTCATAACAAAGCTTTATCCTTTATTAGTTACTTATCATTTAAATAAGTCAAAAATCGCGATAATAGATTTAAAATTTAAATTTATTAATACTCGGCAAATTTTCTTCTCGAGTAATTGATTAATTAAATACTTATAACGCCTATATAAAACCACGGGGTAATAAAAGTAAAAAAGTCCTTAAGTGGTCTCGATTAGTTTAATCCCATTTCGCCCATAAAAAATTAAATGTTTAATTCTGGAAATAAGTGATCCAGTGCCAATACAAAATAGCGAAAACCCTCAATACTAACCCATCAGTTTCTTGGAGGTATTCACAATAAAATTAGGTTCTCTTGAATCGGATGTGAAGCTCAATACATTGTTCAAACTGTTGGTGTCGGGACACGGAGGCTTGCATTCTAAAAGATCTGTTCTACTCTACTCAAAGTTTTATGTTTAAGATTTAATTATTTTTGTTCACAGCACAGCAGAATTTCCTACATAAAAAGATTACAAAATGTCCTTTCTTTTCAGAAATTACTAAACAAACAGAAATTTCGAATATCTTTACATCGTTATTTTTCGGAAAATTCAAAAATATAAACAATTTTACGAGGCGGATTTATCGATCCCAATCTTCAATTGCGATAGTCGAGTAATAATTTTCGGACACAGTGAATTAACGGCCCTAGACCATATATCTAATAAATTATGAATGCAGAAAATGAAGATTTGTGCAGCGCTTTTAACAATGGTAGTTTCTGGGTTAATGCCTTAGAAGAGTTATAGAGAGTAGTTATATTCCATTGCGTGAACTGATTTATGATTTGTCTTTAAAATTATCACTCCGACGTAAAACGGTAAAGCCAATGGGAGTTTGAACTATGCATGAGTGTTCAGAGAGATCCAATAATCACTTTCGACTTATTAACGTCACTATTTCTAGTCCCAAGTTCTAGGATTAACAATAATAATTGCTGAAATGATGATAAGATCTTTAACCTGAAGCAATAAAATGGTTTAATTACAAACGACCAAAGCCGAAGGTCTGATTGCAGTCGTAAGTAAAGGAAGGCTACAAAAGTGAAAATTAAGTCTCTCCCTGAATTTTTTCAACAACAGCAATAGATCTCTCAAGAACTGCTTGAGCCAAAAAAATTGTGGATCGTTAAATACTTCTTTTAAAATAGGGTTGTTGGTTTTTTATAGTTTACATTGAAATCAACCCGTAAAATCCAAATTAACTAAGATTACGATAGATTTAACTCGCAGCATGCCTATCGCTACTGTGTCAGAAGGCATTAATTAAATTTGTGATTTGGGTCCTGCAAAATGCTATTTTGATGTGAGTACAGCGCAAAAGTACTTTCAAAATGAATTCAGTACTCTTTAGATAATTGGTAATTTTGATTTCTTGCCAATTTTGTAGAAGATTATTAGCATCGTGTAAACTTAATATTATTTTTAAGATTTTCAGGGTCAAATTGTAAAACAAATATGAAAATAGCTGGGCAACTACTGCCGAAATTTTAAATTCAATGTAGGGGCGCTTGCAAAACTGGTGATAAGTGGTGCAAAGCGTGGATAGACATGGAGTAAGTATAAGGTTTTTAATAAATATATTGCGTATTTTTAATTATCAAATAACGTTAATTTGAATATAAAGAAATTATGCTTGATCACAATGGACACAAATAAAAGAACACGATAATAGGACAGGGCTTGGGTTATCCACAATCTCAAGACGGCCGGGACTACTAAGCTCTCTCGTACAAAGAATCCTAGATGTGACATCGGAGGTTTAGGTGGCAGGGAGCAGTTTCTCACAGAAATTGGCAATCCGTATTCTAGTATGTTTAAACATAATAAAAATATATTTGTAATTTTATATTAAAACATTATATATATCAGGGTGACCCACTTTTGTGTGGAAGAAATCTTATTTTTTTTTTCTACCGAGCTCAGGGCTAAAAATATTCGTTTCTATTAGAAATGACCGCATGCACATTTTTAGGTCTGTCGCACCACGTTTAGGGGTCGCTCAAATTGGCTTTTTGCAAACAAAAACACTAAAACGACCTTTAGTGACGGTTTTTCCTCCCTTTCAGCTCGTTCTCGTAATGCCGGTTTAATATTTTCTAAGTATTTTTGAGTATGCCGAAGTCAATGAAATAATAAAAAAAGATGGTTGGCCTAGTAGAAAATTAATTTTCAGGTTGTTTTTCGCAAAAAAATTGTAGCTCATAAGTTTCAGCGAATTTGGATGCACCTCTTGTTTTATTATACTTTTCACTATTTGTGGTTATAGAGCAATGAAACACGAAAAATATGAGGTATTGCACGTCATCATAACTAAAATATTAACAATTTTATAACCCTTAAACGACCAAAAGGGATACATTTCAAATAATTGTTTGCCACTTGCTAAATCATTGGTAAGAGTTTATTAATAAAAAATTAAAGAGAAACTTAAATAGATAAGAAATGTTATCAGTATTGTATTTGAAAATTAATTAATGCCTTAATAATGATTCTAAGATATATAGATGAACACACAGTGAATTAGGTTCCATATTTTTAAAAGATGAAATTTTCACGCATTTCATATGTGAGTAACAAGATTTTTATATTTGATTTTCAGCCTTAATATTGGTTTTTGTTACTAAAGGAATTCTCTTACAGTGATATATGCAAGTGGTTCTCCAAGAAACAAAAGTGATAAACATAAAAATTCTTTATATTCATCTCGCCCATTATGTATTTTTCCAAGTTGATCATTAATAACGGTAATAATATTCTCCTTCTCTGGTGAACTGAAAATTTCTTGAACATTTGCGTCAGCTAAACCGGAGCTTATTTGGGTATGGTTAAAAGAATTCTACTGCCTTGTAAATCTCTAAAAAAGCAGAATATCGGGTTCACTTGATACTTTGTTTAACAAATTAATAAAAACAGCAGATACAATTAATTCATATATATGCTGTCTGCAAGAAAATCACAATAAATTTCTGCCAAGTCTTTTTTTAAGAAGTCTGCATTCCAGAGTAGCAAAGCACAATCCTATAATATTTTGTTATATTTTAGTTTTCAAGCATTTTATATACTATTTTACACTGCTCTATACCTGTGTAATCATTGAAACTCCCAACTATTTGGTGTTACCATAACCGAATACTATAACGCACAGTGGTCAACCATTGTTTTCTCTGCTATATATGCTAACATTTTTCCATTCCAATGTACGGTTAGAATATAATCAGATTTCCTTCCTGATCCGTTGTCGATTGTTACGTACGGCCTTTCTGGAAACTGCAATTGATTCTAAATCATGCCATAATGCATTTGCAGTGGTGGCGATTAGAAGAGCAGCACTTGAATTGCTTATTTTCGATCGTTCCTAACGCACACACTATATTCTTATCAATGACGTTCTTCGTATGTAGCGATGAGTGAGATGAATCGGAATTTTTTGTTGGCTTTAGTTTATTTTCTACTGGTGCTCGATATTCACTGCCGCTAGAAGACAATGTAAGTGAGCTGGTCCGAAATGATTAAGTTTATATCTGTTTCTTGAGATCTACTTGTTGAAGATTAATCGGCAATGTGGAATTGCTCTCATCCATTGACCGTAATGAACGAATGTTAAAAGCATTAATATTTCGTTGTTGCTCGAGAAACCACAACTTTGACGAATCTTTAAAGCTATTAGAAATTTAAAGCTATTAGAACTCCAAATTTTTTGGAAATAGTTACTTGTTTCCTCCATAAAATTTTGTATTTTTCGCATAAGATAAACACTAATTGTTGTGTAAGTCCGTATAATGATACAAACTCACTTTCTATTATATCAAATGGATCTGACGCGTCCCGTAATCGCTTTTGAAGCAAACGAAAAAACTGTTTTCTTTCGAATTTGACGTCATCCGAAAATCTTAAAATTATGCGATTACTCATATTTTATAACAAAAAAATATCGAAAAAGTCTTTAATAATTTCTTTTCCTCAAAAGTTTGTTCTCAACACTAACAGAATATACGTTTAGAAAATTGGGAAAAAGTGCTACAAATATTTTTTTCCGGGGAAATATAGAATAGACCCACTGGGCACATATTCTTGAAATTCAATCGAATAAAATCGTCGACGTTTTTTTGTCAAAATACGTCATCCCAATCGAAAATTTAAATTATTGCATTCTTGAAATTCGTAGCGAAAATTTTCGATTAAAAAGTAAATGAGCATTTTCTTCTGGTATAAAATCGGTGAGTTTCATTTTCACATAGGTTTATCTGTCACGTCGCAATTTGTATTGTAGAAAAAACCGAAAATCTAATTGGCATTTTTTTCTTAAATAAATATTAAAAGGCAAAATGGGAAAACCAAACCAAAGATTAGAGCATATCTCTGAACAACAAAAAAAGGCCTTAATAGACTTTATAGTGGCAAATCAGGCCTCAATAACATATGACACCACAACTAAGACAAAAAAACATCAAATTTCTTAACTAACTGTAATGTCTACCATACTAACCATACAACGATAAGCTGACGGCGATGAGAGTGGTGCATAAAAAATTCGGTTAGTTTCAAAAATACTGTAAAATGTAGACATCGAATGTTTGAGACGTTTTTAATCGAAGAAATCGTAGACGATTTTATTCGATTGAAGTTCAAGAATACGCGCACTGTGGCACTATTCTGGTAATTTTCCGAAAATATGGAACTGGGGAAAGAATTTATATGTAATTTCTGTTCTAATATTTTTTTCCGGCCTGATAAGAAGTAAAATTTGATGTAAATAATTATAAACTAGGAATAATTTTAAATATCTAAATTGGCAGGAAAAATTATTTCCGAATTAATTTTATTTTGAAAAAAAATTAACACTAACTTTTTACCTCAATATACTGGAAATTTTTTTTAAATAAAAATTACATATAACTTCTTTCCCCAGTTTCCTATTCCCGGGGAATTACCAGAATAGTGCCACTGGTGTGCAAGATATATGTTTTATTTTCCGTAGGAGATAGTTTTAAAAAATAATGAAGGTTAACGACGGTAACGACGAAAGAATATGAAAAAAGAGTAGCCTAATTCGCAAATATTTTAAAAATCGACATGAAGCATTAAAACAATATTTCCGGAACCATTTTAGTGTTTTCCAAATTTTAATTTTACGATTTATATCAAAGACAAACAATGTGATAGAGGAAAATTTCGTTATTTAAATACTGATCAATTATAAATATAGTGTGGTTCGGTTTGGGATGCTAATAACGGATTGTATAACGGCGTGGTGGTTTCTTGGTTTATTCTGAAATCGGCGGGTATCAGAAATTGGCCTCTTGCCATGTGATTTTGCAAAGGGTTTGAAAAGTGTTCCCTCTAAAACGAAGCACACAATTATTAAATTTAACTTTCAAAATATTTAACATGGAGCAATCAACTTCTTATTTAACTGTTATTTGCTTAGGGTTTATTTTACGTCCAAGTGGTTCTTTGGATCTGCTTTTGTTTGATAATTATGATGCTTTACAGTCAAAAATCAGAATTCTGAAAAAACTTACAAAACAAAAATTACATTACATAAACTATAAGATGTATGTGAAGTTGGCCCAAATGTCAGCACAGTAACAATTGTCTTGACAGTTATGTCGAACACACTCAGCCCAAAATTCAAATTTTCATAGTTAATGGAACCATTGAAAAAGTATATAATAAATTTAAAACAGTCAAGAAGCCATTCTTATTATTCTCAATGGCTTCATGAATATAATATTTTTAAAAACAATAATATTGAGTTTCAAAGACGGACATACATCAAAATTACCGATTTTTCGAATTAAAACTGAGCTTTATACTCTTGTTTGCTATCTTTCGAAATATGTAAACTTTTATTAAGAAAATTTACATAACTAATACTAAATTAACAAAGTATTCAATAGTAAACAAAAAAATGTTCGGCTATGAAAAACCTATGACGTATGTCGGAGTTTGATGATAAACGACACATATACAAATCCGATTATTTCATCATTTCAATAAGAGTTTTTATTTTAATATTTATACGTCCTCGTATATATGTACTACACATCCTCATACCGAGAATGGCTTTTATTCAACCGCTTTACGAACAACCATAATATTTAGTGGAAGTTGAGATTTTAGGCTAGAACCAGATCTGTCAAAAAATCATAGTGAGACCGATGACCAACACCGAAAATCTCAACTTCCACTAACTATAATGGTTGTTCGTAAAGCGGCTGAATATAGGCCATTCTCTGTATGAGAGCCCCATCACAACCTCCTGAAATTTCTTACTCATAAAGGCTAGAACCAGATCTGTCCAAAAATCATAGTGAGACCGATGACCAACACCGAAAATCTCAACTTCCACTAAATATTATGGTTGTTCCTAAAGCGGTTGAATATAGGCCAATTTTCGGTATGAGGGCCCCATCACAACCTCCTGAAATTTCTTACTCGTAACACCGAAAATCTCAACTTCCACTAAATATTATGGTTGAAACACTGATATCATTTGATCATGTTAAATATCATTTTTAAAATCTTAAAATTTTTAGATTTAACCTTCAGTATTTTTAGTTAGTTTGTCGCAGCATATCGTAAAACTAAACGTTAATAATCAAGTATTAACGAACAAATATGTTTAGTAAAGTCGTTAATTAAAAAATTATTAGAAATATTATTATTCAAATTTATTTTTAATCTTCGAATTTATGTGAAATTCAATGTTTTTATAGTTTGCTGTCATGATAGTTTCCAAAAAAGATGGCGGTATTGCCAGCGATAAAAATTATAATTTTTTAGGCCAGTATTTTGGGCCAACTTCACAAACGTAACTATAAGTAAGTAGAAATAATTAATTGGAGATTTCTAGAGAATATAATAGAATATAAATTTAAATCAAACGTTAGAAAAAAATATCGCAATTTTGAAAAAATATTTAATTTGACCACGTGGACGTAAGGTAAAACCTACGCAATACCGGTTAAATAAAAACTTGCTCCTTTAAATATTTTAAAAGATATTCTTTAATAAATATGTGCTTATTTCTACTGAACAAAGTTTGTCAACACAAAGCTTGTGAATTACAACCACAACGAATTGGTGAGTATCATAAATGGTATCATACCCCATTCCAATCGATTTGTTACTCAGAATGACCAAGGAATCACTGCTTTGCGATTAGAATCCCAAATGAGACCACCCTATATTTTATGATATAGGGTGGTCTCATTTGGGATAATAGTAATAAATATAATAAATAGTTACTATAAAATTATAAAATCACGATTTTATTGATTAAAAAAATTTACAGGGAGTTGTTATTTTAGTATAAAATAAAATTAATTCAGCAATTCTGACAAAAATCTAAATCGAATTTTTAAAACCATCCTTGCCTCACAACCCTGTATTTCTTTTATCAAACTACAATTCTAATGCGTGTGTAATGTTCACTAATAAATTACTCAAACAGAAAAACTAAATAACGGATTATGCACAAAATTTGCTTAGATCGTTTTAATAATGCGACAAACAAAAAATGCAAAATAATGTTTTGTAACAAAATATTAACATGAATGTAATAGATTGACCAAAAATGAAAATCTTCAATTTCGTGAATCAAGCATCTTCATCATATTTTAATTTGATTGTAGGATCGTCAAGTATTATCCTTTTATCAATATGTGTGTATTTTTACTTGATGTTCTCAATGTAAAACAGGAGAATGAATATTTTTTTACGGACGAAGAATAAATATGACCTAAACGAATATTCATGTATACAAAAAATAGAAAACTTTACTTTCGACAATACGTATTTTTGATTCTTCATATTTGTGAATTTTCTAATACGTGCGTTTTTTTTCCACATTCGTAAACGAAAATTCTTTGATGTCTGATTTTACCTATGTAAATCAAATGCGCGCACCATAACAACAATTATTTAGTCTATCTACTTTATGCTGGGGGATCCAAAAATGGACTTGTTTTATTTTATTTTTATTTTGCGTGATGCAAATTCGCGCGCATTAATGATCATTGTATTTTAATGACATGCTACTAATGATATACAACATTTTCATTTTGAATATTATCGATATTTGTTTCAGTTTGTTGAATGATTTTTTTATACACGACCTGGTAATTTTCTTTCTACTCTGGTATATACCAGAGTGGTGTGTTAAGGAATTTGTTGTATTTTCTTCCTAGGAATACGATCGATCATGATCATATGAACGAATAATGCTTATGACATGGGGACTAGGGAAGGCGACACTTTGATCCGTAAGCCTTTATTAGTGGTTGATGATTACATTTTTGACAGTAACAACATTTAAATTTAATAACTTACTTTAAATTATTTGTTTGGAAGATCTTTATTACTTAAAATTGCTTTAACGTAAATAACAAAACACGATTGAAATTAAATGTATATTTACTTATTATTTTTATTACTTATGATTATATTAACGCATCAGAATTCTAGAGAAGATCGTAGTTGTAACATATTTGGTCAAGAGGTCTCTTTATTTGCAAGTTTTTCAATTAAATAAACTTTGAGCTCCCGCTACTGTCTCATAGGCAATAATTAAAAAGTCAACTCGTGAGGTTACTTTTCAGACTTTTCATTTTATTGTATAACTTGAAGTGATGTGTATAATTTATTTTGACGGTTAGAAAGAATTAAACAAAGAAAAAATGGAAAAACGGCCGTACTCTATTCGATTTAGGTTTATTTGTATTATTAATTAAATTCTATATACCTAATGTACATTATTATGTACTAATATTTTACCCATCAAAAAATATTTTGCATATAAATTATACATATGTATATATAGGGACACAAGATGAGATTGAGAGATATATCAAAGCCAGAATTAAACTTGAACATTTATTTATTCATTTTATAACCAGTTGGGAGTATGATATACCTATTCATGTCATTAACGTGGCTTTTGTGTAAGTAGGTTTTTAGGTTTCAGTGGTTGCTTACTGCACACTTAGGCCAATTTTTAGGCCCATTGTGATACCACTCATTCACTTCACATCATTAACCCACCTACTTCACCTACTCACACAACTACAGTATACCACCTTCACATTGCAAGCTCCATGTCAACCTGTACATTGACATGGAAGGTGGGTCGGCGCGTGACACGGAATTCTGCACTCCATCAGAGGGTCTTAGTTGTATTTATTAGCATCACCGATCGTAATCGATGATGAAAATTCGATTTGGATCTAGCCTCTGATGGGATTCGAACCCAGCACCTCCCGGTCCAAGTGCCGAAGCTTTAACCACTGCACCACTTGTCCGGTTGTGTGTAAGTAATAATGTTAATTTATTTTACAGAAAAGTTGGATTAGAAGCCGATTTACAGGCAGCTAATTCGATAAAACTAAAAAAAAATGGAGCAATTTAATGGATCGATATACGGTAATTTTTGATAACTAAATATGCCACAGGAATTGAATTTACAAATTTTCTTATTTCTAGACAATAATTGAGCCGCCAACAGGCATGGGGACGGAAGATACAGGGCTCAAAGCTGGCACTTGGCCGTACTTCGAAGTGCTACACGAGTACTGGTCGGCACGGCATAATATAAATCCGCCCCTTATGGTGGATACCGAATCCGAGCACATACAATTGGGTAGTCATACAGAACCATCAACGACACAGCGGCATAAACGAAAACGTGACGACCGAACAGACGATACTAAACAGTTAAAGTTGCTAGAGAGAGCCACCAAATTATATATAAAGTTATATATAAGCTTTCTAGTAGCGATGCTATTGATATTAATTAATAATATGATATTTAACCTACCATTTATTTAATATGAATTGTGATACATTTACCTGTATTTATAAGACTGAAGTAATTTTATGATTTTATAAATAAATACATATGTAATATGAATATCGTATCAAATAAAAGATTGAATTGTTAATTAGATTCATGTTGATTCATTATATAATATTCATTTAGTAATATATCTACGGCAATAATCCCTGTAACAGGTTCCTGCGAAACTCGAGAGCTCACTTGGTTCTCTCGTATAATCGTCGTCTAATACTTTTTCGAACGGTTCCAACTCGAATGTATCGTTGATACAAATATTATGCATTACACAATATGCTGTTATTACTTTCACACAATTTGAAATGTTCAGCTCCAGTGATTTTAGAAAAATTATCCGTCATCGTGCTTTCATTATGCCGAATGCATTTTCGATGATACTTCGGGCCTTGCTAAGTACTTGGATAAATTTGTTCTCTAATGCTGTTAAATTACCTCTTCTAATAAACGGTTTAATAATAGCTATCGGGTCAAGAGAACACTTGTAACCGCTGTCACCCAAAAGAAAATAGTCGTTTGGTGGGAATGATCTTTTCAGATATAGTTGGCTATTCCGTAATACCCTCTGATCATGTACTGAACCCGGGTAGCCACAACAGATGTTAAGAAATTTGCCTGAACATACCGCCCGCCATTAAATTAATGCTGTAATCTAATTTAATGTCTAAACTATTTAATATGACTGCCATCAATAGCCCCTAGTGCTTTCGAAAGTATTGATGTTCCTGATCGCTGATTAAATTTTTCGCCAATTGCACAATATGAATCCAAGCTGGGCAATTTTATGACTTTGGGTGCAAGCTTAACAAACATATCCAACAGTTTGTGAACAATTGATCTAACTGAATATCTTGATATGTTGAAGCTTACACCGGTAACCCGATAGCTCGCTCCACAGGCAAGCCAATACAAAAACACAGAAACTCGAAATCGTAATGTGAATTTCTTTCATGGGTTATTGCTCTACAAGTAATTCACAAATCATATCTAGAGAATCAGCTGATACTCTTAGGTGTTCTCGGATATATCCATAGTCTTTAGACAATATCTTTCTGTATATATCACTTTGGTAATAATTTCGTGGACACTACAAATAAGAAAGAAATATTGCTATAACTTAACCTCACAAATTATATATTTCATAAATTACTTTTCCAAATCGTCTCCATTTATTATTTTTACGGCGACTTTTAAGTAGTGTATACTTGTAATAAGTCAACAGAATGTTGGTAAACAATAAGTGTGGCAATATCATTTTTTTATTATATATAAGTTTAACTTTTTTTTAAATTCTTACAATTTTATTTTTGTTTATATTTTTATAAACTTCGGATGACACTAACATTAGTTTAGTTGAATGAGAAGCACAGATGAAGACTTTGTGCTAGGGACATCTGTTGAGATATTGCTTGAACTATTAGTATATTGAATAGTTTAGTTTGAAAAGTCTTCTGAGGCACACATCATTAATTTCAAAGGCCTTTTGCAATACTGTGAATGACTGGTAATTAGAAAATCATATTTATGTGCATGCTGTCGAATCCTTACGAACATATATTCTTCGGATTGATAGGTGTATGGTTGGATGTTGTGTTACGTTCTTCTATAATTGTCGAACGCCACTTTGGTAATTTTTTCAAGTTGCGTTGTATAATGTAAACCCGGCTTTAATTAGTAATTAAAGCAGCTGATCTATTGGTATTTGGTTGTAATTGAGACGAAAATGTCGTGGTAGTGTGGGTGCAATTTTCCCGTTTATTATTAAAAATTATAGAATTTTGAGTGGACTGGGGGAAGTGGAGTCTTGACGTTGAAATCGATAGGTTCTGTACTAGAAAGACGAAAAGATAAAAAGTTCGATCTCGCGCGAAAAAGTGTTATAGAAATTAATTTTTTTGTGATAATTAGAATAACTTAAAAAAAATCGGACTTGTAATTATTTTGTGGTTTTGTGTTGAAGTGATTTGATTGAAACGATTACGCAATTCTCAAACAAAGCGGTGCTAAAAGTAATAATTTCGTGAATATAAAAAGTCTCAGTTAGTTTAAAGAAATCATTAGTAGTTTCTTCTGAGAAAATGGACGAAAATTTGTAGTTATACGGTGTGCGTGCGAGTGAACACGGTTTTTCTTGCTGACTAGCCACGTTTTGTATTAAGAACGTCCGCTACAAGACCCCGTTAGTGACGTTTTTTTTTTAACGGTATGACTATGCAAAATTCGAGAAACAAGTTCGTTTGTGAGTAGAGACAATGTAAAAAAATAGGTTTCCGAAATTCTTAAGATTACGTGCTAATTATAAGTCATTACCTTAAGTTTGTAAAAGCTCCAAAATTAATAGTCTTATACTAATAATTAATTAATTAAGTAGTGCGCGGATATTTGGAAAAAAATAGTGGCGAAAATACTAGTACGTTTTTTTTCCCTAAGGACATTGGAAAGTTTAATTAAGACTATTGTGATGTATTTATGTGATACGGACTCTCGTAAATCAGGTTAATCTAAGTGCATAGAAAAACTCTTAAATTTCTTTCTATAGTGTATAACCGTGCTTAGTTCAAAAAGGGAAAGTTACGTTCATTATATTAACGTGCGTGCAAAAACCGTATTGATCGTGTTGACGGTAAGCACGTTGACAATACCGTATAAAATGTGAGTCAACAGAATGGAGCGTTAATCTATAATTAACCGTGTTCATCTAACATACGTCATGATTTAATAATACTATTCATATAATATTAATCATACATAATAATAATAATAATAAAGATTAACTACGAAAAAAATAATAAATCGATTAATTAAATAATGATCCTTCATAATCAACGTACGTTATACACTAACCACATAAAAAAATAAATACATTCATAATACACAAGTATACACGCTCACTTACAACCAAAATCTAAGTTAACATAATCAATCCTATGTAAAATATACCGAACGTACGAGTCATACGGTATTGATTTAAATCAAAGTCGAGCATTATTTTCATTCATCATCTTGCATCAATCAACATTGTCCAGCTATCAACATTCAACATTCGAAATTGTTCAATGCAGATAATCAGCAGGCAACTTTATTAGTACACGAGGTATTACGTTACTATTACAATTTTTTTTGAGTTTTCTTTTAAATTTATATATTTTATTTATATTTTCTTAATATTTCCATTTAATGTAATTATATTAGGATTAAGATTAGTGATTTATACTGTAGGTTAGGCCTAGCATAAGTTAGAGTAGTCGTAGTACAGGGTGTAGCTTAGGTATGAATTTGTTTTGAAGTTTGCATAGTTATAATATTTACTAAGTTTTTATAATAACGATATTTTCATTTTGTCGTAAAACTATGAATTCGTGTTCTCGCTTCTCGAGATTTTTATTTAATTACTAAATAAATTATGGCTTTTTTTGGGAATCTTACAATTAAAATTAAATTACATTTGTTTGTTTTATAAACGAAATAATGCGACACTAATCGAAAACTTTTATTTGGAGATCAAGGTGAGTAGTGTGATGATGGGTGTGATTATCACCTCACTCTGGGTATTTTCTTGTCGTCGTATGCAAGTAATTCATTAGGTTTCAAATTTCACTTTAGTTGTGATGTTGTGATGAATATACGTTTCGCCTGGGTTATGTATCTTTAGATCGGGAAATAGATTTTACTCTCGGGTCAGTGGTAATGTTTTTTTTCTAGTAACTTCTGTTTCTGTTCAATTTAGTTAAATTATATTTCATAATTTTTAGTTTTTTTTTCATATTTAATATATAACACTCAGCGGTCCAACAAGATTGAATGCATCCTTTGGAAAACCCCACCCCACTACTCCTGAGCTTAGCCGCGCTCCAAATGACCGCCCAAAGGCAATGATTCAATAACATATATATTTTCTGAGAACGAAGTGGCCTTCAGCGTGTCAATCTATCGATGGACAGTTTCAGGACCTAATCACCTTCGTTACAGTTGGTGCAGCCGCGTTATACAGCATACCAAGTATGATTTGTTTTTCAGATATGCTTTTGATATTGGATTACGCTTAGGTACTCCAAGAATGTACTATACAAAACCTACTGATTGAAAATGGTTAATAAAAATGGTTCATATCTTGTAATGGAAATTGTTTCAAAAATCTTATAAAATTAGTTTAATTAGGTTGCCCATTACTCATCGTGCACAATTTTATTAAAGCAATGTTATAATTACTAGATATACTTCTTTTGGCTAAGGAAATTTTAAGTTCTACATTGTAAGTAGGGTTATAGTTTTTATAAGAAAAAGCGGAATTATTTTTACTATTTCTATTTACTACTACTATCATCTAGATCAGTGTTTCCCAACGGGAATCAGTGTTTCCCAACGGGCCATCCGGCCCTCCTAAGAAGACATACTATATATCTGAGCTATATATCTGAGGAGTCATATGCTAAATTCATAAATTAGGGCGCCTTGGAGTTAAACAGGCCATGAAAATTTTTCCATGACAATTTTATTTATTACTAATATAAATATGAAATTAAGATGTAGAAAATAAGGTTCTGCAACGAGGTTTTGAGATTGCCAACAAAAGTAAGTTTCGAATAGCATACGTCCTTCATAAGTTGTAAGCCTTTTAGAAGTATTTTAACCCATTAATTTTCAAATTACAAATTTTATTATATTCTTATTATATTTAGACAAAGAAAACGTTATAATTAGTAAGCTGAAACTACTTGTGTTTTTTATTGCTATGTCATTATATTTATAAATTGATATGTTCACTTTGGTGCAAACTTTGTTTATTGTGTATTATAAGTACTACTTGTAATTTTCTGCATATTAACATTTTCAATCTAATTTTCATTGCAAGTAACAATAACAATTTTTTTGTTTGGAAAATTAAAAATTACTAAGATGCCATAAGATACAAGAGGTTTGCTTAATTAAATATTGAAATAGATAGAATGTAAATACTTTTTCTTAAACTTTAACATTTTTAATATTTAATATTTATTTGTTTAATATCTTTAATTAATTGAGAAAAGCACAAACAGAAAGAGAAACGAAGACGATTGGGGATGAAACAAATGGAAACAACGAAGAAATTTCAGACAAAGTTATAAAAAAATTAAAGTTATCAGTATTTAGCTCAATTTTAAAAACTAACTTTATTATTTCTTTAGCTTTCGGAACCTTTTCGGTTCCATTCTCAAAAGAATAATAAAACAATTTTACAAAAAAAAATATTTTTTATACAAAATAAAAACGAAATCAAGGCTATCTAAAATGTAGCTATTTTTCTGTAGATATCGTTACCTACTAGAAAAATATATTTTTTATTTTAGCTAGGCAACAAATTTCGTATCTACAGAAAAAATACTTTACAAAATAAAATTTGACTTTAAAAAACTTAAATTGCAAATAATTGTTTCCATATTACCTGATATTGGAAATGTGTAAAAGCAAAAAATCAAATTATAAAAATAGATCGTATGAATTGCCAATATAAGCGTAATCGTTAATTTTGTTAATTGAATTTGAACAGGATTTTATATGTAGCATTTCCAAAATAGATCTTTTCCAGAAATTTGGTTGTTTTTCTCCAAAATAATGTTATGGTTGGTATTTTTAATATGTTCCGAAAGTGCACTTATTTGATTCGAACTTCCCGTGGCACCACGTATATGCTGAAAAAATCGTTCTCGTAAAAACTGTTTAGTTTGTCCCGTGTAAATTATGTCACAATCATTACATTTTATTTGATAGACCAAATTGGACTCTTTCTTTAATGGGATCGGATCTTTTAATTTTGAAAACAAAATATCATTTAAATTGTTAGCTGAACGACCAATAATTTTGAAATTATAATTTTTAAATAAATGTTTTAATTTTACGAAAAGATTTTTTATGTAAGGTAATGATAAATAATTTTGGTGGTGATTTTTTGTGGTTAGGATTTTCATGCATTAGTATTTGACAGATCACGCGGGATTTCAGACAAGGTGTCAAAGAGAAAGATGCTCAGTATGCTTTGACATTTCATAATGAATAGACTTACTAACGAGCAACGCTTGCAAATAATTGAATTATATTACAAAAATCAGTGTTCGGTTCGAAAAGTGTTTCGCGATTTACGTCCGATTTATGGTCTACATAATCGACCAAGTGAGCAAACAATTAATGCGATTGTGACCAAGTTTCGCACTCAGTTTACTTTATTGGACATTAAACCAACCACACGAATGCGTACAGTGCGTACAGAAGAGAATATTGCGTCTGTTTCTGAGAGTGTTGCTGAAGACCGTGAAATGTCGATTCGTCGCCGTTCGCAGCAATTGGGTTTGTGTTATTCGACGACATGGAAGATTTTACGCAAAGATCTTGGTGTAAAACCGTATAAAATACAGCTCCTGCAAGAACTGAAGCCGAACGATCTGCCACAACGTCGAATTTTCAGTGAATGGGCCCTAGAAAAGTTGGCAGAAAATCCGCTTTTTTATCGACAAATTTTGTTCAGCGATGAGGCTCATTTCTGGTTGAATGGCTACGTAAATAAGCAAAATTGCCGCATTTGGAGTGAAGAGCAACCAGAAGCCGTTCAAGAACTGCCCATGCATCCCGAAAAATGCACTGTTTGGTGTGGTTTGTACGCTGGTGGAATCATTGGACCGTATTTTTTCAAAGATGCTGTTGGACGCAACGTTACGGTGAATGGCGATCGCTATCGTTCGATGCTAACAAACTTTTTGTTGCCAAAAATGGAAGAACTGAACTTAGTTGACATGTGGTTTCAACAAGATGGCGCTACATGCCACACAGCTCGCGATTCTATGGCCATTTTGAGGGAAAACTTCGGAGAACAATTCATCTCAAGAAATGGCCCGGTAAGTTGGGCACCAAGATCATGCGATTTGACGCCTTTAGACTATTTTTTGTGGGGCTACGTCAAGTCTAAAGTCTACAGAAATAAGCCAGCAACTATTCCAGTTTTGGAAGACAACATTTCCGAAGAAATTCGGGCTATTCCGGCCGAAATGCTCGAAAAAGTTGCCCAAAATTGGACTTTCCGAATGGACCACCTAAGACGCAGCCGCGGTCAACATTTAAATGAAATTATCTTCAAAAAGTAAATGTCATGGACCAATCTAACTTCTAACTCTATTTCAAATAAAGAACCGATGAGATTTTGCAAATTTTATGCGTTTTTTTTTAAAAAAAAGTTCTCAAGCTCTTAAAAAATCACCCGTTACTTTCAATTTCAGGATTTATTCTATAATTTTGGTAATAATTTCTCTGTTTCCAAATCATTTTAGTTATTAATTTTTTAGGATAATGATTATTTATCAAAGTGTTTTCCAAAAGTTTAAAATTATTGTAATGAAATTTAGTATCGGACAATTTTAGAATTTTTTGAGTTAAAATTTGTATTGTATTAATTTTGTAAGAGATAGGAAGCCAAGAGGTAAAATTTAGATAACGACCAGACCAAGTATTTTTGTGGTACCAGTCAAAAGAAATTTTTCCATCCGGTTCATGAATCAAAAGTAAATCTAAAAATGGAATTTTGTGATCAATTTCTTTTTCAACAGTAAATTTGATTCTATTATCTAAAGAGTTAAAAACCTCCAGGAAAATTTCAATTTTGTCTTCAGGGATTGCTGTAATAATATCGTCTACATAACGCAAATAAAACAAAGGTTGAAAATCCAAAGAATTTAAACCCATTTTTTCCAAAAATTCCATCATTAAATTTGCGATTATGGGACTAATTGGAGAACCCATAGGAGAACCAAAAGTTTGTTTATAAATTTTATTGCCAAAAGAAAAATCAGAATTAGTCAAAACAATTTGTAATGCCGAAATAAATTGAACTTTAGTCAATTTAGTTTTTGAATTTTGTTTTATACTCCTCCAGTTTTCTTTCACAATGTTAGTAACACGTTTGTTATCAACATTGGTGAATAAAGATGTAACATCCAAAGAAACTAAGAGGTAATTTTGTGGAAGCGTGACATTCTGAATTTTTTGTTTAAAATCTTCCGAATTTATAATATTAGAACTAGTATTACCAACACTAAATTTTAAAATATTACCTAAAAATGACGATAAACTATGTGTTGGACCATTAATTGAACTAATAATTGGTCTATATGGAATACCAGGTTTGTGAATTTTAGGTAAACCATATAATTTTGGAATCACCGAATTATATTTAGTTAACATTTTTCTAGTTTTTTCATCCACATTACCGGAATTTTTCCAATCTTTAACCATATTGTTTATTGATTTCTGAATCGGAACTGAATTATCTTTTGGTAATTCTACATATGTTGTGTTATCGTTAAGTAAACTTTCCATTTTTGTAACATAATCACTTCGCGATGTTATGACAGTTACGTTACCTTTGTCCGCACGAGTTACCACAATATTTGGATTAGCTTTTAAAAAAGATTTTGACTGTTTAACATAACTTAAAATACGATTTTCAAAAGGGGTTAATACATTTGAATTTGATTTATATTTAAAATTTGTTAAAATATTTACAAAACGGTTCCGAATAGTATAACGATCATTATCGTTCAAATGAAAAATTGCACTTTCGACATCAGAAATAATTTTGAAGTACGGCACTGAATCACCAATTGAAGGAGGACAAAATTTGTTTCCCAAACTTAAAATAATTTTGACATGAAAAGGAAGAGCTATATTGGAGATGTTCACTAACCATTTATCAACCGTAATTCATTTAAACTATCTAATAAAATTTTATCAAATTTGATTTTTTGCCTTACCTTGATTTCATTCGCCTTTGTAAAAAACTCGCCATACTCAATAACAGGAAGAACATCTTCGATATGTTGCCGGATTAAATCCAAATTATGTTTCGTTTCCTCGACAGTTTTTATGGTTTCTTTAATTTCTTCATTTATACATCCAAAAATGAATTTATTTTGAAGTCGGAGGAAAACATCCTGGTTAATATTGGACACATTTTTTAAAAATCTGGTCTTCGAAAATACTTTTTCTTTTCGACAATTCAGCAAGAAATGTTGTTTGTTGATGCATTTCGCAAGTTTTTTATTTTCATTTAAAAAGTTTTTTAATAATTTTACGACGTTGTAGCCATATTGCGAAGTTATATTTTGAAAATATCTTTGGTTGTTTGTTTGTAATATCTCCATATTTCAACCCGGAGATTAAAAAAACTATGTGGATGTTTAAATTGAAGCCAAGACTCTAAGAAAGGAAATTCTTCAAGAATATATAATTTATTTTATTCGGCGGAGAATGTCAGCATGCCTAAAAAGGTATGCAAGACAAGGTTTCTAGATACACATTGTATCTCTAATCAAGTTGTGGAGACAGTTTTAGAAAAAATTGTTATTGGAGAATCAGGCAACAGAGGTATTAATTGTTTTATAGATTAAATTTATATAAACATTTCGAAGATTCGGTTATCATAGTTAGTAATATAGTTCTCAATCCAAAAAAAAAAAAATAATAAAAATTTGTGTATCGTAAGCCTCATATACTGTATAGCCCTATACTAAGGGGTGTCAAAATTCTGTGAGGGTTCAACAGAAGTCATCTATAATAGTATAATTTATTTTCTCACTATAATAGAGCCCCATTTTTAAGAGCGCAGACTACAAAAGTATAGTTAAATCTAATCCAAGGATGTTACGTCTCTTTGAATGACGGGTACGTGCACAAATACTAAAAATAGAGAAAGTAACAGAACAGAAGTTTCGGGATGTTTTAACGCTTCAATGTTCATATTACAATACTACGACATGTAGAGTTATTTGGTGTACAACTGGATTGCCGACCTTTTTATAGAGCTGTCGTTAGTATCACTACTTGCATATTATTCAATCGGGCAATACATGCTTTTGGAGGTTAGGTGCTAAGCTTGAATAATTACTAGTGACATTTGTTTAAAGCGTAAACAGCAATTATTTTCATCTAATTGAAAATTTCGAATTTTGTGCCGAAAAAACAGCATTTGCAAAGTCTTACTTCATTATTTGTTGTTGAAAAATAGTGCAGCAGAACAAATCGTTTACTTGTGGAAGTTTACGGAAGTTTACTATCGAATACAACACGTAAATAGTGGATTCAACGATTCAAAGGTGGTGAATTTGACGTAAAAGACAAAAAACGTGAAGGCAAATCAAGAAAATTTGAAGATACAGAATTGCTTGATGTGGTCCCTTGCCAGACCGAAAAACAATTGGCAGAAGAGTTGAATATTACCCAATAATGTGTTTCGCAACGTGTACATGCAATGGGATTGGTTCAGAAGCTGGGAAATTGGGTGCCATACAAATTGAAAGAATGGGACATGGAACGTCGGAAAACCATGTGCGAATTGCTGCTTCAACGACAACAAACGAAGGGGTTTTTGCATCGGGTCATCACTGGGGAAAAGATAGATCTATATGACAATCCAAAACGCAAACCAGCGTGGGCCAAGTCAGGTGAAACAGGGCCGTCGACGCCAAAAACAAATATCCGGATCATCACTGGGGATGAAAAGATAGATCTATATGCCAATCCAAAACGCAAACCAGCGTGGGCCAAGTCAGGTGAACCAGGGCCGTCGACGCCAAAAGCAAATATCCATGGTTCGAATTTGATGTTTTGTATTTGGTGGGGTATGAAGGGCGTCGTTTATTTTGAGCTGCTGAACGAGCGTGAAACCATTACGGGACAAGCTTATCGACGACAACTGATGGCTTTAAAGCAAGCTCTAGCTGCAAAACGACCAGAATGGGACAAAAAGCACGATAATATTATTTTGCAACATGACAACGCTAGGCCACATGTCGCCGTATTCACTACACATTGTTTCCTCTGATTACCACTTGTTCCCCGACACAGCAGCACTTCACTTTATTTGAAAACGTCGAAAATGGGTCGATGACTGGATCGCCTCGAAACAACCAGACTTCTTCCTTCGGGGAATCCGTTTATTGCCTGAACGATGAGTGAAGATTATAGCTGCCGAAGGAGCATACTTTAATAAAATATTCTTTCATTTTCTACACAAACTAATGACTTTTATTTCACTAAAAAAGGTCGGAAATACATTTGTACACCCAATACACCGGTATAAAAATAATTCATTTGCTTTATAAAAACTATTAGTCTACTTATAATATTAAAAGTTACAAATTTTCCGGCCAAGAAAACTATTTTTAACAAAAATTATTACATATTAAAATAATTTCCGATATTGTTAGTAGAAATGAAACACTCCAAGTAAATAATATTTCTAACTCTGCAAGTATCGCATAAATATCTAGTTGAAAACTCGAAAATCCTTTCTCCTAAAAAACGACTTTTATGACTTATCATTTAGCCATGACTTATTATTTGGTAGTGTTATGCAAAGTTTCATAAAATGATTTGTATGTTCCGTGTATATAACTTGTTTCGCTCGGATATTTTAAATTCATATATTTGCCCTCAGGAATGATTTTTTTTATTATATAATTTATCAACAATACTACGGTTGATTTGCTTTTTTTTCCAGGGACGATCAAAACAAAAAAAATTCTTTTTACTAAAAGTAATTTGCTTGGCCTCGAATTTTCGCCTGAAAAATTCCCGGCCTAATAAAGATAACACAATTTTTTGGGAAAAATACATTTTATTCATCAACATAATTTCCTTCTAGAGCGATATAATCAGTCTAACATTCCGATACCTTTTTTGTAGAACGGTTTATCCTTGTCTTCAAAATAAGCTTCAGTTTCGGCAATCACTTCTTCATTGGAGTCAAATTTCGTTCCCAGAAGCATTCTTATTAGGTCTGCAAAGAAGTAATAATCGCTGGAGGCCAAATCGGGCGAATACGGTGGATGCAATCCGTGTAATTTTGCCATTGTTTCGATCGCCTTGCGACATGGTAATTTTTTCATGGACAAATGTTCATGCAAAATCGAACCAACACGTTCCATTGATATATTTACAATGTCAGCTATGTCAGGCAACTTCACTTTACGGTCTTTCAATACAATTTCGTGGATTTTTTTATGTTTTACGGAATCACAGCCTCATTTGGGCCAAGAGCGGGGTACGCAGAGTCCGGATAATACTTATCAAGCCACTGCTTTGCTTGAACGGTATTTTTCCCATCAAAAGCAGTGTTTAATAAACACACGGTCGGTAATGGTCGGAATGTAATGCAATTTTGACACATATCAGTTAAATGTTGGTACAATTTAAAAATCATATGGGTTTTAAATTTGTGTCCGTCTATGTGTCAAACCGCTGAACAGTTTTTACTGTTTTTTGCAAAATAAATTTCAATTATAAATAGGTTTGAAATCGGAAATACCAGATAGACCTATTTCTTATACCGGATATGGAGATGCACGGATTTTAGCATTTCTAGCATAGGCTATAATATTGTTCTGGTACACAGATATATAGTTCTTTTTGCGACATTTTCCCTATATAAATTTTCAATCCAGACAACCCAAGAATAAAACGAAAATATAGTTTTATTATCAGTTTGACCAGGGCAGTAATCGGTACAAAAGATGAATATGTTTACCTAGATTTTCTTTTTATCTACGATAAATTTAAATAAGCAACTGCATATCCCCGACGCTGAAATTATATATATTTAGTTTTCTTTTGCATGACTTTCTGAAAGTCCAAACAGGCAGGACATTCGTGTATCATTTTTTTCGCTTTTGTTTTTAATGGTTTGATTTTTCTCTATCTGAAGCAGACATATTATTTTCACTCTTCAATTATTATAAATGAAAATGTCCCTGCACTGATATTCCGTAACATGTTATGTACTAATGCCGTTTGGTCAACAGTTTGACACATAAACTAGGCATCAACTGAAAGAACACTATACTTTGAATGAATAGATGGGGAATGATGACATGGAGGATGATGAGATATGCTGTGCTTGAAATTTTGGTAATTTTATTATTTTTAACTTGAACGGACATTACAATGAAACCCCATTGGCGTTCTTTGTTAGCTTTACAAAAATAATGTATGTGGTTGTAAAAATAATTTAAAATAATAATTCTGACTAATAATTCTAACATGACAAGGTACCCTTTAATAGAACTCTAAACGAGAGTTATCTGGGTATCTTTTTATAAGCTACGCCATCGTTTTTTCTCCGTTTAGATTTAAATCTTTCGCAATTATTGGTAATCATTTTTCGTATTCTAGTTATAACGTAATTTTTATTACACGTATTTTCATTCATTTAAGAATTTGAAGAGTTACTTGAATGGCTAGGGATATATTTTGACTCAGTGCCATAGCTCGCAAATGGGTTTAAAAAGTTTTACCAAAATATGCCCATAGTTCAGTAAAATATAAAATTTCGTTTTTCACTGAAACTTTCAATAACTTAAATATTTTTACCAGAATCATTTTCTTCTAAATCAACTTGCAATGCGGTTAAAGATTCGAGGATCTCAAATTAAACTGATAATATTATAATTATAATATTTATATTTTAACGAGTTTTCTAGACTTACGATACCTACTTCAAAATATTTCCCAGTTGAAAATTGTTGTAAATAATACTTATTGGCCTTTTAAACGCCGCCTTTTAGCGCCATTTCCTATACGAGCGTAAGGTAATATTTATTTATATGAGAAAGAGCCTCTTGATGTCATTTTAATATTATTTTATCATTTGTTACACCAATTGTAAACTAATTGAATATTTTACATAATATTCGGTCGAATTATGGTCAACTATGAAGTTTATATACCATAAAAAACTGTAAGCATTCTACTTACTAATACTGTAAATAGTACTTATGGTTTTATTACACGTACAGTGAGAACTATTACGAGTATAAGGGAAATTTACGATACTTTCGCAACGCAATTTGTTGTTGTTCTTCGAGTTGTAAAATAATTTAAATTGGATATCTAAAGTAATCGCTGTAATCCCCTATCACCGACCAAATGGCATAGTGGTTAAAGCTTTGGCGTTTGGATCGGGAGGTACCGGGTTCGAATCCCGATAGGGGCAAGATGCAAAGGGAATTTTCATCGACAAATTACGATTTGGGATGAGAAAGAACACATCTATGACCCCCTGTCGGAGTGCGGGGCTCACGGGCCGACCCATCTTCCATGCCAGTATAGGCTGGCATGGAGCTATGCAATGTGCAGATGGTAATAAAATCGGACCTATATTCGTACGTCCTCGAATTGGCCAATACAGGCGTAAAGGTAAGGACGTAAATAAGCGAACCGCGAAAGAGTAGGGAGAGCTTCGGCCCCAGAACAAATCAGGGAAAATAAAAAAAAAAAATAAAATAAAATCCCCTATCGGGTTTTAAAGGAAAACCAATTCAAAATAGTTTATATTTTTGCTTTTCTCAGGGCGTAAATATGTTATTTTTGTGGCTAAAATTGCTAAATGCATGTAAAAAATAAAGTTGTTATTAATTACACGCTTTGGATAAACAAAAACAGCCATCAAAGTTGCTTTAAACTTACTATAGCGACGCACTCTTAAGATTGACCCGATCGATATTGGCAGGTTTTGGATGAATACAGATTTTCTTATAGTAATTGCGTTTATATACAATACAATTCAGGGCCTGCTACAACACTTGGTTCTTATATACCATATCTATTGAGTGATGCGGCGAGAATAGACTTTTATTTGAAAGTGTCTTTGATATTTAAGTAAATAGAATAATGAATTATATCACCTGATGTAATTGTAATTTTTTATTTTTCAATTAAGGATTGACTTCGTCAAATTTATATTAAACTCTACTTTATTCGATAAAAATTTGAATATTTTCTTATTGGTTTAACATCATTTTATAACACCAAATATTAAATTATTCACTTTTTACATCAATTGGGCCATTTTCCTAAAGTAACTTTTCCTAATGCTAGCTTAACACTTATATGAAAAAAGCTACAAGGTTGACTCCTTGATTGTGATTGTATAAGAATAGTATAACAATAAGCAGTTAAAAATGTCCCTTATATTGGAACCATGCGTATCCAATTGTTTGTATGACCTACTTCTAAAACAAATAGGGTTACAATTGAAAAGTCACAAAAATCAATACTATACAGAAAATCAGGCCACCTGTCGGCTATTCCATACATTTTTGTTTAATAAATGTTGGTAATTTATTTTTGCTAGTGGGTATTTATCTTACCGTAACAACGGTTATGGTTGTATTTTCAAATATTTTCATTTACAAAAGGTTGACTCTGCATAAATGAACATGAAATTTGTAAAAACACCTTGCGGCAATCGTTAAAATGAACATAGCAAGAACTAATTTTATATTATAATACGTCAACCGAAATTTATATTCAAATGACATAAATAAAAAATAAATAAATAACTAATGGATCACGATCATAAATCACTTGATACACGAAGAACATATTTATATCCCATTACATATTTTGTGGAGCTTATACTAATAAAAACGTAAAATTTTCATTCTTGCTTGTTCAAGTATGCAAGTATATATATAAAGCACCAAAAAGAAATTATTTATCGTTAACTTTCCGTTGTTATTGTGTACTTGATGGACGTTAAGGGATGAACCATGAAAAATATAACAACATTAAAAAGTGAAGTTTCATTTGGTTTAATCATCAGCATTATCATTGTTATACTCGTATTATTATAAAACACAAGGTTTATTCTTGCATAAAATTAAAATAAAAATTACCGAGGAAGAAAACAAATACGGAAAACAAAGTTACGACTCATACCTAAACATATTCCTGGTTCGGTAACAGGTGGTTTTGAGATACAAAATAAATTTTTTTCACATGTTCCGGAAAATCCTCCTTGTCCGCCGCACGGTTCGCCCAAAGTTTTCGCACAAACACGACAACATCTAGATTAAAAAAAAACACACAAAAGGCGTATAAAGCAAAAAATATAGAAATTCAGGATTTTTATATAATTTGCCTTACTTGCACGGATCAAAAACGGTTGTACCACGACCCGGACATTCATAACTACTAATTTTATCACATTCACTTTTATTGCACACACACTTTAAACTATTTACACCTGTTAGCTTATATTTAAAAATTAAAAATATTAATACATTTATAATGAATGAATTATAATTCATTTCGAATAAAATTTGATCTTTCCGATATTTACTGTAAAAGCTTTTTATTTCACTTTGCATAAGCGCACAAAAAATTATATCATAACATTGCGAATCACACAACACTCATATAATATATTTCGAAATCAAAACCCAAAGAATATTATCACACACCAAATTTTCCGATACGTAAATTTCCCGACGTTTTCGTTTTTTTTTTCAAAACGCGTTGTATTATTATGAACGGTTTTTCAAAACTAAAGAAATTTAAGCTTTTTTGTTCTACACAACTTTCAACAATTTTGTTGTTGTTGTTGCCGTCGTCGAAAAATATCAACAGAACTTACAATTTAGCTTTTGCTGCCGACTTTTTTAACGAAAATTAGGGGAAAAATATTTTCGATTGTGTAGCGGAATTTGTCTGTGTTAACATTATTTCTCGCACATGCGCGTGCTTGCAATGAGTGAAATTTTTGGTATATTTGATGAATTATTAGAACTTTATAAAAGGTAAATGGTTCACATACCATAATTTTCCAATGAATTATAAATAATTAAAATAAGCGTGAACATTTTCATACTCATCGTAGTACGAAAGTTTAATTTTATTAAAACTATGAACCAAGGAACAACATATAGTCTTCCAGCAAACCATATCGGTGCATATCATGACTGAAATTCTATTGAACCAGGACCTGATTGAATATCCGGATGAAAATGAATCAAAATAAGCAAAAATAATTTCATTTCATTTTCTTGTTTATACATTCACTTGTTTAAATAGGAATTTTCCTTTCTACACACATATTGATTTTAAACGGTGTGTGTTCTACTCTACTTACGTACACAATTATACATACATATACAATACTCCACACTCGTATAAACACTAAACAGTGATTTTTGGAAAAGATTATTTTGGTTTCGATTTTTCGTTTTTGGCACGCAATAAAATAATCGCATATAAATTGTGTGAATATACTAGAGTTAAAGGTGTTGTTTGGTAAGTGAATATTTATGTACGTGTGGGCTCGTAATACGGAACCTAATTAGTTGATTTATTATGAATTATGCCACCTAAAAACGAAAAACTTTATTAGAATGATTGATTTTCCCTTTTGAAAACCCGCTTGTACAACTGTAGACGTGCCTATAAACTAATCCGCTAACTATTTATAAATATTCAAATTCTTTTAAAATATCAAAACCAAATAATTTTCTCCGAAATTGATTTGCGGGTTCTTATTTATTTCAAATTACAGCATTTACGAAAAATTTGAATATTGTATTCCCAAGTCTTCAAGTAAGTCAAATGATTTTATTTAATAAATTTGGTAAATTTATATAATCAAATACTTATAAAACTTTGGCAATACCATAATTCTAGGAATTATTCGTTTTATAAATTCATGCATTTTGCTTAAATTGCCAACTGACACAAATCACTGCGGAATTGCTAAAAATTAAACTCTGAAACAGTTTTCCTATAATACTACAGGGTGTTCCAAAATTAGTCACCTCATTTGCTTTTTATATGTTTTGATTTTCTTTAGTTTTATTTTTAAATTGCTTTCAGATTATGATTCATTACCTCATAAAGCTTTATAATTGATCGATTCCCACCTCATCAACGTAGTGCAATAAATGTACGCCCAAAACAATAACTCAATTATCGCTACGCAACGAGAATTTCGAAGAACATATCGTCAACAATAGGCGCCTACTGGCCAAACAATTCGACCTCGATTTGAACAGGATGGAACCGGTTGTGATTGTAGACGCACAGGAAGAAATCGGATCGTAGTCGACCATTACAAAATATTGAACGTATTAGGGAACGCACAGAATAATGCATTCCGATTTACACATGTCTCCTCACAAGTTGCAGCTAGTTCAATCTCTTAATTCAGCTGATTTCATAACCCGTGGTGAATACTGTAAAATGATCTTAAACCTAAACACGGAACGAGTTGTTGGATGTCGCACGAAGCTCATTTTCAGCTAAATGGAACTGTTAAAAAACTAGAGATTTTGGGGAGATATACCAAAAGGTAACAATTGGGCGTGGCGTGACTTCCCAAATCATAATAAGCCCGTATTATTCTAAAAATGGGAGGGGAAATGCTAGAACAATTAACTGTGACTGCTATAGAGAGATGATTAGGAATTTTTGTAACCTGAGATCTGAGATGAATAGATTAGGTTTAGAAAATATATGGTGTCAACAAGATGGTGCAACAGCTCATACAGCTCGCATCCAAATATAATGATTTTAATTGGCCGGCTCGCGCACCGGTTTTAACTGCACTTGACTTTTACCTGTGGAACTATTTGAAACCTAAAGATTATATTTACAAACCAGCTATTCTTCAACACCTTAAGGATAGTATTCGAGCTGAAAGATCATTAATATCACAAGAAACTTTGGCGAGAGTCATGGAAAATGCTCATGTTTGTCAGGGGTCTAATGGTAAACACTTAGATTATTTAAAAAAATGTTATTAATTTTGGAACGGCCAGTATTATATAATATAATATCATGTTTTAATTTAAAATATTTCGTACAATGAATCGGCACATTAAGTAAATAGAGTACTAATTCCTTGTATTTCACGGATTCATTTTCAAGTCCTACTTTACGACGTATCTGCGCATTGCATATCTCCATTTCAGCCTAAATATTGAGGTGGAAGCTGTAAATAGTTTATATTGCGTGTTAGGTGTTAGAAGGAGACCATAGTTATTAGAAGAAATATTCAAGAGCTCCCCATCCAGGGGTGGAAACAATTCATACAATTTAGCATTATGACCAAATATAATAAAAATTGATAGGCCAACTGAGATATCCCCAGAGATCTTAACACAACCTCAGGTATATGGGGTATTAGTTGGGAACCATATCAGTTATAAAAATTATAAGGAGCCTCCCATCCATGGGTGGGAACAGTTTAGAGGTTTTTGTATTATGACCAAATATAACAAAAATTCTTAAACCACATGAGATTTCCCTAGAGATCTTAACACAACCTCAGGTATATGGAGTGTTAGTTGGAGACCATGTCAGTTTAAAAATATATTCAGTTGCTCCCCATCCAGGAGAGGGGACATGGGGAGCAACTGAATATATTGTTTAACTGACAAGGCCTCCAACTAACACCCCATATATCTGAGGTTGTGTTAAGATCTCTAAGGATATCTCAGTTGGCCTAATCATTTTTATTATATTTGGCAGTAATACAAACTTTTATTAAATGTCCCCTCCCCTGGATGGGGAGCAACTGAATATATTTTTTAACTGACAAGACCTCCAACTAACACTCCATATACCTGAGGTTGTGTTAAGATCTGTAGGGATGTCTGATGTGGTTTAAGAATTTTTGTTAAATATGGTCATAATACAAAAACCTCTGGTTCTGATAATTTTTTCTAACTAACATGGATCCCAACTAACACCCCATATACCTGAGGTTGTGTTAAGATCTCCGGGGATATCTCAGTTGGTTTAAGAATTTGTGTTATATTTGGTCATAATACAAAATTCTCTAACTGTTGCCACCTCTGGATGGGGGATTCCTTTTAATTTTTTATAATTGATATAGTTCCTAACAAACACCCCATATACCTGAAGTCGTGTTAAGATCTCTGGGGATATCTCAGTTGGCCTATCAATTTTCATTATATTTGGTCATAATGCTTAATTGTATGAATTGTTTCCACCCCTGGATGGGGAGCTCCTGAATATTTCTTCTAATAACTATGGCCCCCTTCTAACACCTCATAATAACGAGGTTGTGTTAAAATCTCTAAGGATATCTCAGTTGGCCTAATCATTTTTATTATATTTGGTCATAATACAAAATTTTATTAAATGTCCCCTCCCCTGGATAAGGAGCAACTGAATATATTTTTTAACTGGCAAGCCCTCCAACTAACACACCATATACCTGAGGTTATGTTAAGATCTCTAGGGAAATCTCATGTGGTTTAAGAATTTTTGTTATATTTGGTCATAATACAAAATCCTCTAAACGGTTCCCACCCCTGGATGGGAGGCTCCTGATAATTTCTTCTAACTGACATGGTTCCCAACTAACACTCCATATACCTGAGGTTGTGTTAAGATCTCTGGGGATATCTCAGTTAGCCTATCAATTTTTATTATATTTGGTCATAATGCTAAATTGTATGAATTGTTTCCACCCCTGGATGAGGAGCTCTTGAATATTTCTTCTAATAACTATGGTCCCCTTCTAACACCTTATACTCACGAGGTTGTGTTAAAATCTCTGGAGATATCTCAGTTGGCCTAATCATTTTTATTATATTTGGTCATAATACAAACCTTTATTAAATGTCCCCTGCCCTGGATGGGGAGCAACTGAATATATTTTTTAACTGAAAAGGCCTCCAACTAACACTCCATATATCTGAAGTTGTGTTAAGATCTCTAGGGATATCTCATGTGGTTTAAGAATTTTTGTTATATTTGGTCATAATACAAAAATCTCTAAACTGTTCCCACCTCTAGATGGGAGGCTCTTGATAATTTTCTATAACTGATATGGTTCCCAACTAACACCCTATATACCTGAGGTTGTGTTAAAATCTCTAAGGATATCTCATGTGGTTTAAGAATTTTTGTTAAATATGGTCATAATACAAAATCCTCTAAACGGTTCCCACCTCTGGATGGGAGGCTCCTGAATATTTTTTTCTAACTGAAATGGTTCCCAACTAACACCCCATATACCTGAAGTCGTGTTAAGATCTCTGGGGATATCTCAGTTGGCCTATCAATTTTTATTATATTTAGTCATAACGCTAAATTGTATGAATTGTTTCCACCCCTGGATGGGGAGCTCCTGAATATTTCTTCTAATAACTATGGTCCCCTGGATAATAAACAACTGAATATATTTTTTAATTGACATGGTCTTCGACTAACACGCCATATACCTGAGGTTGTGTTATGATCTCTAGGGTTATCTCAGTATACCATTTCTAAAATATGATTTCCAAAAATAGGAGTTTCCTGGCTTTGGAGCTTGATATTATTTTTCTAATTTTTTTACACTTGGGTGCAAAAATTTCACACAGTTGCATTTTTGTTTCTTCATCCGGAACAAGAAAATGAGTGCCACACCAGAAGTAGCTGCTCAAGCGGTTGCACTAACTGACGCGGAGTAGAACCAAAGTGAAGTTGTTCGACAAGTTAATTTGAGCCGATTCTCCGTTCGTCGAGTGTAGCAGAGATACGAGATTGTTATTGAGAATACGAAATTGATCCCAGGCCACCGACTAGGCTGCCTTCAGTTCGCTCGAGAGCATTTGGATTTTACAGAAGGACAATGGAGAACAGTCCTGTTCTCTGACAAGTGCAGGATGTGTTTACATGGCAACGATGGACGAAGAAGAGTGTACAAAAGATCAGGAGAGCAACTTTCACAATGTTATATTGAAGAACGTGTCTTGTATGGTGGTGAATCGTGCATGTTCTGAGGAGGTATGTCACTGGAGGCAAAGACAGATCTTGCGGTCATCTCTGGAGCGAATACTGGCCGCCGATCAAGTAAAGAAACTTCTCAACGGTACATTGAGGAAATACTCGAGGACTACGTTGTACGTTTTACCGGGTTTATTGGTGAAAACTTCCTGTTCCTGCAGGATAATCCAAGACTGCATATGGCTGGTCTAGTGTACCTTCGAGAAGTGGATGTTCCTGTGATGGAGGGGCCAGCTCGAAGCCTGAACCTCAATCCCATTGAATATTTATGAGACGAACTGAAAAAATGAATTCGAGCCAAAGTATTGCTCCAACGAGTCTCCAGGACCTGCAACAGGCGATCGCAGACGAACGAGAGGCGATACTTCAAGATTTGGTTAAAACTTTGGTGAAATCATAGAAACATTGGATGGAAGCTGTTATTCGGGCTGGGGAAGAGAATGCATCTTATTAATAAAAATATTGTTTTTGCTGATTTCCTTAGTTTAATTCGATTTTTACCAATAATTTTCATGCTGACAAATTCACAAAAAACGTGTACTTCAGATGTTGACCTCAAAATTCAATTAGTTCGCACGGTATAAGTACAAAAAAGTACCAGTGGATAGGTGCTGAAACAGACTTTGAATCTGCATTCTAGATAATTAAATAAACATCGAATTTTTGATATTTTTGATCTTTTGCTGAAAATTGATCAATGTGCGTATTTTTTGCACCGAAGTATATTGCCCCACCCAGTTTACCCGAGTATGAATTAAAATTTCTCCGGTTATCTCATTTGATTTCAATAATTCTTCCTTATGTAGTTCAGTGTGTAGTGTTTGTGACTAATCTGGCTCGGATACTTATTTTATAGTTATTTTTGTAAAACTTTTATTAACCCCAATATTCGTGTTAGTGAATATTGATTAATGAAATGGTAAATATATTTTAATTTCGTTCGGTTTTTTTTAAAGATAACTGAAAAATAGTTAAAATAATGTTAATAAATTAAAAGTTACGTTATATTCCGCTTTGTACAGGTATCATTTTGATATGCACCAACACATATAAACGTTTAGCATAGACTTAGTAAAAACTTCACACTGCTGTATAAACATGTACTAGTACTAGTAAAAGTTTAGCAGTAACTTCACATGCATTTCGGTCTTGCGGTTTGGGATTCTCAAAATAAATCCACTTTCCATCACCTGTGACTATACGATGCAAAAACAACTCCCTGTTGTACCGAGCGAGCAAAATGCCACACGTGTTTTCCGCTTTTCCATTTGCCTGTTGTTCAAGTCATGTGGTACCCATCTATCGGTCTTCTGTGTACTACCGGTTTTTGGGTTTGCGAATCATCTTCGTCCAACATTGCTCGCAAGTCCACATTTTCGTATTTTTTTGCAGGTTTTCCACTTCCCTTGTCTGCAACATTGAAGTCACCACATTATCGTTCACACGTATCTTGCGATAGAGCATGTTCACCATAAGCTTCTCGAAGTAATCGGCATGATTTAGCAGCAGTTTTCCGCAAATGAAAAAAAAAAAAATAAGCTGTCCACGAATTCGGTATAAATTTCGACATATTGAACACAACACTATTCACACACTTTTCCAATTTACCATTCGTGCGCGTCTGACACTTGTTGATGACACAAATGACACAGCGCAGTGTCAAATTTTTGCACAAACTGCATTGGTGCACCATCTGTTGTCTGAAATCCGCATTGTATACTTGGACACCTGGTAATTATAATCACTTCATTTCTTCTAAAAATTTAAATTATAAATTTTTAGTTACAATTTAGGCATAAACGGTTTGCATAGTTTACAAATTAACTATTCGTTCTGATGGTAACATTTGGTTAATTCCGAAATATCTTTTATTAGTACCAGCTTAATTTTATAGCTAACAAACATTATAGATTATTTGTTAATTGAACGCAAAACATTTCAAATTGGGATATAAATTACAGTTGTCGTCTTTTCAAATTTATTTTATATTTATTTGTCAGAATCGCCACGAGAATTCTTAAAATATTGTTTTTTCTAGGTATAAGCGAACTTAGCTAAAAGAAGATCCGGCTCAGCAATTAATGTCTTCGTTCTACGGCAGCCAATTTTATTCAGCCATTGCTGCAAACGTAGAAGGAGATGTTTAATTATAACTTTACCACTATCAAATCATAAATAAATACGAGGGTCTAAGTTTGCAATCTCGTAGCCTTCAAACTCAGAGTTAGCCTTCAAGCACCGTTTTGCAGTCAGAAGACTATATTGTAATTTTTGTATTCACAGCTTAGCGTTTCGGATACACAATGAGCAGAATGATCACGCTGTGATCCCTGTTTCAAAAGTAAAACAATGAGTACCCAGACATGGTTGAAGTATTAAAGACAAACTATTTACAGTAGCAAAGAAACCGTCATCGCAGATAGCGCTCGAAACCTCTGAGTAGAAGAACGAGTGACTCGAACAGTTTATCCCTAAATTCCGGAGATATCGATGAATCTGTCATTAACAATATAGATTTTAGATATTAACGAGCTGTTTTTATTGAGAATTTAGCGGTCCTCTGTGAATGCTCCTCAAAATTATACGCCTTGCATTTTATCGATACCAGCAGAGCAAACTGCCCATAAAAAAGCTAGAAAGAAACAAGAGATGACTATTATGGGTATATAGTCGTCTTATTTATGGATATATGGTAGTCGCTTTGAAATTATGCTAGGCTTGGCAGACTCAACTGGATTTTATCTGGACTATCCGCGACGTAAATGTGCAAAGAGAGTTCATCAAATTACAATCATTTGGTAAAATTTTTGGTGATTGTGAATCTTTAATTGAAATAATATCAACTCTCTTTAAAAATCACAAGTCGATGAGTAGGTTAATGCTGTAAGCCTATATGTATCTGGTGAAAGACCAAAAAGTGGTTTTCGAGGCGATGTACCTCTGTCTCAAGGCCTGTGTACATTCTTTGTTTAAATCTGAAAAGGGCAGCATAAAAAATTTCATGTATATGAAGTTTGTCGGATCAACGGCAGCCAACATTTCCTGAAACAAAATATGTGATTATTCTTAAATTGTCTACAAAATATTGTAATTTGTTATACATTTGTACTTAACCTGTAGTATATTCCAAGCATAATTAATATTCGTAGCTCTTATTGTTATTAACCAATCTGAAAAGAAAATGTAATTTAATTAATTTATTCTAATATTGTTATTAAAATTTACTTATCTTAAATTTGTTATGTATGCAGCTTTACCTATCAAATGTCAAAGGTGTAGCTGGATTCATGCCATTGTTGTGATGCAGTTTCGAAACTTATGAGCACCACGCGACATCTGTGTTTATTAAGCGTAATCTAATTTTCGAACATAATTTTCGAAACTGTACTTTTTTTTTGAGTGTACATTTTCGTTAATTTTTTTTTTGGTCAAGACTGTACCTTTTTGTCTGTCATTATCGTCCAAACCATCGTTCTATATTCAATAAAGAAACATTACCAAATATAAAAGGAGGAATCGCAGTTTAAGTAAAGAGGAACATTACCAAATAGATCTAAAGTATTTAAAGTAATTACTTTCTACGTAAGAGTAATTACAACATTCTTCATCCCAGTGAAACCAGGACTTTAGTATTTTTCAAATATTACAAATAAATAAAAAATCATACAAATATACGAATAGTTAAAATGTTAAAATAATATTGTTTAACAATTTTTACAGAGTGTTTTTCAAATGCATAATTTTGAACCAGCTTTTTTTGTTATATTTTGGTTTTGTCGAAAACTTTGTACCCGTTTTTTTATTTTTATTTTATGATTTAATCTTTACAATCTGTTCTACCCACTGATTTATATAACTCACGGATACGGCATACATAAAAAACTGTGGTATAACTAAAAATCGTACCTAATGTGCAATTGAGAAAGCAAAAATGTATCTTCCTTGTCTAGAATTTCAAATTTTCGGAAATGTCGAATTTTCAATTTGTTTTTGGCTTTTGTATGTTGTTCATTACATAAATGTACTTCTTATTTCAAGGGGAAAATACGAAAAAATTATTTAAATATTTTTTGAATTTAGACAGCAGTGTTTCATTTATTAAATTATGGTTTAAAAAATTAACAATTTTAAATATTTTTCTGTCTATCCTATGTTTATTAGGAAAAAGAAAACGATTTCAAATAATTTTCGGAATTATCTTGGTTCCAGTGCGGCTCTAACGTTACATTTTCGGTAATACGATTTTCGAGTAAAAGAGAGGTGTATATAATCCAAGCAAGTGGAATATAAAAAAAGTTGTACCATAATTTGTTGTTGTTTCCTATGGTAATTTAGTTTTGTGGCGTATCCATGAGTTATATAAATCGGTGGTTCTACCTTACTTGCATTGCCAGCCAAATCGAGGACGTACGGCTATTTACGTAGAAGGTACGCCGATTTACGTAGAACCATCTGCACATTGTATAGCTCCCATACCAGCCTTATAGTACTGGCATGGAAGATTGGTCGGTCCATGAGTTGTGCGCTCCAACACCGAGGGGATCATAGTTGCATTCATTTCCATCACCGATCGTAATCAGATTATGAAAAATCTCTTTTGCATCCTGCTCCTATCGGGATTCGAACCCGATACCTCCCGATCCAAACGCTAAAGCTTTAACCACTATGCCATTTGGTCGGTATGGTACTTCTATTTTAATAAACATGAATGAATTTAGTTTTTATACAAAATTGAGCGATATTTACAGTGAAGTCGCGTTTATAATATATTTGAAACTTTGAAATAACTGAAATTTTAATTTACGAGAAATAATTTACTCGATTTGATAAGCAATCGTATATTGGGACAGATTTAGACAATTTTTGAAAAACGTAATAACTTTGTTCTTTACATCTTAATAAATTAGCTGTTTTTTTTATATTAAACAAAATATGTGTTGGTGATGAGGTAATTAACAATGAATAGAGTAAATACAAAACAAAAATAACAATCAATATTATTTATTACATAATATTTGTGTAATTAGCATTGTCATTAATTAATTTCCATTACAAAAATTCATTCAATCATAATATGCCTTACTCCCACACTTTTATCTCATTGTTCTTAACAATGCTGTTACTATTAATTCCCGTTCCAAATAGCTAAAGGCTGTGTGTAAGTACACATTTATGTAATTTAATTACAGTATGGTGTCAGCATAAAAGTAAACACTACACATACCATTTACAACAGCAAAAACCTCATATTTTATCATTTTCCTAATAATATATCCAACTATAATAGAGCATAAAACACAAATCATAACAATATTTTATTTTCACACATCATAACTAACTGTATTAATGATTTTTCTATTGTTTTTCCAACAACAATTTTGTTCTTTTAAAATTTATGTGCTCCCGAATGATATTTATGGTGTTGTAATCAAAAAACATAAATTTTGAAAAGAAAACAAAATTGGATGAAAAACGTTAACGTATGAAACCATTTAATGATTTTTTCTGTAAAGTAATCCTTAGTCGATTAATCTCCCTTTGAAATCTACTTCGAGTTCACAGTTTCTTAAATCATTACACTTTATTGTTTTATAAAACTGTGTATTGAATCGTGTACAGTTACCTGAAAATGAAAATAAATTTCTCATTAAACAAAGCAAAGAACAAAACCGCAGCAGCTACGATAACAAAGGAAAATTACTTTCATCACCTGACAATGCAAATTTTTTTGTAATCGTTTTTCTAAAGACATTTTTTTAAAACCAATAACTGAAAAAATTACATTACCGATTCTAAAGCTTGTTAAATTTCTTTTGTTGTGTTTTGTAAAAAAATTTTATCTTTGAGGTTAATGCGGATGCCAGCAACGAGGATCAATGCAATCACAACTGAATAATGTTACAATAATTTTATTTTTATGTTAAATTTACATTTAAAACGTCTTGCAATTTTAAACTAATATTAGATTTAATTTTCAACGCGGTGTTTCTTGTCGAGTTCTTTGGCTAGATAATCATTTACAAATTACTGCTTTAATAAGAAAATCGGGAAAACATAATTTTAAAAGTTTTTCTTTTTAATGCAAAATTCAGAAATATTTGAATGCAAGTTCAATTTCGAATTATACGTTTAAACTTAGATATCTTGAACTAAATAGAAAACAAAAACATTTTTGATTCGTAATTAGGAGTGATAGACTCGTGATATTTACAACGTTCAGCATGAGATGTTAATAGTGATGCATTTATTTAATATGTTTCTATGAAAGAGTTAATCTAGTAACACAGGTTTATGTGCATGGAAACGCGAATTAGGGTAGAGTGTCGTTAAGCCTAAATAAACTCAACGAAACTAGTTGGGTTAGATTCTACCTGTCAACATTATTTTAAGTTTTTTAATGCGTAATCTAGTTATCATCAATCCATTAAAACAAAACGTCGTCTCGCGTAAAAATTGAAAATTTTATTTAAGGTCAGTCGGGTTTTGAAGTTCAAGAGACACAGTCTCACATACGAGTACATACGCGGTTAAAAGTAAAAAGTGAAAGTGTCGAACAATCGTTCACACATCAACCATCTTGGTGAACAACATTTATAATAAAAATAATAATTTAATTAAATAAATAAATAATAAAATAGTACATAATAATAAAATATAGTCAGTTTTATTAATTAATATATATATATATATATATATATCACGGTTAACGGTAAAAGAAAAACAGCTAGACCGTTACCAAAAATTCCGCGCAAGAGCACGTTTTTCTTGCAAAGTGCAATTAATTAAAAAAGAAAAACTATAAATAGTGTATATAAGCGTACAACGCTAACTAAAAGAATAACAGGCGCACATAAACGCCAATAAATAAAATAAACGCCAAAATAAATAAAAATTATAGCATAAAACACAAAAACAGTTATAATTAACTAACACTTAATCTTGTGTAGTGCAGTAAGTTAGTGCGCGGTGTATGTGCTTCAGTACTCACGGTATCAAGAGTTCGATACCATTAAGACCACGTTACCAAGAAAAAATCCAATTTTTAAAATTTTGTTATTTAATCGAATTTATTCCTTCTGCATACTAATAGCAATAACCTCGTATCTACATTAGATAAAAGGATGTATTATACCATTTTAGAATCTGCATTAAACACACGCATGATTTTAAAATAGTTGGTCACTTAGGTTCTCATACATTTTTTTTTGTTCACCAAAGACGCTCAAACTTTTATAAAAAAAAAATATTTACCACATTTCATGCTGTTTAGATTAGAAAATTTAAGTTTAGATTTTTTTTTCAAAAAAAGTGCAACAGCTATGCTACTGATGTTAGCTGAAAATTTCAGCCGAAAAAAACCCTGCATTATCGACATATCGTATCAGGTGGTAGTACAAAATTCTGTTGATATTAGCCGAAAATTACATGTTATTGAAGTTAACAGTAAATTTCGGCCGAAAAAAATTTAAATAATCAATATCACATAATCCGAATGTTTAAAGGTCATATGAACAGGGTGAAGTTAGACCATTTCGTAAATAGCTGGATCCCATATTTATAATTTGTTGTGTTAGGGGCCAATGAATTTGAGTTATGGCACTAACAGTGAACACCTGTGCCAAAAATCGGGCCATATTTTATGTAGCATCATAGTGAAATAAATTAAAAACTGGACGCATGTTCAGTGGTAATTTGTACTGGATGAAGTTAGACAGACTCGTAATTAGCTGGCTAACAGTGAACACCTGTGCCAAAAATCGGGCCATATTTTATGTAGCATCATAGTGAAACAAATTAAAAACTGGACGCATATTCAGTGGTAATTTGTACTGGGGGAAGTAAGATCAATGTAAATAGCTGGATCCCATATTTATTTAAAGTTGAGTTGATATGGCATGCAAGTCAAATTCATTAGCCCCTAACACGACAAATTATAAATGTTGGATCCAGCTAATTACGAGTCTGTCTAACTTCACCCAGTTCATATGACCTTTAAACATTCGAACTATGTGATATTGATTATTTAAATTTTTTTCGGCCGAAATTTACTGTTAACTTCAATAACATGTAATTTTCGGCTAATATCAACAGAATTTTGTACTACCACCTGATACGATATGTCGATAATGCAGGGTTTTTTCGGCTGAAATTTTCGGCTAACTTCAGTAGCATGCAACAGCTACTCATACTATTTACTGCATATCTATTAGTCTAGTCCATTAAGAATATTATAACACCAAAAAAACCGATGGATTTTAATTAATTTAATTAATTATTTTATTAATTTATTTGTAGCCGTGGTGATCGGAAATGTAAAGTAATGTGAAAAGAATGAACTTTATTTAAACAAATTATATATCTTAGGTACTACTTGGGATATATTTTTTTTTGTACTTTATTTTGAAATTCTGCTTCAGGCTTATCCATTCATTCTGGGACATCCTGTAAACATGTTACAACTATATACACTTTATTATATAAGCATTATACCCCAACGGTTAGCGTTGTTAGCTACAGATTATAATATCGTTGGTTCGAACCGCGATCAATTCATTTAATTTTTTTTTCATATGTTATGGAGTAAATAAATTTTTTTTTTCAAACAATGAGTTTATGTAAAAATTTTTTTTTTCCAACTTTACATTAATTTATAAAACGTATTGTAAGTATACGAATGTTTGATTCGGCATTTTTTTTACACTGTTAATAGTTTAATTTCGTCGATCATTAAAACAATTTCCTTCTTAGTTTCTACAATTTTGCTCGTTAAAAAGTTATTTTCACGTAATTGAGTTTTTTTTTGTTGATTCTCTCATACAATCTGCCAATTTCTTTATTCCCAATACTCATTGGTCGGAAAATAATTCTATTCAGCTGGTTCGCGAACGAATATTTTTTTTAGTCTATAAATAAATAGACACGTTATAAAATAAATATTTCTGCTACGCCGGATTTTTGTGAAGTGAAAATAAAATAAAAAATCACGATGCCACCTAAACAACAAAAAGCCGTTTCATACCTCTCTTCTGGAATGGACAACCGGCGGCATAGTTCATCCTCGTCGAACATCATTTCGGAATCCACCGAATTATTGACGACGATGAACGATTTGCATACACTCTCGGCGCGATATCACAAGAGACGGTTCAACTCATAACGGACATTTTTAGAAACCCGCAGCCAGGCACGAAATACAAAATACTGAAATCCGCGTTGACCAGCCGCTACACTATTAGCGAGAAGCAACGACTTGACGAGTTGCTCTCCGGTTTCCAACAAATGGGAGACCTTAGACCGTCGCACTTTTATCGCCTGCTTGAACAAATAGCAGGTGATTCGAAATTAGTAAACAACGATTTACTCAAAAATCTCTGGCTAAAACGTATGCCAGACGGCTTACGAGCGATAATGGCGCGGGATATCAAAAATGATTTCGAGGAAATCTTACCTGTCGCCGACAATATATGGATTTACGTTCAATCTAAAGCGCCCAAACCAATTGCTGCTGTGAGCCAGCCAGCCACAAGCAAGGCAACTGCTGACGGTGCATCAGCCCTTGCTTCAATGCAAAGACAACTTGACAAGCCGCAACAACAATTTGCAGATCTACAGCGAACACTGGCCAATATGAACATTGGTTCACGTTGAAAATTGCCAATCATCAAACCGAAATTCAATTACCGACACAGGTCAAGATCGAGATCGTCATCTCGATCCGGACTCTGCTACTACCACCATTGTTTCGGCTCACGCGCACGCAACTGTAATAAGCCGTGCAGTTTTCGACCGGTAGCTCATAGAGAAGCTACTTCCAAACATTACAAGTCTTCGGAAAACCACTAAATCCTGCTGTCTCTACGGTAAAAAGTGGGATTGGTTCGTCTCGCCATCTTTTCATCCAAGATCACGAAAATAACTTGCAATTTCTGATTGATTCTGGGGCTGAAGTATCTGTGATACCCGTAAACAAGTTTCCCCGACATGCTGAATACATCGTTTGCATTCTTACCGCAGCAAACGGATCCCCAATTTCAACGTACGGCACAAAATTTTTGAAGGTTAATCTGGGTCTCAGGCGTTCGTTCACACATCCCTTCATCGTCGCGGCAGCAGACAGGCCTATTATAGGTGCTGACTTTCTGTCCAAGTATGGTCTCGTGGTCGATTTGAAGAACAGAAGACTCTCCGATTCATTTACTACCCTCACTGTGAACGCAATCATCGCCCAAGTTGATACGCCATCTTTAAAACATTACAGCGTTAACAACGATTACGGCGCTCTTTTAAAGAAATACCCCTCGCTCACTGAGGCTCCGAATTACAATCTCCCAGTGAAGCATAACATAGTCCACTATGTCGTCACGCAAGGTAGGTTACCTTGTGCTAAACCGCGACAACTCGACGCAACGAAACTAAAAGCTGCAAAAACTGAATTTCAGTTTATGACAGACATCAGTCTCCTCACCATTACATATGGTGCAAAAGAAAGGCAAGGACTGGCGCCCTTGTGGAGACTATCGACAGGTAAACACTGTCACTGTCCCAGATAGATATCCTCCCCCCACATACACAGTTTCTCATTGAAACTCGCCGGCGCCACTATTTTCTCGAAAATAGATTTAGGTTAGAGCATATCATCAAATTCCCATGGCTCTCGAGGATATTCACAAAACAGCGATTACTACTCCTTTTGGCCTTTTTGAGTTCACCCGAATGCCATATGGTCTCGTAACTCAGCCCGGACATTCAAGAGGTTCCTTAACGAAGTGTTAAAAGGGCTGGACTTCGTCTACTCTTATATCGACGATATCCTCGTTGCGAGCAGGTCCGAGATGGAACACAGTGAACATCTCGAGTCAGTATTTAAACGTCTCTCGAGCCGTCTCGACGTCTCTTGAGCCACATAATTTCGAAAGAGGGCGTCCTCCCGTCGAAAAACAGAGTTTATGGTATTTCAAACTTTCTAGAACCAACATCAATCCACCAAATATAGCAGTTCGTCGGTATGGTGAACTATTACCACCGCTTTATACCAAGATTAGCCGAACTGTTATCGCCTATTCACAGGCATTTGGTCACCTTACTCAAGAAAGGCAAAAGAGAAGATACTTCTCTTGTCCCGAAGATTCCACAGAAGCTTTCGAAACGGTCAAGCGTTCTCTTGCCGCTGTCACACTTTTGACACATCCGTTGAACGACGCGCAGTTCAACATAACTACCGACGCTTAATGTAGCAGTTGAAGCTGTCTTACAACAACGTAACAAAGGATGTTGGCAACCATTAGCGTTCGTTTCAAAGAAGCTCTCTCCTGCGGAAATTAAATACTCTACTTTCGATAGAGAACTTCTTGCTATGTAAATGAAATGGCGAAAGCGTTTGATTGTGTTAACAATCAAACGCTTTCGCCATTTCGTCGAAGGCCGAAATTTCTCTATATTCACTGACCATAAACCATTTACAACAGGTATTGCGTCAAAGGCAGAACGTAGTCGTCAGCAATTATGACATCTCGATTACATTGCTCAGTTCACTACCGACATCCATCACATCAAAGGTAAACACAATGTGGTGAGCGACTGTTTGTCTCGTTCTGGTGAAACACTTCTCACAGAACTCAGCGTCTTCTCCTTCGACACGAAGGAATTACTTGTACAGCAACAATGCGACGACGAATTGCAGAAATTGATTTCAGCACGCACACCGAAATCAAGCGTAAACCTGTAACGGATCGACTTACCAGACAAGCAGCAAATTTGGCGTGAGACTTCTACAGGTAAAAATCTTATCACATTCCGGCATCCGTGCCACGCGAAAACTGATATCTTCAAAATACTTCCGGTCAAGAATGAATACTGATACAAGCAATTGGGCTAAATCTTGTATCCCATGCCAAAAGTCCAAAGTTCACCGCCTCACAAAATCAGCGCTTGGTAAATTCGTGCTACCAAGTGGCAGGTTCGAACACATCCACATGGGCCTGGTTGGTCCACTGCCCCAAACGAATGGCTCTCATTATATTTTAACAATAGTTGACCGATTTACCCGTTGGCCAGAAACTTATCCAATCCGAGAATTGACCGCTAAAACCGTAAGTAAGATTTTCTACAATGAGTTTATCTGTAGATATGGTGTCCCACTCTTCATCACGGCAGACCAAGGAACACAATTCGAATCAACGTTGTTCACCGAGCTCACGAAGCTCCTAGGTTCCCATCACATTCGGACAACTGCATACAACCTGAAAGCGAATGGTCTTGTCGAGCGGTTCCATAGGCAATTAAAATCCGCCTTAACAGCTCGATGTAATACATCCCATTGGAGTTCAAAACTTCCAACTATCCTATTGGGTATTCGAACCTCTGTCAAGGAAGACCTAGACTGCACACCAGTAGAGCTAGTGTATGGTCAAAATATCAAGGTTCCCGGTGAATTCTTCACCAACAAAATCAAAATTCGAACCCAAACACAGATACTTCGGTTTTCGTGAAGCAGCTTCGTACTACCATGAGAGCCTTAGCTTCTACGGACACACGACATCCAAACGAACAGACAACGTGTATTCCTAAAAATCTGGAAACCTGTTCACAAGTATTCGCGCGTATGGATAGAGTCAGAGGTCCTTTGAGTACACCATATTCTGGGCCGTATCCAGTAACCCGCAAATTGCGTAAATTCTTTGTTATGGATATAGATGGAAAATCAACAACAATTGGCATCGACAGGCTTAAGCCAGCATACGGAATACTTGTGGTAAACCCAGTCGAAAAACGTAGTGTTTGAAAAACGGTTAGATTTAATTTAAACCACTACGGTTTTCGATCCAGGAGGGGAGTGTTTCACCACCAACATTCGATAATCGATAAATATCGAGAATTAAAAATATTCACACGAGAAAAGAAATTAAAACCGAAAAAGGACAGTCTGGTTTTGAAGTTCAAGAGACACAGTCTCACACACATACGCGGTTAAAAGTAAAAAGTGAAAGTGCCGAACAATCGTTCACACATCAACCATCTTGGTGAATAACATTTATAATAAAAATAATAATTTTAATAATTAAATAAATAATAAAATAGTACATAATAATAAAATATAGTGAGTTTTATTAATTAATATATATATCACCCGATAACACCGATACAATCGTTCCAACCATCTGTTGCTTACACGGAAAAATTACTAATAAAAAAAAGTATGGAATAGCAGGTAAGCGATTAGTCATCGGAGTAACGAAATTCAAGGTTTATTGAAGTACATTTCATTAGCCGATGTTAGTCGGGTCATATTATTAAGAGCGTGAGAATAGAACAGGGCTGGATCCGTAATTGGTGAGAAACGGATTTCTCTTTGTTCGTTAAGGATATTTTGGTTAAGGAATATGGGTTTTCGATTTACGTAAGATTGTAAGATATCTAAACGTCTGCTTTTGGGTTGTATATGAATGTCTAAATTGTTTAAATGATTGTCTAATGTTGATTGATTGCAACCAGCTAAATGCTCTTTAGCTCCAACTACAACATTGCACCCGGTCTGTCCAATATAGGAGAAACTACAATCATTGCAATTAATCCTATAAACACCAGACTTGGAAAGGCGACCAAATCTAGGTTTATTGTTAAAAACCATTTTCTTTATTGTGTTATTATTATAACAAGCAAAACTTATATTGGTATAACCGGACACGATGTTGCTAATCCGTTGGCTAGATTTTGCTGTAAACTCTAAGCGACGCCAATTTGCATGTGTTAGATTATCCCGTGGATAAATACCCGTTAGAGCATTGCGCTTTTTATTCTATAACTTTAATATAGTCTTACGGATTCCGCCCTGTTCTATTCTCACAGTGTTAAAAGCGCGTAGTGTTAAAAGTATAGAAAAAGTGATTTGTTTAAAATTTAATGGAAAAATTAAAAAAACAAAATATATTAAAAGAAAATTCGAATAAACCAAAGAGCTCCTGCGAATATTACGAGAAGCTCGATAGAATATTAGGGAAGAGGCCTAGTAGTTTAACTTTGGAAAATTCGGTAGATGCATTTAGAATAAATTCTGGTATTTATGAACATGTGAATAAATAATGAACATTAAATATATGGATTGTTATTGATTATTTTTAGATACATCAAATATCATTGAGCAAGAAGCAGACAGCATGATTTATACACAAGGAAAGAAGAAGAGCTGCAGGAAAAATTCCTTACGGAACATAAGAAAATTTTAAAAGATAACAATAAATCATTTGTACATGATTTATACCCCATTCTTAATCCGGTTAATCCGAATAATGAGGAAACTAATAATAGCAGTTCGCCGCCACCTGAACTTAAATTAAATTTTACTCCTACACATATTGAGTAAGTAGTAACATATTGATTACTCCTACACATTTTTAAGTTAGTCTATGAAATGAAATCCTATGATAAATATTTCAATGAATGATGAATTACCAAATTTAATAATTTCAATACTAAAATTAAATTGAAGTCCTAAATATTTTTGTGGTATATGTATATATTTTTAGGTTAAAGAAATGAATTTTTAATTTCGACAATTAAGTGAAATACAACTTTTATTTATTTTTTTTATGTATATCGATTAAAATCAAAGATAATTCTATTCCATTTTCACATTTTTGAGATAATTGAGAAAACTTTTAATTTTTAAGTTACGTTGATTTTTTGTTAGTTTTATTGACTCGTCTCGTCTTTAGACATTTTGATATGGACAATAAATTTATAATTTTTTTAAACTAATATTTTATTTGGTATTCAATTTCGTCTGCTTTGTAGAAGAGGATGATTCTCTGCCATATAATTTGTTGGTCGAAAAAAATTGTTTGAATGAATGAACGGACGAACGAACGCAACCATAAAGGGGCCTTGAATGTGTCTTATGCCCCATTTACATGTAGAAAATTGTTTTCTTCTGCAAATTTTTGCAGGTAAATAAGAAGCATCCGCTATATAAAAATATTCAATATGCGAGAAATAAATAAACATATATAGTAATGCCATATTTTTTTATAGGAAAACTATTAATTTATTTTTAATTAATTCAAATGCGAAATTAACATTTTGATCTATGGCGTCTGTTTTTATTATGATTCCTTAACATTTATAAATATAAAATAAATTTTTTTGTTAATTTTAAAAATCTAAATAAAAATACTCGGATCGAATAGATTTTATGGCAACATTTTCATTTTTATAGTGGTTTTTGCGGTGTAGTGGCTCAACAAATCCGCTGCCAAATTTTGTTGGGATATATTTCTTTTCTTGTTTCTCATGTGCAAAAAGTCAATGTTATATCTCTTTCATTTTACGGAAGAAAAATGTTGGTCGCATGTAAATGGGGTAATATGTAGAAACAAATTGTATATAAGGGATATTCCTCCCTGCAAACACAAAAGTGTGGGTAAAATATGATAACCTTAAAGAGAAAAGTCAAAAATTAATTAAGTATAAATTTAAAACCAGCTCACACATTTGTGTATGCATTTCTAACTTCATCAATAAGGAAAGAATCACGTTGGTGAAATATGTCCTAAATGTGTCCTAAAATAAAAACAACACTATTATCATGCATGTATTAGTGTGACAACTGCAAAGTCTCGTTATTATGAATATTTTTCGAGAAAAAATTTATAATATTGTAATAGGAAAAAATAAAAATTATCAGTTTTAAAAAAATGAAAACGAAATAAAATAAAAAAAATTACAATTTCTATTAATTTCTAGTATTCAATTTATAAAAGGAAATTACTATATAAATTAAATATTATTAAACAAATTAAAAGTAAAAAAACAACAAGTTTCCTCATTACTCATATAAAGACAATTATTACATTCTAAATTTTTTCAAATATCCACAACAATCTGACACGATAGCGACCTATATGGTTAGGTGCTATATTAACCAAGCTATCCAAAAAGTACCAACTCTTGAGAAAAAAGAGCCTTGCCGGGGGTTAGGAATACTTTAACAGTGTACTTACTAATACATATTAATTTTTGTTAATTGGTAGAAACGGCACTACCATAAACATAGTTGGATATACGTAAATATACATAATACTCGTATATATTACGGATATAAGTTATTAAATGTGAAACAAGTATTGATGATTGTGTCCATGCCATAACGGAAGAACTTGCTTAGATTTAGTTAATGGATAGAAATGTGATTGTAGAGTTCCGTATACGGGCAGAGAATGTGAATCGAAAATGGATCTGTGCCAACCGAATCAGTGTAAAAATATCATATCACATGCAAATTATTTAAATTTCTCGTGCAAATTATTTTAAATTCTACATAGAATCACTCGTACATTGTATTCTAAGTGCCTTTCATTAAATGTTTGCTTAGCACGTAATTAGTTTTATTTTTGTTTTTCTAGTTATTGTTATCCCCAAAGAAGAAGTATCACGTGACAAGGAGGATCGAACGCAGATGTTAAGCCTGATAAATAAGAATTATACATAAATTAATGGAAAAACAATATGTAGATTATATCTGTTAAATCTGTTTTACTATACCACTTTTTTGCGGGACGTTGTTATCAAAGTTGCACATCCCACATATGTGTGCAACGTATCATGAATAAACATCATAATCGACGCAAAAATATTTCATACAGGATTCGCATTGATAGATCTGCAATTGGAATAAAATTAGCATTAAAAAATCTGTTTTTGCAGAACGGTTTCTGGCACGCGTTAAATGTTAAGTTCTGTTGGAAGTTCACAATATTTACTGAGGCATTGTGGGCAGTGATATCCACCTGTTCCTATTTTGTTATTTTCATCTAAAACCTCGATATGACACATGCAGTGATAGTGCAGGATTTTAGCCAATGTCTAATTCACAGTGTGGAAAGCCCATTTTTTTTAAAGAATATTCTTGAGTTACCGCAAAAGGAGGATAAATATGAATACATAACTGATCTTTTTAACCTACGGGAAGTTACCCCGAAAAACCATTATAGTTACATATGGCAAGACTATTATACATTTACAGAATATTTTAATACTATCCTGATAGTCAAGTATATATAATTATTATTGCTGCATACAAAACAAATATTGTAAATTACTACGAGTATAGTTTTGTAATATAAAATTAGTATCACGAAATTGTCATTTAAAATCATATGTACTACATAACATTGCGCGACAATTTTTTATATCACCTCGAAAAAAATACACTAATATAATTCACATCGATGTATAATCAAATTTATTAAAATATACAAAAAAAATTAATCCAAATATTTAATATTAGAAAAACAACAATTCTCTGAACGAAAATAAAACTATTTTAAATAATAATTACTTGTTTTAAGGCTGTGTCACTCAAATTGTCAAAAACGATGTTTAGCAAAAACCAGTTTTTGACCATAAAATATTACCAATTGGCCTAATTCTTTCTTTAGCATGAATTTAAATGTATAATTGAGGGATTAATATTAGTTAAAAATATTAAAAATTAAAGTTAGTTTAGTTTAACATAATATCGATCGATATAAAGATCGAAAAATTACGTCAAACGATAAGTTTATTTGTTTTTACGCCGCAATGACGAATATTTGGAAAAGTTTTGTTAAGTGGTTATTAATTTAATAAATATGCAATGTTTAGATCAGCAAAAATGAAAAATAATAAATTTATTAATAATTTTACAGATATAAACAATATAAGCAGATAAGTTAGTAAGCAAATTATACAAAATAAAAATCACAAAATTAACAAAAACACAAAATGTATACATTAAGGGGCAATGAAATATCGACATTAACAAAATTTGATTTTTTCAGTACCATACCAGATTAAGCAAGGTCTATGAGCAAAGAGAATCCATATCCAGAGTAACGAAACAGAATCAAAAATTTCATACAAAAATTCTTGGGTTATACAATCGAAATGGGTTATGTAATTTCACAAACGCAATTTAAAGTTATGCTATACTAAATAAAAAAACTAAATAAAAAAATATGTTTGTATAGATATGAAATTTCGGTTAAGCATGTACAATACATACGTATTCGTTTTGTTTTTATTCTTCATTCGTTTTTCTAGTATTACTTTTAAAAGGACAAAAAGAGTTTAGCATTATGGGTCTATTCCACTACACAGCGTTTTATTTTGCAGAAAACTAGAACGAGATAAAAATATAGATTCTGTCTGTGTGTGACCCGTACATCAGTATTTTTTTTTTCTAAAATGTTTTGTTGTTGTTGAGTTGATTGCCATAATTATAAATAAAAAATATCAAACAAAGTATTTTTTAAAAACCAAAATGAAAAAAAAATCCCCACTCTCAGCAAACTTTTATTTTTTTGATTTTTTTATGGTAGATACATAAATTTTTTGTGCTTGGTGTGTCGACACAATAAAATTTTATTTTTTTTTGGAATAAATTGAAAAAAATATTGGAGGAATTCACACTACATTTTAAATAATATTTTTTCGCCTTCTTGAAATTTCACTTTGCATTTAATTTTTTTAGGTTATATTTCTATTAAAAAATTTTTAATTCAAAATTTAAAAATAATACCGACTGCTGAACTAGGTAACTAGGCCAAAATAGTTCCTTCGACTATAAAAAAACACCCTACCTAGGTATCATATTGCGTACACAAAATATTAAAAACACAGGATTTTCAGATGAGAAATATTTTATTAAAATTTATCATTAAAATTAAAATTTATTTTTTAAAATTTATTTGAATTTGCTTATTTAAAGTCAAATATAAAGTCGACCATTAATTGGATGTATTCAATGCGATTGGATGAGTTGACCATTATATTAGAAGCGTTTTGTCGCAGCTCTTCAACTCGCGTTATTCCTAAATCACCAGACACACGGCAGACAACAGTAAAATATAAACCTAATTCTGATACATCCCATACGGGATCCAGTGATGTCAGTTGATGTCTATCGAAATCCGAATGCTTACCGGCCAATTTCGATAAGATGAATCCGGCCAATGGAAGCTCAACGAGAAAATGTTCGTATCCAATATTCATCCAAGTATCGTAATCGATCAAATTTGTTTGATCGATAATGGTGGCCCAACCTCAATATCTTCGCGGGTAAAATCTTGAATAGGTTGAAATCGTCGTGGGCCTCGTTGCATACCACCACATCTGCTTTGTGAACTGCTAGCACCCCACTTAAATGAATGAGTCTCTGCAAATGCTAGTTAGGCAAAACCCAAACAAATCTATTTCAGCGTGGTACTCAACGAAATTAACAGCATCGAGATTGGAGACGAAAATTAATTTTGGCCAAAACGAGTGAGATTAAACCACAATGTTTTCATGAAAGATGGCTTGAACGCCAACATATAGTAATCTAAAGTAAAACGAAATTGTTGTTAGTTAAAAACTTTACCATTTTTTTATTGAAAGACTTACTTGTATTCATAAACCGCCATTCGAAACATTTGTTAAATAACTATCCGACCATTTAACAATGGTTTCATAATAAATTTCATGCATTTTTAAAATTTCCGAACGTGATTGTTCATTAGGAAGCAGAATTTCGATTTTACGATCTAAACGCCCGGGACGTAATAATGCCGGATCTGGCGTATCCGGACGGTTTGTAGCCATAATCATTTTAACCTAATCCAACGAATCGAAACCATCCATTTGATTAAGCAATTCCATTAGAGTACGTTGAATTTTACGATCGACTGATGAAGCTTCGGAAAAACAACGATTTCCAATTGCATCAATTTCATTTCACCCAGTAATATAATGCACGGTTGATGATCACGAGTGTAATTAAACACTTCACTTATTAAACGAGCACTTTATATCTAAAGCTACCTTAGTTCCAGCCTTCAATTTTGTCTTGTCTGACGTCGACATCCAACAACATATCGTGGCCCGTTTGTTGCCTTCACAATCACTATAAAAATATAGATAACATAAAACATCATTTCACTGAATCACCGACATATTGGAGGTATGTACTTACATTTATCCTCATTCAATTGTGTACCTCCCCGACAATTTGCCCAACACTTTTAAACCATTTTCTAATTTATCGAACTGTTTCGTTAAATCTTTTAATTGTTCTCGCACTGAAAGTAAAAATATAAAATACCAATTTGGTACATTTGCTTACACAGTCGGAATGATTCTGTTATTTTCCATTCTACATGTATTCAGAAACAGTCAAATAGAAATTGATCGGTTAGCTGAGACAAATTGTATAAGATCGGCATCATTCAACATTATCAAAATTTCAATGTCCGTTCGATAGCACTCAAATGATTAATATAATCGTATTATCCTTTTCTTCACAATCCAAATCATCCAGTTCCACATCACTGTTGTTATTATCCGGTTTCAATAATCGATACACAAATATAAGACTGAACTGACTTTTACTATATTTTTTGGGGTTAAAAAATCTGACACTTCGATTTTTGTTTGATTTTTTTTTGGCTGCTGAATGATTTTTTTAGGTTAATATGAACTTGTCAAAAATTTCCCCTCACATGATTTATAGTAAACTAATTTTTCGATAGTTTCGTAAATTATTCAAAATAATTAAAATGCATATGTGTTTTCATCGAAAAAATAATAATAATTTTTTTTAGTAATTTTTGGGATATAAAATTATTGTCAAACATCAAAAATAAAGATTTTTTATATCTTTTAAATACTTTATAGGTTAGTTTTCGATGATGTCAAAATTTCCCCAACTTTTTATACCATAAAATATAAATGTTTTATCTCAGTCGCGCTAATGCAAATTTTAGTTCCTGTCTTTGTCATGTTTTCTGCAAAATTTTTGTAAAATTTGTCTGTTTCCTAGTGGAATAGTACCATTACTCAACGTTTATGTAAAAAAAAAATACTAAAAATACAAAAGGCGTGATTTTGTTCTTGACTTCGTAAATTCATCGTATTTTATCGCAAGAGATTGTCTTTTATTTTCCCAAATAAACAAGAATATAAGAAATACATAAATGTATGATGTGATAAATGTATATGATATAGAGCTGTGTTGAAAATGTTGTGCTTTACCATCGCTAAATCAAAAATTTAATATTTAAGTGCAATCGGCGCATAACACTATTTTTCATTAGTTTTATTTTTGATTTAGCAACAACGATTTGTTATATATAGTTGTGTATTTATTGGGCGCGGTTGTGCATGGTCAAATTTACGCTACGAAAAACTAATGAAAAAGTGTCTAACATTAGAAGAGTTCGAAAGATGTGAACCCCCAATTAAAAAATTGGCTTTACTAGACGAAAATGTCTGCAGTTATTGTGAGACACAAACTAAAAATTGCGTTTACTATCGAACCAAAGAAAATGAAATAAAACGGGAGTTAGTTAAGATGAGAGCGGCAATCCAACGAAAAAATATTAAAATTAGATCTCTTACATTACAAACAAAATATCTACGAAAAACCAATAAGTCGTTAAAATTAAAATGTAAAATTGAATTAAAAGATAGGATTAATAAATTAAATTATGTAGAGGACCAAGCAAAACAGCTAGGAAAAATGCTCTTAATTCGAAAAGCCAAAACCTCTAAATGGAATCAACCTCAAAGGTTTTAGCACAAAATCTATATTTTCGATCAGCAAGGTTATACAGATATTTAAAAAAGGCTTTAAAATGTAGAATGCCAGCTGTGTCATCGATTCAAGCTTGGATGCCAGTCAAACATCTAAAACCCGGAATAAATCACGACATTTTTTTAAATTTAAAGGAAAAATGTAACCAAATGGACGCTAATTCGAAACATGCAATCCTCGTTTTTGATGAGATTGATATAAAACGTGGTTTAGATTATAACTGTTATCACGATCATATACGAATGAAGAATAAAAACAAAACAAATACGTATGTATTGTACATGCGTAACCGAAATTTCATATCTATACAAACATATTTTTTTATTTAGTTTTTTTATTTAGTATAGCATAACTTTAAATTGCGTTTGTGAAATTGCATAACCCATTTCGATTGTAACTATAACCCAAGAATTTTTGTATGAAATTTTTGATTCTGTTTCGTTACTCTGGATATGGATTCTCTTTGCTATGAGTCAAATTTTAGATATAGTCGTGTGAAGTCGTAATAGATATTAATTAACAGAGCAAGATCGATATGGAATTTGTAGAGGTAGAATCCACCTTTCAATCGCCAAAATTGTGACTCGAGTCTATTACTAAATTAAAATTACATAAATTATCTGAATACATTCAATGTTTTGTGAAACCTGCGTAATGAACTAAATCAGATTAGTTGTGAAATCCGACGTAATCATTTACGCTGCTTTTAAGGAAGGACTAACGAACTAATTATTTATTTTTTACTAATTATTTAGCCAAAAACAATGTTAAATTATTTTCTCTAAAATATACAAAAGTACATTTATGTTGCTCGCATTTGATGAAAAACATGTTAACAGAAGTAAACAAAAATTTGCCATAAATTCACGAGTTTCAAAATATATTAAGAGATTTTAGTAACATTTTATTTAATGAAAAATTATTGTGACATCAAAATTGTGTTAACAATTTTGCAATTTTATTAATATCAAAAAAATCAAACCAAGACACTGTAACCGCATTTAATAACATTATGAATTTTAAAAAATCTGAAACTCGACTGATGATGATTCAAAGATATTTGACGAAGCTAATACACAAAATGAAATAACGAGCAGAGTCCATTTTATAAGGAGTTTGAGAAAATTTCAAAAGAAGTATTTAACGAATATAACAAGGAACAGAGCGGCCCAATAAATACGTTTTTAATCCAAGTTTTTTGGAAAAACTTTGTAAAAAATATTTGACGTACATTTGCATTTGGTCTTTAATTATGGATCAAGAAAAGAGATTAAGTAATAGTCATGTAGAAAACTATTTCGCGGTAATTAAAAGACGATATCAAAATTCACCACATTTAGGGAGGCTGCCCACTAAATGTTTACGGTTTTCAAATGAAATAAATGAACGTAATATGTATTTATTTAAAAAATTTGAGCTAAACATTCCGAAAAAAACATTAAAAAATAGTGAAATTGAATCGAGATTATCTATCGGTGGTAGAAACAAATTAACACTAACAAAAATATTACAAAATAATGAAAACTGGGGTCCCAAAAAACCATTGGTAAAGAAACAGAATAATAATTTTAATGTAAAAAATATTTTAGAATTTAATACCAAATCTAGTAACGAACAGTCCGAAATCGCAACAAAGGTACAAATTAAACCAAGTATGATAATAGACCAGGCAACACCTAAAGGATCGAAGTTGAGAAAGAAGAAAGATTTAAATGAAAACCAACAGCATTTAGCTTTTTTACTAAATGGTAATTTAGACCATGTTGAATTTTATAAGAATACATGCGGCTTTGACTCATTTGTGCAGTGTATTGTCACTATAAATTAAAACCTTCAACCAAATATTTTTGATTTTGAAGTCATTTATCAGCAGTTGTGGATTTTTTACTACATAATAACTTTACAAGAGCTAAACAAGTAAGATTTGATACATTATTTGAGATTTTTGGTAATAATTGCGATTGTGAGTCGAACATCACTAAAATGTTGACCATTATTTGCAAATATATCCTACTTGCAAAATTAAATTTTTATGCGCGATTTGCGGTATGACTTGTTCCGAAAGTCGTCCATATGCAAGTATTGATACCATGGATCTCGAAAAATTTGAACTAAGAAATTTACAAAAATGTATATCCACATACAAAGTAACCGATTCGAAGATTTGCTGCCTTAATAATATGGATGTGACCACAACTCAATATAATCAATTTGTAACTAATTAATAGTAATTAATTAGTAATTAATTGTGAATATTTGTATCCGGACACACACACACACAAATTCCGATTAGTGACATTCCTGAAACCATTGAAATTGACAACTGTAAATACAGCTTAAACTCCTTAGTCAATTTTGAGTCAATTGCTAAACATTATCTAGCATTTTGTAAGAGAAATAACAACTGGGAAAAATATGACGACTTGTCAAAATATGTAATTAAAATAAGGAATACAAAGCTCTCACTTGTTGAGCCCCATTTATTGTTTTACAGTAAATAGACATTAGCCAACTAAGCTAATCTCGAAGGTGTCGTCATTATAAAAATGAGCGCGCAGGAAATAAATTAAAATAAATTTTTTATTAACACTCGAACAGGTATTTTGATATTTACATATAGTAATGAGTAATCCAAAATTCTAATAAATGTTTTATTAACAGCTTCACAATGGATATACTTAATTTTTAAATAAATTTACTGGTTTCGGAGAAAAGTTACATGGCCTATTATTTGGTATGCTTTACTATAGAGACTGCCGAACGCAACAACATTGCAACTTAAAATAGTTTTGGAGTATTCTGACATATTTATCTTTAATGGGTGCGCACAAATTTTACGACTTTTATAAAATGATAATAATAGAGTGACATTCCTTATGAGTATTTGTTGTAATTGTTGTACAGTGTAATTGTTTTTAAAGTATATTTTTTTAAATTAAAATAAAGTTTATTTGAAATTCTGATAAATATTTTTTTTTTGCATTTTATGAAAAAAAATTAAATGTTTAATATCTCTATAATAATATTTCTATTATAATAGAATCTATAATAATATTTGATGGAAAAATGGTAATTGTAAATTTATTGTAAAAATTGAAATTTAACGGAATAACTTTTAAGTATCGTTTTATAATTTCAACCTTCCAACATTTTGTCAAATTTTACTTTATTTTTATTAGCACTTCAAACTAGAACAACGTCAAAGAACGGAGAGATAATTTAAATTATGGATATCATAAACAATTTAAATCATGAAATGCATTCAGGTTTGTGGCCTTTAGTTCTTGTAAGTTTTATTACATAAATTCTATTATTTATTAGCTAGTAGGGAAGCGAGAGAAGATAGGGGCGTCAGCGAAGAATATCAGCGATGTTTGGGTTACCGCTGTATTTTCGCAAGCAGATGTTCGCAACAACGAGTTCAATAGGTATAGTAAATAGTAGGTTTATGATATTTTGTGTTTTATATCAATGTTTATTTACTTGTATTAGCAATCCAAGCAACGGAGAAGCAAGTTTGAAGTTGCGATTACTTATCAGCTGAACACATGTTTGTATATATTTTTATGTATAAATAATATACTCGTATACAAGTACATACATTTTGTTATACATTTAAAATTTATCTCTTAGCTTAGATTAGATTATTTATGCCTTCTAATAAAAAAAACAATCACTCGGAAAGGAAGCTGCGAAACCCATTATATTTGTAGATGTCCATCGACAGGTTTTGGATGTCCAATAAGTTTTTACAAATAGCTAAGTTTTTTTTCAGATATTTTTCCTTTCTTAGCAACTTTGTTTTTTTTTCCAGATAACTGAATCGTTCCTTCAACAATCTAATTTTGTCGCTGAATATTCTAATAAAATGAAATATATAGTACTTAAGCATACGTACATAAATATTTTTTTGAAGAGGTTTTTATGCCTAATGGAATCATTTAGTTTGTTTTAATTTTGTTAAGTATGATTCCATATGGCTTTTCGTCAAATAAAATAACAATTAAATAAACCAATCAATTTTTTATTTCTTCTAATTTTGAAATATTTCACAAATTCTGAATAAAGTTGTACTGCATAGGTAAGTAGAAAATAGCTAATTAATATCTAAAAACGATTAAAATAGAGTAACCACAATATTTGTTTCGCTAAAAATGGTTTTTCCAAACAACATCGTTTCCAAAATTACGAAACTAAGCAAAACCGCTGCCAACCATATACACCGCTGCCAACTATATACTACTACATTTCAAAATTATTAGTCGTTCAGCTACCAATTTAAATGATATTTTGTTTTCAAAATTAAAAGATCCGATCCCATTAAAGAAAGAGTCCAATTTGGTCTATCAAATAAAATGTAATGATTGTAACGTAATTTACACGGGACAAACAAAACAGTTTTTACGAGAACGATTTTTTCAACCTATACGTGGTGCCACGGGAAGTTCGAATCAAATAAGTGCACTTTCGGAACATATTAGAAATACCAACCATAACATTATTTTGGAAGATGTAAACATTTTAGAAAAACAACCAAATTTCAGGAAAAGATCTATTTTGGAAATGCTACATATAAAATCCTGTTCAAATTTTATTAACAAAATTAACGATTACGCTTATATTGGCAATTCATACGATCTATTTTTATAATTTGATTTTTTGCTTTTACAAACAATTATTTTCATTTTAAGTTTTTTAAAGTCAAATTTTATTTTGTAAAGTGTTTTTTCCGTAGATACGAAATTTGTTGCCTAGCTAAAATAAAAAATATATTTTTCTAGTAGCTAACGATATCTACAGAAAAATAGCTACATTTTAGATAGCCTTGATTTCGTTTTTATTTTGTATAGAAAATATTTTTTTTGTAAAATTGTTTTATTATTCTTTTCAAAATGGAACCGAAAAGGTTCCGAAAGCTAATGAAATAATAGAGTTAGTTTTTAAAATTGAGCTAAATACTAATATCTTTAATTTAAACCGAATGCTCGGTTTTATTCTAAAACCATACAGTACCTGTTCATTAAATTATGGACTCTACTAGTATTTTGGAAATTCCTAATTTCTGCTATTGTGTTATATTTTAAAATATTTCAAAGAATTTAAACGCATTTAGGATCACATCTGTAAGTGTTTTAAGATTATTTTACGACATTCTTAAAAGGTCGCAATAAAATTAATACCTGAAAAAAGACTAAAAAAATCAATAGCATGCATATTTTACTTTTAGTTTATCCCCTCATTTTATGTTTGACGCCCGGTTTGACAAGCTGTTTTTAGGAATTTTGTGACTGAGCTAAAGTATGAAGTCATCTACGTTAGTGATTTTTATCAGGTAGTTAAAAAACTTGTGTTTAGGTTAAAGAGTGTATGTATTTGGATAGTCTAGACTGAGACATTTATTTTCAGAAACGTGAAAAAAAGTGAAAAAAACTTGCTATCGGAGCATTTTTAAAAACAAAAAACATTCATACCGCGAGATCGAAAAAATGGAAAAAGTTTCTAGCTCACCAGTTAGTAATTTGGCAAAGATTCTTCAATCTGAGGTATATTTTAAGAGACAAGAGAAGAAAATGTAAGGGGATCAGGAAGACAACACCCAGCGAGCAACGACGAGCGAGCTACAAAAGCACCTTAGTGAAGAAGTGATACAAATATCAGCGATGACATTGCGACGAAGGCTATGTGAAAATAATTTGAAATGCAAGCGTCCAGCAAAGAAACCCAGACTCACTGAAAAAATGCGGGAAAACGTCTGTTTTGGGCTTAACTTCATAAAAACTTAACCAAAATATTGACATCCACTCTTGGCCTAGCAATTCTCCGGATTTAAACCCTATTGAGAATTGTTGGGTCTTACTTAAATCCAACGTATATAAAATCCCCAATCCTACAGTGTCCACTCTAAAAAAAATATTGAAAAAATTTGGAGAAATAGTGTTGAAATTTGCAATATGATCAATACTTATATGTAGCATGTCTGACAGAATAAAACTGTTTAAAAATAAAGATAGTTTAACCAAATTTTAATTGTTTTCCAATTTATGTATACTCAAAATTATTTAATTTTAAAGAATTAAACTATTTTAAAAAAAAATTGTTTTTATTTATATTTTGTTAAACTACAGAAGTTTTCCACTATATTAATAGTGTTCATAATTCAATGTACAGGGACTGTACTCACAGAATAGATTTCTTTAGAAATAAATAAATAAAACATTCTCGTGCGTTCAAGCAGTTCACCACAAACCTTTCCGCGCAACAATCTTTCGAGACACATTTGCGCCTCAAAAGTAAAAGATATGCAGAGTCATCCGTACATGGCCTCCCTTCCCTGGTCTATTGACCCTATACACACAACTATTTCCGAGAAAATGTGATAATACACTCTGTAACAACCACCACCCCTGCGAGTAGGGTCGTTACGAGAAATTTTTACCTCCGTAGAGGTCTCGGTGCGGTCATCTTCAGTCGGCTATGGCACAGACGGTTTGGGGTGGGTTTTTCCGAGACATAAGGAAGTCTTGCTAGACCGCGGCTAAGGAAACTAACAGGATAGGGCTAAGGAACGAGATAAGACAGAGATCCACGTACCCATACTACATCGAGACCCAACTTACCACATCATCCTCCTTCTTCAGTGTTTAGTTGATCATTCTCAATATTCACTTATCACTTGTGAATGGAAAAGAAGCAAATTCAAAAAAAAAAAATTGGAATAGAGCAATAATTGTGAATATTACAAAACGGAAGAAATTATGAAAGAAATTTGAAAGCACAATTGATCATTGTAAAAAAAATAACATTATTGAATGAATTTATTATGAAGATAATTATTGATAGCAAATACGGAATCATAAAAATTCAACTCCAATAATAAAATTATAATCTAACGTGGACTAAATTCTAGATGACGTCATGAGTTGATGATAATTTGTGCGCAATTATGTAACTTTAGGAAAACCGAAAAAAATAACGCTTTGTTATGTACGTAATTACATAATTCATGCGAACTGTTTCCTAATTAAATTAATAATATTCTTAAGTTACTGAACACAAATTTAAGAAAATAATATTTATATAAGCCAGATAAAATTAAATGAAATAATTATAATATACAAAAAAAATGATCGCGTACATAAAATTAATTGGCCGTTTAAAATCCGTTGCCGTTGATCAGGAGTCCGCTTCTGTTTGTACGTTATGTTGTACCATATGTATACATTCGACGATTAACGTTATTGTAGTGACATTAATAACGTATTTTATATTTTTATGCATGTGGTGGCGCCAAGTATGATTTATGTGTGCTCTTGCACCGATATTTAATTTTCGAAATAAATATACTTCGTGCACTATTATTTATTTGCGAAAAAAACTTTCTCGTTCACCGTAGTTTAGTTTTATTTGTAGGTATTATTATGTTCCGGTTTTATTGTATAAATACGGATTATTAGGTAGTGATTGTAACCACGAGTTTATTTGCAATGCAATGTCACAAGCCACGTGTTTAAACTATTATTTTTTTATTTCACTTTAGTTATTTATGTCCTTTATAAATTTAGTGTTTGTATTATAAAATTTTAATCTTTATTATTATTTTTATTATTACTTGTGACAACCAAAATTATTATTTAGAATTTCAGATTTTGCTTTAGCAAATCGAAATTCAAACACCTGTTTAATTATATAGTTTTTTTTTTTCATGTACGGCACTTTGATATTGTCTTGTTCACAGATTACGGCACGTATTACGTCACTCGAAACTCAAGAATTTATAAAACTAATTTTTTAATTTTAAATATGTAAACCTAACGCAATAGATTTTAATTTTATTTTTTTCGATTTTTTTTCACAATATGGAGATACATCATCTCATCACAAAAGAAGTAAATATGTATTTTTGGCTACATCAGCCCTCAACAATTTCTAGTATTTTCTACCGATCAACTGATCGAAATCCAAAAAAATGATCCCCGTATTTTCACTTTTCTCCCAATTTATACCAATAATTCGCGCTAACTTATTTCTGTTTCTAAATGAGACAACCCGATATATAATTATTTTCCCCTCTGACCTTTATGTATTGCTTCTTTTTATTCGTTTAGCTCTTATATTTTCATTTTATTATTTTTTTGTTTCATTTCATTGTAACCAAGAAGACAAGTATTCAATCGCAACTAGAACAAGACAATAGTATAAATGCATCCAGAGGTATGAACTTGGATCACCCTGGGGCGATTGCGTTACTAGCAATCGTCACAACTCTCTTATCAGTATGTAGATATTCTTCAATTATGATATAAATTCGAAATGAAAACAAAGCTATATTGATAGTTCCGGCGGCGTCTGAGAAAATCGCCTTATTGAATCAGGGAAACGTTTGTTTCGCCGTTAGATAAAGCGGACGATGTTAACTTACTAGATATTGTTTCTGATTACAAATTATTGCACTTGGCTCCATTTACACGTTTCTTAAACAGTTCCAGTTGCAATCTCCTTCTTAAAATTACGAAGCTAATTAAAATCACAATTTAGTTTTCGTAATTTTAACGTTTTCGATCACTGAATGATCATTTTCAGATTAATTTTGCAACTAAGTCTGAATACTCTAATTTGCCGCTTAGAAATACTCGCATTTTATATACTAACTATTACCATGTTCCATGAACCGAGTTAAATTAGATTTAGGTTTCGTTGAGTTAAAAACATGGCGGCGTTAACTCATACCGTTTCCATGAACATCGTAAATCGAGTTAATTTGACAGCTGCGTCTTATGTGTAAACCAAAATGTTTTAATGTGTTTTATATATCGTAATAAAGTGAATATTATAGTTGGAATTTTGAAGTGTATATTGTGTAGGAATATAAAGGAAATCAATTAGAAAAATAAAAAAAAATGGACGTCAACACAAAAATAAAAATTATGTGTCAAAAAAGAAAAAAACATTTCTAAAACGAATACGCAAACGACTTATCTTCGCAGGAACGATATTTCAAGATATAACGAGGAACAACCTTTCGACTGCCTTACGAATGCAACATAAAACGCAAGCGACCAAAAGTATAGAAATAGCAAAGAAGTAGTGACTGGTGGCATAATATAGTGAAAAATGATATTTTTGATGAGTGAGTGGACAATTTTCCCGCAGATCGGGATACATTCAATTATTCATGTAACGAGTTAGCTCCTGAATTACGACCGGATCCTTTTTGTGTCCGAGAGCCGTTACAAGTTGATAAAAAACTTGCAATTGCTTTGTACAAACTGGCCTCTTGTGCGGAATATAGGGTTGTCGGGAACCAATTTGGGGTTCATAAAACATCAGAACATCGATGTTTAAAACAGTTTTGCTCAGCCGTAATTAAATTGTTGCTTAAAAAAGAAATAAAAATGCCTTCAATTGAAGAAGCAAAACTAATAATCCGACAATTTAAAGAAAAAGTCCAATTCTAGCAGCAATTGATGGTACACATATTCCCGCAACACCACCAGAAGATGGGTATAGGGGTTTTATAAATAGAAAGAGTTGGCCATGAGTTGTATTTTAAGGTGTAGTGGATGCAAATTATGGGTAAGGTAACATAAATTAATAAACTTGGAATAATTTTAATGTTAATGAATTTTATTTTATTATATCATTCAGATTTATTGACATCACAGTGAAGCATCCAGGGTATACGCATGATGCCGTGGTACTGAAAGACTCGTTCTTGTTCTCAAATATTCAGAATTATCCAATGGTATATTACCAAATGTTTTAAAAATGTACTTCATATCTATTTACTTACACTTTTTTCATTCTCTTTGAATACAGCCATCTGAAATTATTAATGATAAGGAAATAAACCCGTCTTTAGTTGGCGACCCAGCGTATCCATTACAGAGTTGATTGTTGAAAGGATATACACCAGCAAGTACTCCAGAAGAGGTCTCATTTGGAGTTTATTTAAATAAGGCCCGAATTACTGTAGAAAACGCATTTGGACGCCTAAAAAGCAGATGGCGAATTCTACAAAAAAAAAGTCGACGCAGACAAATTGTTTTTTTTTCTTCTTTTCCCTGTACTGTTCTGGGGCCGAGGCTCTCCCAACTCTTTCGCGGTTCGCTTATTTACGTCCTTAGCTTTTACGCCTGTATTGGCCAATTCGAGGACGTATGGATATAGGTCCGATTTTTATTACCATCTGCACATTGCATAGCTCCATGCCAGCCTATACTGGCATGGAAGATGGGTCAGCCCATGAGCCCCGCACTCCGACAGGGGGTCACAGATGTGTTCCTTCTCATCACAAATCGTAATTTGTTGATGAAAATTCCCTTTGCATCCTGCCCCTATCGGGATTCGAACCCAGTACCTCCCGATCCAAACGCCAAAGCTTTAACCACTAAGCCATTTGGTCGTTGACAACTTGTTTCGTACCGCAAATTGTGGCAACAAGTTGTGTGATGCATAATATAGCGGAGAAGCGTAATTTGCCGATTCTACAATCTTGGAGCATTGAACTTGAACAAAATAGTGAATTGTTTCCTCAACCACAACCTACCAACAGCTCGAGAATATCGGTATCAGCAAATGAAATTCGAGATGACATAAACAATTATATGGCACAGAATTATCTTCTTCTACAAACAAGGCGAAATTGAAACCAAATAATCATTAGTTTAAGAAAATTAAAAATGTATTGCCCATATCGGTATGTTTAAAGACGACACAAGTCAATAAATCGAAACAAAATCAATGTAAATTAAAAATTAAGTTTTCTTAATAAAATATTTACATGAAAATGGAATAGAATCGTCTTCGATTTTAATAGATATAAGTACATCAAAAAATAAATAAAAATTAAATTATCGAAATTAAAAAAATCGTTTATTTGATTCAAATAAATATATAGATCACATACATATACGAGTACTTATACCTAAAAAATATTTAACAATTCAATTTCATTAACAAAACTAATAAATTTGTATTTTGGAATTTCATTTCGTAAACTAACTTAAACATTTGTACATACTTAAAACGTACAAACTAGAGCTATATATCCCAAAATATAGAGGCCTAAATTTAGCTATCGAAATTAATAAATTCATTTAATTCATTAATTAAACTTTCAGGTGGCGGCTAACTGCTATTATCAGGTTCTCCATTGTTCGGATTAATAATGTTTTTTAAATCATTTAAAAATGATTTATTATTTTCTCGAAAAAAATTTTATTTTCTGCAAGAAATTTTTCTTGAAGCTCTTCTTCTTTTTTCGAGTATAACTCATATTCGTAATCAATTAATTTCTTTTGCTCTTTTAAAAATTCATCAAGGAGCTTTTTATTTTCATTTATAATTTTGAATGTGACATCCTTCAGCGCGCTATTTTTTCCGACGTTTATTTGAATGACCACTTGAGGTGGATGGCTCAGACTGTTTATTTTTTTCATCTAACTCGTAGTCTACTTCTTCTTCAACGGTATTTGATGAATCTTTCAAATAATCAATAATGATCTATATATTTAATGTTTATTATTTATTCACATGTTCATAAATACCAGAATTTATTCTAAATGCATCGACCTAATTTTCCAGAATTAAACTACTAGGCTTCTTGCCTAATATTCTGCCGAGCTCCTCATAATATTCGCACGAGCTGTTTGAATTGCCACTGATAGTATTTAGTTTTTTTGTTTTAATACATTTTTTTTAAAAAAAATTCCACTTATTTTCGATATTTTCGTAATTTTTATCAATGATACCCTGCTTTTTAAACTCCTCTTCCGCAATTTTGAATAAATCGCTTTTTCTATATTTCTTCCCATTCATTAAACTAATAATTTTCTTTTCTTCAAAAATTGCAAATAAAATTTTACATTCGTCGTCATTCCAATGCACCCTAGATGACATTTTGTTTTAATAAATGGATGTTAACTAGTTTACGCATAAAAAAAATTAAAAAAATGTTCACAGATAGAATCTAACCCAACCACACTAGTTTCGTTGAGTTTATTTGGGTTTAACTAAACTCAACCGTAATCTGCGTTTCCATGCACGTAAAACTGAGTTAACCTAGGTTAACTCTGTCATGGAAACATGATATATGTGCCTTTCCATACGAGTATTTTTAGCAACATCATGAATACAGTATTCTGTATTCACTCTGTTGTTATTTTTCTATGTATGTCTAAATTTGGTTCATTTTCATATTGTTTTGTTCGAGGTAAGGCATACGAGTTATTATTTATAAATATAAAACAGTTTAGAAATTTATATAATTAAAATAATAAACAAGATATATAAATATATATATAATGGATACCACTGAACAATTTAAAATGCCCGAAAATAATGCAGCTGTTGCGGCTGTAATGGCATCTGCCGCCTGTTTGCTATTTGTGGCTGCCATAGAAGAGGAAGAAAAACCACAACGCAAAATAAGTTGCCGGGTTAAAGAGTATCGGACAACTCGACATGCAGTTGTCAACACTCAAAGTCTAATGAAGGAGTTGAAAGCTAATTCTGCAGACTACACGCATTTTTTAACGATGGATGAAGATTCTTTCAATGCGATACTCAACAATATTAGAAGTGATATTATAAATGAAGAACCGATTTGAACTACAATTCAAAATTGTCGAAGCAGTTTCTGTCTGGAGCCATTTTGGATGTGTGTGATGCTATAAATAAAAATATGAAGCAGGAATTTTTAAAGGTAATTAATTTTTTAATGCGATTAATAAATATTAATTAGTATTATTAATGAAAACATTAACAAGTTATTATTATGTATCGCAACTTTTATTTCAGTTTCCGACAACAGTCGAAGAATGGGCAATAATTGCAGATTAGTTCGACTCGAAATATCAATTTCCAAATTGTTTAGGTGCTTTGGATGGAAAGCATATAACTTTCCGTCCAAAGCACCTAACCAATTGCACAACGTTGCATAATTTTTTAATTTCTAGAAGCACTTGGTACAATGAATACCATTTTTCTGGGGGAAATCAGGATAATACTCAAAAAACGCAAGTATATCTCCTACTCACTAAGAGTAGGAATGATGTAAAAGCTGGCGAAGCTGTTAGAAAAATGCAAACAGAATATTTTAACAACGAAGGTAAAATATAATTGTATTTTTGTTAAATAAAACATATTTTTTTTGTAAATAAATTTTAAATTTTTATTTGGTTCATTCATCAAAAATATGTGCCATCGCTAGCTCGACTTGGGTGTTTTAAATTTATAACTTCTATTATATGTACATTTTTCTTATTGATTTCATCTGATTCTTGTTCTTCGTTCGGGGTGTATATGTAATAAGGGTTATTTTTATATTCTTCTGGTAAAGATGGATGGAGATCTTCTATGGGAATTGCAGGTCGAGGTAGGTAGTCTTGTCTTGGAGGTGACTCAGGTAAGTGGTGTATTGGTGGTGACTTAGGTAGGTTTATGTAGGGTATATAAAAGATACTACACATATAGTGCTATTACTAAATTGTATAGGATATGGGGAAAAAGGAAAGATAGGTGTTATGGCAGCAGAAAATAATTTAGCCAAGTCACGAACCAAACTATGTTTATTATGCAACCGGTTGTTTAATCCAGAGTATAAATACGGGTTCCTGAAATACATAAATATTTACCTGAAACGCATAAATCATGGCCTGAAATACATAAATCACCTATAAGAAAATCATTAGCTGGAGGGAAATCAACCATACAATTCGTCATCGAGGCCAGCACTACACCTGAAATTACAACTATTATCAACCGAGAGTCGTCCCTCATGTAAACTATGTACTCACCCGATAGTAGTTTTAATTTAGTAATCTGAAATGTAATTTAAATTCATATTTAATTAGATAAATAATTTAATTCAACTTACCTTGATTTGTGGAATAATTGTTTGTAAACATTATCCTCCATTTGTATTATATTTAGTATTTACGTCAAATTATTTGATGTGTTTGTAAGCCTACAATTCCAAGTTCGAAAAGACACTGCACCGTAAATATTATGATTGTATTGGAATGATATCTTTTCGAGCTTCCAGTAAAAGTTATGTATGTCATTTTTTTTATAAAAAAAATCGTTCATTAAAAATCCAACCAGCTTAGAGATATACCGCATTTTGTAATTAAAATAAAGTATTTTACCTACAGTAAGAAAAAATTAAAGTGATTTGGGTGCGACCATCATACGACGGCGCCATATTGACGACAGCGCATTGTGATATACTTAATAATAACGCAGCAACCGTGTATCACAATTTCGTCGTGGAAACAGCTACGAATCCACTCACAGCGTTTCAATAGGACTATTACCTATTACTGACGAGGAAACAGATGTCGGGAATTGTGACAGTGATCAGGTGGATGTCGTATTGCTGCGTTCTCCAAAGCCCCGTGTATCAACTGCTGATTTATTTCCATAACTTTTGCTTCTTCGTCTATATGTTTACTAACCAAGGTTAAAATTTCCAATTTCATCCGACGGAAACTGATATCTAATTTACAAAATTTCAATTCCGTGCACAAATAATCGCAAAATTGCTCCTCTTTAGATAACCTAATGCATTTTCTCGCATAATCGAAAGTTTCAAAAGCCTCGGATTGAATGTCCGTTTTGATCAGTTTTCTTGTCTGAAAATATAAATAAAAAATCCATTTTACTTAAAACCATTTATGGGTTGACGAAAATATTTCTTCTTGCCTTTGACTTCTACCTCCTGAACAGCTTCTACAACGTTTCCGGTGGTAATTCCAATCTGAAAATAGATGTAAAGCAAATTAACATTTTAAGTTATGTCAAAGCAAAACTTATGTCAACTCTTACATCAGACAGTTCCCAACTGGAAGAGCTGGGGGTGACATCGTTGGTGTGAATTAGAAAAGCCAATTCATTAGATTTGTTGATTTTCATTCGTTCCTTCGACACTTGACTCTGAAGAGTCCTAATTTTGTATTTTATTTCCTTAACTGTCTCATTAGGTTTAAATTGGCATAAAGCATCTAAAATGTCGTGTCGCTAATTTTTTTTTTACCCGATAGGTGAAAGTCTGGTCCAGCGAACTGTAACCATATTAGCATGGATGCTTTTTATATTCAGAAATTAAAACGAGTATCTGTTACCGTGGCCATTCATCTCTCACACGATTCTCAGACATCTCGCTTTCCTGCATATCGGACATTTTAATTAATTAATATTAAGTAATAACACCACAATTTATATATTTCTTTGACAAACACAATTAAAATTGATAAACCACAAATAAAATTTCAGATTTTCGGAAATTTAAAAGATTAAAATATAATTTTTTTGCCATGGAAATAAATAGGGCTGATAATTTTTTTCCTTTGAAAAATAAATGAAGTTTTTCACAGCACAGAATACAATTGTGGAAGGGCCATAAAATTAATACATAAGGTACATAAACATTTGTCATTAAACAAATAAAAATGAATTACATAAAAATTTTAAATAACAGATTTTGCGTGATATTGTGTGTGTGTGAACATTTTGATTGCACATAAACTAGTTTACATGGTAAATGGAAATTAAAAAATGTCTACTGTGTTGTACTAACAAATACATATTTACTAAATGTCATTTCTAAAAAACAAGAAAATTTCCGAAAATGGAATTTGAAGTGTTGTGGAATAAATGCAGTGATTTTCTATAATTTGTTTGTGTTCCGTGATGTCCTATTGCCGGTTTAGTGAATGTACCAAATAAAATAAATTCGAGTCGATTGGAATTTTCTCCTGAATCATGTATCGATTTCGAATTTGTTTATATATTATAATGATTCATACGCGTCAAGTTTACAGCTGTTTTGAATTGTTTTTATTATTTTGGTGTTCGTGATATCCACTCGTTGATTATTATAATTGATCATATTTATTTGCAGCGTTGGTGTATTCCTGACGACGTTTGTGGAATGCCCTGGTTATCTGGCCAATGTATTTGCTGTTATATGCCGTGTAAGAAATTTGATAGATTCCAGATCTTGATGGTGATGGTGTTGAATCTTTATACGTGCTGAAATACATGATCCAAGATTGACAGAGAAAAGACAAGCAAATTCGCAAAAATACGTAAAAGTTCCAAGTATTATAAAAAAATTATTTATCGTTTCTATACTTCGGAATATCCTTTCGTGTGGATTTTCTTCAATAACACTAGTTAAGTTCTGTGTTATTTTCAAGTAAGATTTCCTCTATGGCCCTATAGAATGTGATTGTAGCGGCACTCTAGTAGTAGTTGAAAACCTTTCTCTTGTAGATAATGTAGATTAGTTTCGGCTAACTAGCCAGCCTTTCGCGTTGTGTCTGCACATTTTATGCACATAATATCTCTTTGGTCATAATATAGCCTTGGCATTTCTTGCATTGAGGTATTGATCTTTTGTTCTTTTTCAGTGGCTCCATTTTAACCCTCATATTAAGTATTGCTTTGATATTAAAAATATTTTCAATTTTTTCACTTTTGTTGAATTTGAGCGTGAATAGTGGGAGCCCGCTTTTATTATTACTAGTAAGAGGAGTTTCTAAAATCTCTAACAGTCTAGTATTTTTCAGACCCTCATTTTCTTGCTTTAAATTAGCGATTTTATTGCTAAGTTTTGATACCAATTTTTATATTTCACTAAATCTTCTGCGTAGTTCAACATTTTCGTTTTGGCATTAGAAGTACCACCTGGGGTAAAAATTCCTTTTTGTTGTAAACTCATTGCTTTAAGGACTGGCTATTGAAGCAGCTACATACCTAATTAGTAAAATTGGTGGGTCAATGGAGAGAACATCATTTGCTAGGTGCTCGGTGTTTCGTTTATCCCGCCGTTTAGAATCGGTCGCCAGAACCTCATTGGTTAATTAGCAGGGAGCACCAATTGGACGCTTCTTACCCCCTCGATCAATAAATAACATCGATCTATTTGACATGCGGCCGCGCAAAATGCCACAGCAGAGACAACAGAACAAACATTTTTTTATTAATAATTGCAATTCTAATTTTGTTTTAAGTGAACCTGTATGAAAGCATAATTAAACAATTAAATCTTCGCAATTATTGCAAAATGTAAAGCCACGTGTGTTGTGAATATTACTACATAAGGTAATGTTATAAAAATTAATAGGAAATATTTGCTCCATTAAATTCGAAATTTGATTGATTGATTGGAATGTGTGGCCAAGCTTAAATTTGTGATCCGGGACGCCGGTCTCGTCTATACCGCCTTTTTACACATAACATAGGGAAGAAAGGACAGGTTTATTCATAGCAAGAAAATCGACCCGGTTAGTAAAATTGTTAGTAAAAAATCTAATCTAATCTATCTCACCCAAGTCTGGAGAATATGCCACATGCTGTAAAACTTCTAGGTGTAAGGTGAAGGTTCGCCCGAACGAACGTTGGCCCGAAAATGGTCGTTTTCCCTTCAGAGCATCACTTAATTTGATCAATTGAGCCTGCTAACGTTCCGCTGTAACAGTTTGACCAGGTTGTAGAAGCTCGTAGTAAATGACTCCTTTCCAATCCCACCAGACACGCAGTAAAATGTTCTTAGCATGAATATTCATTTTTGCAACTGATGTTGATGGCTGACTTGGATCAACCCATATTTTTCTGCGTTGAGAATTATCGTACAAAATCCACTTTTCATCATCCGTAATGATTTTGTCGAAAAAATTCTTTCTTTTGTATCGAGAAAGCAAATTCATGCAGAGGTCAACTCTTTGGTTCTTGTTTTCTTTGGTCAGCAGCTTATGAAGAACCCATTTTCCTTCCTTCTGTATTTTCCGCGTTGCATGCATTGGAAGTGATATTGTTTGGTGAGCAACTCCTAAAAGTTCTGCAAGTTATTTTTGAGTTTGGCATAGGTTTTCTTCCAGTAAAACTTTAAGGTTTTCGTCTTACCATTACGAAATCCTGCAAACCACTTTTCTACTGTTGACTCATAGAATGTTCACTAAAAGTCCAACTAATCAATTACATAGCTTGAGCAGCATTTTTTTTCATTTGATAACAGAATAGAATGCAATGACGAAAATGTTGCTTATCGACATCCATCTCTTAAAATTGATGCACACGGAACGATAACTTGTAAATGACTGAAACTTATGTCATAAAAACAGTACTTGAACAGCGTTCAAGTATATTTTAATGCAACCAACTTCAGAGCCTAGTTTCAACTTGAACACCTAATACATACAAAATCGGTTTAAGTTAAACATAGCCGATAGAAACAAAACCCCCCCAAAAACTTGGGTACAAAATAAATTTATATGACCTTTAATAACATAATTTAGTTTAGAATTGAAAAATCAATATCAAAACAAAATCGTTCAATACGATAACAATGATAAGTATGCAATTACAAAACATTATCGTTACCAATTGCAAAATCATTTGTTTCAATGATATTCAATCCGATATCGTTTCAATAATATTCAATTGGTCGAAGGGGATTATAACGTGGCAACCGGTTTAAACTAGATTTTGTTTTGATGACAATACAGTAAAATCAAAATCAAACTGTTAAATCTGGATCTAATCCAGATTTTGTTTACTAAACAAAATCGTTTTTATTTGTTTGCCAAAAAGCAAATACATTTTTGGTTTTTGCGGAAGGAACATCGTCCCAACTCACCAATTAATTTTTAAATAAACCTTTTTTTAATACAAAAATTAAATCAAGGTTTTTTTTTACATTATTATTGTTATATTTTATTTGTTTGTAAACAATTATTTACAAAAATTGAATAATCTTCAACAGACTTTACTTTAATAGAAACTCCTATTAACCTTACAATATTATTACCCTCCCAACAAGAAGCGTAGCAGAAACGTATATACTCGTATTATGAAGACTTCTACTAAAGTTTTCAAAAACATAACATTTGTCACAAGGGAAATGGCGTATCGTAATTGAACAGGCTTTGTGGAACATTTTCGAATCACCCGGACGCAACAAAATTGAACGGGTTCGAGGTTATATTTACGTATATTTGCCTTTAACAATAGTTTACAAACAATTGAGCTCAAATAGCGGAATTTCGGCGACTCTCGCGCAAAAATCGCATTTTTTTATATTTGTGTCGTTGCCAGAAAGTGGCAATATACTTCATTCTCGTAATGAATATATTTCTAAAATATTTCATGTAATATTCAATTGACAAGCACAATTAAAATGAATTCATAAATACATACATACATATGTATGTAACCACATAATACTTACTGTAATGAAAAATAGAAAATGTTTACACCCTTTTTAATTTTGCTACGTCATGATAAATAATTTACCGCCAATTAAGTTTGATTATCACACGAAAATATGCTTACACCTTCATGATGTTCAACATATAATTAGTATTTTCAATGTAATTAAGACCTCATTAACTTTTAATTATAGATCTTGCATGAAATTATACCTAAATAATGTTAAATATGGAGTAAGATAAAAACAATTTTACACAAATCCACCTTCGAATACTGCCAAATTGGCAAAATCATCGTGTTATGTACTAGTTTATTTTATGCGTATTCAAACGTACATATACTAATATGTCACGTGGCATAAAATGTGAAATTTCCCGGAACATAATAGCATCGAATATTATGCTGGATACGTACCATATACGAGTATGTAAGTGTTTCGATAAAATTTGATGACGCTAAAACCAAATCTTATATCGCTGCCGCCTGTTAAAAGAAGCTAAACAAATAGACTGAGGAGTAAATATGTACGTAACACGTATATCTAGCTAGGAGACATAAATTTATCCAAATCATTTATTATTATTTTACCCTGTTCGTAGTAAACTTTTACCATTCGCATTTATGTTACCTCCAGAATATACGAGTATAACAATAATAGTAATACCAATAAGAATAAATTACAAATCCAAATATTTTAACTTAAATTACATCGATGAATAAATGTACGACAAAGCACTCTCTATGTACATATGGAATATAAATAAACGACACTAAACATAATGTAGATGAAATTTATTAGATTGAAAGTGAATAAATCACCTGAATAAGAAGAACGACGAAAAAGTAGCTTACCTATCCAGCAACATTTTTTAGCAATGCTTTCTCATTACGTTAGCATTAAAATATTTCCAAAAACTTAGAAAATTTATTTATATACGGAAAACAAGAAAAATTATTTTTCAGGAAATACAAAAAAATTACATTTTGCTTAATGATTCGAAAAAACGGTTCTTTTTTTTGGTTAACAACGAAGTAAATTGGAAAAGTCTCATTTATTAGCTAATTAGAATTTTAATTTGTTTTTTTCTTAAGTTAAAATAAGTATTTAAGTTTTGTTAAGTATTTAAGAAATTATTTTTTTAAGTTAATATTGACGGTTTGATGAATTGCTTGAAATTTATTAGGTTACGATAAGCAAATATTGGTTTTCTTTAGAAAAATTTATTTTCGCTAAAAGACACCTAAAACGTATATAACGAGATTAGAATAATTCATATTTTTATTGGATAGTACATTTCTATCAAACAGAAACTTTAGTTGGTGCTTAGTCATATTACGAATAGCGACATAAACACGTCAGAAATTGTATTTAAAATGGATGACAGAATCCGCTTAGTAATACAGAAGACGTAAGAACCTTTCTTGAATTATAATTTTTCATTTGAGACTGCACTTGAATCACGTTTTAGTGGAAAGGCTCTAATGATTTTTGTGGTTGACACTTTTACTGACACTATTTTGGCTCTTTAGAGGAATGTACATTTATGCATATTAAGCAACGGGCAAATGGCATAACTCTGCCAGTAAAATTAAATTTAAATTTAATTTAACAATGTCATTTAAATATTTCTTTCTTTCACTTTTGGTATTATGTACTAGTGACGAGCTGCGCGACCTGCATATTTATTACTTCTCTTCGACGTTTACGTACCCCAAGTTTCTTTTAAATTTTGATCGACTAGTTCAACTTTGTTCTGGGATTTGAAATTCGGAGAGGCGTTAAATCAACCGACTTATTTAATAGGACAAATTTTTCGTTTAGAGCGTCTATAAATCTACCTAGCTTTTGGTTCGGATTTTAATAAATTTGTGCTTTATAATATTAATCAAATTTTCACAATTAAGAAACTCGATTAACCTTTTTAAATTATTGTAAGAAAATAAATATAATGAAAATATTCACGAAATCTTTGCAAAAAAAAATCGTTATACACTCATACCCCGCTATACGAACGCCCTTTATACGAAATTTCGCTATAACGGAACTAATAATTTATATCCCATTTTCGCTATACGAAAGAGAAAAATTCGCTTTACGGAATTATTTTTATTAAATTCGGGGAAAACCCAATTAATACAAAACTATACACACATAAAATGAAATCTTCATTCTTTTCTGTTTTCTGCTTCAAATAGACGTGTTATTGTTAATCTAGTGTTAAATTTTATATGTAAATGTATATAAAAGGTTTGGATCGTTTGTAAATAAAGTGTTTGTGTAAAAACGTATCAAACCATTATTGTACGGTAAGTTTTTATATTGGTACAATTTAGTTTTTGTTATTACTTACCTTAATATGTAAATTAATTTTGATTGTTTGTTTATAGCCTAGCAATGCCACCAAAGCAGATATCTGGTTTAGTGAAGAAAACGGCTCAAAAACGAAGTCGAAATGCAATTTCGTTGAAAACTAAATTAGACGTTCTACGCCGTTTTGAAGCAGGCGAGAAACTTGTGGAAATTGCAAAGGCGCTGGGTCTTGCAACATCGACGATTGGAACAATCAAGGAAAACCGCGATAAAATTATCAAACAATCTAAATTAACTGCACCATTAAGTAACCCAAAATTAACTCGACAAAGAAGCGCAATAATGGAGGAAATGGAAAAGCTGCTAGGCATATGGATTGAGGATAATAATCAACGCAACATGCCAATGAGTGAACTTATTATTCAGGAAAAGGCTAGGAGCCTGTTTGAATATTTAAGAGCCGAAGGTATTCATGAAGAATCTAAGGAAATTTCATTTTCGGCTAGTAGAGGCTGGTTCGATCGGTTTAGAAAACGGCATAATCTATATAACGTCAAAATGAGAGGTGAAGCTGCCAGCGCTGATATAGAGGTCGCTAATAGATACCCTGACATACTAAAAACAATTATTGAACGAGGTGGTTATCTCCCAGAACAGGTATTTAATGTAGACGAGACTGGGTTATATTGGAAACGAATGCCGGAGAGAACTTTTATATCCAAAGACTCAAAAACCGCATCCGGGCATAAAGTGCATAAGGAACGTTTAACCCTGCTACTTGGAGGCAATGCCTCAGGTGACTATAAATTGAAGCCACTTTTAATATATTTATCGGAAAATCCAAGAGCTCTTAAGGGATGTGATAAATTACTGCTACCAGTAATTTGGAGATCCAACAGGAAAGCTTGGATGACAATGTCCATGTTCGAAGATTGGTTCAAAAATAACTTCTATCCGGATGTGAAGAAATATTTACAGCAGAAAAACCTTTCAAATAAAATACTTTTGCTATTGGATAATGCTCCAGGCCATCCAATTCATTTGGCTGAGATGTTTGAAGATGTACAAGTGGAATTTTTACCTAAAAACACGACATCGATTCTTCAGCCTATGGATCAAGGACTGATTTCTACTTTTAAATCCTTGTACTTACGTAGGACTTTTCAGCAGCTGGTAAATGGCACCGATGGGAAATCAACTATCAAAGACTTTTGGGCGAAGTATAATATAAAACATGCTATAGAAAACATCGAAAAATCGTGGAATGAAGTGAAGTTAAGCACGATGAATCATGTTTGGAAAAAAGTTTGGCCAGAATGCGTCAAATATGATGAATCTGATCTTGATTCGATACATATTGTATCACTTTCTGGCCAACTTGGTTTCGAAGAAGTACAAGAAGTTGATGTGATCGAACTGGTAGAAACCGATCAACAAGGATTTACAAATGAAGAGCTGGTAGAATTAAATGATGATTTACATACGACACCAATCACCACTGAACGAGAAATGGAAGTCACTTCTCGAAGATTAAAATCGCAAGACTTGAGAGCAGCTCTATCGCATTTTGAAAGCGGCATAAAAATATTACAGGAACATGATGAAAATGAAGATCGTTGTCTTAAATCTGTTCGTGGCATCAATGAAAGCATTGAATGCTACAAGCAGCTTTATAAAACCATTAAAGCAGAAGCCAGACAGGCAACTTTAGATTCATTTTTATTTCACCTACCTCTAAACCAACGGCTCATGAAAGCGTTCTTATAAGTTCCAGTTCAAGCTCTAGCACATGCTCCAGCCCACGCTATAGCCCAATATCTAGCTCAAACTCTCCGTAAACAACTTGATTCTTTAATCACAATTTAATATTTTTTATTTAGTTTTAATTTATAACTATTATGTATTTACATATTATTTAACATTCATATATAATTTGAATATGTATACATACATATATGTACATATGGATTTATTGAAATAAACCAAAAATCGAATTATTTATTAAAAAAATTATGAATTTTGTTTGTCGTAAAAATAGTGAAGTTTCTTATATGTTCTCGTATTTATTGTGCCGTTCTAGGAAAGGATTACTTATGAATTTACGACTTTTTATGAAAAATATTGATTCGATAAACGGAATTTCGGTTTACGGCCAGCTTTTCCGGAACGGATCCCTTCCGTAAAGCGGGGTATGAGTGTACTCATACATATGTTCATCTAATTGACTTGCAATTTCTTTTAATGTTTCACCAATACCAATATAAAAAAAGCTATTTCTCTATATACAAAAATTGTATGAGTTAGTTTGGGAAGTTTTATTTGTTTGCAGTTAATTTTAATGAGTTAGTGTGGGTAAGTCCAATCAAAATCCTGTGCACCATACAAATCAAAAGAGAATTCATGGGCAAATTTCTTTGATTGCAATATAGCAATACAAATAAATATAGGGTTTTCCAATAAGAGTGATATGATCCAAACTTTTCTCGCAATAATTCAATTGGTGCACTTGCTGTGTGGCACGTAGTCTTGTTGGAACCAAATGTTGTCAAGATCAACTTCTTCCAATTTCGGCCATAAAAAGTTGGTTATCATCGATCTATACCGATCTCCATTGACAGTAACGGTGTTACCAGCTTCATTTCGACAAAAATACGGACCGATGATTCCACCAGACCAAAAACCACCCCAAACTGTCAATTTAGGTGAATGTAATGGTTTTTCATGAATAATTTGTGGATTTTCTTCGCACCAGAATGGACAGTTTTGTTTATTTACCGCACCACTCAAATGGAAGTGAGCCTCATCGGAGAAGATGATTTTCTTTAAAAAATCGTTATCGTTTTCAAGTTGTTCCAAGGCAAAATCAGCAAATTCACGACGTTTACGGATGAAATTGTAAACATTACTGAATACAATGAAACAAAATATGACATATTACAAATGGCCGAAACGTCACTTAAAAATCATATCATTCCTATTAAAAACCCTATATCTTTTAAAATCAGTGAAATATTTATTAACACTCGAGTTAATTCACTGTAAATAATGATATTTTAGTTTAACTTATAAGTTAACGTTTAAGTTAAGTTTAACGGAGAAAAAAAATCACCAATTTCTTTCCTATTTATGTATGGGAATCAGATTATAGTGTGGCACTATAATATTTGTATAATTTTCTATATTTATGACAGACTATCCATTTTGCATAGCAGTGAGTGCAATATAGGAATGGCTCCTATAATGTAAATTCAGTACTTATCATATAGCAGCATTTCCTACTATCTATAGAATTTGTATGAAAATGTTTCCCTTTTGTTAAAGGAATACCCGTTAGTCTAGTTAGCTGCACTAAATCATTTTCCAACTCTGTAGTCATTAGCTGTATTTCATGACCCCCATTGATCCAGATCAGTTCAAATTTTATATGGAAAATTTAATCCAAATTTTGTTTTGGATCACAAGTTTTGAAATGAAATCTAGTAAGCGCCATAGCGTTGTTTCATGAAATTTGAACTGAACTGGATCGGATCAAGCGTCAAGAAATACGGCTAATGTGTGTTGAAATATTAAACAGAAAAGTGTGTTGTGCTTTGTGTAAAACATAATACTTAATAAAATGTTAAATTTCAATATGAAGCCGGTTTATGAATTTATTAGAAAAATTGAAATTTCTTCATTTTTTATCAATATTGGTAAGTGAGAAATTATTTAATACAAAAATAAATTGAATAAAAGTGCATCAAATTTCTATTTCAAATTTGATAAATATGATTAAAAAACAACCTGAAAAACTACTTTTTAAATCTATAACTTACTAAATGCTAATTTTAATGTAAATGGTCTTTCAATAAGGACGCGGATACGGATTCATCGTCGTAGAGGAAAGACGTGTTTTTGTCTCTCCTTTAAATAAATTAATATTTTAATTCGAATAAGTTTAAATTAACTAATAAATTAATAATATACACATATGTGTTGATAAATAAATAATAATGTCAATAATAATTTGTGTGAATTTAATTAGTGAAGTGAAAAGTTATACTCGTACATATTGTATAGTTATATAATTTGTGTATGGTGCGCTTGCGATGCATCATACGCATTGCATGCAAACCTTTATTGTGTAGAACTTTTTTGATTCCAAAGGATGTATAAGATAAGTGTATTTTTCATTTTTTTAATACCGGGTGTCCGCCGGGAATGTATACTACTTTGTTTGTTTATGAATTTTGATTAAATGAAAGAGAATGTATCTTATATTGATAAATGTTTTATTTAATGTCGGCAATTATGTGTGGAATAAAATATCAGATAAATGTCCGCCTCTGTTAGCCTCACAAATGCGAGCCCTTTTGAGCACATTTTTCATTACATTCTCACACATTTCACGCGGGAGAGGATCGACTGATCGTCGTAGAGGAAAGACGTGTTTTTGTCTCTCCTTTAAATAAATTATTATTAATATTTTAATTCAAATCAGTTTAGGAATGTGTAGTGTGAGAGTGATGTGCTATTTTTGAGTGAGTTTTGTTCTTTAGAAGTTCACCTGTTAATACAGGTGAATTGAGACAGTTATTATGAAAATTACGTTCAACACATATACAATCAGAGAAGTATCTTTTTATTTTAATTTTCATTCTAATTATATAAAAGTTAATTATTTATTATTGTTATTGTTATTATAACTATTTACATATATGTGAACGGTAATTTATAATCGTAGAAACTGACATTTCAATGGAATTCCCTTCGTATGTACTTAAGTACATAAAATATTGGTACCCGAGAAACCAAAATTTGAAATTACAACAGATCGAATTGTAACTTACCCAATAAGCGAAAATTTGTATACTCAAAATGGGTTGCCACCGTATTGTGACAAAACTGACTTTTTGTGGAATAATATAAATTGATAAATATATAAAATGTTAATGAAAGGAGGAAACAGTTTTCTGCCACGGGAAATTTATCATTTGAGCTGAAATATGTTGGATTGTGTTATCCATTTGGGTTTTTATTTAAATTTAATTACATTTTCATAACTTATTTTAATAATTTTCACTTACTTTAAACAATTCTATAAATTGAAATTTTGTCGAAAGTCCTGATTTAAAACAATAAAGTTGTCGGCAAATATAATTCAATTTATTTTTATTATTATTTAAAATTTATTATTCATTTATTTTTTTTTTTACATACCGGAAGGTCAGGGAAGATTGTGATTGCAACATTCTTGATCAGGGTGTCTATTTAATTACTTACGCTTTGAGCATAAACTCATCAATACAATCAAATATGTTAACGATCCAAAGACTTTTTGCTATGGAATGTTGTTTTTCGACGATCTTTCTGGTTGAATTCAGGTTATGTTTTAGTGAAGTTGTGTGAACGTTAGATATAAATTAACCCTGCTTTTAGTTGGATGAATTTAAATATAGGTAGCTGAATGACAATACCGAATTAAATTTTTTTTTTACAATATCTACGGAACATTTAGGTATAAGTCCCTCGGCTAGATGGTGTTGGATGGAAGTTATGGAAAATATGGTTACAAGCAGTATATGATAAGATGACCCGTAGGTGTGAATTAATTAACCTAATCAGTCTATTATGACTGATGCCGTATACATATGATGACTATAGTACTATTTACCTCAACCACAACTAACCCAAATTAATAAACTAACAAAATCTAATCTATAGTGTGAATATAATTGAGACTAACATTTTAATATATTTAAGTAGTTAGAAAATGACTTTCTAACTACTTAAATATATTGTGAAAATGACTGCGGTTCGCCCTAGTTGTTTCTGTGACTAACATCCTTTCCTAATTAACCTTATCTGTTAAGGCTGCAGGCAGGGCCTGGCCCCGCATGATGCTGAAATATTATTCGCATTCAGATATAATTTGTTATTTGATTGTTGATATTTCAGGACTATGGTAACGTACCTAGGATCGCCGTTATGGCTGGCCTGTACGCCTCTATCATATCATATCATCATATATCAAATTTCTATTTCAAATTTAAATGACGGTAATATTGTTTGAGCAATACATGATAATTAAACATTTTAGTGTGAAATTTGTGTGTAATTTTATAATTCCAATAAACTAAATTTAATCATTTGCAGAAGTGAAAAATTAATTAAGTCCCATTTTTTGTAATTGTAGTCTGCTAATATTAAAACCGAAGGGTACGTATGTGATGCAATTATGGAAAATACTCGAATGTTGAAGATTTAAACCAAATGGACGGATCAAATGTTTTTGTAAAATTAAGAGCATAATGGACATGGAGGTTATATCGATATATATATTGGGTATCGGATCTGTTAAAGAATATTTTATTATTTACTGAACTGCTTAACTAGTGATCGGAAAGTAATGTTTATATCGAAATAAATTACCACAGTCTTTTAAAGTAAAATAAATAGTAAGTTTTAATATTAAAATATTCAATACATTAATTAAACTTAGAATAAAAAATTAAATAATATTATTAAATTAAGTAAAAGTAGTTTAGTCTACTAGTAATTTAGTTATTTTAATTTTACAATTTGTTCTCACTAAGTGGTATTTGTAATTATTTTTAATCAAATAAAATAAAATAATAAAGATTTAATTATAAAACTAAAATTGAGTTTTATTTTATTACTATTCTCATATGGGCACTATTCCTCTGATTGTTGATAATTATGATAATTATCTCAAAAGATCTGCGCCATTAATAAATTGCACTAGCTGTACAATTATATTGGAAAACTTTCCTTATTGTATGATAATAATTAATATAATAGTATATAAAATTTACGATAAAGCTCAAGATTATCTGGTTTGTATAATAGTAACCACTGCTATTTATTATGAATCAATTTACTATATTAATGGTAACTATACTTTAAATATATCATAAATTTTACTATCCGCCATGTTGCATGCTCTTATTAAATTTATAGTACAGTTTCCGATTATATTCCACCAGTGCACCGGCTCATATATTTTATTGAATTGTGTCCTATATATTTTTTTCCGTGTACAAACGATAAAACTATATTTGGGAACTTTTAATTTATTAATCATGCAATTATGATAGCGTCTCCCTTTTTGCCACAATAGCTCTTGCTCTTGGAAAAGTATCATACATAAATCTAAAAATTGTTTTTTTTGGTATTTGTGATGTTTGGTATTGGCCTAACCAAATATAAATTCAAACAAAAAATGTTGTATTTACCGATTTTGTCTGACTCAAGACTTGGGTTTTATAATCACGTGCTTGCACGTAGCACTATGGCAAACATTTCTTTTTTCTTTTTCGATGTTTAATAAATAAACAATTTCCAAATAATTTTTTTCGCGATAATTAATACCAAAATACCAATATTTATGGAAAAGTTCGAGATAACCTACATTTCCTCCGACTTCAGAAGATATTAAAGATTTATTACAAATAAAAAAAATGATCCTATCTGCACATTATATAGCTCCATACCAGCCTATAGTACTGGACATGGAAGATGGGTCGGCGCATGAGCTTTGCACGCTGATAGAGGGTCGTAGTTGTGTTCCTTATTATCACAGATCGTAATCTCCGTATCTCCCGATCCAAAGCTTTATCCACTGTGCCATTTGGTCGGTTACTTTTGATTTAATTTGCCCACAATATTTTACAAAGTTCTACGACTATTTATAATTTCGTTTGATAAAGTTAAATATTGTTTGATCCCACTTCCGTTATTCATGTGCTCTATACACTTTTTATAAAAACCCAAGAACGATTACTTACAGAAAATTTAGGAAGGTGAGCTTTGAGTTTGCAACGTAAAATTTCAAAACGGAAATAGTTTAAAACTGATCCTACGGCACCAGCATCATGTCTAGAAAAAATTAATTCCGCAAAGGCAATATAGTTCCTCCTTTTTTGAATACGAATGCGTAATAGAATCGTTCTAGTCCATCTGTTGCAACAATATATATTACCCCAACCGAAAGATTCAACATATTTAATGTTTGTGATCTCATTAAAATAACATACATATATAGGATCAGCTGCAATGTATACATAATCCCCAATTGATTTTCGTTTTTGAATTGTATCAGGAATTTCACATTCTTGAGCTAGATCATTAATGTAACTATAATCGTTCTGATATTGCTTGCCTTAAAACGTTAGTTTTAATAATTAGTTGCGTGTTTCCTCCTGGCAGTCGCTTTTTATCAATAGCTACTAATTGCTCCAAGCTGAGGAAATTTTAGCTTTTATTCGCCAGTTGGTTTTCAACACGACAACGTCGTTTCTATCGTAGTTGGATAAACTGTTTAACAAGACCGTGACTTTAGGTCATTTCCAATTTTATACATAGTGACTTATTTTTTATCCATAATGATAAATTTGTATTTTGGCTCATGGTGTTTATATTTACAAACCGTGTACGTAACCAACGTGTTAACAATTGTATTCCTGTTAATAGTTTTAAACGTTAGAACACAAGTATTTTTCGCATGACTGAGCGTTTTTCGTATGCTTTCTCGAATGGAAGAAAACGATTTTTTATTCGATTGAATTTGTATTTCGAAAATCCCTCGCGGTATCCATTCATTCGATTTATATTTTTGATTGAGATAGGAATATCGTTTACGTTAAGTTCAGTGTCATTTAAACATTCAACATATCCTTTTGATAATCATAACCATTTGAGTATAATTGGCTTACAGTCTCATGTTCAGTATCAACTACTAAAACACATTATTGTTCAGTGAGGGGTTAAAACGTTGTTTGATTTCCATTAGAAATTTCCAAATTACAAGGTTTATTTTCTTGTATAATTTCCGGAATAAATTTTGCGCCATTATTACTTAACTGCTCGGCATTGAAGTTATGTCGAATATCAAAAGAATTATTAATTACAATGGGTTCATGAATCAGAGTACTAGCATTTTCACTTGATGAAGGGTCCAGAAATAGAGGAGTTTTCAGATTGTAAATCCATTTCGTATTTTTAAAATAATACATAATTTTTTAAGATCTTCACTGTTACATCGTGGTATTTTTATATGTTTTACGCCCCTATTTAATTTGCCCTCGCTTTGGACCGCCTTATACTTACAATTTTTTGCAATTTCTATACAAGAAAGGGGTACTAACATTCAATGTTTTTGATTGATAAATTGAATTAGTTAGAAACCGGAAATGTTCATAGATTTTCTTTGAATAAACGCGATCGACTACCACACCTGGAATTGCAATTATCTAATACTAGAAGCCTCAATTACTCAAAACATTACGGTGTTTTGGAAAATCTATACAAGAAATGGGTTAGTATTCAATGTTTTTGATTGACAAATTAACTTAGTTACAAGCCGGAAATGTTCATGGATTTACTTTGAACAAAACGCAGACGGTTACTACACCAGGAATTGCAATTTAATTAAATTTCATAAAACATAACGGTTCTTTGAGAAATCTAGAGAAGAAATTGGTTAGTATTCCATGTTTTGATACAATTTTAAATTTGTTATGCGGTTTCCAATAATAGGATAAGCTTTGGTTTAAAAACTTTTGGACTGTATTACCGATATCAAATAAGCATTGAATTGGGTTTATTGGATTATAAGTTAAAATCGAACACTTCTTGAAATCTACACGCGCTTCCTCAAAGTGGTTATTTCTACATACGGAGATAGTCAAAAACTGATTTTATTTCGATAAAATGGTCGGGCTCAGGCTTTTTTAATATTAAGCTTTATAATAAGCAGGTTTTTATTGAAAATTTTTTAAATCTTAAATTGAGCAAGTTGGATACTATTATTGTAGCATTTAGCAATTGATGGCAACCTATACTAGTTCTGTTGAAAGAAAACCAGTGTAGCAAAAACTAAAACTACATGTTTCTCGATTCTCATTGAAGTGAAATTTAAACACACTAATACTAAAATTTAAATCAGTCATTTTTGATAGTATTGTCATTTGAATGATCTTGAAAAATGTACAACAATTGTTTTTGCTGTAAATAGTTTTGTTTAATAGATCGGATTAGAGCCTGTTTCCTGAATGTTTGAATTCGCCCTTTTTAGTTGGTTTGCTCCGCGATACCTCATTATAAGAATCGTAAGGTCCTTTTTCGTCAGCGCTAGGCCCATTTGGTGTTAAAGAATAAGGAGGTAAGGATAGCCTATAAGGAGCTTTAGGCATATTTCTTTTGCAACGAGTAGCTCATCTTGATCGTCTTTTATCAAGAGCTGAGTTTTTCCTGAAGAGAAACGATAAATCTGCAAACTTTGAGATGCTTGTTCATTTATTAAATTATTTTTTACCACGTTGAACCAACTTTCAACAGTAGCGTTTGACACCCCTACAGAATGTCCAAACTGTCTTAAAAATATTGTAGCCCATCACGGTATATATTTCATATATCTTTTTAAACAAAATATTATGAAATCTTGACAAAACATTATATTTTTCGCCCCGCTAATATCTTGAAGCTCTACTTTCTCCAAAACCGTTGTATATATAAATTAAGTAGTATCTTTAATAAATTGGCGTATTATCAAAACATAAAGGATCTTGACCACAATTTCCAGTTTTCGGCAACTCCTTTTTATAATTTAGAGGACGAGTAAATGTTTGTTTTTAAATGCGCTTGAATTTTTTCTTTTAAATTAATTTTGGCGTCACAGAGAATTACATTCTCAAACTGTGAACATCCAATTATACAGAAAAATTTCGAAAATATCATCAGTTTCTTGCATACTATCACCATAGAAAAATAGAGAAATCTACGGTAAACTTCATAGATTTCTCTTTTTTATAGATCGAGAAATAAAAATGAGTTGAGTAAAAAACTTCTGACAATTCCAATGTCATGATTGTCTTTGTGACTTTACATTGCGCGCAACTGACACGAGTGTTTTGAGGTAGGTTAGGCTTAGTACAATTATAAAAAGCAACAGGATTTTAGAGTAATATGGCAAATATGAATTACACAAGAAAAACTGCACAGAACATTAAATTTTTCAAAACATCCTTACTACTTCAAATGATTCTAAATTTAAAAAAAACAATTATGATTTAAGTACTCAAGGTCTTGTACTATAAGAAAACGGACATTCCAGAAATGCTAGTTGGTTGTGTTCATTCAATAAAAAATTCCAATCAATTTATAAATTCAACTCAGCAATCAAAAACCTTGAATATCACCCGTATTTGTACTATGGGCCCTTCGTGGCATTGAGTGCGGAACTATTAGGGTTCCAGCTAATCAAATAATAAAAAAAAACTCGCCTAGGCTAGATTTTTCAACGAAACATTGTGTTTCAAGTAAATTAGATCTAATTATATTAGAAAACTACCCTCAAAATTACAATTACATCTACGTTTCCAGTTTCCAAGTCAATTTGTCAATCAAGTACATTGAATAGTAACCGCCGTCTTGTCTAGATTTTTCAAAGAACCGTTATGATTTGATTATTTGGATAAAGAAATTGCCATTCCAGGTGTCGTTATTCGAAGAAAATCCATGAACATTTCCGACTTCTAACTAAGATTGACTTCAGTTGTCAATCAAAAATATTGAGTAATAACCCCTTGTATATATTTTTAAAAGAACCGTTATGTCTTACGTAATACATGCCCTCTATTATCAGAAAATTGCAATTCTAGGCGTTGTAGCCGTTTGGGTTTATACATAGGTAATCCATGAAAATTTTAGGACATATAAGGACATATTTCACGTAAATAAAATTTTGAAATATGAATTTTCTTAAAATCAAAATTTCTAAGAACTCTTCACAAAAATGTCGGTTTAGATTCGTGGGCTCAATTAGAATTAGATTCGGATTGGTGCAAGCAGAGAAGACATCTAGACATGTGGATCTACTTGTCTGGTTGGTCATGTGGATCTAACGTTGTTAGAATTTTAATCGAACTGGTAGAATCCACATATAGGTCAACCAAAATATCATAGTTGTTGTTGTTGTTGTGTTTGTTTTTTGTAATGATTTCTAATCGTTGCAATGTTATAATTCGGAAGATTTTTCAGTTTGTTTAATTAAATATAATTCAATTTTAGAGTTAAATTGTTTATTTTTGTTGCTTTTAGACATTCATAAATATCTTAATATATATATAAATTTTATTTATTTTATATAATATTAAATCTCTGAAAAATTGCCTTTCAGATAAACATAAAAAAATTGTTAAAAACTTGTTTCTTTCTTATCTCTTCATTTAAAGATAAAAAAGTACTTCGTAGAAAGAAGTAACGATGTGTTGAACTGGCCCCCGTATAGTCCAGACTTAAATCCAATTCAAAATATTTGGTCTATAATGAAATGAAGCTAGAAGTAGGAAGAAAGCGCTCAAAATCGATTCAAGCTTTAAAAAGTTTGTTCATGCCGATTTGGGAATTCATACCTCCTACGACTTTGAAAAATTTATCAAATTCAATGAATCGGATATGTATCGCTGTAATAAAAGTAAATGGCGGTCCAACAAAATATTAATATTAAAGCTAGAACTTCTATAAATCAATAAAAAACAAAACAAAAATGAAAAAATAGGTGCTTACTCGTAATTTATTCCATTACTTTAACTCCAATTAACGTATTTTGAATATTTTGGCATTTTTCGGGGTTTTCGCCTAAATTGCAGGTAAATTTTTTTTCAAAAAATTACGTCATACATGTATATAAAATGAAACAATAAGCCAATTGCTGTCAAAAGTTTTGTAATTTTAGCAAAAGAATACTCCAATTTGCAATAAAACATGTTTGCCCAATTTTTTTTCCCAGCACTGTATGTACAAACATTTTTTAAATCAAACGCGATGTAATAAATTTTCGATTAACTTTAAACGAAACACAAAAATTAAAATCTCCTTTCATTGATATTTATGTATATTACTCTTTTTAAATTAACACATAATTGTTATTTACAATTTTTAAATTTTTCCTTATAGTAGCACGAGTATTTACACACACACACACACACACACACACACACACACACACACACACACACACACACACACACACACACACACACACACACAAACACAGACCTACTTAAAGAAAAACAATTTCTGCTTCCTTATTATGATTTTAAATTGGTAATCAAATTCTATTTCTTAATTGTTTGTTTTCAATTTAATTGAAACATTAAATAAGGAGCAAAACAATAGGAACGCGATTTAAAAGAAAATTTAATTGGAAATTATTTAAAAGGCCATTTTTTATTTTTCATATGTAACATGCAAAAAAAATTCTGATAAAATTATTAAATAAAAAGATATTTGTGCCAATAGAGTTAATTTTTCGGTTATTTTATTATTTTTTAATTAATTTGTAATGTATGTGGGTTTTATTAGATTTTTTGTTTTATTAGCTTGTAGAATTCAGAATTAATTTTTGACGTCTTATCGAGCTATTTATAAATTTTATATCAATTATTGTTAATTACGCCTTAAAGACATTTTAGAATATTCAAAACGTACAGCTATGTTTATATTCGAGGTTGCCATGACTTCAAATTCTGTACTTTTTTTCTAAAATAGCTGATCCAAACAGAAATTTTTTATAATAATTAGTATAAAATTATTTACTGTATTATTATTTGTTTGAATAACAAATTTAAATTATTTAAACAATAATACATTTCATAACATTCTATTTTGTACGCCGATCCTACACAAAATTGAGTTTTTTTTATAATTAGCCCTGATATTAAATAAATACTGAAATGTAATGTAAATGAAATACGAGTATGATGTATGATACTCGTACCCTATGTGGTAAACTAGAGAAAATGTTAGCTGATTTTTCTTTGTGTCATAATTTCTTAGTGCTCATCGTCATATAGAGACGAGTAAAAGCTTAATGAAATTTTTCCAACCCACAATTGTTATCAGAGATTTCAAAATTTTATAAATAGTGTTTCTGGTGACTTAAGATATTTTCCCACATGACTGGGTCACAAAGTAGTTTTGTTTCCTAAAATATATTGAAATGTTATTTGTACTGAAATTAGGTAAAGTTAAAAAATGTTTCTGACGCATTAAGCAAAAATCATTTACAAATGTGTGTGCGAATTGGATAAAAAATTACAAATTTTAGATTTGATAAAATAATTTTTTTTTGTAAATCGTTTAACTGTTTTTAATGGTTAAAATGATGACGTTTATGCGATTTGTATATTAGTAAAATGGCATGATTGTGAAAATAGTAAAAACTATTAGTTATTTACTAAATTTTATTAAAGCTGGAAAACTAATAAAAACGTTTGAAATGAATTGAAATATATTAAAAATTAAAAAATTGTTTTAGATGTTTTCATTTTTTAATTTGTCTCTCCGTTTGTTGTATCCATGATCCGTTTGTTGTAATGTGGGAAACGAAACGCCCTAATTATCACACAGGCCATCGTTTTTAAACTGTATGTGGCTTCTACTATTAAGAGTCGTTCTTCTATTGAACAAGTAAATTTCTTATGTTTTGTATCCAGTGTTATGCCTAAACTATTTCGAAAATTCGTTGAAGTTTCGTTTAAACCAATCCGTTTACAAAATTGTCTGAGTTGTATCGTTACTTTATTTTGAGACTAGATTTAAAACGAAAAGCCGTTCGAAAATACAGCAAATACAATAAATTCGTAAAGTTTCTTTCATTTAACACTTGTTTAAACGTAAAAATTAACTCAATTTTGTTTTATAAATCCATTTTTGACATTTAACAAACTTTACATAACATACATAATGCGTTAAATAGTTAAAAATGTGTAAAACAGTGCCAATGACCTGTAACTTTAAAAGAAACATAGACGCGACGCAACTATATCACATAATAACAACAGAAACGTCATAACGCTGTTTCTGTATTGAAAAATATCGTCACATTTTTTTGACCTCAGTTGTCAAAAGGTAGAAAAATTCGTTATTTTTCTAAGTTTGGAAATTTTTAATTATATTTCAAAAAGGTCATGAAAGGTTACCGAATCATGTTTTAAAATAAAATTCGGGATAGGCAGAATACAAGTTTAACCTAAACGTGATGGTGAATTTAAACAAGTGTTATCAAAGTTAGTATTGCTATCTGTTTGCAATTCAGCCCTTAAATTTGATGACAGATACATTGATAAATGTTGTTCAACGTGTTAAAACAAATATTTAATTTTTATCAAACAGTATTTACTTCAACAGATGTAAATGAAAAGCTATTTATACCACACACCCATTTAACCCCTTCCGAGAAAAGCGAAACAAGTAATTTAATATGTTAAATGCCTCATGACTGTTTCTTTTTTTAATTTTAAAATGATAAATCAATATAAATATTTATTATTTAAACAGAAAATCTATTGGGTTAACAAAAAATAAACTTTATATAAATGCATGCACGTACATACATGACTGTATTAATTAACAAAAATATCCTGTTTGATTAAGTAGTCTTCTCATACTCTATGTAACTGTATGTATACTAATAATTAATTAAACAATAAATAATTTTAATTAATTTAATTAATTTTTTTATTTACGTAATATTATAGTTAATAATAAAATGGAAAAATCAATCAATCAAAGAAAAAAATCAATTTACAATTTTAGCATATTTAATGGTCAATTATGGTTACGATAAGAGTTTTTCCTTTTTCCTCGTTGTGCTGTTGTTGCTTTAACGTACATATAATAAAAAGTAATGTTATGTATTTTTCCGGATCTTACTTTATAATATTATTAGTGTTCAAGTTGGTTATATTAAGAGGAGTAAATTTAAAAGTAGAACGAACTGAAGAACTTTTAATTAAAGTAAAATGTATAGCGTTTAATTCTGAAGTGTGTGCGCTTTGATTCAATTTGTAACTGATTTAATTAGTGTTTTTGTTAATTTTTAAATACTGAAAAGGATAATTTACTATTGGTTTAGTAGTAAAATATAAGTAGCTTTCAATAATGCATATGTTGATACAAATAAAATTTTCCTTCTGGCGTAAACATACTTTTTTGTAAACATAAAAATTCAGTTATATATAGTAGGAAAACGAAAGAAAAGAAGGAGAGACAAAAATAGGCAATAAAAATTAATCTATTAATCGTCCTAACCTTCTGAGTAAAACAATTTGAAGGCGAAGAACTTAAAGTTTTACTGGATGAAAATTCGTGTCAAACTCAAACAGAGCTTGCAGAACAGTTAGTAGTTGCTTACAAAGCAATATGAGTTCGCTTGCATGCAATGGGAAATGTACTGAAGGAACGAAAATGAGTTCCTCATAAACTAACAGAAGAAAACAAAAACCGAAGGGTTGACATTTGCATGAACTTGCTTTCTCGATATAAAAGAAAGAATTGTTTGCACAAAATCATTACAGTTAAAGAAAAGTGGATTTTGTACGATAATCCTAAACGCAGAAAACCATGGGTTGCTCCAGACCAGCCATCAACATCAGTTGCAAAAATGAATATTTATGCCAAAAAAGTGTTACGGTGTGTCCGGTGGGATTGGAAAAGAGTCATTTACTACGAGCTTCTGGAACCTCGTCAAACTGTTACAGCTGAACGTTACCAGGCCAAATTGATCAAATTAAGTGATGCTCTTGAGAAAAAAAGACCAGTTACGGACCAAGGTAGGCGCTAGGAGATATTGCTGCATGACAATGTGCGTCCACATTCAGCAAAATCAACCTATCTTCTCCTTAGGCTTGGAAATTTTACAGCATGCGGCGTATTCTCCAGACTTGGCTTCCACTGATTTCCACTTATTCAGATCGATGTCTTTCATCATCTACCTGCTAAATGGCAATCGACCATATATAGTAATGGCGACTATTTCGATAATTAATCTTTGTAACAATTATATTTTCAATAAAGTTGCGTTTGACCAAAAAAAGCAGTTTCTACTTGCACATCTAATACTAATTGAATTCAAAAAGAAACAAAAATTATGATTTAGCTTTGAACAGTACGTGATAAAACATTTATAGAAGAGTGATGCCTATTGTAAGTCAAATAAGAAACAAACTTATACTGTCAGAAAAAGTAAGCTTTTTCAATTTGTGATATATTTTCCCAATTAGAAATCTATTTAGTTTTAGTGAAATAAAACCAAATTTTTTAAACAAAATTCGTATTAATAAATTTCAGTTAGTTCAACACACGTCGAATAATGCGAAAATCTAATAGCAAATCCGAGTTGTTCCATAGGGAACTTAATTGAATTTGATAAACCAGTTTAACTAATCCGCATTCTGTCCAGACTATAAGTCTTCTGAGGTCATCTTGCGGTTCAACAGTATCACGCGTTTGTTTAATCATTTGAAATTCGTATCAGCTACGCCAATTTGGAGATGTATTTTAATCTTGTTTATAACAATGTTGGTGATTTTAACCAAGTTAGAAAATGTAGAGCATACATTCATGTATGTTGACAGATATATGTATAACGAATTATTGTGGATTTAAAACTATTGAATACAACTAGTTTAAATAGTTTTATTGTTGATATTGTTCTGTAACATGTGGCGTAATATCGTTTGCTCGATTTAAAAATTGGCGTTAGCATTGCAATTTTTCATTTTTCGGAAGGCAGCAAATATTAATGATTGATTGAACAGCATAATGAATTTACCAAAATATCTTCAACCATAGACGACGGAATATCGTCCGGCCGACATCTGTCACCAAAATACTTCAAGGCTGACGAATTTATGGCAAAATTACAATTCATGTCCTATGCAGGGCATTTTGAAAGCACGAGTTTTTAGCACTAGAACACCATTCCACAAACTATGGAGAAAACAACCACATTAAAATGTTCTCTAAACCATTATTCAACATCATCGATGGCCCATTTGCCTTTAATTCATCAAAAGAAAATTTCAAAAATATCGTCAAGAATTATTTTTAACATTTTTAAATGTAAAATCAAAATTTGATCGCTATTTTTTTTGTTTTAATATAATTTTTGTTCTAATTTAATTTTTGTTTTAAACCGAAGTTTCTGTAGTTTTTTAATTTATTAATATTGATTGAATAATTAAGAACTAGGGATTCATAAGTGTTCGCAATATTGCCTCCAACTATAATTTTGTTTTACTTACTTTGATTATCCAAGGATTTTACTCAAGTTGAGGATCAAGTTGATCTCTTAACTCTACTTAAACCTATAAATTTAAACTAAATGACGGTTACAAATTATGTTACAGAACGGATGGAACAATATACATATACAATGCATAAAATTTTAATTACGAAAAATGAGGTTTTTATTAATCAATCAAGAACTAATTCCCGAATCAGGGGATTAACGTAAAATTCAGCATTCTCTTGAAATCGCTGACAAATGTCATTTATGTGATCTTTTATTAACATTATATTATCAAAACTGTGAAGATCCCGGGTGGAATAATGTCTCGGCAGATCGTAAATAAGCTTAAGAAGTTTATTTTGAGATATTTGTAGTTTCTTGAAATGAATATCAGCACAGGTTCCCCGTACTGGTGCACCATATGTAAGTATTGCTCGAAATATGGAAATAAGCTTTGATTTGCGGTTTATCAGAGGATACAGAATTTGCGTGAGTTTGTTAACTTTAGAGATTGAGTACATAATGCGTTTGTTAAATGTAAGGGATCCAAGATAATCTCTAGGTATTTAACATTATCTTCCCAAAAAATCGAATTATTGTTTATTTGCAAATTCTTATTAGGAAGAAAATTAAATTTCCGACGCCTAGAAAAGAAAGATACTTGAGTTTTATCAACATTCAATTTTATCTTCCATTTGGTGAGTTAGTTTGACTCGGATTCGTGGAACTGGAGATTATAACTTGTCGATTGTTTAAGATGTTGGTTTGGCTGTTTTCATTAATGGATTCGGTATAGTTTTGGTCGACAGAAAAATTGAAAAAACCAAATGCGCCTTGACGTGTTATTTTTGGAGGAAACTCATGTAAAATTTGTTTTCCCATATAAAGATGACATATCTCAAATAAACCGGTTAGGGATTGAATCATTATTACCAGAATTGATGCCAGGGACGTCGAGAACAAGCACAAGATTCATGTTTAAAATTATGCTTGACAAATATAACATCCATTAATAAATGACAGCGGTCTGACACATCATTCCTATTATTTAGTATTTTTTTGCAAAATTTCGGAAATAAATTGAATTCCAAAAATGTCCTGTCTTTCTAGATTTTATAGCCGCTCATTAAAGGCGATTCAACTGTGAATTTTCACTTCGGCAATAGAGTAGGCAAAAATTGACTAGTTTCCCTAAATTTAATACCACCATTAAAAGTTACTTGCAGTAAACAACGAGCATACCATTGATTGTAGAAAGCAATAAACTTTTCAAAAAAATTCTAATATTGATTTGTACATAATAATTTTTATCAAAAATATCAAAAGTGTCTACTTTAAAACACCTCTCCCCTATTTTCTTACGACTGCTATCATTTCAAATGACAATTTCTATCACTTGGAATTTTGAAGCGACAAACAAATAGAATTTCTTTCAAACTAAGACAGAACTAACATTTAAAAAATATGAGAGTTTTAGATATGTGAGTTTTGTACAAAATTATTTATTTAATTTTGATTTCACGTCACGTCACAAGAGACTATAATGATGTATTTTAGTTTCGATTTTTAAACAAATAAACTAGTGCTCTTGGTCGCAGGAGTAGATAAAAGAATTTTATGTTCCACATCCAACTCCAACGAAGCTACACAATTTTTTCAATTTCATATCGCACCGTGTTTGGACTAAAACGTTGATATAATTTATATACAATATTATTAATATCGACTGGAGTTTTAACCTACGAGCCACTAATCGTACGATTTAGTTTTCTAAACTAATATTAAATTAGTTATATTATCTGAACAAAAAAAATGCTGCAATCAACTCAGCTGTTTCAATTGATTTAATGAAAACATGTGTACATTTCCTTTGAGTGTGTAACGTACACAAATACTCCGTTGGGGAATTTATGCCGTTATAGATTTCATCTATGCACATCACCAACCAATCGCGGTCTTTCTGCCAGCTGTTCAGCCTGGGGTGGGTGGAAAATGTTGATTTATGCATCGATGATAATTAACCGCATAGAAACCAAAATGACGGGTAACAGACAGGAACTGGGAGGTACAATCAACTTAGCTACTATACCATACTTACGCGCAGTTTAAGTTCCCATTTGGAACTTCTTCAGTTATGCCATACGGAAATCTCTCAATGTGTTAAAAATGCCAAAATGTGCATTTTTTCTTGTTTAAATAATTATTAACGGAAAACAAAATCACAAAAAATGGAACTAGCAAAATTTACAATTTTTGTACAATATAATTTATAAATAAATAAATAAGAACATAACAGTTCACGTTAAATCTACCTAAATAATTAAATTAAATACAGGCATAAACAAATCTTAATTTATAGTTAAAATATAGTTTGAAATAATTTTAGAATTTTGAAATAAGATAAATATGTAATGATAAATTTTTTTTTTTCAACTCACGCAATGTGGTTAATGTACAACTTGCTGGTGGCCACCATGTTGATGATAATTTCTTTCATATTGATTACTCTCGAGCATAAATAACCTTTTGTTGTTGGAAATAATCAATCGTTGTATTTTGGAATATAACAATGTTTTATCAAATGAAGTTATTATGATTTATTATTATTAGTTGATCATGTTATTATAAAATTTCCAGGATCGTACTTATTGATTACTATTTGATATCGTTATGATTTGTTTAATTAGGTTTTATTTTTTTTGATGATCGCAAATTAATTTATGTTAACAATGCAATTTCTAACTTTTGATTGAGATTTTTTTTTTGTCTTTATTGTATTGTAATTGCACCACAAACCCTTAACTCCGTTTTACATTTTTTTTATTTCCTTTACAAAATTTATTTTACAACTTTGATATATACATATTTTATGACAAAATAAAATTAATACTTTGCCAGCTACAGTTTCATTCAAATTTTATTTTAGTTTTTTTTTTATTTGTTTAGCGACACGAAGGCAAACATTTGTTTTCCATTTACACAACAATTCTGCAAGGTTGTTTTGTTGCATAACACAAAATGGCTTAACCACAGCACACATCAATTAAACGAACTTGCATTAAATTCACAACACAAAATTTGAGTTCAAATTTCTATACCGAAATTACTGTTTAATTATGTATCACGGCAATTTTTCTACCGAAATATATTTAGCACACCGAATATTCCTTTTTCGTTTTTTTTACATGAATTAAATTCATAACGCACGATCGTATTCTTTATTTCACCAATCACCACTTTTATTGACCATCTTAAATATTTCGGTTATCACAGAAAAACAACTCAATCACTTGGTCCATCCAACCAACAACCTCCAAAACCAAAAACTCACCAAAAATCGTATCGCACGATCGTTTATATACAAAATTTTTTATTGTCGATCCAATATAATATCCAGTTTTCTTATAACCCATTATAATCATACTGTGCGAAAATTATTGTACTATTTTCCAGTACTAGATTTTTGTTAACCTGTTGGATGTCATTGACTTGTGTTCTATACGGAGGCCTTACAAGTGACAATATTTATTTATTATTGAAATGTCGATTTCTAACTAATGATTAGTTGTAAAAAGGAACTGAAGAAGAAATTAATTTCAAAATCAATATTCTAATAATAAATAAATATTAGCACTCTAAGGAAATTATATTTCATTAAACCAATTTAATTCAATTTTATTCAGTGACGATAGTTATCAGAAATGCTAGAAATGGATTTTAACCATTACAGCACAAATCAGCTGTTTCCTTGGTAAACTGTGAAAGATAAGCATACAAGTTTCCAATTCAAACGTATTAATGTATATGAATATAACTGGAAACAGTGTTCTAGATTTATGGTTCACCAATACTACACATTTCCCTTGTTAAATTCTCTTCGTAGATAAGTTCGGACCCAGTAATTCCGTACGTTATCTACAAGTGTCTGCTTTGGTTCCCGTGGAACTTATTCAACGATTTAGTTGGTTTTTTTATTTAACTACTTTGAGATACAATTCGTATCTCTAAACGGGTTGTTGTGTTTTATTTTATGACACGTCCAAATTAATTCCAAAACCAGTAATTTGGTGTCGCCTGGATTCGGTTCTTTTTCTTAAAGAAACTGTCTATCTGACGTTTTTCCTAGATGTATTTTATAAATGTTTTTTAGAATTTATATGTTGCTCTATTTCAAAATTATCTTTATTTTGAATTGAAAGTTTCATATCACATATGCGACATTTACTTCAAAAATATTGGCTTGAAGCAGAATTATGTTGAGAAAATGACATTTCCCTCTCGACATTTCGGATCTTAAATTTTAAATTGCAATTTTGGCAATATATCATAAATTAAAAAAAAATTATCTAATAAAATAAAATAACAAAAATGTAAGTACAAAACAGAATAAATGTGGTCAAATGTGCGATTTACACCTGTTATTTCAAATAAATCTTACCTTTGGCCTGGACTATCTTTGTTGTAGAGAGCTCTGATTGCCTTAAAAACAGGTTATTTTAATTATCACGGTTTACACTTTGCGTCCGTGAGATAACAATAAGCATTCAAACAAATACGATTTTTAATGCTTAATGCACACATATTCTCGAGAAGATGAAACATCTGCAAATGCAAAATTAATAAACAAATCCGACCAGATGGCATAGTAGTTAAAGCTTTGGCGTTTGGATCGGGAGGTACCGGGTTCGAATCCCGATAGGGGCAGGATGCAAAGTGAATTTTCATCATCAAGACAACTGCGTTTAACAAATTTGTTGTTGTTATTAAGTATTTTAGCAGAAATAATGGTATTGTTAATAACTTTATTTTATATGTTAACCTTCAAATTGAAATTCTACACTTCTAAATTTAACAAAATTTCCTATTTAGTCTGTGGATTACCGTTATGGTTTTAACAACGCACACAATTCGAACAACCACTTCGCCCAATACTTTTCCTAAGCTAGAAAATATATGATTAGGTAAATAGTTAATAATTAAAGCATTTTAAGTATTTTTTGATTAATACTATCACAAACCAGCACTTATAATAATTATGCGAACATAAAACTACTTTTTTTACCGCTGCGAATATCACAATGACACAGCGCTGCCGAATTGAGAACGATCGGTCCATTTATACTCCTCTCTTCTCATCTGTATTCCCGTACTCCCCTAATTCATTTTGTATTCCCCTGTGCGACTATTGTAAAATTTATATTATATAATTTATTTATTTAATCAGAATCTACTTAAATATAAGTCCTGCTAACTCCACACATATGAAATAAACAATAACTAACTAAAGATGTGTTGGTAATTTTTTTTCTATAGTATTTTTTTTAAATAACTAAGTATAAATATGTTGGTGCAGAACAAACAAAAAATGAACAAAAAAAATATATTTACATTGGATTGTTAGTGTAACCAACACAATCTTCGGTAGTTATTTTGATATAGGTATCTGTCATTGAGAGTTAGAGCAGGGCTTATATTTAACCCTTTCAGTAGAAATTTTGTCCAAATCAATAAAAAAATACCTGTTTAAAATATTTATATTTATTTTCGGATAAATAAGGCGTAAATATAAGCAGCCATTAAAGCTGCTCCACAGAGCCCTTAGACCCCTTTAAAAATTGTCATCATATGATGACAATTCATGTGAATGATAAAACAAAAATTAAATGAAAAATTTATTTAATTCATATCACAAATCGTATTTCAGTACAAAATATAGACTATTCTAAAGCCTAATATTAAAAATAACATAAAATTAAAATAAATAATAATTCATAATAAAATTTAATTTTACCACAACTGAAATATCACATTTTTGTTGCTCAGACTTGGTGGTATTTGAAAAAACAATTATTATTTGCATTTAGGCAAAGGTGTACTTTACAATAGCAAGTAATTCTGGATGCAATATGCCTCTGGTCATGCACAGGCAGATGGTTTGTTTCATCTAGACGAAGCTCGTCGATTAGTCGAGACTCATACTTTTCCTTTTTTGAAGTAGATACTTCAGGTGAAGAACTATATTCAGAACTGCTAGGTCGTCCTCGCTTTTTTGGTTGCTCTGTTGTTATTAAGCTACTTGCTAAATGCAGTCGAAAGGCATACCAATCCATATAATCATTTTGTTTTAATTTTTTTAAATCATTTCTGTATTCTATCCATGATGCAGCTATACTAAAATCAATGAAATAAGTTACCATTCTCAGTGTCCATTTTTTACTTTTAATGAAAATGCGGTAATACGAAATTAATTGATCTAATAGATCTACTCCACCCATACCAAAATTATAGCGTTGTACGATTTCCGGTTGATTAATTTGCACGTATTTTTTCTTTATTTTATCCCATCTTGAAATCACTTTTTCATTACCAATGCCGACACAATTTGAGGCAACATATACGGTTCTGTTATCTTGCCATTTAACGATACAAACTTTTTCGTTCAAGTTTACAACTTCATCAGCAGCTCCGCGTCCTTTAGATTTCAATTCTTTTTCAGATAAATGAGGTGGATTAGAAAATCGGTTAATTCTCACAGTTCCAGTAGCGTTGATTTGTAAATTTTTTAACATCTCAAACAGCTGATAGGTACTTGTAGATATATATATATATGTGTGTGTATGTATATGTGTGTGTGTATGTGTGTGTGTATGTATATATATATGTATGTATGTAATTTTTTTCTGATTTATTTATTTTATAATTAAAGCATTGAACCATATAATTGGGTTATTTGATTATCATGGATCCTACAGATGTGCTAGCTACTTATTATTAATTCTGTTATCTTACAGATTCCTGATTACTTTAATAGTTTTATTTAATTTTGGTTGAATTTGTTTAGGTATTGGGGATTCTAAAGCTGTGAAAAACATTCATTATTAATACATTACCTTACAGATTCCAGATTAGCTGTTTTTGGAACCAGTTTTCGTTTGGTCATTTTCTATTTTTATAAATAAACATATTTGTATTAGATGAGGGATGACAAGGACAAGTGACTTTCATAAATATTTTTTTATAAATAAATCCATCAAATCAACAGACTTAGAAGTTAGGAAGGCCGTGCGTGCCTTTCCTGGATTCGATTTATTTTATTTGTTTTATGAGAACCAAATTAATTTAGTTAATACTAATCGTTACTTTACATTTATTTTATTCAAGTATAATTTTATTATATTGTATATATATTGTCCTAAATATACTAATGAATTTTAGAATTATTTTGAATATAGTTCAAATAACTTTGGTTTCAGGAAATTCGACTGTAAGTTGCGGAGTTGCAGAATGATTAAATTAATAAATGTTTCAATTATTTAGGAAGCCGGAAAATATGAATTTAGAATTAAATTTCAGGAAATTTACAGATGCTTGTGAATTAATGCTTCATTGTAATTGCTGATTGTGTAGTTTAGAATTGTGTTGTCATTTTATTACTAACGACTTTACATAGGTGTCTGTAACGGGTCGAGTCAACCAATTTTGGTTAGGAAGCCGAAAAGTATTAATAGAATTAAATTTCAGGAAAATTCCAGATGCATGTGAAATAATAATATTTTTTCTTAGGTTGCCGTTTTAAAGAAGCAATTGTTGAAGACCAATACCATCGTTATCCATTAACCTATTAAGCCTTTATCCTTCATCTAGTAGATTAGAATTGTGTTGTCTTTGTGTTACTAACTATCGGCTATACCTAGGTGTCTGTAACCGGGCCGATTCTGTCCCACTTAACTAACCTATCCAATCCTTCGGTTTTTGTTATGTGTAAAAAAGGGTGTACGGTGGACCCGGCGTCATCCGGGAACTCAAGCCTAAGAACTTGGTCGTACATTCAAAATCAATCAATCAATCAATCAATCAATCTCAAACAGCTGATAGGTACTAAAAAAAATTGTCAAAATATAGATCATGTCCGGCTTGTGTAATTCTTTCCGCCAGCTGTAGAACTACAGCAGCACCAAATCCAAAAGTATCTTTGTATTTTTGTTTTATTACCGTATTTACGCCTTGGTATATTATAAAGTCGTACGCTAGCCCACTTTTACCGCATACCACAAAAACTTTAATTCCCCAAGGACATGGTTTCCCTTTTATATATTGTTTAATATTTAAACGGCCAGTAAATGGGATGATCTGTTCATCAATGCTGAGTATTTCTTCTACATCATGTTCACGACATCGTTTTTGAACAGCGTTTATTAGTGGACGTACTAAAATTAATTTATCCTTACAATTTTTATCAATATCCGCTTTGTTTATAAAATGTAAGTTGGTTCGTAATTGCAGGAACCTTTCGTACGACATTGCGCTAATTATCGGGTTAATTCCTAAATTTCGATTCCAATAAGTTTTCAACCTTCGTAATTTTAAATTCCCCATCATAATTTGAATTCCAAAGAATTTTATCAGTTCCCCTGCGTTAGTGGTCTTAAATGTATTAGTGTTGCATTTTTCTGCGTATAAATTTGTATATTTCGCCATATTTTCGAACAATTCTTTTGGTATGTATTTAAAGAAATACGTTGATGGAAAATTGTTGGTTATATTATCATGTAAACCATAAATATTGTTTTCAAAAGGTACCCTTACGTTTTGAAATTGTTTTCTTCTCCATCTTATTTTTGGTTTATTGGTAATTTCTGGATTATTGAAATGATCAATTATTTCGAAGTTGACGTTTTCTACCAACACCGCATCAGTATTTTCGAATGATCCTGCTTCAGCTATTAAAACTGCCGTATCATCACATTCAGGTTCGTCTATATCTTCTACATCATTTGCGTTGCTATCGCTTAATATTTCGTCTGTTATGTTACTGCTACTTTTAGTATAACAAATTTCAAACACGTCGCACTCCGATACATCGGTATCTAGGGAGGTTTTCTGGGAAATGACGGTTTCTAGATTACCTCCAATTAACGCTGGGACAGTATCATCATAATCGGTTTTGCTTTGCAGATAGTCCAAATTTAAAGATTCAACGTTATTATTAATGTTGTGCTCCGAAGAACTCGCACCTTCTACTACTTCATCATCTGATAACTCTGAATCTGATGCTGGCAGCAAATCAAAAATTTCTGATTGCGATACATATGTTCCTTTTTTAAAAACTGTTCGTCTTACTTCCATTGCCTATAGAAATAATATCGAAGTAATACAATTTAAAATAAAATATTTATTTTTTAAATTTTGCATCAAAAAACTTTATTATAATCGACTAGATTTGTCATCATATGTTTACAAAATGATTTATGGCTCCATTTGATGACACATTACTTGACCGGATTTGGATTCAAATGTGTACATTAAACATAATCTCAAATTAGAATTTTTTAAACTAAAATTTCGTCAAATTTTGTATTTCATATGATTATTTAATCTTTACCTATTATAAAACTGTTTTTACTGTTATCATTGATTAAAAATCAAAAGAAATATAGTAAAAATAACTTACCACAAAAAAACGATGTAAATCATGCAAACACTGTTTCGAAACTGAGTGTTTTGAGCGCTATATTGTGAAATATACTACAAACGTCAAAAAAAAGTGGCGCGAAATATATTAAGAATCACAAAAAATATAGTATAATTACAGTGGGAAAAAGTAACACTGCGTAATTGAGTTGCAAACAGAGCGTCATCATATGATGCCAAATATACTGAAAGGGTTAAGTAGATTCTGATTTAATACATAACATACATATTTTTGTTTATACCATTTACACAAATACCATTACCATATACTGCAAATTGCTGAATTCGTATCATGTTTTTCGGTATTATGGGTTTGTTGGGAATTTATAAATATATTGAAATGAAACGCAACGCTCTACGCGGCATCGAGCGAACCAACGCCACATTTTTTCAATAAACATAACAGTAAACAATAACTATATAATTATTAATAATAAACAATTTTCAGTTTTCAATAAACAATAACTATATAATTATTGTTTTTACTTAATAGATTTCTAATTCGAAATAAGGACGAAAATAATAATTTAAAAAAGACGAAATCAATATCTAGCCGTACCGCCATTTCTAGTGCCATGATATCCCCTCGTCATCGTCAACCAAAAAATCTCGACAACAGGAATCAGAATCTGATATACCAGACCAGGTAAGCAAAATTTGGCACAATTTTAAGTAATTCACGTTTAAAGAAAGTAATTTAATGCTTCTAAACTTTCTTTAAACTTCATGTTATATCAAAAATTACAACATTTGCCTATACCTTAAAGCGGCCAACACAAAATGCAAAAATATTTCAAAAAATCAGAAATGTATATAAAACCCGGATAATTTGAACATAAGTGAACGTGAAGTAAGTGGAGTGCCCCTAGCGACTTAAAAGAACTCAATCGATGCCCTGACATCAAACCGACCATTATGTGTTAAAGCAGTAAGTAAAGCACAGGATTGTTTATTAGGTAAGCTAAATTTGGAATTAATTTAGATAACGCAAATTAACCCTTAATGAGTACGGCGGGATACTCGGCTAATGATATTAACATTTCTCTCCTTTCTAGTAACGCCAAAATCAATTAATGATACTGATACATACATTTTGAGACGTTGGTCGATTATGGTGATAATGATTTTGGCCTTTTGTTTTTTATGTTTATAAGTCACTTTTTTTAGTCAATAATGAGTTATAAATACTTGTAATCCTATATTCCCATACCAATGCAAGGTACATGGCACTCATGAATTAAATAAATATTTAGCACATTAACTTAACTTTTGTACGATAAAAACTGATATTATTTATGCACTATTGTTTCATAGATACATCAAAAATCACAACAAAAGCATCGGTTGATCAGTTTAAATCCCACTTTAAGTGAAGATGATGGTGTTAGTACAGGTAATTGCAATTTGGAATACATAAGTGACATAGATTATAGACCATCAATTAAAAAATCGAAAACTCGAAAACAACTATTTAAAGCAATTTGGACGTCGAAGTACGGTTGGCTTGAGAAAAAGATAAACGTAAAGGCATGAAAATTCCGACATGCACAAAACAACAAGTAATATGTTAAAATCACAACTAGAAATTTTTAAAATATACGCGATCGAATCATTTACTAAAAAACAAACGCAACTTAAATCGGCAGAATTAAAAATTATCATGTTCCTCTTGGAACATAATTTACCTTTCCTATTAATAACCCCTTTAATTCTCCTATTTAAATCTATTGCTTCGGATTCAACTGTAGTAAAAGGCATTAAATGTGGCAGAACAAAGGCGATTGAAACAACCAACACATTGATATTAGAAGAGAGCTTGGAAAAAACTGTAGTCATTTTACGTAACCAAAAATGTTCGTTAATTATCGATGAAACAACCGATGTCAGTAGTAAAAAATGTTTGGTGTTAGTCGTTCTATTTTTCGACTATGGCATTGGTAAGGTTTCAGATAAATTTTTCGGTCTCATTCAGTTAGACAACTGTGATGCTAAAAGTATATATGAAAACATTTCAAATTACTTCAAATCCGTTAGCATACCAATGAAAAATTTAATAGGTTTTGCTGCAGATAATGCATCGGTCATAATGGGTAATAAGAGCGGCGTACAAGCCCTACTACGGCAAAGCAATCCAGAATTGTATGTAATAGGTTGTATTTGTCATTCCCTACATTTATGTTCTTCGGCGGCAGCTCGAATGGTTGCACAAAACATTCTAGTTGTAGCAAAAAGTATATATTCATTGTTTCTAATAGTCCAAAACGGGAAAGCGAATATTAACAATTTCAGGAATATTTTAATGTTAATAAACATTAAATTTTAAGAAGTGCTTCAACTAGGTGGCTATCTTTTGAAAATGTAGTGTTTCGAATAATAGAACAATGGGTTCCATTAAAGCACTACTTTTTATCTTACGAATTCGAAGATGATTCAAATTTGTTACAAAATATTGCCAATGTTGCCAATATTGTCGTATATCTTAAGTATTACAAATATTGAATACCAGTCGGAGGCGCCTAGAATTCATTTGTTGTTGCCAACAATCAAATCGTATTGCAAAACTATTCTATCGAATTTCATTAAACCTAATTTTATTGTCGATAGCTCATTACATTTAATAAACTTTTCAAACGATGAATGCTTGCTAGAATACAACCAAATATATATTGGGGCCAAAGCTGACGTATCAATCAAACAAGGAACATTATCGCAGAATACAATACAAAGCTTGAAACATAATGGCCGGGAATATTATAAAGAACTTTGTAGACAAATGAAGAAACGAGTTAATTTTGAGGATGAGGTATTGGTTGCTGTACAAGCACTTAATCAAAAACAGACGTTGCCTACACTCACCCAGCTAATTAAAAAATTTCCTAACTTCATTGAAGAAAAGCTAATCGAACAATTGGATGTTGAATGGAGGAGACTTTTACATCAGGAGTATGTTAACTTTAATTTAGATTTTGAAGAGTTTTGGGCCGAAATTTTTGATTTAAAAAATGCAATGGGCGATAAGATGTTTCCAAATTTAATAAATTTTATACGTTTTACAATTATAAGTTTACCGCACAGTAGTGCAACGGCGGAACGAGTATTTTGGCAGGTAGCGTTGATAAAAAATAAACAGAGGAATTCTCTATTACCATATATGGTTAATTCAATCCTTATGGCATAGAAGATATTAAAACGGACTGACGCTAGTAAATGGATTCCTTCCAAAAATTTATTAATGAAATATAAAAAATAATTTAAACCTGAGCAATTAATTTTAAGGTACATTTTTGAATTTAATTTGGATTATTTTAGATTTTATTTAGAGACTCGTACATATTAGTTTGTAGCTATTATATTTAATCTTGTGATCATGTAATCACATAGAATGTGATACTCGTTATTTTATTTAATCGAAACGAATGAATTTGTTTTATTTTCAATTACAAAATCAAACAATAAAATTTGCTTGGAATTAAAAACAAGTAATTTATTATTATTTCAATGTAGTTTATTAATAAATTTGTTACAACGCAAACATATGGAATGCGATGTTTATTATTTATTATTTAATTTAATTTTGTTTTGTAATAAATTCTTTAATATAAACATATTAATAATAAATATTAACTACATACGTCTGCAAATATTTTTTTCTTTTTTTTAATCACAAAACAATGAAAATTATTTGTATTATGTTAATTACTAAAATTCAAAGTCAAATTACTCATTTATGTGACTTATTTATCTTCTTAATCAATATTTATAAGCGTACTCCCTTTTGACTCAAAATACTCCCCTGTAAATGTGAATAGTGCTTCTCTGAGAAATTTCAAAACGGCAGCACTGCGAATGACAATGATTTCAAATCAAACTAATTAATGTTCTACTCTCTGGAGTATATTCATAAACTCTACATTATTAACATTGGTTGCGTCCACTGCAAACAATTCGGTGTGCTGTAATGTCAAAAATATCAAATAGACATCGGTGTCGTGTGAAGTTAATTTAAAATCCAATGAATGGCATATTGTTGGTATCTGTCAAAATAGTAGTATAATTTCTGAGTACGTCATATCTAATCAATTTGCTTAGTTTGTTTGGATGAATTTTAAACTAATTATTATCATTAACAACAAAAATGAGTGAAAATTAAAAAAAAATTATTGTTTCAATGGCGATGGACCAAGGAAATACGTTAACAAAAGATATTTTAAATATTAAGTTATTCCCGTATGAGTTCGAAAACTTTAAAGACTATCGTCTTGAAAAAAAATTGAGATGAATTTGTATTATTAGCTTGTTTAAAAGACACTCCACCTCGTACTAATCTATACTTGGAACGGATCGTCGCTAATCACAATAGCGTCGGATTCCAGAAGAATTACTGCATGTCGAACGAGGCATTTGATAAATTATTAAATTTTTTTGTAACTCGAATTTGAATTTAATGCAAGGCGGAAATAACTTTCAAATACTACCAGTGGCCCTATGCTGGTAATTCTGTAGGAATAGGGAACTGGGGAAAGAATTTACATACCTTTTATCTATAAATCATTTTTTCTGGCACACTGAGAAATACCGTTTTCGGTAGGGGCAATTTATGAGACTTATGTTCCATGTGCAGTACCTGCTGATCAAAAATCAGTCCACAGAAATAGGAAAATGTTTACTGCAGTAACTTTACATGCCATTTGTGACCACCAAATGAAGTACATGTATTGATTGTTTTGTGAGCTATCTAAGTTCGTTACATAACAATCGAATTTTTAGAAACTCATGTTTTTTTAAGAGTGTACAATAAAACGTGACTGGTTATTTTGAGGATGATGAGAAAACTTTGGATAAAGCGTATCCAGTAGTCATGGCGTATTCTGCCATTCATTGACAGACAAAATATCACTGACCTTAAAAAAATTTAATAGAATACATGCTTCATGCAAGTATTGCATGTAGGTTTCAGTGGTTGCTTACTGCACACTTAGGCCAATTTTTAGGCCCATTGTGATATCACTCATTCACTCCACATCATTAACCCACCTACTTCACCTACTCACACAACTACAGTATACCACCTGCACATTGCAAGCTCCATGTCAACCTGTATATTGACATGCAAGGTGGGTCGGCGCGTGACACGGAATTCTGCACTCCATCAGAGGGTCTTAGTTGTATTTATTAGCATCACCGATCGTAATCGATGATGAAAATTCGATTTGCATCTAGCCTCTGATGGGATTCGAACCCAGCACCTCCCGGTCCAAGTGCCGAAGCTTTAACCACTGCAGCACTTGTCCGGTAAGTATTGCATGTAAGATTGTTTTGTTTCTCAAAATGTTTTGTTGATGTTTAAGTGACTACAGAAAGTTGACCCATTATCAGAAAAATATGCGACATTAATTCAGATTTTAAAATGATTTCGCACACCGGGCTATTCAAAACAGAATGTTTTTATCAATTTTTTTTTCACAAAGTAAGTCGTTTTTATTAAAAAATGCACCTAACAAAATTTCGATTTCGTAAATCGATGCTTTGCCAAAAACAAAACAAAATGATGAACACAATGGGCGCGTTCAGGACCGCCAACTGTTGGCACAATGATTAGTGAAATCATCGCCAATTTGATTTCAAAATTTCATAATACTAAACAGTTTCATAACGTTGGCTTTGATTTTACTGAACATGTTCCCAATTGTTGGGTGCCCTTTATTAAGCAAATCTAGTAGCCGGAATTAAACAAAATTTGTGGTATAAAAAGAAAAACATTTTGTAATTCATTTTAGTAGTTACATACATACATGCTCAAACGTTTATAATTAAAATGTCATTAAGCTATGTGGCTTATTCCCACTCCAATATGCAGAAGTGCATTTCATTTATGGCTTATGTAATGGCAACGCCCAAGCAGCAGCAAAGAATATCAGAGACGATATCCAAATAGGGAACGCTTTATTATGTTTACTTGAAGATGGTTTTTGCGTTTATCTTTATTTTAAATTTTTTAATTCGTTTGTAACTGCTAATTTCCATATTTTTTTAGATAGGAGTTTCGTTAAAATGTTGGCCTGAATATTTGCTTTTATGTCGATATCACTAACCCTAGCATACATAGGATTTCTTAAGGAAATATTTCACGGCTGTGTGCAAGATTGTGAAATTTTTCCTAAACCTTTCCTAAAAATTGTTTACACTTAGGATAGGTTTAGGAAATATTTGACGCGCATATTGAACGAAAGTAGATAAACAAAAAGCCACCTGAATTCGGCCAAATTGATTCATGCAAGAGTGGAAGAAACAGCTTATCAGTTTATTAGAAAAACATTTCAGAAAATAATAAATAGTTGGAGAGGTTTAGTTGTTGTGGCCATCACCCGACTTCACTAGCATAGCAAGTTATGGAAAACCTTTATTTAAAGTTTTATTCCGAATAGTCAATCCACCTGGTCTGTAGAGATGCCGAATTTTGGCCAAACAAAGCTTTTTTATTAAAACTCTTCGTTTCTGGAAAAAATTTACAATATGATCTGAATTAATTTTGTTTGAAATTTAGTTTACAATCTTTTTATTTTAATCGTTTTTTTTTTCGTAAATGCTATATACTTTTCAAACTAGTTACAAAAAACGAAACAGTTCCTTGAACGTTTACAAAAAACGAAGCTGCCACTTGCGGTGGACCGATCTCGACCAAAAATGACTGGGACCTCCCAATTTATGGAAAAATTTTAAGGATGAGGTTCCATTCCGATCAATCAATCCATCAGTGATGTACGGGAGGCCAAATTTTTACTGAAAAACATCTGATAGCTTATCTGTTAGTTTATAACCGTTTTCTCGTAAATGATATACTTTTCGGCCCTTGTACATCCTCAGATGAACTGAATTATAGGGATGAGACTTCATATGATCATTAGACGATCCTTTTGTTTTTTCTTATTCAAAGTGCTTAATAATAATGCATAATATTCACCTATGATGGTTTTATCCTTCGCAAGATAGTTGACCTTGTGCATCCCAAGAGACAGTGGCCATAACCTTTGCAGCAGATGCAACAACTTTTGCTTTCTTTGGAGCACTTGAACCAATACCCATTGTTTTGATTCTGGAGTGTAGTGAACCATGTTTCATCAAGTGTTATGAATCGAGGAAAAAATTTAGTTGGGTTACGGTAAAACATCACCAGACATTGCTTAAAAATGGCCATTCGATTCATATTTTGAACATTTGTTAACAAACGCGGCAATTATGGAATTATTCGTGTAGGATGTTGTGGAACTATAGTGATAGTTATGGTTAAGGAAGGATGATAGTTAGTATGATGGCTACTTCTGATATGTGCTACTCTGCGCTTATATTACATACATAACACTACCATGTTTCGTATAATACTACACAAATAATCCAAATAAACCTCGTCTTAGACTACCCCATTAAAAATATAAGTATTTATATTAGCAAAAATCTAATTAAATCAGAGAAAATTCAAAATTTAATTTTTATGTTGTTGTATAATTAAACAATAAAATTATTTTTTGTATATTGTATTTACATTTTTGTTTAAGATATAAAAACAAAATAAATGTATTAATTAAAATATTTTTATTTTTCTAAATCTTGTTTTGTGTTGTGTGCGGATTTAATTAAGACGAAAATCCCATTGTGTTCTTCTTCGCGCAATAGAAGATGTAAGATGACAACGAAACACACAATCCTATAATAAACAATATTATAATGTTTTTTTCTTTAGACAATGAAAATGAAAAAGGAATATAATTTTGTAATTTTTAACATAACATTAAGGATGAGTAGAAAACTGAAATATTAGGTTTCGTTTTTAATAATTAGGATTGTACTTTAAAAGTGAGCGCGATTAAGAGTTTAGTGGTGTAAAATGTAGAGCAGGAAGTATCAATAAATAATTGTACCGGAAATTTAAACTCGCAGTATTGGTAATCGGTTTTGCATGTGTTTCAGAAAATTCGTAAGATAACTATCTACTGTGGTTAGATTGTGGTAACATAATAACTGTTGATGTTTTTAATAAGATGAATTAATTTAAAAACGGAACTAACTGAAGTATTTTGTATTAAGAAAATAAAAGGGCGAAGAAAATGTAAAGTTAAACGCTCTGATTCTATTTCTAACTGATTAATTAATGTTTTGTGTTAATTTAATAAGAAAATATAAGATTTATCAAACAATGCTTTGAATACAATCAAAATTGGAACAACGACTATTTCGCAACAAATTCAGTATTATGCAATTTTGTTTTAGTGTAACTTACAAGAAGAAATTAAAGAATTTAAAAAACCTAGATAAACTTTTGTTTTTATTTAATTGTCACTGTAATTTATGACCATCCTGAAGACACCTAAGTGCCCATAAATAATAATCATTTATTGAAACTTATTTATTTATAATGCAAATTAAATTTGAATATTTTAAAAATGTTGAATCACAATGATGTGGGTATAGTTCTTGGTTTCGAAGCAGTTCATACTTTGAGGAAATTCTAAATATTTAAGAAATTTGCATTAACATTATTTTCATCCAACTTTGATTTACCATGAATGTATGTAAATTGTGAATATGTGACACTTGATTTCTGAAAGGAACTTAGTCGAATTTTGGTAGCAGAGAACAATTTTCTATGAATATCGTATTTCGCATTGTCTGCTTAAATTTCAGAAAACTAACCGACTTATTTTGTTGCAAATTTTTACTTAGGAACTTTTTGTTTTTCTCGTAAATGCTTACTTTTCAAAATATTTATGAAAGGCGATAATGCTCAAACAAAAGTGGTTTTTATCGAAAGCAAGAAGATAAATAATTAGTACCACTTTTGTTGCCAATTTAATTTAGAATCCTTTTTTCTTTATCGTTTTTTCATATATATTAGGTGTGCAAGTATATCAAGTTGGTTGCAAAAAAGTGCAAAAATGTCAAATCTTGTCAAATTTGGCGCGCAGGAGATCGTTGGTCGGACAGTTTGTAATGCATTGGCATATGGCGCCATGTTATTAAAACCAAAGGTTAAGGATAAGTGTTACGCTAACCATCTAGAGAATATCCATGACTTAAAAGATCACATCGAAGTTGCCATTAATGAGATAAGGGCCCAAACAATCGAAAATGTTCCGAAAAATTGGGTTCACAGGATGAGGTACTATAAAGCCAGCTGGGGAAGTCGTTTGAATGAAATTATGTTCCATACGTAATGGCAATGTGTACTCTTTCTAATAAAACAAACCGCTTTGAAAAATATTCATTCGACTTTGAATTAGAGCCAAATTAAATTGCAAACGTTAGATGGGCCACCCTTTATTACTTCGAGATCTTATTTATGAACTCAATAAGTAAATTTATAACTCACAATAAAACAGTTAGATATTTGATTTCAAATTTAAAAATATTTTCTAAATTCTATCCATTTAGTAAACTGTTTTTGTTTTTAACTGTGATCAAATTATTTCAAATACCTGCGAGATGCAAAAGTTAAACATTTGTACATTATAATATTTATAGTTTACACTCAATTAATTTTTGAAATTCTATATTCAAATTCTAACCATCGAAATTAATCCAGAGCTATACACACGACACCAAATTTGAAATTATATTGTTTTGTCGCGCCATGCTATTATCACACAAATTATTAAATAAAAGCAAAACGAGCTCACCAAAAGTTATATAAAATAATAACATAAAAAAAAATTATAATTCTGTTTTATTAAATTTAATTTAAATTAAAATTTAATTTAATTTTTGCAATTATTATAATCATACGATAAACGAGAAAAATCTGTTTCGTTCGGTTACACGCCTGCCTATATATACATATTGTTACAATTATGGGTAAATTGTTTCAAATGGCATTCAATTATGTGCCGAGACTATAAAAGGAAGAAACTGAAAAAATCTAATTAAAACTTTTTTAATTTAACAAAATAATAAAATACAATAGAATGGGTTTAAGTTAAAATAAGTTGAAATTACAATAATTAGATTAATGGTCAGCCTGGTGACAGTGAGAACTGTGATTGTTTTTGAGTTTTTGTACAAATTTGTGACAAAGCATAATCCTTGGATATCCAGTGTGGGTGTTGCTTTAAAATTAATATTGATTTTACAAACCGTAAAACCCTCCGATTACTATCGGAGAATCGGATTTCGCCAAATTTCACTGGGACCTCATAAGTTATGAAAAATGTTCAGTGGACATACGACAGATATTACCTCGAAATAATTTTATCAGACTTCGGGGATTCAGCGAATGGTATATTTGGAAAAATCTCGAGCTCTTTTGTCGGATAGAATAATATCAGCGAGTACAATGATATCTCTAATTCAGAAAATAAAATTGAGGTAATATAACACGATATAAAGAATGTAACAGGTTTTTAATTTCAGAGATATCTGAAGATGGCAAGTGGTGACAGTATGATGTCAATGGTGACCGGTAACCAGTAAGTATTCCGATTAGGATCTTCCACTACTTAACTGATTATTAGACAAACAAGCCTCATATTATTTGATAAATTGAAAAATATTAGTTCTATTTAAAATGGAACTTCCCAAATTATCTGCTAAAATTAATGGGAAACACGCAATAATTATTCAAGTAAAATTAAGGATTTCGTAAAAAATTTATGCATTTCGATGTCTACTAGATGTAACCAAGATGTTAAGTACTAGGTTAACGAGGTTAACACCTTACATGGTGTAATGCAACCTGGTCGTATTAAAGTTAATTCGTGTGAGTTAATTAATTCGTCGATCGTGTGAATGATGTGGGTTCAAAATTAATAATTAAATTACGGTTCAATGCTGAATTAGGCTAACCAATTAATTTTTTTTAGTATTTATTCAGAAATACTAGATTTCTTTTTAGAAATAATATAATTTGTTAAACAAGCACTGATAAGTCCATCACGGGGTAACATCATGAAATGAAAATCGCACTGTACAATTTTATTTAAATACTAGCATTTTCAATTAATTAACTGAAAAACAAATTTCGTTATAAATTAGAAAAAATTATTATTAAACGGCATGGCACATTAAATACTCGTGGGAAGCTTTAACAAAAACTGTAAGTTACATATAAAAGTCTTTAATACCAGACATAAATTAAAAGTTTTATAATTCTTAACTTAAATCCCTAAACAAATAAAAAAATTCAAAGTACTTATACACTTGTTAACTTTGATTTATAAATGGTATTAAATGCACCGTACCGAACAGTTTGTTTAACGATAAACTTTTTCAATTTATCTAGCTTTACCAGGCTACCCATAAGACGATCATCACAGATCAACTGTATTATTGTATATGAGCACAGACTATATTATTTTAGACTAAAAACTAGATTTAATTTCTTTTCGAAATACATACATACATACATAAAGTACTTCTTTTACTTGCGCTTTCAAAAACACATTTGCCAAGCTTTTATGTAAATTTTAAACATAATAAAGTTACAACAACGTTAACATCTTTTGTAATATATTATTGATAATTAAATTTAAGTATATAAAATTCAATTTAATTATTTTAGAAAAACTTTTTCTCTCTCTATCATAAAATAGATTTTAATCCTTTTTCTTACAATTTCTTAATCGTATTGTAACACAAGCAGCAAAAAACTTCTTGTGCTTTGTTTTTTTCGTTATTAACAATATCATTTTGTGTTAATTTTTTTCAAAACACAAAAAATCTATTTTTAATCCTATTAAAATTTATTTAAAAATATAAATATATAAAAAAGGTAATAATAAAGGATTTTTATAATTTTTGTTTCTGTTGAATAATAAAACATTTCATTGTGCTATTAAAGGATGTTGTTGTATTAAGGTTGCCTACATGTATTGTGTTTGAGCGTGTGTATGTAAAATTTATGTATGGATGAATATGTTGTGATTTTTGGGTGAAATTTGAGGATTTCTGTGGGTGGGTTTAACGATATTAACATATAAGGCTCTCTTTATAAAGCAATGGTTTTTATTTTATTTATTTTATAAGTCGTTGAAATTTTAGGCAACAATTTTCGAATTGAAAAATAGGTATTTTTACATTATACGTAAAAGGTGTATAGCTTTTAATTTTACACGTGTATTTTGCTATGTTTTAAGTATTAGTGACTCACGATACCTATCGTAGCTTGAACCAAACGAAATCGACTCAAATTTGGCAGTTGCTGTAATGTAGCACCCTTGGGAAATCTTAGGTCCAGCAGTCTCCAAAAACAAAAATATACTTAAACCCTTTATTTATTTAAAGAAATCTATTCTGTGATTTACATGTATGATTTCAGATCGTCGATGATGTTAAATGATTTAGACAACCCATTAATGAGGTTATTTTCTCCATAGTTTGTGGAATGTTGATGCTAATGAAGTTTATCCTAAATTATAATGATGTCGGTTAGTACTATTTTAGGAAAAAATTCATACTTCTACTGAGAAATATGAAGTTTATACGAAAATACAAAATAAACGCAAATGTATAGATGTATTAGTGATTTGCGAACATTTAGGCGATTTTACAACATTCTTAGGTTTACAAATAATTTCATTTCACAATGTTTATATTAGGATCAATTTGCACCGCAAAGAAATTATGTTTTGCTAGAAATAACTAAACATCGTTCAAAGATTTTATCAAAAAAAAAAAAAAATAGGATCAAATAAGGTGTGAATTATCGGAAAACAATAATCGTTAAGATCTTATGCACTTTATCCCTACTAAGTACTCAAAATTAAAGTAAGATAGTTTTAGAAATACTAAATAATTTAAACTCCTCAACTAAGTAATGCTAACCAAATTAAAATTCTAATGGAGCTCACATACCTAAAATGACATTCTTGTGAAGAACGGAATTTCTTAGAAATTTTGATTCTAAGAAAATTCATATCTCAAAATTTTCACCGATCGGCAAACTTGCCACTATAATATTTTGGTAGACCCATATGTGCACTCTACTTGTGCGAATCCGATTAAAATTCTAATGGAGCTCGCATACCTAAAATGACATTCTTGTGAAGAACGGAATTTCTTAGAAATTTTGATTCTAAGAAAATTAAAATTTCAAAATTTTCACCGATCGGCAAACTTGACTCATTTTGGTAGACCCATATGTGTACTCTACTTGTGCCAACCCGATTAAAATTTTAATGAAGCTCACATACCTAAAATGGCATTCTTGTGAAGAACGGAATTTCTTAAAAATTTTGATTCTACTGGTTCTAGTGTACTCTACTTGTGCCAACCCGATTAAAATTTTAATGAAGCTCACATACCTAAAATGGCATTCTTGTGAAGAACGGAATTTCTTAGAAATTTTGATTCTAAGAAAGTTAGTATTTCAAAATTTTCACCGATCGGCAAACTTGACACTATAATATTTTGGTAGACCCATATGTGCACTCTACTTGTGCGAAGCCGATTAAAATTCTAATGGAGCTCGCATACCTAAAATGACATTCTTGTGAAGAACGGAATTTCTTAGAAATTTTGATTCTAAGAAAATTAATATTTCAAAATTTTCACCGATCGGCAAACTTGTCACTATAATATTTTGGTAGACCCATATGTGCACTCTACTTGTGCGAAGCCGATTAAAATTCTAATGGAGCTCGCATACCTAAAATGACATTCTTGTGAAGAACGGAATTTCTTAGAAATTTTGATTCTAAGAAAATTAATATTTCAAAATTTTCACCGATCGGCAAACCTGCCACTATAATATTTTGGTAGACCCATAAGTGCACTCTACTTATGCGAAGCCGATTAAAATTCTAATGAAGCTCGCGTACCTAAAATGACATTCTTGTGAAGAACGGAATTTCTTAGAAATTTTGATTCTAAGAAAATTAATATTTCAAAATTTTCACCGATCGGCAAACCTGCCACTATAATATTTTGGTAGACCCATAAGTGCACTCTACTTGTGCGAAGCCGATTAAAATTCTAATGGAGCTCGCATACCTAAAATGACATTCTTGTGAAGAACGGAATTTCTTAGAACTTTTGATTCTAAGAAAATTAATATTTCAAAATTTTCACCGATCGGCAAACTTGTCACTATAATATTTTGGTAGACCCATATGTGCACTCTACTTGTGCGAAGCCGATTAAAATTCTAATGAAGCTCAAATACCTAAAATGACATTCTTGTGAAGAACGGAATTTCTTAGAAATTTTGATTCTAAGAAAATTAATATTTCAAAATTTTCACCGATCGGCAAACCTGCCACTATAATATTTTGGTAGACCCATAAGTGCACTCTACTTATGCGAAGCCGATTAAAATTCTAATGAAGCTCGCATACCTAAAATGACATTCTTGTGAAGAACGGAATATCTAAGAAATTTTGATTCTAAGAAAATTCATATTTCAAAATTTTCACCGATCGGCAAACTTAACACTATAATATCTTGGTAGACCTATATGAGCACTATACTTGTGCGAAGCCGATTAAAATTCTAATGGAGCTCGCATACCTAAAATGACATTCTTGTAAAGAACGGAATTTCTTAGAAATTTTGATTCTAAGAAAATTAATATTTCAAAATTTTCACCGATCGGCAAACCTGCCACTATAATATTTTGGTAGACCCATAAGTGCACTCTACTTGTGCAAAGCCGATTAAAATTCTAATGGAGCTCGCATACCTAAAATGACATTCTTGTGAAGAACGGAATTTCTTAGAAATTTTGATTCTAAGAAAATTAATATTTCATAATTTTCACCGATCGGCAAACTTAACACTATAATATTTTGGTAGACCCATATGTGCACTCTACTTGTGCGAAGCCGATTAAAATTCTAATGAAGCTCGCATACCTAAAATGACATTCTTGTGAAGAACGGAATTTCTTAGAAATTTCGATTCTAAGAAAATTAATATTTCAAAATTTTCACCGATCGACAAACCTGCCACTATAATATTTTGGTAGACCCATAAGTGCACTCTACTTATGCGAAGCCGATTAAAATTTCAATGAAGCTCACATACCTAAAATGACATTCTTGTGAAGAACGAAATTTCTTAGAAATTTTGATTCTAAGAAAATTCATATCTCAAAATTTTCACCGATCGGCAAACTTGCCACTATAATATTTTGGTAGACCCATAAGTGCACTCTACTTGTGCGAAGCCGATTAAAATTCTAATGGAGCTCGCATACCTAAAATGACATTCTTGTGAAGAACGGAATTTCTTAGAAATTTTGATTCTAAGAAAATTAATATTTCAAAATTTTCACCGATCGGCAAACTTAACACTATAATATTTTGGTAGGCCCATAAGTGCACTCTACTTGTGCGAAGCCGATTAAAATTTTAATGGAGCTCGCATACCTACAATGACATTCTTGTGAAGAACGGAATTTGTTAGAAATTTTGATTCTAAGAAAATTAATATTTCAAAATTTTCACCGATCGGCAAACCTGCCACTATAATATTTTGGTAGACCCATAAGTGCACTCTACTTGTGCAAAGCCGATTAAAATTCTAATGGAGCTCGCATACCTAAAATGACATTCTTGTGAAGAACGGAATTTCTTAGAAATTTTGATTCTAAGAAAATTAATATTTCATAATTTTCACCGATCGGCAAACTTAACACTATAATATTTTGGTAGACCCATATGTGCACTCTACTTGTGCGAAGCCGATTAAAATTCTAATGAAGCTCGCATACCTAAAATGACATTCTTGTGAAGAACGGAATTTCTTAGAAATTTTGATTCTAAGAAAATTAATATTTCAAAATTTTCACCGATCGACAAACCTGCCACTATAATATTTTGGTAGACCCATAAGTGCACTCTACTTATGCGAAGCCGATTAAAATTTCAATGAAGCTCACATACCTAAAATGACATTCTTGTGAAGAACGGAATTTCTTAGAAATTTTGATTCTAAGAAAATTCATATCTCAAAATTTTCACCGATCGGCAAACTTGCCACTATAATATTTTGGTAGACCCATAAGTGCACTCTACTTGTGCGAAGCCGATTAAAATTCTAATGGAGCTCGCATACCTAAAATGACATTCTTGTGAAGAACGGAATTTCTTAGAAATTTTGATTCTAAGAAAATTAATATTTCAAAATTTTCACCGATCGGCAAACTTAACACTATAATATTTTGGTAGACCCATATGTGCACTCTACTTGTGCGAAGCCGATTAAAATTCTAATGGAGCTCGCATACCTAGGAGCCACATTTTTATGAAATGGTAAATTGTGGTCGTAATCCTAGTCACTGTTCTTTAACATGAAAATTCTTTTGAATGCTTTTTTTAATCTTTTCAATCTTGTACAACCTTATCCTTTATTCCGTTCCATAAATGAGTATATAATTTTTTAGAAAACTGGCTTGTCGACTTTTTCAACAAATTCATTGAACTTTGTGGATAGAGCTGACCAAAATCCGTGTCAATCTTTAAATAATAAAATTATTATAAAAATGTATAGATTACTGCAAGTATTGCCTATTACGTACCAAATGCTATCCCTGGGGACATTTCAATAGAGGTCATTCTTTTATAAATTCTTTTAAATTTTTATTAAAGGAATTACGGATACAGCTTGCAGAAAATGTGGTTTTCCAGCTGCGCTCGACGTAATGTCCAACCTTTTAATGATACGAGAATATTTACCATCGGATGGTTGATCTTCTTCGATGGACATCTTTGCTCGTTTCGTGGAAATCCTATTCTCTAAAATTTCAATTTGTCGTAAATTAGTTTTGTGATTTTTATACTTGTAATAAGTTCTCCTTTTGCCATCTTGGAAATAAAGCTCTCGATTTTCAAGGGGACAGTATTTCACTATTAAATGTACGATATTTAGGAACTCAGTCGCATTTAAATTATTAATTTTATTTTCTAATAGATGTGATGTAATTTTGCCGCATAGAGTGGCTTGGAGGGACTGTTGTTTAACGAGTTTAAAATTTCTGCAATATGCGTTATCTGAAACATGTCGTCAAGCACCTGAAGTAAAAATAAAAGTATATTTAGTTATATGTTTGAAAAAGTAACTGTAAATTTTAATTTTTACATATTCTCTCTTAGCGCTCTCTTAGCGTCAGTTATTTTGTTGCACATGCTTGCAAATTCCGAGATGCTCTAGTCTGAGAGGGGTTCGATTTAAACTGACGATGACTACAAAACAAAAATCATGTGCAAAATCAAAAACAAGACAAAAATGATTCAACCCCAACAATATACATTTAAAAGATTCACATTATGCCAATAATTTACGACAAAAACAATTTGTGCTATTAATTGATTAACCACAAAAAAATACATAAATATGAAAATTTGAAAACTTATTATAAAATAATCGGAATAAAAGCCGTGAATGCGCATTATAATCATATACCCATCCCAACCTGTATGTTGTAACCCAAATCAAATGCAAATAAGTGTCAATACAAAAAAATGGAAAAATTTTTGTGAAGAAATTACAAAAAAAATTAATTAATAAAAAAAAAATATATATATATATATATATATATATATATATATATATATATATATATATATATATATATATATATATATATATATATATATATATATATATATATATATATATATATATATATATATATATATATATATATATATATATATATATATCGATATGTATGTATGATTTCAAATCAAAGGACTTTATGTACGTTATTTAAATAAAATGAAATAAAAAATTTAAAATATAATGAATTTAATATTATATATTAAATTTAATATATAATGGTGTCCATTTTAGTAACATCTCATACCACTAGACTGTGATAATCCAAAAATAATCGTCCTTCGGCGCCGGAATTATTAAATATTATCCGATATGTTATCCGATCCACAAAATAAAATTTACTGGTAGGAACTCTTCTCTCGTACCGAAGCCGTTTAATACACCTTAGTGCATGCACAATTCACCGCAGAATCTCCACCATTGACTTGACCACAATAGAGCGGTTGGGAAAGCAACCGTCACACGAAACAGCGTACTTGTTTAGTTAACAAGCATTCGCAACAACAAAAGTAGTAACACTCAGCAATTTTGTTTTCTGTTTCTGCATTTTTTGTTTGTTTTTAATTCAAAAAAAATTTACTTATTATTATAACTAAACTTAGACCATGAAAAATTTTCTTCACAAAAACAACAATTATCATGAAATTTGTGTTGTGTAATGTGTATATGACACTGCACTCTGCACAGATTTTATTTTTGGATCATTTTGGATTTTTTTGTTCTCAATTCAAAAAAAATATCCGATAATTACCACCACGAAATACCATGTTTTTTTGTGTTTGGTTTTATATAATCAGTACTTAACCCATTATATATCTGTTCTTTAATTGTAATTTTTAGTTTTTCTATCTTCAATTCACACAATCGCACCGTTTCGTCTCTTTTTATTTTTTTTTTCTCTCCAATACGAAACTAAAAACTCCCCAAAAACAAAAAATCGTGATCTTTATATATACGATTCATACTTTATTTCCCCCCGTCCCTTTCTAATACATCATGCTATCACCCCTCTGCCTTCCCTCTTCTTGACATAATTACAAGACGTTCCGTTTCTCTACTGAGTAATTTAGCTTATATATTTTATTTCGAATTTCGAACAGGTACGGGTTGAAGTCTTCACTTGCGCAGTTGTACTAGTCACCGTAAGACCACACCAAACAAAAATAAAACCATAAAATACAGCCGTTACAATATTTCACACTTGATTTAACGTCAACTGTATTTGGACTAGATTAAGAGGTTGACGGCGTTGGTGAACACGGAATTTAATGGGTTTGGGTTGATTTTATCCAGTCCAAAAGAAAGGGATCCAAACTGCGGTAAGCACTTCCTATTGGTGTGTGTTCATTATAATCCTAGTTTGTAAATTATCGAAAATACTTACATTTTTTCCTCCCTTCATTCATTTCCGTCCTAAATTTTATTTTTACCCCTATTTCCTTAAAATCCGGAAGTAATGCGTCTAAATCCCTCTTCGTTATTCCTCGATAGTAATTCCCGCTTCTAAAAAGAAAGTTATTTGCGTATATTAAAATAATAATAAATATACATTTCATTAACCGTGCATTTTCATTTTACCGTTTAATTTGGGATACTGATATAGAAGATCCCATTCCGACAATAATTGCGCCAAAGGAACATGCCACCACTTACATTTATAATCATATGGTCCTCATTAATATTGGCTATTTACTTTCTAAAAAAAATTATGTTAGGTACATAGGTTAAAGCTTTATTATTTATTTTATTCGATTTCCTCAATTAAAATTTCAAATTGTCACAATAAAATTAATTTAATATAATATTCCACTGAATTAAATTTATTATAAATTTCAATTTAGTACGAGCATGACGATTGAAAAAAATTATCTATTCTTTGCTCAATTTTACAAGTTTAAACAGATTTTGCTAAATGATTTTCCATGTGCTTGTTGAAAACTATCAAGTTGAAAAAAAAATTAAAATATTTTGAGCCACAACAAAATTTAATTTTGATTCAACTTTTCCTGTGCTAAACGGAAAACTTACAAAATATCTATTTGGAAAAAACAAACACGTTTTAGTTTATTCGTAAGAGTAAATTAGACATACAGCCTTAAAGTATTGAGCACCAATGATATCTTACAATTTTTTGGGAGTATCAATTTCAAATAAATTGAAACAATTTTTATAGGTTCACATTACTATTTATTTATATAAAATTAATATGTTGTGGGTCCACCCTCTGCCTTAATTACGGCAAAAAATGGGTAGAGAGCTTACACGTTTTTTACATTCTGCAAGACCTAAGGCGCTCCATTCTTGGTGCGGACAGCGTTTTGGGTTTTCTTTGTTATTAATTGTGTGATGCCTGACTCTGCGTTTTAATAAACTCCATAAATGTTCGATGGGGTTCAGGTCCGGGGACTGGGCAAGCCACTTCAGAACCTCACTCCAATTTTCTCGAAACCATGCCATTGTGCGGGCAGATTTATGACATACCGCGTTGTTCCACTGAAATTTAACGTCATCCATGTTTGTATCACCAAAAAGTGTTAAAAATGAGGGCAGTAACGCAGATTCTAGGACGTTTATGTATTTTGAAGAGTTCATGTGGCCCTCACACACGAACATTTCGCCATCTCCAGAATTAGTTATGCAGCCCGAGACCATTATGATGCCTCCGCCGTGTTATTCGGCGACGTACAAAAGGCACCCCAGGTGTACCAAAAGTTTGAAATAAAGAAAATGTAGACTTCGGAAAACAAAAATATTTGTTTCAATGAATTTTATTTTAAAATTGGATTATTTAATATTATTAGGGCATAGCATTGTCAAATTTTCGTCTGACCACACGATAAATTACCAATCTTCTTCTTCGGTGAAACTTTGGTATTTTAGGGTACATTTATACCGAGCCGTTTTGTTTTTTTGGAGAGCCATGGTTTCTTCCTAGCTTCTGCGAGTGATGCGTGCAGAGATTGGTTTCTTAATTTCTACTGAAAACTCAACGGCGAGATCTCAAGAAGTTTTTTTTCCTATTTTTTTAAAGCTTCTCTCACTAATTTTCGGTCCTCATGGTATATGGCAATGCGTTTGCGCCCGGTTCTGTACTTATTACTGTGTGATCCACTAGCGGAGAATCGCTCAATAGTATATTTCACAGATCGGCGTGAACATTTCACAGTTTTAGAAATCTGTACTTGTGATTCCCTTGCTCGTGCAGAAGCGGTATCTGCAGACGATGTTCTAAACTTAATTCTTTTTGTTTCGGCTTATTGCAATATCACTAAATTTAACAAATCAAAACACCAAAAGCGCACTACAACACTAGATGTGTAAACAATGCGCAATAGCAGCGAACTAATGAATAAATAAAAAATGGAAAAATAACGAATTTTATTGCACCAGATGGTTTATTGCCACACCTGCGGTGTGAGTCATTGTTTTTAACCGATTGTAGATGTTGAAATATAATCAATAAACAATAGAGGTGGTTTTCTTCTATACTTATTGTGTACGCCCGAAATTCGTAGGGTGCTCAATAATTTTGGCCAAGGCTTTGTTTATGCATACATAAGTAATAATACTTATGTAATTAATGTTTATAATATTGGAATTCTCAAACAATAGTTCCCATTTTGTTTAAGTAAATAGGGTGTAAATGCTCAGTTAAATTTAGTTCTAACGAACAATACAAATTTTTTTTTGTGTATGAAAACAATCCACGGCCCGATGTGTGATCCTTGGGGAATACCAGACGTAACTTTAATAACGTTTGATTTCTCATTTCCCATTATTACAAATTGTCGCCTATTTCTTCCTTTTCAGGGTAGCTTTCAGTGATTTCCTGAGAATTACAATAATCTATGTGTTTGTATCGTTTTTCGGATATTCTTCAGGCGAATTGTAATAATTATAATCCATATTAAATAATTCCTTGGATTGTAACCTTGGTGGACCGTATGTATTAAACTTATATGGATTCGGATTAAATTCTTTTGTTGAAATGGTGGGTATCGAGTGATTGATTTATACTTGAAGTGTCCATTGGTTCAGGGTTTGGTTTAAGTGGAGGACCTCGTGAGTTTCCAAAATGATTTGAATTTTGCTGCGTGAATGGTCGGTGGTTATAATATTGGGGTTGTTGGCCAATTGGTGGTGATCGATATGGATTGAAATTTTGTCGTATTGGGAATTTATTATAATTTGGATATATTGGTGCTCTAGGCGGTAAATTTGGTTTGTAGTTAGTTATTCGGTTACTAGTTAAGTCTGAAGCTTTATTCCTTAATTGTCCTATATTTTGTTCTTTAATGCAGTAGGTTCTAGCTGTAGGTAGATCTTTGGGTTGCATAGATCTAACCATAGACCCTAGGGGTTCTTTTAGTCCCGCTAAAAACATTGAGTGATACCAGCTTCGTTTTGCTGTTATTACATCGGCGTGTAAGTTGATGGGTGTATTTAATGAAGCCCAAGTGTTTAAAGAGTTTAGAATTTCGGAAATTTTGGCAAAATACGTCTCTATATCGTCACCTTTCTGGGTGAAGAAATGCAGATCACGTATTAGGCAAGTTTCACTTCTTTTGTCAGAGTATAGTGAGATGAGATTCCGCTTAATGTCGTCCCATGAGTCGTTAGCGTTATACAATTCTATGGCGTCGTTTGCCTTGCCTATTATTTTAACCCTAATTGTCCTGATTGTTACTATTTGTTTTAATCTTTTTGCTTTTTCTGTATCCTTTTCGTAATCTAATCTATGTAAATTTAGAACGTCGTCTACATGTTGAATAAACTGCCGTAGTCCATTCGGGCTACCTTAGTAATGGTATGTTATCGTTCGTCATTATATCTAATCTTCTATTAAATACTAAATTATGAAATTTGGATTTTCTTTGATTATCAATTTTGTTACTATATATTTTTCACTATGTTTGTTTAAAAACTTTTAATTTAATAATTTTTTATTTAATAATAACTAGAGGAAAAATAATTGTTGGGTGTAGTAGGGATTTGTATATCAATATTCACTTACCACAAGATTATCAGTAGAACCAAACTCTGATATACCCTCATTGATGATTGTATTGCTGTGCTACACCGGTTTTTTTCGTCTCGTCTAATTTATTTGTTTCTATTTTTTCACTGGTTGGGTATAACTATCACGGAAAAATTTCCTTTTAAATTCACTTTTCACTTAAATGTAAATTGACTAATATTCACTTAGTCTTTTATTTTATTTTTTATTCAATAAACCGTTGAATAATTAATGTGAACTATAAAGATGCGAGATTGATAGCACTATTTCCGATAACCCGTCGGATTTCTACAATTTTTGTAGACACTATAAATACACTTAACTCTTTATTAGTTCTTATTTTTGCAGCGTTGTGGACTGTGGTTTTATGGTTGAGGTAGGGACGAATTATTGAAATAATCCGCTACCGAACTGCGCCAGAAATATTCTTGATGAATAGGTTTTATTATTTTTTAAAACTCTGGATTTTTATCCAGAGTGATTTTTCTAATTTTTATTTATTTCACACAAAAATATTCCAATATTAAAAGAAATATGTGGTAAGTTTGCGGTTATGAACACAATACACAAATCAGCTTTAATTAGCGGATTTCGAGTTTATATATTAATCCAAAGTTTGTTGTTGTTTTTGAGTCTAATTTCCCCACGTGTTACTGTGTTGCTGTTGGGTGGATATATAATACCTCTTTCCGTTGTCTGGCTACTGCTTACTTGATAATGATATTCTAGTTAAACTGCATGTTTGCATTTAACTAGCATATCGGCTGCTTACTTGATATTCTTAGAATATCGTTTTTGTTATTGTTCCTGCTGTTGCGGTGTATTATGTAAGTCTTGCTGCTGATCCTAAACAAGATTCCAAAGACACTAGGACACTAAACTAAATTTTTTTTTTATGAAATATTTTCCCTTAATATTTATTATTAATTTTTTTAATCACTAATTACTTAAAACTAACACTTTAAAGCATGCATATAGTTTTCGTTTTCCTTTTTTTAATTTTCTTGAATATACATACAAAAAATGTTTTCTATTCTTCAATTTCTTTTTTTATTGAAAGCTTTTTTTTTAACTACATATATGTATATGCAACTAATTATCACAGAATTAAGCCACCATAATTAATACCTAGTTTTGCTTCTAAACAGCATGGGAATTTTGGCATAGCAATATTCCGAAACATCGGTTGAAACAACGTGTTGATGCTTTCCACTTTTAAATAGTAAAGCCGTGCCGTTGCTTTGCACAAGCATAAAAACAATTTTGTGTCAATTTACCGGTCCAGATATTCAAATGTTCGGCAATATTCATGAGTTTGATGTCCGTGTATATTTATTTTACAAATGTTCTCAATGTATTTATTGCATCTTATATATGGAAATACGGGAATTGAACATGTTGACGAAAATTTGAATCGTAATTAATTGAACCTTCATTTATTTATTTTTTTTGATTCGATGGCCGTAACAATTGTGGATACAACTATAATTTGATGGTTTACAACAACAATTAATTAATTTCCACAGCTTCTGGAATAACCCCGAAACACCGGTAATTATTTTACAACGATCACCAAATATCTAGTTAACCAATCACAACAACAATAATTTTCACAATTATTTATTTATTATTCCACTTTACACTAAATAACGCAAATGATTACACTTTGTTCATCACTAATAATTTCACGCAAGGTGCACTTCCGCTGTTAATTTATTTTGTTGGTGTATCGGCCCTCCTGAGTACTACTTCAATTCAGTTATCGCTCATACATATATTTGAATACCGTGGGGAATATGATAAATGCGACCGGAATGTTAGTAAGATTATGTGTTAGCCCTATTATATAGTAAATAAGGTTAACCTAACCTTGGGATTGCTATCTATACACTTGGATAGCAAACCAACGGAAACTTATCGATTAGTATTGGTACATCGAAGACGAGCTTCATCGATTGAAACAACTACACGACGGAAATTCGAAGAAATATTAACATCCGAACAAATTGAGTTTGAATAAGAATTATATTTCAAAATAAGATAAACCAAAACGATGATTATGTGACCTGATAAGTTCCTTACACCAATCACCTTTAATAATACACAACTATTGAGAAATTTGCTTATCATGGTTATTCCAGTGATAAAGCAGATTTTGTCGAAAAATACATTAAGTCACACCTAGATACTAATTCGTCCAATAATTAATACACTGGAATCTTGGAACCCGTATAAAAAAATCGTATAACTTGATTTTCTGTTGCACCCACAAATAGGAAAACCTTGCAGTTAGCTGTGGAAATAATATTTTTATTTCAAAAAGCACTTGTTTGGTGCATCATCTAATATATGTCACTACTTAGCAAAATGCTTGCATCATAATCTTAAAAATAAAAACCACTGCGGTCTCTCTAAACACTAATTGGGCCATCAATTAGTATATGTAACTACTTGATAAAATCTCTGTAATCTGGTCAATACTCAACTGAAGCTGAAATATTGCGTACTTGGCTATAACTTATTGTAATATGACATCTATTAAACTGCTATTTGAATATGTTTTTAGTTTTACCAAATGTAGTTCTGGGGTAGGATGTTATCATAGATTATGTCTCTGTTTTTCTAAAATAAGATTGCTTACTGATCGCTTCCTACTGAATAGATTAAACTATTTAGTAGTTATCTCTTTTTCTTTTTCGATAAAGTATTACCTGTGCCAATATATGTATACGACCAAGTCATAAAGAATTGATTTTATATGTAAGCACGCCTATAAAACATAAACACTAAAAATAAGAATCATTCAAATTTTTTCTTCCTTTATTTATTTATATCTCGTAAATGTCGCAGAAAAATAAATGTTCACTCTCCCTGAGCGTCTATTTTGTTTATTTTCCTTTAATTGTGGTAATTTGTTTTTCATTTTTAAGGTAGATTTCCTTCAGATCTTCCAATTTATTTGCTATGATGTCTTAAATTTGTTGATCGTCGCAAAGTTTATGTGTATGCTCTTTATATTCTACGACGATCATCAAATTTAAGTCAACATAGCAGGAAATGAGAAATTCTGAATGAAAACTACCTTAAAAGTGAAAAACAATGTATGTTAACCATTTTTCGGGTTTACGTTTTATAGGCCTGCTTACATACAAACCATAATTTTTATTTGTAATTCGACTTGGCCATGTATATACGCAATGGTATTTCTCATAAAATGAGTAAATGAAAGAATAGCAGTAGAAAGTTAGAATGTTTTATTTGAATAAGTAAGATGGCAATAGAAATAACGAAAATGAAAAGCAAACATCGTTAAATTTTATTCATAATGAAAGAGTTAAAATGGTTTGTCGGAACTGATTTCACCATCGCAATTCACTCGTTCTTAATAATTTGGCGAACTTAGTAGCCCATGACAAGTTATGCCAAAATAAACATAATTATTTATTTTTTAATTCATACTTTTGTAATTTGTACAATAACAAAAATTTCCATAATTAGCAATGTGCAAGAACTTATCGGGAACTTGGAGATGCTGGTAAGTTGATTTTAATATAATTGTTAACTTTAAAATTATTAAAATATTCCATATTCGCTTTATTTTCAGTTGCATGACTTGTGCTGTCCAAACGGTGATTCAAATTGGACTTTGCATATTGGGAATTTTATTATTAATAGCGGTGATGGGTTATTTCGTAGTTCTGACTTGAAGATTATAATCGGATGACCACGTTTATGCACTTAATAATTTTTATATCGTAAAATATATGTTTGATTCCTGTATATACTAGAAAAAATGTGTATGGTAAAATATTTGTAACTTCAAAACCCAGACTATAAACTTAATCTACAAATAGTAACTCTTTCATCAGTAAAATAGCAATATTACCTGTTCGAAAGAGTATCTTATTTTCATAATAATTTAATAATAATATAAAATATTTAAAAAGCTGATTATTTTTGAACTAGTTTAAGTGCAATACCTATACCCATCACCTTATTATGATTGTCATGTCATTATCGGTTGTACCTTCCAAGTTTATCGAACATTGCATGTTGGTAACGATTTAGTTATAGTTTTATTTTAAATTGAGGGGTTTTGTCTTTAAGTACAAGTGAAAATGCCCAATTTAATCAGTATCACAACTCTAACGGCTTATCTCCCTCCTTTCTTACACGTATTAAAAGTAGTATAGTAATCATTAAAAATTTTGATCTCGAGATTTCTGCAGATTTACCTTTAGCTATATCACCGAAGTTAAAAAATGTGGTTTAAAAATAATTCTGTTTTTTTTTTAATTTTAATCTGTGTGTGCGTGCGTGCGAGTGTGGTTTCATGCAGACTACATATTTGTAACTCGTCTACCAAACGGATTCATTGGTCGGGATGAAGCTTCTCACTTAATCTTCATAAATTGAGAGATCCTAGTGTTTGTTTGCTGAAATCGGTCCACCGAAAATCGGAGCCTCTATAGGAGCTTTCTCGTTTTTTGTAAATATTTTGAAAACTAGAAAGCCTTTAGCATTTAAAATTAAATTTGAAACAAAATTAATGCAGATTATTTGTTAAATTTTACCGGATATGACGGGTTTTGATAAAAAAAACTTCTTTTCACCAAAATTCGGCATATCTACAGACCAGGCGGATTGACTATTCGGAATAAAACTTCATAAACATAACATAAACTAAAACTTGTTCCATTTAACACAATGGTTTGGCTCCATTTTAAAGGATGAAGTTAAAATTGGATTGACAAAGAGATAAATATAGGTAAATATCTCGAAATCGGTCTCTTGTAATAAATTTACAAAAATTATCACATAAAATAGAAAGTTTCAACGCGATTTTATTTATTTTCAATTATAAAAAAAATTATGTTTGTACGTAAACAAATTTTAAATTGTTTCGTTAGTATTGGGAGATCCATTCGAAGTTTGAAAGAAATCCGTGTTACGAAAGTGGCAGCTTCAATGGGAGAACGTTTAGCATTTACAATTTTAAAATTAAATTTTCCACCAAAAAAATTTGGAGTTGTGATATTTAAGCAGGAAAAAGTCCGGTGAGTTTAATTGTTTGCTTTAGAAATCCAGTGTGTTGTTGGCCACAACATATTCACCCCTCCATTTTTGTACTTTGTTTTATTTTTAGTTACGCTTTCTCCTTCATATTTTTGAAGATTTTACGTTTAATCGTAGAAAAAACATTTATTTGGGCAAACGGGATTGTGGTGATATAAAAGCTTTTCGAATAAGAGGTTTCATTTTGAGTAGCCTGCTATTTGGGCAGCAGTCAATTTTGAAGCTGTCATCTTTTGACATTTGACAAGTAAAAACTACGCCATCACTAAAAATGGTACGATACACGATTCAACAACGCACTGAAATTGTTAAAATTCACTACAAAATGGTGAAAATTTTTCATTCACAGTTCGCAAAACTAAAGCACTTTTGGGTCGTCGTCAAGCACTTTCTCGGCCGGAAATAGTGAAACTGTTGGGACAAGTTAGTGATGTGAAGAATCGAAACCGTGTGCGTCGCTCAAGAACAACTGAGAATATTGCTGCTGTAGCCCGTAGTGTTGACGAAAACCCAGGTTTGTTGATTCCTCGTCGATCTTTGGAATTAGTATTTTGCATAAAGACTTAGGCCTTGAGGCTTTTAGAGTTCAGTTAACACAAGAACTCAAGCCGGTCGATCACCATAAACGTCGTATCTTCGCTGATTGGGTCCTTCAAATGCATCAAAATGATCCGGATTTTCATCGAAAAATCATCTTCAGTGATGAGGCCCACTTTCACCTCGGAGGCTACGTTAATAAGCAGAATTGTCGCATTTGGGGCTCAGAAAATCCAAGAATGATTGTTGAAAAGCCTCTCCACCCTCAACGTGTCAATGTTTGGTGCGGTTTTTGGGCTGGCGGTGTGATTATGAACCTTACTTATTCGAAAATGAGGCTGGTGCATCTGTTACGGTGAATGGATTGCGTTACCGAGCTATGATTAATGATTTTTTATGGCCGGAATTGGAAGATATTGATGTGGATGACGTTTGTTTTCAACAAGACGGCGCTACGTGCCACACAAGCAACGAAACAATCGCAATTTTGCAAGAAAAGTTTTCTGGCCGTGTTATTTCTCGAAGAGGTGATCACAATTGGCCACCGAGATCTTGTGATTTAACACTTTTACACATTTTTCTTTGAGGCCACATGAATGATTAGATCTATGCTAATGCTCCACAATGGATTCAAGACCTTAAAGATGGAATTCGTGATGTTATCGAGGACATACAGCCGCAAATGTGCGAATTGGTCATGGAAAATTTCATGAAAAGGATATGGTGCTGCAAGCGTAGCCGTGGCGGCCATTTGGCTGATATCGTTTTCAAATATTAATGGCATACCTTCCTCTTTACAATGAAATAAACATTCATTGATTTCTCTTAAAAAATACTCGTGTTTTTAATATCAAAATGAAATCTCTCGGAAAACCCTAGCATAACAATTAAAAACTTGAAACCTATTGGACTGTTTATATCAGCTGCGTTTTTTTGAAATATGGTGTTCGAGACCACGATAAAATATAAAGAAAATACAGGGAAATTTAGACAAAAAACTTTAGAACAACAACTTTAACTAACTTCAAGCCAATCATTTTGACATTTAATTTTTGGTTTATAATTAAACACAATAATATCCAGTCATTTCATTTTCATTCTTTCAAATTTCCAGTTGTAAATGAAGTAAGGAACAATCATAAAATTGTGTACTAAAAAAATGTCCCTGTTTCGTCAGTTCAGCAATTATTAAGTTTTTTGATGGACTCGGTTGTACTCTACATAATATCCAGAGTTGTTGAGAACAAGCATAAATAAACTTTATTCGATAATATAATGCAAGATATTGACTTAGTATAAGCTCTTTAGGATTCGATTGAGTAAATCCGAAGCACAAATATTTTAATAATATATGAATTGTTTAAAAAATCAAAATACAATTTATCGCGGTCGAGAGCAGCTGTTTCAAAAAAACGCAGCAATCGTCATTTATATTCCATAGTAGTTTTTCGTAATTTTTACTCTAACCATTTTAAAACTGCAATTAGATCACAGTTGGGCAAATAATTTTGTTTTACATTTTACATGTAAAAACGTAAATTACAAACATATTCGTGTACGAGTATTTTACAAAAATATGTAAAATATACTTAAAAAAACGTAAAAACTCTCAAAAATAATTAAAAATATTGGATGTTTTAAACAAAAATGTGTTTATAATTATGGTATTTTGGTTAATCATAATTATTTTCAAATTTTAGTTATCTACATTTAGAAAACAATAATCATCTATCCTTTTACAATGCCATCTGTTTTCGACTGGAACAGGCTCCAAAATAAGAATATTTTTAGAAGTTCACAATTTTGAATTAATATAGAACAAAGAAAAATGTTTTGAATATCAGTGAAACTAGCTTTATTGGATAGATGATTTTGTGTTATTAATGCTGAATATGATTTAGGCCATGTGGCCGCCGCGGCTGGAAGTCCAATTTTCGATCACTCTTCGAAGTAATTGCGGCCATATCCCACTAATAATAATGTATGTGTTCCAAGTGTTCAAACGACTCTGGTTTATTGGCGTAGACAAGTGGCTTAACAAATTCCAAAAGAAACTAATCCAATGAAGTTAGATCACACGATCTCGGTGGCCAACTACAAGGCTATTATGAATAATTAGTCTTTCATCAAATAATTTTTTGAGTAAATTAATTGTATCCCGCGCTGTGTGGCATGTAGCACCGTCCTGTTGTAACCACATATCAGCAAGATATATGCCAGCCAATTGACGTACAAAAAGTTAGAAATCATGTCTCTATACCGTTCATCGTTGACTAACATTCCGCCCATCATCGTTTTTGAAGACATATGGGCCAATGATTCCGCCGGCCTAAAAAGCGCACCAAACAGTGATTTTATCTGGATGTAAAGCTATTTCGGCAAACGCTTGTGGATTATCTTCACCCCAAATCCGAAAATTATTTTTATTAACGTATCCATTCAACCAAAAGTGAGCTTAATCGCTGAACAAAATTTTGTTTGGAAAATCAACATCAATATCAATTTGTGTACTTTAGCCCATTGGCCGAATTGGCGGCGTGTTCTTACCGACCTTGACGATTATTACGTGTTTAAGATATCATATTCACATTATACAAATTCATTCCATGTTTACTTTAATTATTATTATCAAGCGGAAAAAATATAATTACAATCTAATCGAAACGTTACCATTATCTATTTATTCTTATTATTTATATTTGCATTGGCAGTCAAAGTAATAACACAGTATAATAGTATATAAAAATGAAAATATAAAAAAACTCACCATACCAAATTCCGCCTAAGAGTCCTCTGAGGTTGTTTGGAGTGCCTAAAAATTAAAATTAAATACGTTGCTCCGAACACCCTTTTCTAAAACCCTGATTCGATAACCTAACAGTTAAATCTGTGACATGCAATCTATCTCGTATTTTTGGCGAACTATTAAACTTTAATTTTTCATCAACGAAATTTTCTTCACACATTTTGATAGTAATAATAATTTTTTTTGATTAATGTTTATTAATTTTTCTTTTGTTTCAAATATACTAATCATTCATTTTCTTTTGTTTTATATAACCACTAACACTACACACACAACACATTATATGACCGTGATTTAAAGGTGATTAGTCGTAAGTTGTAGATTTAAATTATCTTGTTGTGGCTTAAGGTGTACTGCCCGATAACAGGCCTGTCGAATTTCCAAATATTCGGCACTACCTCAATTACCGTGCTAAGCGAGTTAAATGTTTTTCTTTGTTTTGAGTTGTGTTCTCAAAAATTATGTTCTATATATATGAGGAAATAAATATCGTGTTAGTCCTTCGTCAAATTTAGACGGAAGCAAAAAAAAGCTTAGCAAGTAGTATAACAACCAAACAAAGCGACTTTTCATTCCGGAAATATTTGTGTACTATGTACACTTCTCCCACTTTATATTTAAAGGTAGCGGCAACCCACGTGAAACACAGATGCGAAACTTAGCTGTACTGTAACACAATTAAAATTGTTGGTCTTATTATTAAAGGTGCCGATCTTATACGAAAAGTTCAGAGCGCTTACCAACTCAAACAATTTGCAAAAATAAAATAAAACGATCAGCTTTTGCGGATGAAATTATAATTTTGGTTTATCTTCTCAACATGTGGTTTGCTTTGTTTTAAGAGTTAAAGTTTTTTTTAAACCATCATGCTCTTGCGTAACTTATTGTTAAATGAATATTTAGTTTAATTTTTTTATTTGCGCAACCCTAATATAAATAGATAAGCAATTTGCCAGTAAAAATATACTCTGTACATAATCAAATTATGAGTTAGTAATGGTTATTGGTCAGCATGACTATACCGTGTACTATTGATACTCGCATTTATTCCAACTTACACAAGAAAAAATGTTTAATGAGATGATACACACAAATTCATATATCCATATTATGCAGTAGTGCCGGTCCAACACAATCAAGAAATAAATTTCAATTTCGATGATATAAGATGGCTATAAGTTAATTTAAGTTTACTGACCTATATTTTGAATATAACAATGTACTACAGCTCGACGACAGAAGCTAATACATCTATTACCTCTAATACATCTATCTTTAGTTTCTGCACAAGTTGAATTTTGTATGCACGTAAACCAAGATCCTTAGAAAAATTCTTCCATAAAGTGGATGGACACAGTTGCTGAGAACGACGTCGAATTGATTGATTTGGGTATTCCTCAATGCTACGCTGTACAGCGGCTATCGCTTGTTCGGTACGCACTGTTTGGCGTCTTACTGGAAGCGTATTATCTTTTAGAGTATACGTGGTGCAAAAACGATCCATTTATACGAATTACCCGCTCTGATGGACGATTATGACGACCGTAAAATGGCCGTAATGTACGATGAGTTTGGTGAACAGAACAATTATTTTGATAAAACATTTCAACAATTTGCAAGCGTTGCTCTGGCATGAGTCTATTCATTTTGAAATGGCAAATCAAGCAAATGACAAAGCAGATGTCAGCCGTCAAATCGGTTGTCAAACAAAACAGTGTTGCCAACTTAAAGATGCGAACCTCTAAAAAAACACCCGTTAAGATAAAATAATTTTCTGCTGACATCTAGCTGTATTTGAATAGAACTGATTTCGAAAAAAAAAATTAAAAGTGTATCTAGTCTCGAATTTTGTTAAACTAATTTCAATTTGGCGTTCTCGTTATCTGTCAATAGCAATTGTCAACCGAAGGCAAACAATTATTTAACCAAAAAATAATATTATTATATTTAAATTAACTTAAATTCAACTGTAACATTTCAAAATTATAAATATTTTCCAGTTTGTACGAATGTGTGGAATAAATTACAAATACATATGATGAACATAAATTTAAAGTGTGTCCCATTTTTGCTTCTTAACAGTTTTGGCCGCGAACTTACCACATTTGCTTTACAAAATGAAATTTGGCACGGGAGTTTCTTTGCTCAAAGGATTGAATGGTATACTTAGAAGTCGCTTAAGTAAAAATACACATGAGCGTCATTAGGTTACTTGCATCTGCTTTCCATTCAATTTACTCGAAGCTGAATGGGCTCTCTCTTTGTATTGTTTGAAATATCTAGTGCGTTCAAATTTTTTAAATGTGAGGTGAAAATGATGCACTCCATTTTGAAATTATTGAAAATATTATTGATTGCTAATAGAAATAGTAGTTTTCGACAATGTTGTCGAGATTGTCGACATCGTTTACATTGTCAACACTAATTTTTTTAGTTTTTTACATACATTTTATTGTCGACACGTATAGAATATTAATTAACTACGCGGTGTAAATAATACGGCATAACACTGTTGTCGATTTTACTAACCATATTGTTTTTTCGATTGGTTCCTCTATCTCTACCGAAATTACGGGATCTCAACATTTGTTGTGAAGAAATTGTTCCGTTTGATTATTTACCTTTACCTTGTATTAAACAACTACTGCACTCAGAGGAAAATACCATAATATTAATAATAAATCTTATTGTTTGAAAGGTTTTGTAACCTTGCTAAGCTCGGAAACGGAAACATCGCTGGATTTATAGTTTAAATCATCTTCGAAGAACGATAAGGTAGAAAGTAAATTTGAAAACTTTAGACCAGCTTTAATTGCAAGCGTGTATGAGCTATTTACTATACAATTTGTGACTTTTGCGGAACCTCTATAAGGCTTATGAAGAGCTTCGAACCGCATACACCACAAATACTTTAATGGGCCATATTTACGAATCGCAGTCGGGTAATGAAGCAAAAATTGAAATTTGGGTTTTAATGTTTCATTAAATAGTTCAATAAATAAATGATTATGTTTTGCAATTAAATGTTCCAACGTTTTTATATTATATTCATTTATGGTAGTAAAACTATGTCAATTATTTTGATTCAAACAATTAATAAATTCCACATTTTGTCGTCTTCCGGAACTAAGTCGCCAATCATAAGAGACAAGTAGTTAATAAAAGTCATTGTTTCCCTGGCAGACATTCTTAAGGAATTTGATTTTAAACCAGACAAAGTTAAAGGTGGCGATATATTGCCAATTTCCGTTCCTCCATAATCAAACATCTGCTTTCGATAGTTAAGATTTTCGAGTGAAAAATAAGATGAATTTTCAATGTAATGTAGCAAAATTTTGGAGATATCATATCTACAAAGACCTTCAAAAATATCATGCATTATATCAAAGTAAAAATTCTCCGTAACATGAAAAGATCCAATTTCATTGAAAATCGAATTCTCTTTAACGCCTGTTAATTTTTCGTCGTTGATTGCAATATCAGCTTCATAGTTATCAATATTTCGCAATGAATCGCAATATTCTACCGTGTCCGTTTGCATTTGAGGCTTATTTATTTTGCAGGACCGACAGTAAAAGTTTGAATTAAAACTTGTAGAAAACCCCAGAAAAGTTTAAGTCCTAGATTGTCACCTAGAACCAAAGCTAGCACAAAATAAACTAGAATTTTCTTTTTATTGATTTCAATAGTTACGCCTTCGGTTTCAAATTTTTTGATTTGTTCGATAAAAGGTCTTAAAATATAGAGATTCCCAAAACTTGAACGATCCTTTGTTTTAAAAAATCCGGCTACAAAAATGTTATTCAATTTGGAAAAATGGTGCTTTGCCATGGTTGGAAAAGTGTAATATAAACAGCAGACTGATTGTTCTTTTGCGTGAGATCCTAATGGGTTATCAACCGCGAAATCATCAAAGTATAATAGGTAAGGTATTACTTATTTCCCTTGGAAAGCCTGCAATTTTTGTTTCCATATGCTACCATTAATTAAATTGTAGTATACTCTTGTGTTACTTTCGTTTACGTCCTTCGTGTTATTTAAAGTTTGTTCCAGCACATTTCCACATTCAACAATTTTTTTGAATTGGAATTCTAAATGCATAATGATTCCCGTCGTTTTATTTCAGTCGATTGTTGCGAATTATTAACAATTATTTCGCAAACTTCATTATTAATTATAAAATGTAACGGTTTTATAAATAACCCCTTGTTTTCTAGTTCTTGAATAAGTTTGTATTCATAATTAATATTTCTAAATGGATAAAATAAATCATTCACAATATTTAAGGCAGTTTTTTTATTTTCAGAGCTTTCAATTAATGGTAAAATTTTTGAATTTATTTGTGCTAAAGGATTAGTTATTTGTTGTTCTATTGCCTTTGTAATAAATGATACGTTTTTTCTATTAAAATTACTATTATTATGTAAATTAAGTGTAAAAGAAATACCACTAAATTCATTTTGACAATTTAAATCATTTGAAGATTCAGTTTCAGTATGTTCTGATAAAAATATTGTTGAGCAATCGCTTATGCTTTGAGTAACATTAAAGTATCTTTTGCCGACTATAGCCTGGATGATTTATGTTTGTATCGGTATTCGAGTATATCTTATTTTTATGAACGCGATCCAGATGTCGTTTAAACCAGTGCAAATTTGAAAATTTTTGGAAACAGGTACCGTATACACACCGAATATATTCGTTTTTTGTTAAAACATGACAGGATTTGATATGGTCTATGAAAGTTTTAGTTGTGGGAAAACTAATTGAGCCTCCGTTACATAGAGAACAAGCGAACATTTTAAATTATTTATTCAATATTACAAAATCATTAAAAGTAATACATTAAATTTTATTTTATAACTAAGTGAAATATTTTTTAAGTTATTCAGAAATATTCGAAATTAATTAGAATTATTAGAAGAAAGAAATTTTCTAAAGAGCAGTAAACGTTTTTATCTTCAATGGGGTAATTGAAGGTTGGCCTTGACTCTCAAGTCAAGCAGCCGCATATTTCTCGCTCTAAAATTTATTTCATTAAGTTTACTAATTATAAAAATCTAAAACATTGGATGCTTGTGAGACAAATTGTTACAACTACCAATGGAGGCAAAGCAAAGAAGTTTCTGCTGTATTTCAACCGGTCCAATCTCCAAATCTTTTTGAATGTTCAACAATTGAAGTGCCGTAATGTATCTATTGCCTGGCTCAGCCACAAAACCGGCAACAATTATACTTTTATTTGACGGGAATTTCTTCACTCTTCGAAGTAATTGCGGCCATATCCCACTAATAATAATGTATGTGTTCCAAGTGTTCAAACGACTCTGGTTTATTGGCGTAGACAAGTGGCTTAACAAATTCCAAAAGAAACTAATCCAATGAAGTTAGATCACACGATCTCGGTGGCCAACTACAAGGCTATTATGAATAATTAGTCTTTCATCAAATAATTTTTTGAGTAAATTAATTGTATCCCGCGCTGTGTGGCATGTAGCACCGTCCTGTTGTAACCACATATCAGCAAGATATATGCCAGCCAATTGACGTACAAAAAGTTAGAAATCATGTCTCTATACCGTTCATCGTTGACTAACATTCCGCCCATCATCGTTTTTGAAGACATATGGGCCAATGATTCCGCCGGCCTAAAAAGCGCACCAAACAGTGATTTTATCTGGATGTAAAGCTATTTCGGCAAACGCTTGTGGATTATCTTCACCCCAAATCCGAAAATTATTTTTATTAACGTATCCATTCAACCAAAAGTGAGCTTAATCGCTGAACAAAATTTTGTTTGGAAAATCAACATCAATATCAATTTGTGTACTTTAGCCCATTGGCCGAATTGGCGGCGTGTTCTTACCGACCTTGACGATTATTACGTGTTTAAGATATCATATTCACATTATACAAATTCATTCCATGTTTACTTTAATTATTATTATCAAGCGGAAAAAATATAATTACAATCTAATCGAAACGTTACCATTATCTATTTATTCTTATTATTTATATTTGCATTGGCAGTCAAAGTAATAACACAGTATAATAGTATATAAAAATGAAAATATAAAAAAACTCACCATACCAAATTCCGCCTAAGAGTCCTCTGAGGTTGTTTGGAGTGCCTAAAAATTAAAATTAAATACGTTGCTCCGAACACCCTTTTCTAAAACCCTGATTCGATAACCTAACAGTTAAATCTGTGACATGCAATCTATCTCGTATTTTTGGCGAACTATTAAACTTTAATTTTTCATCAACGAAATTTTCTTCACACATTTTGATAGTAATAATAATTTTTTTTGATTAATGTTTATTAATTTTTCTTTTGTTTCAAATATACTAATCATTCATTTTCTTTTGTTTTATATAACCACTAACACTACACACACAACACATTATATGACCGTGATTTAAAGGTGATTAGTCGTAAGTTGTAGATTTAAATTATCTTGTTGTGGCTTAAGGTGTACTGCCCGATAACAGGCCTGTCGAATTTCCAAATATTCGGCACTACCTCAATTACCGTGCTAAGCGAGTTAAATGTTTTTCTTTGTTTTGAGTTGTGTTCTCAAAAATTATGTTCTATATATATGAGGAAATAAATATCGTGTTAGTCCTTCGTCAAATTTAGACGGAAGCAAAAAAAAGCTTAGCAAGTAGTATAACAACCAAACAAAGCGACTTTTCATTCCGGAAATATTTGTGTACTATGTACACTTCTCCCACTTTATATTTAAAGGTAGCGGCAACCCACGTGAAACACAGATGCGAAACTTAGCTGTACTGTAACACAATTAAAATTGTTGGTCTTATTATTAAAGGTGCCGATCTTATACGAAAAGTTCAGAGCGCTTACCAACTCAAACAATTTGCAAAAATAAAATAAAACGATCAGCTTTTGCGGATGAAATTATAATTTTGGTTTATCTTCTCAACATGTGGTTTGCTTTGTTTTAAGAGTTAAAGTTTTTTTTAAACCATCATGCTCTTGCGTAACTTATTGTTAAATGAATATTTAGTTTAATTTTTTTATTTGCGCAACCCTAATATAAATAGATAAGCAATTTGCCAGTAAAAATATACTCTGTACATAATCAAATTATGAGTTAGTAATGGTTATTGGTCAGCATGACTATACCGTGTACTATTGATACTCGCATTTATTCCAACTTACACAAGAAAAAATGTTTAATGAGATGATACACACAAATTCATATATCCATATTATGCAGTAGTGCCGGTCCAACACAATCAAGAAATAAATTTCAATTTCGATGATATAAGATGGCTATAAGTTAATTTAAGTTTACTGACCTATATTTTGAATATAACAATGTACTACAGCTCGACGACAGAAGCTAATACATCTATTACCTCTAATACATCTATCTTTAGTTTCTGCACAAGTTGAATTTTGTATGCACGTAAACCAAGATCCTTAGAAAAATTCTTCCATAAAGTGGATGGACACAGTTGCTGAGAACGACGTCGAATTGATTGATTTGGGTATTCCTCAATGCTACGCTGTACAGCGGCTATCGCTTGTTCGGTACGCACTGTTTGGCGTCTTACTGGAAGCGTATTATCTTTTAGAGTATACGTGGTGCAAAAACGATCCATTTATACGAATTACCCGCTCTGATGGACGATTATGACGACCGTAAAATGGCCGTAATGTACGATGAGTTTGGTGAACAGAACAATTATTTTGATAAAACATTTCAACAATTTGCAAGCGTTGCTCTGGCATGAGTCTATTCATTTTGAAATGGCAAATCAAGCAAATGACAAAGCAGATGTCAGCCGTCAAATCGGTTGTCAAACAAAACAGTGTTGCCAACTTAAAGATGCGAACCTCTAAAAAAACACCCGTTAAGATAAAATAATTTTCTGCTGACATCTAGCTGTATTTGAATAGAACTGATTTCGAAAAAAAAAATTAAAAGTGTATCTAGTCTCGAATTTTGTTAAACTAATTTCAATTTGGCGTTCTCGTTATCTGTCAATAGCAATTGTCAACCGAAGGCAAACAATTATTTAACCAAAAAATAATATTATTATATTTAAATTAACTTAAATTCAACTGTAACATTTCAAAATTATAAATATTTTCCAGTTTGTACGAATGTGTGGAATAAATTACAAATACATATGATGAACATAAATTTAAAGTGTGTCCCATTTTTGCTTCTTAACAGTTTTGGCCGCGAACTTACCACATTTGCTTTACAAAATGAAATTTGGCACGGGAGTTTCTTTGCTCAAAGGATTGAATGGTATACTTAGAAGTCGCTTAAGTAAAAATACACATGAGCGTCATTAGGTTACTTGCATCTGCTTTCCATTCAATTTACTCGAAGCTGAATGGGCTCTCTCTTTGTATTGTTTGAAATATCTAGTGCGTTCAAATTTTTTAAATGTGAGGTGAAAATGATGCACTCCATTTTGAAATTATTGAAAATATTATTGATTGCTAATAGAAATAGTAGTTTTCGACAATGTTGTCGAGATTGTCGACATCGTTTACATTGTCAACACTAATTTTTTTAGTTTTTTACATACATTTTATTGTCGACACGTATAGAATATTAATTAACTACGCGGTGTAAATAATACGGCATAACACTGTTGTCGATTTTACTAACCATATTGTTTTTTCGATTGGTTCCTCTATCTCTACCGAAATTACGGGATCTCAACATTTGTTGTGAAGAAATTGTTCCGTTTGATTATTTACCTTTACCTTGTATTAAACAACTACTGCACTCAGAGGAAAATACCATAATATTAATAATAAATCTTATTGTTTGAAAGGTTTTGTAACCTTGCTAAGCTCGGAAACGGAAACATCGCTGGATTTATAGTTTAAATCATCTTCGAAGAACGATAAGGTAGAAAGTAAATTTGAAAACTTTAGACCAGCTTTAATTGCAAGCGTGTATGAGCTATTTACTATACAATTTGTGACTTTTGCGGAACCTCTATAAGGCTTATGAAGAGCTTCGAACCGCATACACCACAAATACTTTAATGGGCCATATTTACGAATCGCAGTCGGGTAATGAAGCAAAAATTGAAATTTGGGTTTTAATGTTTCATTAAATAGTTCAATAAATAAATGATTATGTTTTGCAATTAAATGTTCCAACGTTTTTATATTATATTCATTTATGGTAGTAAAACTATGTCAATTATTTTGATTCAAACAATTAATAAATTCCACATTTTGTCGTCTTCCGGAACTAAGTCGCCAATCATAAGAGACAAGTAGTTAATAAAAGTCATTGTTTCCCTGGCAGACATTCTTAAGGAATTTGATTTTAAACCAGACAAAGTTAAAGGTGGCGATATATTGCCAATTTCCGTTCCTCCATAATCAAACATCTGCTTTCGATAGTTAAGATTTTCGAGTGAAAAATAAGATGAATTTTCAATGTAATGTAGCAAAATTTTGGAGATATCATATCTACAAAGACCTTCAAAAATATCATGCATTATATCAAAGTAAAAATTCTCCGTAACATGAAAAGATCCAATTTCATTGAAAATCGAATTCTCTTTAACGCCTGTTAATTTTTCGTCGTTGATTGCAATATCAGCTTCATAGTTATCAATATTTCGCAATGAATCGCAATATTCTACCGTGTCCGTTTGCATTTGAGGCTTATTTATTTTGCAGGACCGACAGTAAAAGTTTGAATTAAAACTTGTAGAAAACCCCAGAAAAGTTTAAGTCCTAGATTGTCACCTAGAACCAAAGCTAGCACAAAATAAACTAGAATTTTCTTTTTATTGATTTCAATAGTTACGCCTTCGGTTTCAAATTTTTTGATTTGTTCGATAAAAGGTCTTAAAATATAGAGATTCCCAAAACTTGAACGATCCTTTGTTTTAAAAAATCCGGCTACAAAAATGTTATTCAATTTGGAAAAATGGTGCTTTGCCATGGTTGGAAAAGTGTAATATAAACAGCAGACTGATTGTTCTTTTGCGTGAGATCCTAATGGGTTATCAACCGCGAAATCATCAAAGTATAATAGGTAAGGTATTACTTATTTCCCTTGGAAAGCCTGCAATTTTTGTTTCCATATGCTACCATTAATTAAATTGTAGTATACTCTTGTGTTACTTTCGTTTACGTCCTTCGTGTTATTTAAAGTTTGTTCCAGCACATTTCCACATTCAACAATTTTTTTGAATTGGAATTCTAAATGCATAATGATTCCCGTCGTTTTATTTCAGTCGATTGTTGCGAATTATTAACAATTATTTCGCAAACTTCATTATTAATTATAAAATGTAACGGTTTTATAAATAACCCCTTGTTTTCTAGTTCTTGAATAAGTTTGTATTCATAATTAATATTTCTAAATGGATAAAATAAATCATTCACAATATTTAAGGCAGTTTTTTTATTTTCAGAGCTTTCAATTAATGGTAAAATTTTTGAATTTATTTGTGCTAAAGGATTAGTTATTTGTTGTTCTATTGCCTTTGTAATAAATGATACGTTTTTTCTATTAAAATTACTATTATTATGTAAATTAAGTGTAAAAGAAATACCACTAAATTCATTTTGACAATTTAAATCATTTGAAGATTCAGTTTCAGTATGTTCTGATAAAAATATTGTTGAGCAATCGCTTATGCTTTGAGTAACATTAAAGTATCTTTTGCCGACTATAGCCTGGATGATTTATGTTTGTATCGGTATTCGAGTATATCTTATTTTTATGAACGCGATCCAGATGTCGTTTAAACCAGTGCAAATTTGAAAATTTTTGGAAACAGGTACCGTATACACACCGAATATATTCGTTTTTTGTTAAAACATGACAGGATTTGATATGGTCTATGAAAGTTTTAGTTGTGGGAAAACTAATTGAGCCTCCGTTACATAGAGAACAAGCGAACATTTTAAATTATTTATTCAATATTACAAAATCATTAAAAGTAATACATTAAATTTTATTTTATAACTAAGTGAAATATTTTTTAAGTTATTCAGAAATATTCGAAATTAATTAGAATTATTAGAAGAAAGAAATTTTCTAAAGAGCAGTAAACGTTTTTATCTTCAATGGGGTAATTGAAGGTTGGCCTTGACTCTCAAGTCAAGCAGCCGCATATTTCTCGCTCTAAAATTTATTTCATTAAGTTTACTAATTATAAAAATCTAAAACATTGGATGCTTGTGAGACAAATTGTTACAACTACCAATGGAGGCAAAGCAAAGAAGTTTCTGCTGTATTTCAACCGGTCCAATCTCCAAATCTTTTTGAATGTTCAACAATTGAAGTGCCGTAATGTATCTATTGCCTGGCTCAGCCACAAAACCGGCAACAATTATACTTTTATTTGACGGGAATTTCTTGTAAATATTTCTGTTTTTCTAAATTATTTGATCTACACCACGCCATGCACTCCATTAGAATGAGCAGCTGCTGCTCAAAATGGGGCGCGTGGATGAAGGGAGGATTGAAGAGAACAAAATGAGTTATACGTTGTGTGTGTGTGTGTGTGTGTGTGTGTGTGTGTGTGTGTGTGTGTGTGTGTGTGTGTGTGTGTGTGTGTGTGTGTGTGTGTGTGTGTCTGTGTGTAATAAATTCATAATATGAAATAATTTGAATGTTGTATTTAAACATTTCAAAAACGAAGAAAATTTGTAGAGTATCCCATCATAATAAGTATAAAAATTATTTAGACACCATTTTTCTGGCCCAATTGTGATGATGATTGGTTGGAATGACATACCTTTTGCATCGTATTTTGCATTGATTTCTTCAATTTTTTGTTCGTACTGACTGACACAAACACAGTGTAGGAGATTTGCGTCTTGGGAATCGATTATGCTTGGTTTCCATTTGAACGATTTATTGTCCCTCGCTTTATAGGCGATAACTGAGGATTTGAGGACAGCACGTAATATTAAAAATATTATGCAATCACACGAATCTAGAAAAAACATAAATAATTAAAAAATAATCGATTTAAAATCTTAAGCTGAAATGTTACTATTATCAATTTCTTCCTTTAAATGACTGAGTAAGCAAAAATAATTGATAATCGATTTCGGCCTGAAATTAAATTGTTTATGATACGAGTATATGGAAATATTTGAAGTTAAACATCTAATACCATAGTATGCCCAAGGCGATGTTTGTAAAGCGGCCACTTTTTCAAAAGGTTTGGGTTATCCAGTAGCACAATCTGGCGTTTAATTGCATGTACTTCTTTCCATTTATTTTCCACTTCAGACCAAGGCTCGTTGGTATGTGCCAACCAAATTATATTTGGTTCTTCTTTGTCACTTACAACCACTGCCGAAGATGATGACTCTTCTATATTGTAAACAATAATAAATTGAATTAGAAATACGAATCACAAAATGTAAATATGTAATAAATTTTTAATTAACCTTTTAAATCAACAGAAGTTTTTATTTGTTTTTATTTTAAAGTGCGCATTTACAGCTCTGTCGTGCAATTTACCAGTAGGATTTTGTCCTTTACCTCGTTTGTTTAAATAATATTCCTTGTTATATTGAAAAGTTTAAAGAAAAATAATTAAAATTATTTAAATAATTTAAAAAATTAAAAGCGTGGAATATTTCTCACAATGGACTCGGTTGGAAATAATGTCTTAATAGCGTTGGTGCAGTTTTCTATATCTGCCATATTCATTATGATTTAATTTTGCGAATAACTGTCTACAATAATGTAAACTAAAGCCTCTCTATGACAATTAGTTAGATATTTCATTTTCGCGTAAAATTCCGAAACTTCTATGCCTCTCTGGGACTTCGCTAATAAATCCGCCAATGTGGCATCAGTAAAGGTGCAATTTCTGGTGATTGTCACTGAACTAGTAACTGAACTGCTGCTACCTGATGTCGTTCGCTTGTTAATGTTTTTCAAATCTGTATAACAATTTTGCTCAATCCAGGCTCTACATGAGTCGGAAACTGAAACATTATTGGCCTGAACAAAAAGTTTAAAAAAACTTTTATTTTAGTTTACATTTTATACAAAACAATAAAATTAAATTTTACGTCTTGTCTCCATCTGTTCAAATGGATCTAAATTTTGCTCTGGTGTCCAGCTGTTCCACAGGAAAGAGGTCTTCCATATACTTTTCAGTTAGGGCTAAAAGTCCTTCAACGTCAAGCCCACAAGCTTAATAAAAAAAGTCTAACCTTACTTTCTAACTCAAAACTCATGAGTCGTTGTATCAAATCTAATAATTTGTAAAAATGAAATTGTTAATTTGCCAATAACACGTGCAAACACATTCTCAGTAAAGCCAAACCTACCACAAATCAGATTTTTGTTCAATAGGTTCTGAACCATCATCGACCACAGGTTCAGATTCACTTCCATCCTCGTCCAAGTGCAAAAACTCTCGCATAAAAGTAGACGCGGTATCCTCAATGTTTTGTTTCTTACCACTTACAAAACGTTCTCCTTATTATACACTATAATTTTTTGCACTGTTTTTAGTAGGTATAATTTAGATTTTTTTTAGTTTCTAACTTGGCACTTTCCTTGTTAAATGTACACTGGGTACACAACACTGGGTTTTCTTAATTCGTATATAAATACCAATTTAAACTAATTTTATTCATTTAGTTTTTAACGCCTGAAGTATTTTTTTTGTAATTTATAATAAATTATATTTTTTATGAAAAAACAAACCAATATACACGTTCCTTGCATAACAATAACCAAATGGCGGGACACAACAGAAATCAACCAAAATGTGATTTTGAATCCCGTTACCATCATCATTCAATAGTATACAATATAATTTTAATAGGATTAAACTATTACAACTACTGATTTAAGTAATATACTATTAATTTTTTTATAACATGATCCTATTCAGTGCTGAGACTTCTGTCAACAAAATGTGTAGCAGATTATTGTTAAAAATCGGAGTAGATTTGTAATTTGTGGAGTAAAAATAATTTTAGCTAATTTTTAAACAGTAAAAAAAATACTTTTAACGTTTATTTATATAAATGAAACCAAAATCATGTAAATATTAAAATATTGTATTAATATTTTCAAATTCTGTGAAAATATTTAAATGTTCTACTGAATATTATAAAAAAACAATGAAATTGTTTAAAAACAACTATTACATAATTCATTCTGAAAAAATCAGTCTTTATTAAATTTAACAAAATAACTAAACAGCCAAATTAAACGAATCAAATCACATATGTATAAATTCATACTAAATTTGATTAAATAAAAGGATAATTAACAATACTAAACTTTGTTTATTAAACTAATAAGACTAACTTTAGATTGCACAATTTGGTAACAAAACGAAACAAAAAAGTTTACAATAGCTTTCATTCCTTTAATTTGTACTCTCCGTCCGTGAACACAAATTTATCCGCAAATTTTAATAAGCCTGCCGTGTCGGACGATTCCCAGCAAACTTTATTCTTGATTAATAATTCTTTTGCGTACATTAAATTTTCGACCGTTTTAATGTTTAGGCCATTTCTTAGGTTGGTTTTTATTAAATTAAGCCTCGAGAATTTCCGTTCTGCTGATGCAGTGCTGTGAGGAAGTGAACATAATTTCAACATATAGTTAGAAATTTCTAAAAATATAGGTTCATCATGTGTTATATCTTTAAATAATTTTAGTTTACTCCAAAATTCAACAACATCCCCATTACATTTGCTGGCAATTTCCTGATTCCCAATTAATCTTCTAAACTGATTGTTTAAAATTTCTTCATAGTGATGAAAGAAAATGGAAATCAGTCGAGTATTGGCATAATTGTCGGACGGCTTCCAGAACAAATTTCTTTAACGTTTAAATATTTCACCAATTTCAATTTTCTGTCTCCGAAATCAAATCTCTGTTTAATTTGATCAGTCAATTCAATGTAAAATTTAACTAAAACCTTTTTAATATTATTTACGGCTTCTTTATTCAAATCGTTGGAATTTAGAAATTCTTCAAAACGTAAGCCAAAATGCATAGATTCAAGTGGAAGATGAAAATCCATATTTTGAGTATCCGTACCGCGCTTTAAAAATTCCGGTTTAATAAAATTTTTTAAAATTTCTATCAAAAGCGACTTTAATTGATAGTGAAGTAAGTGGGTGGTTTCCGATTGAAACTGTTTATTTGTATCATTTATTAATTTTAAAATATAATACATGAATAATAGATACAACTTATTCAAAGGGTCTAAAATAAAATCATTAATTTCTGCGGCGTTTGAGCTATGAAGTTCCTCATAGTCGTACAAGCCGAAATAATATTTCAGCGCCTCCATTTGTTCTAATACACGATTAACTACGCTTTCATAGGATAGCCAACGAGTGGCACTTAGTTTTAATATTCTATGAGACTTTATATTAAAGTATTGCTGAAACTCTTTATATGCCCCTTGTCTTTTGGGGCTATGGGCAAAATGATTAAATATATTTTTAATATTTTTTTCTATATTGTTTGGCAATTTCTTGCATGCCAATGAAGCACATAAATGCAAGAAGTGACATGTGCATCTCATAAAAAACAAATCTTCGTTAATATTTAAAAATTCTGTTACAACCCCGTTTAGATGGCCGGCCATTACGGACGCGTTATCTACAGCAAGACCCACAATATTTTCTAATGGAATCCCAGCATCTTCGAAGTTGTTTGAAACCGCATTAAATATATCTTGTATCCAATGAGTTCGACAAGCACAAGAAAACAATCATTTATCAAATTATTGTCTAGATCGAAAAAGCGGGCAACTACAACTAGACATTTTGCGGTGAAAACGTCGGTTGTTTCGTCTAGAATCAAAGAAAACTGACAATTTTTTAATTTATTTGCGATATGTAACCTCGAATATGGTCCAATTATTTTGTTATGATCGCCGTTGCCTTTTTTCTTCCGCATTTAATTTGGGCTACCAGTTTGGAATCAGGGCACGTTTTTTGTATAAAAGCCGGCAAAATATCCATTTGCTGAAATGGGAGGTCATACTGGACACAGTACATGACGCAAGAAAATTCGGCAGCCCATTTTTGGTAGTTTTTCGTTATTTGATTCGAAGCAGTGTAGCATTCTTGTAAAGTTGGAATACTTTTTTTAATATTTATATTTTTAGCATGCAATTTGTTGTTTTTTTCATGTCTATTTGTATGGCATTTATTATTTGACAAAAATTGATAACATACGCTGCAAAAAGCTCTTTCATCTACTTTCTTGCGCCAGTAAAATGTATGTTCCCATTCTGGCTTGTATTTTTGGGTATATTTTTTTTTACTGGTACTTCAACATTTTCTGAAGACGAGCTTGAACCCGAAAAATCACCCGGACTTGTTATAATTACATTGCTAAAATATTATTAGAAATTGTTTATTTAACTTAATGTTGGTAAAGTGAATAAAATAAGTAAATATACTTGCAAACATTTTATGAAATAAATTGTTTTATAAAACTTTTCTGCTGTGCTTTTCGAGAAGCTTCAGAATTTCAAGATATATATATATATATATATATATATATATATATATATATATATATATATATATATATATATATATATATATAATAATTGAAATCTATTGTTCACTACCTAGGTCGAATTTTTAATTTTTGCAAATGATTACTTTTTTTTATTCACAGCATCCAATGTTTTAAATTTTCGAAATACATATTGTAGAGCACTATACCTGTTTGTTTCATTATCCTTTGGTTTCGATGGCACTTGTAAACCACTTACACTAGTAGAGGCACTACAAAATATTGAAAATGTTGCTTTATAATAAAACTGTAAAAAACTATAAACATAACATTTACTTACATGTTTTTAGGAATGGTGGAAAAATATCGCTTCATCGTACGGGTAATTTTAATCAACACTAATTTGTTTATACAGACATTTTTCCCGTTCTTGAATTCTTGAATACAATATAAAATCAGGCTTGCACTTGGATGATTAATCCAATTATCCGTAATCGAATCACGTAAAATTTTCTTCACTAATCTAAAATTGCGCGCACTACTAAATGAAACGATAAATTTAATATCCGTTGTTAAACCGGTAATTTAATTATTTGACACTAAAAATTATATTTGTTTTAAGCAAAAAACAATACGCAAATAAAAATAACCCCTACAAACAGTAAAATGGTAATACCTAAAAAAGTTTACATAATCCCAAAAAACGTAAACATTTGTTTAATCCAATAAGCAAAACAAAAATAATTTGGAACAAAAAAGTGGAGTAGATTTTAGTTAGTGGCCACTGAATTTATAAAAAAATAAATTGTAGTAGATCTACTACAATTGTAGTAAAGTAACAGCCCTGATCCTATTAAGTCAAACGGAGCAATAGTATTATACTATTGTGTTAATAGTATGCCTTATATAATTAAAAAGATCATATAATACATTTAAAGGGATTAAAATGTTTAATAACCAACAATATTTATAATGTTAAATATATGGTATGTCTAATTAAATTTATAGTTACGACAAATATTTTTGATCAATAGTAAAATACTTGTAAATCCAAATCAAAATTATTAAATTTATAGGAAAAACTAAGTAATTTCAATACTATTAAATTAATAATGGTCCTATTAACAATTTATATGATATTTTTCTCTGAGTGTGCTCTCTATCTATATATCCTCTTCTTGTATATCCATAGCTGTGAGAATATTGGTTTAAAAATGATTTCTGATGCTCAAACCAGTTTAATTAAACTCTTATTGTCAGATTGATGTTAGCTTCTTTCTTAAGAAAATAGTTGTAGTTAAAATTTATATAAACCAAAATACGTGACAAGCAGAGGATCGACTGATCGTCGTAGAGGAAAGACGTGTTTTTGTCTCTCCTTTAAATAAATTATTATTAATATTTTAATTCAAATCAGTTTAGGATAGTGTAGTGTGAGAGTGATGTGCTATTTTTGAGTGAGTTTTGTTCTTTAGAAGTTCATCTGTTAATACAGGTGAATTGAGACAGTTATTATGAAAATTACGTTCAACACATATACAATCAGAGAAGTATGTTTTTATTCTAATTTTCATTCTAATTTACTATTTCCATTTTATATGTGAACGGTAATTTATAATCGTATTAATAGAAACTGACATTTCAAGGGAATTCCCTTTGTATGTACTTAAGTACATAAAATATTGGTACCCGAGAAACCAAAATTTGAAATTACAACAGATCGAATTGTAACTTACCCAATAAGCGAAAATTTGTATACTCTAAATGGGTTGCCACCGTATTGTGACAAAAATGACTTTTTGTGGAATAATATAAATTGATAAATATATGAAATGTTAATGAAAGGAGGAAACAGTTTTCTGTCACGGGAAATTTATCATTTGAGCTGAAATATGTTGGATTGTGTTATCCATTTGGGTTTTTATTTAAATTTAATTACATTTTCATAACTTATTTTAATAATTTTCACTTACTTTAAACAATTCTATAAATTGAAATTTTGTCGAAAGTCCTGATTTAAAACAATAAAGTTGTCGGCAAATATAATTCAATTTATTTTTATTATTATTTAAAATTTATTATTTATTTATTTATTTTTTACATACCGGAAGGTCAGGGAAGATTGTGATTGCAACATTCTTGATCAGGGGGTCTATTTAATTACTTACGCTTTGAGCATAAACTCAATACAATCAAATATGTTAACGATCCAAGGACTTTTTGCTATGGAATGTTGTTTTTCGACGATCTTTCTGGTAGAATTCAGGTTATGTTTTAGTGAAGTTGTGTGAATGTTAGATATAAATTAGCCCTGCTTTTAGCTGGATGAATTTAAATGTAGGTAGCTGAATGACAATACCGAATCTAAATTTGTTTTTTTATTATTTTTTATTATTATTATTATTATTTTTTTTTTGTCATTATTGACGGAATACCTAAATATGTATGATAATACTGCCGTGTCATTACGAACGTGAAGTCCCTCGGTTAGATGGTGTTGGATGGGAAGATAGGGCAAAATAAGGTTACAAGCAGTATGTGATGAGATGACCCATAGATGTGAATTAAATAACCTAACCAGTCTAGTAGGAGTGATGCCGAATACATATGATGAATATTAGTATCCTTTACCTCAAACACAACTAACTTACATTAATTAACTAACAAACTCTAATCTAGAGTGTGAATTTAATTGAGACTAACATTCTAATATATTTAAGTAGTTAGAAAATGACTTTGCTGCGGTTCGCCCTAGTCGTTTCTGTGACTAACATCCTTTCCTAACTAACCTTACCTGTTAAGGATGCAGGCAGGGCCTGGGCCCGCATGAGGCTGAAATATTATTCGCATTCAGATATAATTTGTTATTTGATTGTTGATATTTCAGGATTATGGTAACGTACCTAGGATCGCCGTTATGGCTGGCCTGTACGCCTCTATCATATCATATCATATCATAAACCAAAATACGTGACAAGCATGAAAACATTTCCGAAAAGTAAAACGCTAATTTAGAAAAGCTTAAATTCCAAAATAGTTATAATTCTTTGACTCCGCACAAAATGTCAGCATATAAATTTCTATCAGGGGAGATATTGCTTTCTTGAAAATTTTAACATAATTTTTATCTAGAAATTAGCAATTAAGTGGCATCTGTACTTATGTACAAATAAGTAAAATTGGTGTTTGTCTATATTTTGTATTTCAGTCACAGTCATTGTTTTAAGTTTTTTTTACATGTTTACGTTTATCATAAAGACAGTGTTAGTCTACCTTTCCGTATCACTTTCATTGACCGGCTTTGCCGCCGCAACTGCTGCCTCGATTTTAGTGAAGTTTAAATAGGTTTGTAGTTGTGGTCGACGGGAGCTAGTTGAAATTTGTTTTATTTCGACATCTTATTCAGCTAAAAGTTTAAACCTGAATTGGTTATGGACAATACTTTTATTCTCGATTCACTTTTGTGTTCTCGATTTTAAAAATGTAGCGAGATCTGTATAGACTAATACAAATTAAAGTGAAATGGTGATCGTTTTCATCCTTCGGTGTAGAGTGTTAAAAGACACTATCAACCTCAATAAAGAAAAGTTTTGTTAAATTTAGAATATATGTTGTATATTTGTACACTTAGCTGGGAATATTAGAGATCAGTAAGTGTATTTGCCAGATTTATGTAAGAGCGCTAATCAGTTGATGCCGATTTAAAAACAATATATTGAGTAATCATGCTTATTTCCATCTAAACAATACAAAACTTTTATATTCTAAATTTGATGATCTGGACTAAATAATAAATGTGGTTTCAGTAAAAGGCCAGTAATAATAACCCTATTAAGAACCCTGGATGACGAAACCAAACACCTTTAATTTATATTCAGCACAACTATGTGACTTTTTAACATGAAAATATTGATAAGTGCATCCTGGAAAGCCAGTGGAATAGTGCTTTACATTAAATAATACATTGGTTGTGAACATTAAAAAAGTCCGAAGCTTTCTGGCAAAAATTCAACCGAATTTCGCAGGTTCTTTACGGTACGATTTTAAAATTTTGCAGGAAGATTAAAATTTTTACAGGGGGTTTTATTCCATGTTATCACTAATATTACTATACTAAAGTGGTTTCTCGATTTTTAAACAGTTTTGCTCTCAAATGTTCTGAGTCTAGAATCCAGAGTTTTTTCTGTGAAAACTGACACACCGAAAGTGGTAATTTGCTTAAGTAGAGCTACGTCACTTCTATATTTAATTTAATGTTTGAGAGGAAAATTTATGTTTAAGCTTTCACGTAAATTTGGATCAGTTCATTGGAAAGTAAAAATTTGAAAATAATGAAATTTGTGAAAAAACGACTACTAAGTACACAAAGATACAAACATTTATCATGAAACTAATTGCAGGCAAATAGTAATTCATCTTCTAAGTCTTAAAATGTTCTGTCATTTATGATGGGTAACTGCTTCTTTTATTTTAAATCACGATTTACTAAACGAATATATGGTTAATAGGTTGTTATAGCCAACAACTGCCCAGCTTGACAAAACAGCACTTAACGTAAAGTAGCTTGACTGTTTCTCTGTATTTATTAAATTCCTATGCCATTTAACATGAACTACATTTCAAGTTGACCCGATTGTGAATAACTGATGTAATCCTATTTCTTAAGTACAGTGCTGAATACACAAACCAACAAATTTTTTGTTCTTGATCATTTAATTTTATTTCTGCTTCATTGGTGGCTCTAATCAGTTTATCAAATCAGAATGACATATCAGGGATTTGTAAATAATAAAAATCCGATATTATGAAAAGTAAAATTCACTCAAAATTCTCTACTCGTGTGCAAAATGCGCATATTCTGAGTATAATTTGAATTTCCACTCAACCTATTCTCACAATACACATAAACAACATATCGTCATACAGTCTAGAAAATATTTCGTTAAGTTTTTCCCCAGTATCAAATTATTTGTATTTGTATATTTCTCCTAATTTCCCTTATTCATAATTTACAAAACCAAACCAAAGAATATAAGCAAAACGCAAAAAAAACAAAATACTTGAACCACGAACAAAATAAAATAACATTTTCTTTTTTTTAGAATTATTTTCTTTGGTATCCAGTTTTACGTAAAAGCTCCAAACAAACGGTGCGCAGTATATTTTCGCCTTGCCGGTATTTTTTTTATTGTGGTGTTTTTATCCTTTTACTGAAATGGAAAAATACAAGAAAATAAAAATATTGAATTTTTGATAAAATATGTGTGCTAATTAAAAAAATAATTATAATTACTACTGTTAATTAAGATATATAATAAGCAAAATATAAAATTAGTGTAAAAAGCTTTGTGTGTATAAATTAATACAAGAAAAGCTTTTCTGTATGTTCAAAATTAATTGCAGTGTTTTTTATGTGATTTTTGTTGTTTTGAAGTGTTTTTTGTTTTGTTAATTAATAAGTAAAAAGAAAAAGTTAGCAAAATTATTTTTTTTTTGATATAATTAAAAACGGAAAATGTTAATTAAAAAGGAAAACATGAAAATTAAACTGTCAATAACTTAATTCATCAATGTCAAAGTACATAAAACATCTTCCTTTGCTCTTGGAAAGTTTCCCTGTGATGTTTTCCTGTTTATTTAAATCACAAAAAAGTAGAAGCTACATGAAAATAAAAATCTGGACATGATGAAAATTATAATTTTTTTATCCTAAAAGTATAAACGAAAATTTCTTCATTGGTTTTATATAAAATATGTATACGTTGGAAAAATAATTTCATTGTTGTCCCTTTTTTACTGTATGTCAGCCCTGTGTGTGTTTTGTTTATTAACACGAAAACGTTTTTTGTTAGTAAAGAAGAAAAACATTTTGTTTATGAGATACATAATTGGATCTGATTGATGATGGTCCGAGATAAAGATAGATTGATTGGGTTTTATTTTGTTTTTTAAGGATTAAATGATAAACGACATTACTTGATTTTCATGTTTTCCTTTATCAAATGTAACAAATTTTTAGAGATAAGAGAAAAAATGACAATAGGAATAAGTAGACTAAACTTAGTTGTGAAAAATTTGGTAGATTGTTTCGTTTTGTTTTGTTAGTTGATTGATTGTTTCAATCGATGTCTACATTATTGAATTATTGACACACTTATTATTCTACTGGGATTAATTTAATGACAGTCCTTCGATATCACAGTGAAAAATACATTTGCTTTGGTTTCATTATTATTTGTTTACAAAATCTTGAGGTGATTGGGTTTGTGCGGCATAAATTCTTATAATGGGCGTTATCGACTTGAGTAAATATTTGTGTTTCAATATAAAGTGGCGGTTCACAGCTAATATCTAGGGGCAATATATTTCATCACAAGATATTTTGTTGTTTAAATTAAAAAAAAAGATATGAGTAAGGGAAGGGAGCGATTTAAAATAGTTTTGTGGATTCATTTTCAAAATATGTAAAAAAATTATTAAACCTTGTTTAAGCGGTCAATAAATTAATGGTTTAAAAACACGAATAATATCGTGTGAGTACCAGAATCATGCCTGGCATATTTTGAATCTGTATTATTTTTCTTATCTGGATCAAAACAAATAAGTTATTAATACAACACTGTTGTCAGGTGAACACAATGTTTGTTGACTTGAGAGTTCATTGAATTCTTGATACGCAGAATTTACAATTCAAGATTTTTTGCATTATAAAAAAATTTTAACCTTGAACTTAACCGTGTTTGAAAAATATTTAAGAATTTTTAATGGCTTTCCTGTTTTTTTGCACGGATTTTCGTTGTCTCGCTATGTGACGTGATTCAGGAATATCATTTTCAACCATTTATATTTTCATATTTTGTAATATACTTCGGGATCTTATTGGTTTTTAGAAAGCTTTAAATCTTTGAATCTATAACAGTTTAATATTGGAAGCTGGTTTGTGAGTTACTCATTGAATTTGTACGAGAGATCAGATCAATAAAGAGTAGGTTATCAAGACTTCGAGCAAGATTATTTTCTGTCAAATTAGGTGAATATAATAGCTTCATTATTTTTAATAAAATAAAATATGTCACATCTAACGAAATGCTCTTATTTTGAATCAAAATATGTGTATATATGTACAAACTATTTGTTAATTTTAAAATTTAATTAATTAGAATTAATGCTTATAATTCTAGTAAAATAAAATTGACGCGTTTAGAAACCAGTTTGAAAAAGAGGAGAAGTTTCTGATAATTTATTCAGATATTATTTGTTGAATTAATATTTCTAAAACAAGCTGACCTACAACAAGAGTATAGCTGAAGCGGCTCTATAGTTTGGCGTCTTGTGATAGGGATTCCTGGTGTAGGTCAGGTAACTAAATTGCAGAATAGTGATCGCTTAGATTTCAGTTGTAAACAATGTTCATTTATTCAAGAAGGTTGTGTTGGGTAATAATTACATCGGATTAAATGTAATGAGATGTCATATCTTCCTAACAACTATATACAATTTTATGTATAAATCCGTAACTTTAAATGTACATGTTTAGATCTTAACTATGGGTAGTTAGGACCCTAAAATATTCTGACATAAGATGCGCCTCGGCGTGAGGCCCTATTTTAATATAACATCTGGAAGGAAGTCAGAGAACACAGAGACATAATTATCAGAGTGGCGATATTGACCATTTGAGTGGTCGGTCACATATTTATAGTTTTAAATAATTTAGAGAATTACCAAACCAAATGATTCCCTATTTGAAGGTAAAGGACAAATAAAATCATTTTATCCAGTCGATTGACTGGATATATATTGTCAGCTAGTACGAAACTGGCTTCACCGTTTTAAATATTCCATATCAGGGTTTAACATAAAGACAAAAGGTAAATATTATTTTATTCAAATTATCTAGATTGGAAAACTCAGTTAAATGACAATAAATGATACATAGAGAAACAAACCGGTAGAAAACAATTGGAACACTTTTGGTGGGAAAGTGGATTAACAGCGTGTCCCACTCCAACCGTTGTTAGTGCGGTTTCGATATCTATTCTGATTTCGCTTACGAATTGTATTCTTAATTTGTAAACACGCACATTCGCAACAGTGTGCTAATTACTAAAAATCGGTATTACAAGACTAATTTTTTACAATGAGGTAAATTTCTTCTTCTTGCTGTACAAGAAACAAGTTGAGTTTACCACCTATAATCCTATTCATAAAGCTTTAAATTATTTTGGTCCAGAATTACAATATTGCAATGCTATCGTATCTCAGAGACCTTGAGGTGTGTTGAACAGTAATTCCACTATTAAATTCGTCTGCGAGGATTGAACCTTGTTCATTAGAATTTAAAACCAAATCAAGTTAAATTTGGACGAATTCGATTTTACTAATTACCTTCTAGTAAAATGTAGTAGCGTGCAGATATGACACATCTTGCCAACACTTCTTATATAGATATTTGCGTTATTTAACAGAATAAATACTGGTTCGCATTTCACGACGCCAACTTAACATAACGACAGCGACTTCGTATGTAAATCAGTAGTCGTTCTTTTAAGTTTGCCACGCCGAATTGGAGTCGGTTGGTTTTGTAGAAAACTACAGTGACATTTGGGCAATCTAAATACGAAAAATTGTCATTCCATTAATTTATTTATTTATTTTAGAAATACCTAAGAGTTTGCTATAAGTAATACACATTTTGAGCTAGTACATCCCTCATTTTAGAGCTGAGGCGTTACGCTAAGATCAAGGCTTGTTTAAACTTTTCTGTAGGCCTTATTTTGATTAATAATTTTAGATACCTCTGTACTGCATACACAATTGGATCATTATGTAGCTCTGCGATTTGTTGTAGAGGTGCTGAATCCAAACCAAGTAATTCGTGTCATAATTTGAGTTTTCAAACCAAATCTACCAAATGATTTACTTAATTGGGCTATTATTAAGTTAGCTAAGAAAATCAATAGAAAATCTTAGCTAATTTAGCTAAGAGAATCATCTTCGTTTTTCGTATCTCGAGGTATGTTAATGATTATGGATGGGGAAAAGGGTATATTCATGATCACGAGTTAGCATTATTTAATGCTGATAAAATAACTGTATTGTGCTAATTGTGATCAAGCGGTGTCATTGAGATTCATTTTTACGATGAACGTCGAGCGGAATCGTCTACTCGGCTCCAACGACTAATAAAAATCAGGCTAATCATAATCTGCAATTTGGATACAGAATTACTTACATAACTGGCAAAATTAGCTTTTATACAAAAAATTTAAATCCCTGTTAACCTGAAGGTCGATTCTGGCTTTCCTATAGAAAAAAGGAATTAGGAAAAATATCTACATAGCATTTTTGTCAAAAATATCATTTCATGGCCTACTGAGAAACCAATATATTTTTTCTAATTCCTTTTTCCTAGAGGAAAGCCAGAGGAATTGTTTTCAAATTTTATTTTGGGAGTATACTTAGCACCCGACACATCTATATCAACAGATCTTCTTAAAGTACATAACTCGATTACAATTTTGACGTGACGAATTGCGTTTAATCTTTTCAAATTCTACTCATGGCTTACAATAATCTCTTATTCAAAAACCATTGTTGAGAAAAGAGGGGAAAAACAATAAGTTATTTTTAATAATTTACGAGTGAAATATATACTAATTGCAATTAATAACCACAGGTGAAAATAACAATTTCGAAACAAGGATACCAGTTAAACCGAGTTTTGAAACATGTGCGCTCAATATATACGGTAAACCATTGTACTATAGCTTATAGAGAGTCTGTAATATTATCACGCTACATCAATATCAGAGTCAAAATGTTGAGCCACTACAGAATGGAAATGAGAAGGGTTGCCACAGAATTACAGAAGGTGTTCTAAACAACCTCAACATTTTAATTGAGATGATTGATTTATTATTAAGTTTAATCGAAAGGAAAACGGATCATTTTAAGGCAAAATTATATTATATTTTAAAAGTCTTCATTAAGCTCAATACACAGTTTAACGTTTTATTTTTTATTTTGGGATCCCCTCTGAATATGATTTATCCAAATCATGAAACCTTTCAAAATTGGCAATGGTTCGTCTAACTTCGTCTATAAGAAGCCATATTTTTTCAAAGTTGTTTTATTAATATGCTTATATCCTTTTTTGGCATAGTACGCTTTATTGGTTCATTTCAATTATCTGTTATCACTAAGTGGTTAAGTTATCTACCTTGAAGCCATTATTTGACACTGCTATTAGTACGTGGATGACAAGACCAATTTGTGGAAAAGTTGATTCTAATAAATCACTAATTAGAGTTTACTATTTGGAGCTGACGGATTTTGTACTGGAAAGGACTGTATCTTGTTCACTGTATCAATAATTCAACAACATTCTATATGGGACCCTTCTCTTACGCCTATTGTAATCCTATATATATATAGTACAGTTGTTGTTTCGTTCCTGATCTAGTTGGTTGGTATTCGCCGGTAAGGCTAACTGCGCCATCAATCAGTAATTGTTACCTTTTAACATTTTACCTTTATCTCTTTTGGGATTTATTCTTTAGGCCAAATTGGAATAAAACGTTCTATTGCGCGAGAGCAACATCATCACCATCGATGTTACGCAACTGTCGCTTGGGTTAGCACTATTTTGGGCGTTCCGCTTGGGAACAGTATGAAAGAAATTGTAAAATGGAAGGAAGCGAGATCATCCTCCCGAAATGCTTTATCAATTATTAATCTGAAAATAACCTGTTAATGTAACCTTATTGAGGCGGTCAAGGGGGTGCCGGCGAAATTAAAAAGATTTATTTCCGGACTATTTTTCGCCCAATATTTGATCTTCAAAAACAACATCTTTATTGTCATGTGCGACATCAAGACGTGCAGTTCACTGTACCATTGGAAGGGTGGTAGTGTGACGTACGGGCAAATTGGACGGTTATAAAGGGGTCGACTGTATACGATGGCGTTCATTTGTAGTTACCCGGATTAATTTTGAAGAGTTATTACGCGGATAAAGGGCTGTAGATATTTTCATTATCTTACGATATGTGTCACATCCCGATACACGGTTAGGCAACTTTTGCCTAATCAGTTATTTTATGTTCTTCGTAGTTTTTGACCTAGTATAGTCACTGATGCGTCTGTCAAGTCTGACTTTCCAGTTATTGTAGCCTCAAAATAGACTCGGCTAAAATTTTGGTGGTTGAAAACTTTGGTGTACGGTCGAAAAATATTGAAAATTTGACCTATCGATAGTGAATTTAGAAAAACAATCGATAGCAAATTTTGTAAATCTGTAACAACTTGCATAATTATGCATGTCATGCAGAATACAAGTAAATCATTTCATAGATACTAGTGTATTCTAATTTGGATGCATGTATAACTATGCACAGCTGTTTTCAGCCCTAAGTTGCAAAATGGATTTTGGGTAACTGAATTTCTACATTCAACAACCGAAATAAACAAATGATACTGAAACTGTGTTTTTATAATGACATTTAAGCGATCTTATCTATTAAATTAATTTTTGCTTCTCAATTTTCATGTACTATGAAAAAGAACTATTAGGTCAATAAATGTATGTTATTGGTGAAATCAAATAGCTATAGAAGCATTGAAATGAATATATAACTTGCTTTAAGGAAACAATATTGATGAATAAAGTCGAATTTTGAACAAAAAATATTTTTTTAGTAGTTAGTCTCGGGTCTTGACCATCGTCGTGCATACCATTCGTACATACATATACAATAAAAAGATCTGCAGATTTTTAAATACTAAATCAAAATTCTATATAATTCGAATAGTCGTGCGAGTTTTTAATTACTGTGTTTGAGACCTAATGAACATTTTCCGGTAGAGGAACATATCTGACTTGAAGTATAAATCACATTGATGGTTTAAATTAAAACAAGAGCTTATTGTGCAAAGGTCATTGTATAATATTCGTTGTTGACGGTATTTCCTTTCTCAAGAAATACGATGAATCAATTACCTTGCGCACCCGAAAATACGGAGGCCAAAATTTTACCAGCCGACATTTGCACTTTTGGTCACTTCAGACGGCTTTCATCGGCTGCTGTTCACTCAGTTTATCTTTATGGTGTCAGCTATCTCATGCAACTTCAGTTTACAGTCTTTCAAAATGATGTTGTGTACTTTTTTATTTTGTCTAGATTAACTGCCGAATTCGGGCGACCAAGCATGGTCGTTGCAACGTTCGATGGTTCTTTTAAAAGGAGCAGAGACCCTATAACACTTATCAAGCCATTGCTTTGCTTGAACGGTATTTTTTTCATCAGAATTTTTTCCATTGTTTTGAAAATAACAAAACTAGCGTTACTATAACAACTGTAAATAATAGTCGAATTTTCATAAAGTTTTGACACAAATCGTTTGAAGGTTAGTACTTGCTAAAAATCATATGACTTTTGCATTAGATGCGCCATATTTGTGTTAGCCTCGGCACTTATTGCCCTACGAAATTAATGATCTAGAGAATCGCTTCATAAGTCAAAAATTATATAAACATGTTATTCTAGTATAACTTGTAGACGAGATTAAGAAACGCGCATGGGCTGCTCACTTCAAATGTTGTGTCAACGGAATTTTGGAAGCATGCAAATACAGATTTTTAGTCAAATTTCACTTTAAACTGCTTCGTGAAAGTCTCAATTGCTGAGAACGATGGCGAATCGAGGTGTAAAGATTCTGGTCGTCACTTTCACTAACTGCTGCAATGTTTTCATTAGATCAAGCTGCACGAACATGGACCGGTCTCTTCTGGGTTTGACTTGACCCAATCGTCCTAAATCTCTCGATTAATGGGACCATTGTACGGCAAGAAGGGGTACCCTTTCGGTAGTCGACTTTCACAATATCTATACGTTGTGTGTCCGTGTAATTTACCATGATTAAACCTCAACGTTCTAAAATGACAGTTGCAAAAAAACAACGCTGTATAACGACATAAAAAAGGCGCTAAATTCTAAATAGGCGGTCTTGATGGGATACCCTTTATATGTCCAACTTAAACTTAAACATGCAATGCGACTTTTGTGAACTAAAACATATATTTAGTTCCAATAATAAACATCAACACATTTGTACGAAATACAATACATATCTGAGTTTCAGTTGTCTTAGATCCTACTTCACTATTCATATTACCTAAGAACTGATTTGTTACTATCATAATGATTTCCTTCCGCAAAAAGGTAATTCAGTCTCGAGTACGGAAGAAATCTCATTAGGGACTGCATTAAAGGCTCATGAACACTTCGATGATTCTGTCGGTTACATTCGGGTAGGATCATTTTAATACTACTGCCAACAGGTTAGTGTTGTCTTGTCAAGTCTGGGTAGTTTTGTTAACATATTTTCAAGTCGTACCTTGTACCAAACCATTTATTGGACAATATGCATATTGCTTTCAAGTTAAACGAATTTGGAATTGTTATCGAATCATTAGTTTGTTTTGTTTTTATTTCGGAGGCTTTTGTAGTGTGCTACTTATTCATATGAAAGATAGAATTTTGTAAGAAAAATGACAACAACAATTGTCGATTCTAATGGGTACAAGCCCCTACTACCCTCTACTTAAAAATATCAATAGAATTCCACGATAAAACACTGTAGTCAAATATTTAGGTCAATAGCTTCCGAAATTATCCTTCTAAAATAACCACCGAAAGCGAAAACTTTTATAAAACCGTTTGTCCTGCCCTTTAGCTATTTTTACACAGTATAAAGCGCAGCGATTGTCGAACCCTTTCGGTACTAGAAGATATGTAATCAACAGTTTCGCCACAAAATAACTATCAAGCAGAATTGATTTTATATTTGTGATGGTCCGATTTACAGTCAAATTCAATGTTCCATCCATACATCTAGGGTTCGGATGAATACCACATAATTAGCATTTTTTCCACAACTAAGTTTATTCTACAAAATTAAATACAAAAAACAAAATTATTTCTAGTTAGCAATTTTTCATACATCTTCTTTTCATTAAGATAAAAAAAATATACGATTCACACGATAAAAAAACAATGGAAACCAGATGATCGAAAAACCAGAAAAATGTAAAAAACTCCAACTTTGTTTTGTGTAGCCTCAATTTTATTTTTTTATGGCTTCATTACATTTTATATTTCGTTATTAAAAATTAGTAGCAAAAAAGTAAAATAAAATATTCTTTTTATCCAAGTGTAATTAAAGTGCAATCAAAGCGAAAAAATAAATAAAAAAAGTTTCTCATTTTTGTGAAGTGGTTATAGTCAAAGTGATAAAGTTTGATAGCGGGCGAGTAAGAAGAGACAGAATATATTATAAAAGTTTTCGTGTACATATAACAAAAAAAATAGCAAAAATGAAAAATAAATTTAATTTAACTAAAACGTTTAATTTAAATATAAATAATTGTATCATATTTAATTTAGTTATATTATTTATTGTTATATTAAATAGAAAAAATTATTTTGTAAATGGATTAAAATGTATATGTAATCGTAGTGAATGTGATATTATAAGGTCAGAGGATTGCCCGGGTAAAGGAATTATTGTATGGGATCCGTGCAAGTAAGTGAATTTATTTTATATTTTTCACTTTTCAGAGTCAGTAAACGAAATGAGCTTACATGTCTTTTTGTTTGTGATCCGATTTCTTACAAACGATTCAAAGTATAAGCCGTCTTACTGAAAAATTAATTATGAATCGCCGCACATCGAATTTTAATATTTATATATTTAAATAAACCTGATTTTCCTTTAATATACACAACAAGAATAGTTGATACTTAGAAATTTAGAATTATTGAGGATTTTAAATATTCAGGAAAATTTTATTGTATTTATATGTTATTCAGTAATAGGAAATAAATATTTTGTTATTTACGTTTATTCTTGGGAAAGCGATTTTTCTATTTTCATACGTCTGTATAGAAAAATATATGCCGGGTATTCTGAAGGATTATAACCTTTATATTCACGTAAATGTTTTTTTATAAGAGGATTGAAACATTTTTTGCTTGGAAAACCAATTTTGCAATACTGGCAATACACCAATTTTAGGCTACTTCCTTATCTAATTCTAACATGTTAAAGTTCATACGTATAAATAAATGTAAATACTAATAAACATCTTTGTTATTAGAGACATAAGGCAGAAACAAGTTTTGTATTATCGTATAGATTTTGTCTAATAAATTTGTAGGATCGACTTTTCTGATTATGTATATGTTAAATCCATCTCATTGTTCATGCCGTTTCAACGTTTGATGGGTTATATCACCAAAAATATTAATTCCAGAAGATAAACGATAGAAATAGTGTTAAGTTTAAATCTTTAACATTCTTAGACTTCTTTTGATGGTCACTAAAAGTGTATTTGATAATAATTCCATAACTCTAGAACAAAACGGGCATCAGGATATTACTCGGTATGGTCATATTTTGTTATGATTAAATTACCTGGCTTTGACTATTTTATATTGGATTTAGTACTGCCTTTTCATTTATCACGCGTACTCCCTTCCTCTCTCGCTCTCTCTCTCTCTCTATCTCTCTCTACCTAGCTATCACTTCATATTAAGAGATTTTGCCGCTTGCACGGTGGTCCCTCTTACGTCTCGATCCAACAAACACCGGCAGGTTGTTGCTGCAACACTTTTTTTTATCATTCGTTGTTTTGGTGACCTTGCAAAGTGGCCCAGCCATCTAATTTGGTTGGATTTATGGAATCCCTTGATCTGCCTCCAAGAAGTCACCTTTATCTCGTGATTCATGCCAATCCTATAATCACCTCCCGCAACTTTAATTGAACCAAAGATGGTGCAAATAACCGTCCTATCGAAAGAAGATAACATTTTTCACTCATTTCGTAGTACACATTTTTCACGTTATAAATGATGATAATATTAAAAATTGCCCTTAGGGCATGAGAGTCAAAACTTAGGAGGAACCTAGAAGTAATTCTACTGTGTTTCTTACTTTCATCTTCACTCCTACATTCGCTGCATAACAGATTAGCAACTTTAACGTTTTTGTAAACATTTTTAATCAGCAGACTCTAATGACCGAAACATATACTGAAAAGAGGAAGGTAGAAAAATTATAAGGCAAACTTTACCGAGTTCAGGACTAAAAATGATGAGATGCGCAAATGATGTCTATGGACTCAAACATAGAATCCTACACATTCGTGTATTCCATTTAAGGATATTTTTCCTGAAAAAAAATAATCGTAAATAAAGTTCAAACAGCAATGAAAAATTATAATTATAATCAAAAATTACAATGAAAAAAAATTATTTCTTGAACTCGAAAGGGCTATAAGATTCTAAGAGAAACCTTAAACTTGTTTACAATGCGATATCACATTTATAGAAGCGGTGAAACCTCAACTACAGTAAGTTTAATTGTTTAAAACTGCCGCAATTGAAATATATCTTCAAATTTAGTATTTCAAACATATTATTGTTTCGAAATCTTTTAACCTTGGTACAAGAACATTTACTATACGTCAAACCAGCTACTAAAATATTATAAAATGCTATATAACCTGCTACGCAGGAATTTAATCAAAGTCGTTTAATGCTGGAAACACATGTGCAGAATTCCGCATGCATCAAAAGTAGAATACCCTAGTGTAAGAGATGGATTAAAATTCATGTATGACGCATGTCATGCAAAATTAAGCACGTCGTCTCTATTTGAAATTTGCAACATGAAAAAAAAATAAAACTAAAAATATTCGCTAACTTCATGCCACATTGTTTGTTGTTTTTCTCTTTTGACAGTAAATTTTGTCATTTTCATTTTTGTTTGACAGGCTTGTTAACTAACAAAAAAATATCACTACATTCCGATAGATAGCTTGCTCTAACTTAAAAAAAGGAAAATGTCACACACAAGTGTTAAAAAATTATGCTCATGTATTTTACGTGCAGATCTGTATGCGCCGCTGAATGCGGAAAATCTGCACATCTGTTTTCAGCATAAGCATTCATTTCTAGTTTTTTCTCTCTATAATTTGTAATTCCATACGACCAAAATCACTAAAGGTGGTACTAAAAAGAACTCAGACAACTTTTTTTTCATGCAATTTTATGCGTATTTTTGATCATCGTGGGTGAAAAGATTGAGTTAACAATTAAAAATCCCCGTAAATTTAAATTTAGGCTTATAAATGTTTTTTGTGAATTGTCTAATGCGTCAAGTGAGTCCAGCCAAAATATTGTGCTTTTTTATTGCTGTTATAATGTTACTTTAATTGGAATTGTTTGTAAAACTTGTAAATCAAATTTGGGCTATGAAATTTAAATGATTCTTGTTACATACTTTTAATTTTAATTATAAAATGTTTGTATACATTTAATAAAAAGTTTCGAAGTAATACCTATCATTAATACGAGTAGGTGATCAAAAAACTGTGATAATTGTGGTATTAATCACCATATTGAATGTATTTTTACGCGATATCGACCCTTGGAGTGATATAGCAACGTTTGAGGTTGATTATAATAGATCATATGTGAGAACTTTACCAGTAGCTCTGTCGCCAAGAATGCAATCAGAAGGATTGACATTCGTTTCGTCTTAATTAAGGTATCTTTAAGGTGGTGTTTTTACCACAAGAGCCTCGTTGTGGACTGAAGGGCTTTCATTATACACATATTTGGTTGCTACCAATTCATCTACACAAATTATTAGTTTTTTCGAGAAAAAGTTTTGGTTAGTACTACGACTTGTCCTCGCTATATTAATAAAACATTATCAAGCCAATATTCTTTTCAGATAATACTTAAATATTATCTGGTAATAAAAAGGAAGCGAAAGTTTCAATAACGTACTTTGCAAAATGTAATCTCTAAAGAGAGTTTCAATTTGAGTTTGATAAAACATAAATTATTTTATAAATATCGAAATTTTTATTTGAAATAAAAGTATATAGGTTCCGGTTTCGTAATGAAATATAACAACTTGTAAGTGACCTCCTATTACTTTGCGTTAAGCTACCGTTCTTTTATCAAATTTTTCGATGGCTTCTACCATAACTGCGTATAATTACATAATAATATTCCAATTTATATTTATTATTTGAAACCACATATGTTGGAGATTCATACATTCCAATTTGCCAAACAAAAAATTCGTAATCACATTACGATACCGAGGTTCATTTACAGTAACAGCAATTCCAGCTTCGTTAAAAAATATGATCCGATTATTCCACCAGCCCAAAACCCACACCAAACAATCACGTTTTGTAGATGTATCGGGTTTTAACTATTTCTCGGGATTTTCTTCATTACAGAATCGACGGTTTTGTTTAAAAAACCACCCAGTTGTAAATTTTCTCGGCAGCGAAAGATGCAACTTTGTTGAATCAATTCGCATTTTCAAGTTTTGTTTAATAAAACGTCCAAAGTGTGATAGCTTTATTTTTTGAGTTATCTGAACTTTGTATGCCTTCAAATGGCTATCTTTGCGCAAAATTCTGAATAATGTGGTTGGTGGAATGTGTAATTGCTGTGGACGATGACGAAATGATGTTTTGGACTCATTAACACTAGCACTCCTAGCGCTAAGTAACAATATTTTCTTACAACTTCTGCATTACTTTCACCAAATTTAAAATAATTTTTAGTACTAAATACGCGTTGTTCAATAGCATATATCGTCAGTTTTATTAACCAGAATGTTTCTATTTGTCATCTATCAAATAATAAATTTAAAAATTAATCTTAAATTAGAACACCCTATACTCTATCCATAAATGGTTGTGGCATTGTAATCTTCGTTTATTTTGCCAATATATCCGATTCCAATATTTTTTGCTTACCTCGCAAATCTCAGTATGATGAAGACTATGAGAAAATCTATATTTATATTAAGGGAATATTTACCAGTCCATTTTGCAAAGAATTTCGAGTTATCGTGATTTCTTAAATAATTAGTCGAGATTGTTCTTCAGATTAACTCTACTACGGTTAGTTTCCCTTTTAAACTTTGAGTCTAGTAATGCCCAGACGGATTCATCCCAGTGGTTTTTGCCGAAATCGGCCCACATTAACTTTTTCGTTTTTACAAATACTTTGAAAATAATATTATTTACCTGGAAAACAACGATTAGTTCATGGATGGATGGAAAATTTTTGATAAAATCTGTTTTTCAACAAAAAAAATCGGCCTCTATACAGTCCAGACAGATTGATTGATCGAAATGGAACTTCATACTTAGCCCCCAATAAATTGCGAGGTTCTAGTGGTTTTTCGCCGAAATCGTTTCACTAGAGTAACAGCTTTCATAGAAGCTTTTAAAATTTTTTGTCAAAATTTTGCGACGATACGAGAAAGACGATTAAATTCGAACCATTTTAATTTAAATTTGAAGAAAAAATGAATTCAGATCATTTTTCATCACAAAAAAACTATATTTCATCAAAATTGGGATTCTACAGTTCAGACGGATTGACTGTTCCGCATGATACTTAAACTTTTTCCATTAATTGAGAGATTTATAAAATAAAATTTCGGTGGAACTCTTTTTCAATTTTTGCAATAATGTTGAAAAGTTTAACATTTACCAAAAACGATAAAGATGAAAGGAGTTAAATAAATGTAAAGATTAATTTTCGATAAATGTAAAGATTAACCTTGTCCGTTTTTTGAAATTTAAGCAGAAATAATGGTTTTTGATTTTAGAAAACAGTTTTACCAAAAGTCCGGTAATTTTAATTTTTCCGTTTCAGAAACAAAGTGTGGTCGATTCGAGGTCTATGTGTACATTCGTGGTGAAAGAAACTCGGGTGTTAGCTACAGCATACTTATGAACAAAAAGGTAATATATATCGGAAGTTTTACAGTCCCGCTAACAGTTAACTATCCATTCTTATTATTTCTCTAGCGTTAACATAAGTTTTTTTGAATCTGATTTCGTAACTATTGTAATCAGCTACTTGCCAGAAAATATATCCAGCCCTCCAATTTAAGTAACAAGCTAAATTCAATTTTGAGAACTTATACATTAGCGAGGCAATCACAATCAAACTTCTTAACGAAGGTCTAAATAGTTGGTTTAATATATGGTAGGTTTCAGTCGAAAAAACCAGTCGCTTTGTAAATCGATTCGTGATTTTTCATAAAAGGACTGGCTTAACTGTGGTAGAATGATGTTTAATGCTTATATAATTAAACCTATAGATACAGTCCGTTGTTATCCAAATGAGGCATTTCGCCGTAACCGATAGGTCGATGAACATACATTTTGTGGTTTGATTGATCAGTCCGAAAGGATTCAGTTGAACGAGTAAATGTTAATATAATATTTATTTAAAATAAATATAAATATAATATTTATTAAAATTAATATAATAAAATAGAATAATGATACCAAAGATCTAAAATGACAATCTAGTCTTTTATACACAATTATTATTAACCAAAGTAAATGGCATAATAAAAAAATCTCCAGCATTCTAAAAAATCTTGCTTTATATTACATGAATGTACATCTCTAAAAAGTATGCAAAATGAAACAAACATAATATCATCAGATATTTACAGTTCAGAAAAATAAATGATTTATCCTCATCGTGGTATTTACCTGCAAATCCGCTCTGACAAATGCAAATAAACACACAAACGAAAAAGCAAGGATCCATTTTCATGTGTTAAACTTTAAGCAAAGCCAAATTGTTATCTCTTTATCTTTGTAGCTCCCTATCGCTTCATAACTCAAATATTTTCCCGCTAAACACACAAAAAACACAGCACGCAAGAACATATTATCTCCTGCACATTAAACAGTAAATAGCAGTAAAATTGAATATTCTAATATTAAATAAAAGCAAAGAAACTCCCTACATTCAACTTCCCTCGTATACAATCATTTTTCTCAGTTCCAAGGTTTCCAACATTAAAAGCATACATACGAAATACACACAATAGGAGAAGAAAAGGAATTCTTCAACGATTTTTTGAGCAAGATAACAAAAAAATTGAATAGATAAATTACGGGAATAAAAGTAGAAATATCATTTTAAGGGTTTTCCCAACTCTTCTTGACTCACTTGCTGCTCCCTTATTGTACACAGTTCTATGTACTTGCTTACCGATTTCGCCAGCGAAAACGAAACATAATACCATCACAAAGAAAACCAAAATTGCCATTTTACCTTCTCTAAGAAATTAAACAACGGCAGCAACAGAAATAAAAGTAGTGGTATTACCAACAATTTGGTATAATAAAAAGCAGTAAAAGAAAGCATAGTAGAATAAAGCTTTTATATTTTTCACCAAAAATAGATAAGATAACAAAATAATTTTGCCCCATCTTATTTTTTGTTTGTTCATTTTCTAATTTCTTCTTGTTCATCTATTCCTTGGTGTAACTGTAAAAAGGACTCATAATAACATGAATAAAATAAAATTAAAATGAAGGAATAAAAAATTTTTATTTTTGCTGATAAGGACAAAAAAAATAAAATATATTTATTGGAAGGAAAACTTCGTTTTATAAGCACGAATTTGATTTTTATTTCCACTTTCAGTGTGTCTGCCTTGTTTGTATGCTCTGCTATAGTATAACTGTAATGTTACTACTTCACTATATGTAATAACAGTAACACACAGAAGAACATCACCCGAGCAAAAAAAAATCATATTACGAAGACGACACGAAATATGCTCCCGATGGCAGGATATACATAACGTATTTATAGTTTATTGACTGTTATTGGATAAATTGATGAGAAGTAAATTTTCTGGGTTTCAGTTTATATTTTTTATTGCATGACATGAAAGCGAAATGACAGTCGTTTTCTTATTAGAAATTTTCCTACATTCCTTATGTGGGGGTGATTTGTTCATCTTGTTACGTACGCAGCGTTAAACAGAAACAATTTTTGTTGCTGTTTTTTATGATTTTTATACATTGATGTCGAAAACGATTTGGTTTTATGTATATCAAACTATTTGCCCGTATGTACCATATACCATATACACAATATATTTTGGTTGGTAGACAAAGATTAGATTTGATGAATTTACATTATTGTAAATTATTGACCATAAAATAAAATAAAAATGAAGGCAAGTAGAAAAAACTGTTGAAATTTTTTGGGGCATTTTTTATGATTAAATGGATCTGAAAATGTTTCTGCCAGTAAGTGGCAGACAAGACCTTTTTTATACGATTTTATGAGTTAACAGTTTTTCTATACGAAACAGATTATTCAATAAAAAAAGGTACACGTGCCCATGAAGCAGAAGCCAGAATCGTATCTTACAACAATTTTTAATTCTCGTAAAGAGAAAATCTAGGATTGTTATAATAGCGATGGAAGCATTGCAACTAGTCTTAATGAAGCTTACGACAAGTTCTTTAATTTTTAAGCCAGGATAACCAAGCGCAAATTTTACCGATTAAAAAATCAATAAAATATTCATAAAATCACTAACAAAATTATATTAGATGAGTGTAAGCATATTTATGCGATCCTTTTATTTATTAGAATCTATTTAGGAGAAGAAATTTTAATGTGATGCACGGATACAAAAAAAAAACTTCACAGGTTCAACCCTTGTTGGTTTCAAATTGAATCTTTAAATTTATTTGAATCATTTAAGCCTTTTGTGAAAAGGCTCTGAAGCTGCCACTTTCGGTACACAGATTTCCACCAAATTTTTCAAGATCTCCAAATTAATAGAAAAAGTTCAAGTATGAAGATTTGAAAACTGATTTTATTTAAAATTTAATTTACAATCTTTTAATCGCCTTTTCGGAAATGCTATATACGTTTCAAAATATTTGCAAAAAACGAAAAAACTTCTATAAAAGCTGCCATTTCCGATGGATCAATGTCGACAAAGAATCACTAGGATCATATTTATAGAAAAACCTTAAGTATAGACTGTACAAGGACCCGCTTAAATTTTGGAAAACTGATGTGGATGGACCGTTATTGTTGCAAAACTAATTTACAATATTTTAGTTTATAGCCTCTTTTCTCCTCTACTAATATTAGCAAAAACGAAAACGCTGTTATGCGCTGGACGGTGGACCGATGTCGGCTGAGATCCCCCAATTTGTGGGAAAAGTTCAAGTATGAAGTTTCCTCTCTATCAATAAATTCGTGTATACTTTACAGGAAACGAGTTTTTCGGGAAAACCCGGTGTTTTTTAAAATCGTAATTTCCGCTTAAATTTTGGAAAACTTATCTGGACCGGTATTGTTGAAAAATTGAATTCCAATCTTCTATTTTTAGTCGTTTTTCTCTTAAATGTTACTTTGTTCTTAGTCGTTTTTCTTATAAGTGTTTTTTCTCATGTTCTTCTCATATTTTTTTAAATATTTGCAAAAAACGTAAAAGCTTTTGTTGAGGCTGCCACTTCCGGTAAAATCTATGAGAAAAGCTTAAAATGAAATTTCATCCCGATTAATCAATCCAATTGTTCATGATTATAAAACTTTATTTTATTACGTAACAAAACGAAAATAATATTTTCACAAATATTGGGTGTATCCAGCCGATGTAGGCCTTACTAAAAAATAGTACGCGTCACACATATTATGGGTTGGTTGCAATCTATCTCACTAAACAAATGTAGATATCTCAATGTATAGTAAAGCAACATTTGTTCGTCTATTTTTGAGTAAATACTTTTAGGTTTGAACCTGTACTATTTTATTTGACATTCTGCATCGTTCTACTGTTATGTGGTATAAGCTATCTCTATAACTGATCGCATCGAACATAGATTTGTGTTGTAAATAATATGTTGCTTTGTAAGATGATCATTATCTCTAAATTACCTATCAAGTGAAATTCTGCTCTATCTGGTGACTCTACTCTCAAGTTGCTTGGAAGGCGGACTACACTTGAAGACCTTGGCATCGTGAACTCTGCCTGGCATTCCAACGAATATATTAGTAAACCAAATGGTATGGTCACAAGTACCTTTAAAAGTTAAAATTGGATTTTAACATTAATACGCAATTTGTAACTATTATACTGTAAAACTTGCCTTGTAGTATGATGGAGAGAAAATCTTTCCGATTATAAAAATCAATTGCATTATGGCAAGGTTGCTTTATCGGAATGTAATGTTCATCAATAGCACCAACTAATTCGAAATTTCGGCTGGAAAATTTAAAAAATTAAATAATAATCAATTATTTATGCTACAAAAATTGTACATCATCTTTTTCTTTAGCTTGCTGATGGCTTCGACTGTCTCGGTAAAAATAAAACAGGTTGTACTCAGGATCCAAATAGTCAATAGTAATTTATTTTGTGGAGACACAAAAGTTTACTTTGCCTTTTTCATAGTAGTTGTCACTACACTAAACAATTTCTTCTAAAAATATAAACAAACAGAACATAACATGTAGATCTATGCTTGATTGCATCAAGCCCATGTAGAATTCTGCAACTGAGATAAATCTTACATTGAGATATTCTCAAATGTAAACATGTATGGCTGAGTACACCCATTGCGTTTCAATATATCTAGAATCTATAATTAAAAGGGCATAAACCAACTTATGCCTGTTTTTACTTTACTCTGTATGCATTTAAAATACAATAATTCACACAATTCAATCCAACAGTTTTTTGTTTATCATCAGCCGTTCTTTTTCCTGGGGTGACATGTTGTAGCATTACATTTTCGATACTTTATCGAAGTTTATTTCTCGTTTTCCCAAACTGAAATAGGAAACTGTTTCATTTATAAATTATTTCGTTTCTATTTCTATCACAACCTATTAGTACAAATGCGAACAAGTTGTCTTTCTCTAATTTCGTTCAAATATCGCTGACAGCTTATTTGGTGATAGAAACGGAGTAGAATGTCACAATTTTTAAATCTAGCAACCTGGTAAATGATATAAAATGTAAAATAGTGTCACATTTTATTCTAAAGAAGCGAGACATAAACTTCGATAAAATATCGAAAATGTGATGTTACAACATGTGACCCCAGGAAAAAGAACGGCTGATGATAAGCAAAAATTGTTGGATTGAATTGTGTGATTTTTATTTTAAAATAATACTGGGTAAAGTAAAAAATGGGCATAACTAGACTTACGCCCTTATCGAGTCTAGATAAAAAGTGTTATTAGTAATAAATTCATAGTAGGCCTTTGATTTTACGAGGTGTTCCAAAGGCAAAATTATCTAGTGATTTTTTATCAAATACTAGCAGCCTTTGCTTTCTCTAATTTTGCGTATACAAAATATTTTTTTATGATTGATAAAATTTGTGCCTTGTTCCTATCCAGTGCTCTAATTCTATAAGCAGTATGATAGTTTTTAAACATGTAAACGATAATTTATCTTGCCTTTTTACAATATTTGCATTCGCTAATTGCACTCCAAGATAAAATTTAAAACGGCCACGATAAATAAATGTCAAAACTTAACGCACTCTTATGATTTATGTAGATTCATATTTAGACTTTGAGGTGCTATATCTACCGTTTCCATTTAAATTTCAACAATACTTTTACGGATACAAGTTATTCTAAATAGCATCTATTCACAAACAATAGTTCAAGTTGTTATGGGTTTTAGTACGAGTAATTTCACAGGTGAAAATTTTATACAATAATTTATCTTAGCATTTTTAAATCGTATTCTGTAAACATTTTTTTTTACCCAAGATAAAAATATTGACATCAAGCGAACAAGATTACATTAATAAACGTCAAAACAAAATTTTAATTAATTTATATCCTTAATAACTCAAAAAATACAATCTCTTGAAATGTAAATTCTTGCATTTACATACATCAAAGCCCTCTAGAATCACACATAGCCCCAAAAATCATATTGAGAAATAGTCGGAGTTATTTGATATAAAAAGCAAGATACGGTTTGATAAACATATAAAACAAATCAAATGTTTGACAGGAACATTACAACAGTCACAAATTTACTTTAATTTTGATTAATATTGTATATGCTAAACTCTATAAAGGTTATTCTTTATTCTAAGTACAAAATCACATTATTCTGTAATTATTATTTACGGTATGTTCTTGAACTCCAATCAAATCCGTGATTTTATTGTTGAAGACGAAATGCCCTATTTAGTACTTTCTGCTCATGCGAGTTGGAATTCGGAATATTTTATGTAATCAAATTTAGTTATTCACAACGAGTTTTTCGAACTACACGAGTTCTTCATCCAATAATTTTTTATGTGTTTGAGACTACGTCCTCAATAGTCCTAGTTGCTTGATTTAGGTCTAGTTATGGAGCGACGTTTAAGTTTTACCATTTGTTTTTTATCTTGAGTTAATTTTTAATCGTTGTAAAATGTATGGGTTACTTTAAAGATCTCCGAGTAGGAGATGAGACTTGGATCAATTAATTGTTTCTTACTAGATATCTTGCAAGATGTCTATTTACATCTTGTTGGGCCTTAGTGCTAGTTAATAATTAGTCTAGAATTAAAGCATTGAGAGATCGTAAAGATTGTTAAGAGCTAATAGTGTCTCTAAATGAAATATTAAACATTTTCACTTTCTGAAAAAATTAATTTAGATTTTCTATAGACCGTTATATTTATTGTACTCATCAGTTTTCTTAATTGTGCAGTGTAATGTAAAAGTAAAATATTACGAGTGCACAACAAGTTGAAGCTTTGCTTGTTATGTGAAGAAGTGATACATTAGATGTGTCAAATCCGACACTCCGAAACACTTGACTTTTATATTTGAAAATTGAGCAACTAAAATGGTTTTTGCAGTAATCTGTTTTAGGATACTCTACCCCTCAAGTCTTCTACCTTCTAATATAAACAACAAGCAATTTATTTGTTTCCTACTTTAAACATAAAATAATATATTTATTTGTTTTAATTAGTATCGAAAACTAAGCAAAAGTATAGGTAGAAGTGATGAAGATCGAGTAATAGATTCGAATGTTTGACTTTAGTGAAAGAATAAAAAAAGAGTAAAGATGGCCGCTGAGTAGTAAGACCGGATTTGTCTCGTGTAATTTTAATTAATATTTAAGTAATTATTGTTGGATGGTAACAAAAAAATATTAAATTTATTTAATAAACAAAACATTAATAAATAAAATAAATAAATAAAAGTTTGTTACAAATTCTGTCGTATAGTGCTTAGTGAATTAGAAGCTTTTGTAAAAGTGTGCGCAAAGACAAATATGAGCAAAAACGCAAACAGATCTGAAAAAAATGCTAGTGATCTTGATGGTCTGAATTCTATTGAGGATCCTTCACTAAAAGATATAATGGAGGCGATATACTCCTCAAATGCTGATATTAACCAAAAAATAGAGGCATTATTTCTTGATCTACAAACAAAAATTGACGATATTAATTCCAAAATAGTGTTGCTAAAACTGATGTTGAAGAAACCAAATCTCGTACAACAATTTTAGCGGTCGATGTACAAAAAACATCTAAACGAATGGGTTTTTTGCAGTATCAAAATGAATTTGTGCTTCAACAGTTGTGGAGAAATGATGTTATTCTTTCTGGATTTCCTCCTGAAATTGAAGACTGAACACCGCTTATTGAGGCACTTGGCATAATGTTAAAGTTTAGTATCGCTGATATTGAGCATTATTTCAAACGCACCATACAAAATGTGCAAAATGCAACATCATTTGTACAAATTATTGTATCCTTATCTCTAACTAAAAAAAATATTGTAATGGATACTCTTATTAAAAATGGTCCAGTCTTTCTACATCAATTACTTCCTGATTTTGAGAAAGACCCACAAAGAAAACTAATCATTAATCATCGAATGCGAAAACATTTTACTCAACTATTAACAGCTGCAAAAAAACTTCAGAAAAATGCCCAAATATATAAAGCTTGGTACAGTGGGCACATCTACATTCAAGCAAATCAAACTTCTACACCCGAAATTGTTTACTCTATGGCACAGCTGGAACAAAATTCTACCAACAACACCACATTTTCATCGATTTCACAAGGCAGAGCATAATTCCACAAATTATAAAATATTAACTGTTCCATAAATTAAACACAGAATATTAAACTTTATACACTTCTGTTATTGCATTGACATTCAAGGCTTTTTTACAATTTTATTTTTTATGCAGGTTATCATATGTTCTATAATAATAATTGTCAAATTCTGTTTTCAGTTCTTGGATTTGTGTGTAAGATTCTGTATAAATTATATACTCGTGAATTTCTTATATATATATATATATATATATATATATATATATATATATATATATATATATATATATATATATATATATATATATATATATATATATATATATATATATATATATACTTTAGCTACATTACGAATTCGGTTACATATTATTTGTTCATCTCAACCAAACAATCTAAAGTTTTCTATATAAAGGGTGGTTAAATTTAGGGCCGACGTTGAATGTGAACCACACCTAAACGTCAAGTTTTTTTCTGCATTTAATTTGACATTTCTCAATTTCTGACTAATTCAATTTGAACCATGGAAAGATACACAATCGAGCAACGCATTAAAGTTATTCAGGCATATTATAAAAATGGGCGTTCAAATCAAAATGCATATCGTGCACTTCGTGATTTTTTCGGTCAATTTAATCGTCCAAATGTGCGTACAATCGGAAAAATCGTGCAAAAATTTGAGCAAACCGGGTCTGTAGGAGATTTTAAAACACCAGTGCATGCTCGTACAGCTCGTACAGCAGAAAATATTGCTGCTGTTCGCGATAGTGTGGCTGAAGAGCCGTCCACCTCAACTCGTTGTCGTGCCCAACAATTTCACCTCTCACGCTCGTCGTTGATGAACATTATGCATAAAGACTTGCATTTACACGCTTATAAGGTGCAATTGACTGAAGAACTAAAGCCTCTTGACCACTCCAAACGTCGTCAATGGTCAGAATGGTGGCAAGAAATGGCAACAGTGGATGATCAATTTTCGAAGAAAATCATCTTCAGTGATGAGGCACATTTTCACCTCAGTGGATTCGTCAATAAGCAGAATTGCCGCATTTGGGCTAATCATAATCCAAGAGTGATTGTCGAAAAACCAATGCACCCACAAAGATTGACTGTTTGGTGCGGTTTATGGGCTGGCGGCATCATCGGGCCGTATTTTTTCCAAAATGAGGCCGGTCAGGCAGTTACTGTGAATGGTGTTCGCTATCGTGAGATGATAACGAACTTTTTATGGCCCGAATTGGAAGATATGGATGTGGACGATATGTGGTTTTAACAGGACGGTGCCACTTGCCACACAGCTAACGAAACAATGGCTTTTTTGCGCGACAAATTCAATGGCCGTGTTATCTCACGCGGTGGCGATGTCAATTGGCCGCCAAGATCATGTGATTTGACACCGTTGGGCTTCTTTCTTTGGGGTTATTTGAAAGAAAAGGTGTACCCCGATAAGCCAGCAACAATTCAAGAGCTAAAGGATGAGATAATTCGGCACATTAACGGCATAGAACCTCAATTATGCCTAAGCGTCATCGAAAATTTGGACCATCGGGTGGAGGTGTGCCGCCGAGGTCGCGGCGGCCCTTTGGCCGATATTTTGTTCCATACATAATTGAACCATAATTAAAAAGAATTGACAATAATTTCCTAAATAATTTTTATTTTATTCAAAATCAACATCGGCCCTTAAAATTTAACCACCCTTTACGAGTATTGATTTATTGTTTATTTTGAGTGTTAAATATGGAGTGTTTCAGTGACGTTCATGAAATTGATATTCAAAGCCTTGTATTTGTGAAACATTTATTAAACGCTGAACCAAAGTATAGGATTGGTTCATTAAGGTACGTCTTAATCAATGCCAGATCATTAGGAAATTTTTTTGACCATATCAAGCTGTTCCTAAAATCGTTGAAAAATGTACCACACGTAATTGTTGTTTCCGAAAAATGGATTTATTCCAACGAAGTGCCATTTGATGTACTACCAACGTATGAATCGTTTCATTGCACCAGGGATACTGATTGGGGTGGAGGAGTTGCTATAACATAAATGTAAGTAAATCTATCTTAGCTTGTGAAAAAGAAAACTTTAATTTATTTGATTCTAGTTTCATTGTTGCTGAGTTTCCATTACTGAAGAGTAAGATTATTGGTGTATATCGTACAAACACTTGCTCATATGACGTGTTTTTTGATAAACTAGATACCTTGCTATCTAAATACCCTAATTCATTAATGTTAGGTGATTTTAATGTTAATCTATTGGATAAGGATGACCACAGAACTGTTTGGCTGAAATCAGTGGCTTCAACTTGTGGATTCGTTCATCTTAAATACTGATTTCTCCACTCGTTTGTTCTCAACACCATCTATTATTGATCATGCTTCTACCGATCTAATCAAACATAATTTTACTACGAGTTTATTCGATTCACCTGATTTCGATCATCGTGTTCTGTTGATTGATAAATCTGATATAAGTAAAATTCCAAAAATTAATCAATCTTGTTTTACAATTCTTAACTATGAGCAAATCATGAATGAACTTATATCATCAGACATATACTCAATACATTTAACGATATCATCTATCATTTTTCATATCTCATTTCTAATAATACTAAGATCATAAAACGGAATACTCAGATGAATAATTGGCTAACAAATGATTTCCTACTAATCCTTCAAATATGAAACCGTTTCTATAAATTAAAACTTAAATACCCGGATAATGCTTATTATGTATCCAGATTTAAATACTTTAGGAATCTAGCTGTTTATACTAAGCGAGAGCTTAAAACACAATATAATGAAAAAAAATGCAATCATCTATAAATAACTCAAAGAAAACTTGGATGTTTCTTAAAAGTCTGCTTTATAACAGAGATTTCAAAACTAAAATAAAAGCGTGGCTGCGATAGTAGACGCAAATGGTCAGCTCGTTTCTGACTCTGCCGAAATTGCTAACGTATTAAATTATCACTTTGTCAATGTATCTATTATCAATCAAGTTTCTTTCATCAATGCTAGTGTTCCACATTTCAGTACTTATCTAAAATACGAGAATTTACACGCACTTGATATTGCAAAAACAGGCTATTTGGAGGTTTCTAAAACAATAAAAAACTTAAACCAACATGCGGCCGCAGGATATGATAAAATTTCGTCGAAATTCTTGAAAAAGGTCTGTCATATTTCTATACCAATAATTGTTAGATTAATAAATGAGTCAATTAGTAATGGGATTTACCCTGATTGCCTTAAAATTGCGAAAGTATATCCTATATATAAATCGGGTGATAAAACTCAATCAGCAAACTATCGACCAATTTCAGTGCTTAATGTTTTTTCTAAAATCTTCGAAAAAATTATTGTGCATAGAATAAAACTTTACTTTGACACATATAATATAATAAATAAATATCAATTTGGCTTTGTAGATAAATCAAATACGACATCTGCTGCAGTCACAGTTATCAATGAAATTTTACTTCTTTTACATTAGAAACCAAACAATATGTCTCAATTTTATCAATTGATCTTAAAAAAGCATTTGATATGGTATCACAAGAGATTCTATTAGAAAAATTTCAGAAACTAAATCCGACAGACAACACTGCATCACTTTTAGCTACCTATTTTAAAAATCGAGTACAGTATACTGTTGCAAATGGAGTTGAAAGTTTACCGCTAGAAATCATCGCTGGTGTACCTCAAGGCTCCGTCTTTGGACCATTGGCCTTCAATTTTTTTATAAATGATATTTTTAATGTAGAAATTAATGGAGCCTCATAATGTACGCAGATGATGCCATTATAGTATATAAGGCGAAGGACCCGTTTGTACTCATTGGAAATATGTCAAATGATCTCTTAAAATACAGAATTGGCTTTCTGCAAACCGTATGTCGCTAAACAAATCTAAAACCAACTACATGCTTTTTCAAAATAAATCTTTTCCAACTTCTTTTCCTAGTTATTTTGTCATTGGTAATGATAAATATAATCAAGTTCGTTCCAACATTTACCTTGGCTTGATAATGGATGATCACCTTAGGTGGCGGAATCATATATCATCCCTAAAAAAATCAATTTGGCCGTATGCGTTTGCATTGAAAAAAATTAGGAAACACATTAATATTAAAACAGCCTGGATGATTTACCATGCAGATATAAACTCGCGGTTAACATATATGAGTACAATATGGACTGGAGCATCATTAATAACTATATGAAAGACATAAGAGTGTTACAAAACCGAATAATCAAAACTATAAAATGCTTATTCTTCAGCCGACTCGAACCATGTACTCTTCACAAGTGTTGCCTATTGATGCACTCGGAAATTTCGAGCTACTCATGTTTATTCGCAAAATTCAATTACATCTAATAAATTGCACCAATATGTTTGTCACAATAAGGGACCTCCATTACCATAACACGCGGCAAACAGCACAAACTAACTTCTACGTAGAAACAGTCGCTACCTCCCGAGCTCAAGGCAACCCATTTTATAAAGGCCTCATATTATTTAATCTACTTCCTGAACACTTTAAAACAGAATATAATATAAACATATTTAAGGAAAAAATAAAAGAGTTTTTATTTGATAAATCTCTAAGATGATCTGTAGAATCAGGAACCAATTTGAAATTAGATTGTTTGATACAAATTTAACATTAAGATGTTTTATCTACATATATAGTTTATACAGGGTGTCCGCCGGGAAGGTATACTACTTTGTTTGTTTATGATTTTTGATTAAATGAAAGAGAATGGATCTTATATTGATAAATGTTTTATTTAATGTCGAAAATTATGTATGGAATACAATATCAGATAAATGTCCGCCTCTGTTAGCCTCACAAATGCGAGCCCTATTGAGCACATTTTTCATTACATTCTCACACATTTCACGCGGTATTTCATTAATTTCATCACGAATATTTTGTTTGAGTTGCTCAAGCGTTTCTGGTTTGTTTGCATAAGCCTTGCTTTTTCGATATCCCCACAAAAAGAAGTCCGGAGCAGTCAAATCAGGCGACCGTGGAGGCAATCAACATCACCATTTTTTGAAATAACTTGTTGTGGAAAGAGTTCTCGCAGTAATTCCATTGTAGTCCTGGCTGTATGCGATGTGGCACCGTCTTGTTGATACCACATGTTAATCAAGCCCAAAGTATGCAGTTGTGGCGTTAAAAAGTTTTCAATCATCTCACGATATCGCTCTCCATTCACAGTTACCGTTACGCCGTTTTCATTTTCAAAGAAGTAAGGTCCAATGATTCCTCCTGACCAAATTGCACACCAGACTATCACTTTGTCATGGGCGAGCTGTAACTTCCTATTGGCATATGTACGGCGGCGTAAATCGTCTTGTGGAAGAATTTGCCACGTGTCTACTTCACGACTGTCAAGTATGAACTGTCAATACTAATATTCGCCTAAATGACGGCAAAACAAAGTAGTATACCTTCCCGGCGGACACCCTGTAGTATAAATAAATGAATGTTTCTTGAATATAGGTATATTTGATTATTAATAATTATGTTCTTCAAATGTAGTATGTAGAAACTTTAGGAATGTTTTCTTACGAATTAAGTTTTTCTTGCATATACAATAATCTGGATATTGAAACAGAATAAAAATAAACTCCAAAAACGTTATTGATGAATTAACAAGCTTATATTCTTGTATGATAACCTGAATGTCTTTAATCTAAGTTAAAAAATTATAAATCTGTCTATAAATATAAATTTTTTGTTGCCCGTTATAGTTTTTTTTTGACTTTTTGGGTGATTTGTTAACAAATAACTAAAAAAAAAAAAATAAAAAAAAAATTTTAATTCGAACGCAACCAGTCCGCTTTTATAAGTTCACAAATTTACGTTCTAAATTGAAGTAATTTCGTTACATTTTTATGTAAAGTATCGAAGTTAATTAAAGTGCTTGAACTTATTTAATTCTAAAATAAAAGTAAAAACTAAAATATCAAAAATTGCAATTAATTATTAATAATATACACACGAAAGCCTTTTACACATTCAAGTAAAGTTATTCCATGATAAATTATTTGTGATACTTTTTGTCTTAAATTTATCTTGACACTGTAATATTTGGTACGAGCTGTAAACTTACGTGGGGTGTTATATTTATAACACGGTTCGCTTTTTAGCTTTACAATATTTTATATTATATTACACAAGATTATATATTTATATATTTTCACCCCGTATATATTTATTTACTTTAATTTTAATGTACAAAGATTTTATTTTGTCGCACGTGTTCACTGGATGACAGATCGTACGAGAGATTTTTTTCCTAATATTTTTATTTTCTTGACATTTTCGTTTTTTCATGTTGTTAACATTTTTAGTACAACAATCGAACAAATCTTGCCAGTGTATGCCAGTATATGTGATTGCGGGAGTTGATTTCGGTTACCAAATATCAAATTTTTATTTGAATGTCGCATTAATTGGATGTTGCACGGTTGAATGCCGCATATTAATGTGTCGTATTCGTCGCTGCTTGTAGAATCAATTATTTTGCGAATAATTAAATTGCTACAGTACCCCCCTCCTAGTTTGAAAAATGATTTAAAGTGAGGAGTTGATTATTTAGGCTATGATTCGTACGAATTTTAGTGTTCTCAATGCAGGAATTCGTTCCGCAGAGCAAAGTGTTCGGTTTTAATCGATCGATAGATACTGATTGCCTTTTGTTATTAATCGAGATGACAAAGTAAATGCGTAACCGCTTTATATGGGCCTTCGTATGGAGGTTGTAGTCCAGTGCGAATCTTATCCGTTCGTACGACAACATAATCGCAATTATCGAGCAATTTAGGGACACAACTATCGTTTTATCGTGTTTGTCGAGTATTCGTGGGGATACGATTTTGCTTGGTTGTGCGTAATTGGTCGACGACTGCGTCGGTTGAATTTTTAAGGACAAAGAGAATATTCGGGAAAGAACTCACCAGGTAGTTTGACCATTGGACCGTAGACCCTTTCGGCCGGTGAGCACTTGAGTCTTCCTTAACCGTAGCTCGAATTCCAAGTAATATGATGGGCATTTCGGAGCTCCAATGAATCGTGTTTTCTCGGGCCTTGAGAGCAACTTTGAGCTGTCGATGAAATTGTTCGACCATGCCATTCGCTTGCAAGTGGTACGCAGTTCTGCGTATTCGATGAGAACCAAGGTGTTTCGTTAATTCGGCGAACAATTTTGAATCGAATTGCGCACCTTGGTCGGTTGTTATCGTTTGCGGAACGCCGAATCGAGATGTTTCGTAGTATGTTTCGAAGCCGGGAAAAGCTCTAGTGTATAAGTCGAACTATTGTGACATTCGAAACTAGAAAGTAAATTCTGAAGCTCTAGGTCTGCTTAGAGTAGTCGAAGTTCGTTTCGATTGTCGTTCGTTCGTCTGATGTTGCCGTTTCATTGTCAATCGTGCGGGATAGCGTATCCGCGACAACGTTTACATTTCGAAAATCCGCGGTAAATTGGCTGATGTAATCCAAATGCTTTACTTTACATTCATTTGCTCTAGTCAGAGGTTTATAGTCGGTATAAATAGTGAAGTCCCAACCTTCAACGAAATATCTAAAATGTTTAATCGAGAGATAGATCGCGAGTAATTTCCTATAGAATGAATACAGCATACTTTCGTTCGGTATTCGTGTGTTTTTTCGAAAAGAATCCCAATGGTTCCCAACAGTCGTTATTGTATTGCTGTAAAACTGCTCCGAAAGCCGTGTTCGATACGTCCCTCGTAATACTGAACTTCGCCTCGTTCAGCGAATGTGTCAATAACCTTACTGTACGTATGCGTTTCGGCATTCGTCGGCCCAAGATAAATTTTTCGGTGTCTTGGGCTTCTTTAGTAGAGCAGCCAAGTGTTCGTAGATTGGGGCGAGTGCTTCAGCTAGTTTCGGTATAAAGCGATGGTAGTAATTTACTATCCGATAAATTGCTGAATACGTTTGATCGTGGTTGGGGTGGGAATTCCGTAATGGCTCTATTTCGTTCTTTCGATGGCAGAATATCATTCGGCATGATCGTGTGGCTGAGAAAATCGAGAGAATTGCTACCACATTTTATTTGTGCTGTAATAGTTTAAATCCATTTCTAACATTTCTGATAACTTTCGTCAAAGTGAATTAAATTGGTTTAATGAAAACTCGATAGAACTCAACAGTAGGAAATAGGTGAGGCAGTTTATACATTGCGTTACAGCACCTATTTTGTAAAATCTGCAATTTATTCAGTTTCTCTTTAACAGCTGAACCAAAGGTAGAAGAAGCGTATGAGAATCGGGTATGAATAAATGAGAAATAATTTTTTTAACACATGTACTGGAACAAAATCAGCCAATTTTCTAATCAAGCAAATAAATGGGCAAACTTTAATACAAATAAAATTAATATGGTCCTCCCACGTCATATGCTTGTCGAATATTGGTCCAAGGTACTTTACTTTGTCCACTCTTTCTATGGTGCAATTTGCTACATGAAGTGGTGGTAAATCAATGTGTCGCAGGCGTGCGGAGTGAAAAATTATATATTTCGTTTTGTTTAAATTAACTGATATTTTGTTGATTTGAAGAAAATCCAAAAGTAAAATAATATCATCCCACATATGTCACATTTTACCTGACAATCTCTGGATTCCTAGAAGAGGGCCGTATCACCAGCAAACATTATAATATGACCCATGAGCGGTAAGTTGGCCATATCCTTTACGTAGATTAGAAATAATAAAGTACCAATGACATTCCCTTGAGGAACACCACAGTTCACACCTAAAGTGGAGCTGTTTACACCATTTACAATCACAAACTGCTTTCGGTTACTAAGGTAGCTTGCTAAAAACCTTTGCATTTGTAAATCTCGAATTCTTCAAGTCTGTTGAGTATATGTCCTTTTCTGGCTTTATGCAATATTGTTAAGTTGTGGCCAAAGTCTGTGAATTGATTTTTTTCTGTGTTGATGTGTTGTGCGTGGTCCGATTTAGAATCTGTTACATTTAATAATCAGTGAAAGCAACAAGAAGTCCACACAACAAAACAACCTAATTGCAATTAAAAACTCCGATAATGGCAAACAAATAATCATATCTTCCTCTTCGCTGAAGGCTTAACTTGATTCTTAGAATTCGATGCTATCCGCTTAATACCCCGTGCGGCTTTTGTTCCTACAGTTCAAGCCGATAAAGGGAATTGTCATGGAATTCGGAGTATTTGGATTGTGACCTAAATTACCGTCCATTTCCGATTGGGCGTCTCGTCCTAAACATGTATTATGAAATCTAAAAAAAGGAAATTTGGACATTTTGGACCCAATTTCTAGAGTATCATAATAACCCGAGGTTAATTTGGTTAAAGAAGAGAAGACTAATCGTATGATATTAGTTTTGGCCTAGGGTCTAATTGTAGTCTTAGTAAGAATTTTTAATATCAGCGAAGGCACTTACACGACTTTCGTTACTAATGGAACCACTGACAGATACTTCGTTAATTGGGCCTTAAAATATCGGAGGCTAAAAATCTTCATTCGTGTTCAAAAAATCAATTAAAATCTTTCTTCCCCAACCCAAAAGTTGGCCCGGTATTTACACGAAATTATTTGATTGATTGAATGAGGAAATGGGCATTTTGGAATAAGAATTGAATGCTCTGCCCCACATGAAAAATGAATATGTAGTAAAATTACATAAACAAGAAATATATTTATATTTGTTCCGCGAAGCGAACGTGGTACCTACTTCGAACACAGCTTTCTCATGGACAAATTTCGTGCAAAATATGACCAACACATTCCATCTTTACAATGTCAGCTATCTCACACAATTTCACTTCTTGCGTGAATTTTTTTATGTCTTCTGGAGTTACAGCCTCATTTGGGCGTCTAGAGCGTGGTGCATCATCGGAGGTTGTACGGCCACGATTAAATTCAGCATACAGTCAATGATGGTTGATTTTCCTGGTGCAGAGTCCGGATAACACTTATCAAGCCATTGTCTTACTTGAAAGGTATTTTTCCCATCAAAAAACAGTATTTAATCAACACAATAATTTTTTTTCCATTGTTTTGAAAATGTGTAGTTCCCGCGGACTAACTAATTAATAGGTTTTAGTGAAGATGATATCTGCAAAGTCGTGATGGAATTTCTAAGGCACTAAAAATATGCGTAATGGGTTGATACCGGAACATGATACAATTTCGTTAAAAATATTATGTTAATTTAATTAATTATCAAATAATGTAACTTAGTAATTAATGGAAAATAGTAAAACTAATTGTTTACATGTTGATTAGTTTTATATCGATAATTGAGATCAAAGTGATTTCGCATCAAACAACGGAAACAATTTGAACCTATTTAGATTTTTTTCGCAGAAACTGGTAAAAAATAAATCACCTCGCCAGGTAACTTATTTGAACAAGTTTCTCCACAAATAAATATGTCATTTCGGAAATAGTCTAATACCGTAGACAAACATAAACTAGATAATCATGAAAACTTGATTATTGCGATACTGTTAAAGTTAGCCGAAAGTTTCCAGCCGAAAGATGGTAATGCAGATATTAAATGTTGACCGCGGAAATACCATAATACGCCGGTAATGCAGATTTCGTCGATAAAGAAGTTAAACTTCAATACTCAATCGAAAAATTCCGGCAATACAGATTTAAAACTAACAACTAATTCATCAATTTTTTAAAAGAAAAATGTCAATAACAGACATATATAGAAAGTTAGCGAAAAGTTGCCAGCCATTTCAGAAACGAAAAAATCGATAATACAAATAGTGTCTTGACTCGGCTGATGTAAGAAAGTTAAACAAACCACATATTACATTGAAATGTCCTAGCCGAAAGTGACTAACCTACAAAAAATATGTATCATAACAAACAACAAATACAATTTACAATTTAACCGATATTAATTTATTGTTTGATGTGTACAGAGCAGCAAACGGCCAACTTTCAAAGTGTATTATAACTTAACTAGATTTTAATTATAGGTTAGGGGTAAGTCTGTTGGGGTTATAGGGGTGACATTTTTATTTCTCCCTTATTCTGACGATAAAATCGTCTATTTTGTTATTTGTCTAGATTTTGATTATAGGTTAGGGGTAAGTCTGATGGGGTTATAGAGGTTATTTTTCTCTTCCTCTGACGATAAAATCGTTCATTATTCGAGATTTTGCAACATGGACACCAATCTGACTAGGCCGATTCGATAGCCTATGACCATAGGTAGATTTTGGTTATTGGTAAGGAGTAAGTCTGATGGGGTTAAAGGTGTCAAATGATATATCTATTTTATACAGTCGAAAAATATCGATAAAGAAATATATTGGTTATCAAGTAAAGCCATCCATCATTCGCGATTTTGCGACATGGACATCAACCTGACTATGCTGATTCGATAGCCCATGACCATAAGTAGATTTTGATTATAGGTTAGGGGTAAGTCTGATGGGGTTATAGGGGTAAAATTTTTATTTTTCCCTTATTCTGACGATAAAGTCGTCCATCATTCGAGATTTTGTAACATGGACACCAATCTGACTATGCTGATTCAATAGCCCATGACCATAGGTAGAATTTGATTATAGGTTAGGGGTAACCTACGGCTCATAGACTATCGGTCGGCTCATATGGTCATAGGCTATCGAATCGGCATAGTCAAATTGGTGTCCATGTGCCAAAATCTCGAATGATGGACGATTTTATCGTCAGAATAAGGGGAAAATTAAAATTGCACCCCTATAACCCCATCAAACTTACCCCTATCCTATAACCAAATTCTTCTTATGAGTATAGGCTTTGGAATTGGCATAGTCAGATTGGTGACCATGTGGCAAAATTTCGAATGATGAACGATGGTATCTTCAGAAGAGGGGAAATATAAACATTTCACCCCTATAAGCCCATCAAACTTACCCCTTACCTTTAATCAAAATCTGCCTATGGTCATGGGCTATCGAATCAGCATAGTCAGATTGGTTTCCATGTTGCAAAATCTCAAACGATGGACGATTTTATCGTCAGAATAAGGGAAAAATTAAAACTTCACCCCTATAACCACATCAAACTCACCCCTAACCTATAATCAAAATCTAACTATGGTAAAGTGCTATCGAATCGGTCTAGTCAGATTGGTGTCCATGTGCCAAAATCTGGAATGATGAACGATTTTATCGTCAGAGGAAGGGAAATTAAAAAATTTCACCCCTACAACCCCATCAGACTTACCCCTAACCTATAATCAAAATCTACCAATGGTCATGGGCTATCGAATCGGCCTAGTCAGATTGGTGTCCATGTTGAAAAATCTCGAATGATGGACGATTTTATCGTCAAAATAATAGAAAAATAAAAGTTTCACCCCTGCAACCCCATCAGACTTACCCCTAACCTATTATCAAAATCTACCTATGGTCATAGGCTATCGAATCGGCCTAGTCAGATTGGTGTCCATGTTGCAAAATCTCAAATGATGTATGATTTTATCGTCAGAAGGGAAAAATAAAAATTTCACCCCTATAACCCCATCAGACTTACCCCTAATCTATAACCAAAATCTACCTATGGTCATGGGCTATCGTGCCAAAATCTCGAATGATGAACGATTTTATCGTAAGAAGGGAAACATAAAAATTTCACCCCTACAACCCCATAAGACTTACCCCTATCCTATTATCAAAATCTACCTATGGTCATAGGCTATCGAATCGGCCTAGTCAGATTGGTGTCCATGTTGCAAAATCTCAAATGATGGACGAGTTTATCGTCAGAATAGGTTGATATATAAACAATTCACCTCTATAACCCTATCAGACTTACCCCTAACCTATAATCAAAATCTACCTATGGTCATGGGCTATCGAATCAGCATAGTCAGATTGGTGCCTATGTTGCAAAATCTCGAATGATGAACGATTTTATCGTCAGAAGAAGGGAAAAATAAAAATTTCACCCCTATAACCCCATCAGACTTACCCCTAACCTATAATCAAATTCTACCTCTGATTATGAACTATGGAATTCACATAGTCAGATTGGTGTATATCTTGTTAAATCTATAACATCTATATAAAATACATTTTTGAAAGTTGGCCGAATGTTGCTATATACACGTGAAACAATAAATTAATATCGGTTAAATTGCAAATTGTATTTGTTGGTTTTTACGATACATATGTTTGCGGCTGGTTATGTAGGTTAGTCACTTTCGACTACGATATTTCAATTTAATATATAGTTTGCTTAACTTTCGGCTGAGAAGTAGTCAAGACACTATCTGCATTATCGATTTTTCACTTTCGGCTAGCAACTTTCGGCTAACTTTAACAAGGTAGTATTGCGATATTTCTCCGGTCTGTCATATCGCAATTTTCATCAAACAGGGCTGGGATGTTGTACCATCACTATTTTAGACTATCGATTTAGTTTATGTCTCATTTTTTACGAGCAAAATGGTAGTCTATCTCACTTCCAAAATTACGATTTTTCTAATGTGTTCTCATTTTGCTCGAGTATAACATCACTCTATTTATTTTCTACGATTTCTAAGACTACTAGATTAATCGACTCTATTTATCACCAAATAATTTTTTCGTAATACCGTTTATCGAAATGTAGAAAAGAGAGGAAGCTCACAATTATATCAAGAGGTTGAAATCGCGATATAAAACACATAATTGTTTACGCGAAATAGAATGATAATTGATTCCTGAAAATTGAGACATAAACTAAGTCGAAAGTTGAAAAGTGATGGTACAACATCCCAGCCCAGGGTTATTACGTTCATAGAACAAGATTAATACAATCGGGTTGTAGGAAGTAATAAATTAGAAATATAAGAAAAAATCAGTAGGATTTTATGAGGAGGAGCGGCTGGGGAACATAAGTGTCATTTTCATTGAATGTACAGAAATATTGTTAGATTGTACATTAAATTTTAAAATGTTTAAACTGCCACAGAAACTATTTATACATTTAGTTTATGTTAACTTGTCGAACTTGTCTTAACTGATTCGATGTAATTCAAAATGACAAATATGCATTGAAATTGATTTATTTCATTAATTAAATATGAATTTGAACATTTGCTAAGTTACAAAATCGGGTTTGTATCGTCACCATAATTATAAATGATGTTGATTTTATTTGTTTGGCGTGCATTTGTGATTGGAAGTAATCCCGATAATTTTTGTGTCTGTACACGATATTAGGCTCTTAATTGAGTATTGACTAAATGTGTTACATACAATTTTTATATTTAAATCTAGTGACAGCGGCCTACATTTCACAAATAAATTGTCTTACATAGAAAAAACGCGATTTAAAGGTCATTAAAGGGTATTACACAGTTTTAGAGAATATATGAAAAACTAATTTCTGGACCATGACTCCCACCATGCTGATTGAAAGTAGGCACTCAAGGTCGACTGACCTGAAGTTTAAATAGATACTTTATGAGGTCGGTCGTAAAAATTTACTGAAAATTGAAAACAGCTGACTACAAATTGTTTTTGTATACTAATAAATGGAGAGGTGTATGTATATGCTGTGGCCTTAAGTCCGTCCAACTTTGTTTTACCACGGATATAAATAAATTGCAAATCGGCCTATTTCTGAACAAAAAATAGCCGCTTTTTAAATCAGCGTAAATTCCATAAAATTAAAGAGTTGTTATTATCGTAAATACCACAATTTTCAAAATATTTACAAACAACTTCTAAATTAAATTTGGAATAATATTTGTCCACGCCGATTTTGCCAAACGTATAAGCACAGATGCATGTGAAGTTAGACCTATCGTATAGAACTAATTTTAGGATTAGTTTAGCACAAACTTCACACGCTTGTATACGCGCGTGAAGTTAGACCTAACTTAATCCTAATCAACAAAAACAAACGAAAATTTGTATGTATTGGTTAAAACGTAAAACAAGAATGTCATTTAGGTGAAATATAGTATTTGTGAAATAATTCCAAATGCAATTTATAATAAATAATAAGGTTCAACATTTATTAGGATGGGATATGATTATTTAATATTTTTTTAAGAAATTGAATGCTTCGAGACCTAATATGCTTATCAAGAATGTTGTTATGTTTTTCTGATAGATCTCGTAAATCCTAACTTCTCAGGTTAGTAATGCATAGCAAAAAATTAATTTGATCGCGCAAAAATTATCAGCTTTTCAAATGGCTTGGAATATAGATAGTCCTAACCTAGACCTATGAGAAAAACATAACAACATTCTTGATAAACATATTAGGTCTCGAGATATTCAATTTCTTAAGAAAATCCTAACTTCTCAGGTTAGTAATGCATAGCAAAAAATTAATTTGATCGCGCAAATATTATTAGCTTTTCAAATGACTTGGAATATAGATAGTCCTAACCTAGACCTATCAGAAAAACTTAACAACATTCTTGATAAACATATTAGGTCTCGAGATATTCAATTACTTAAGAAAATCCTAACTTCTCAGGTTAGTAATGCACATCAAAAAATTAATTTGATCGCGCAAAAATTATCAGCTTTTCAAATGGCTTGGAATATAGATAGTCCTAACCTAGACCTATCAGAAAAACATAACAACATTCTTTAAAAATATGTTAGGTCTCGAGATATTCAATTTCTAAGAAAATCCTAACTTCTCAGGTTAGTAATGCATAGCAAAAAATTAATTTGATCGCGGAAAAATTATTAGCTTTTCAAATGGCTTGGAATACAGATAGTCCTAACCAAGACCTGTCAGAAAAACATATTAACATTTTTGGTAAGGTTAGGTTTTGAAATATTCAAATATTTAATTTCTTAAGAAAATAGTAAATTCTTATTTCCCATCCTAATAAATGATGAACCTAATTATTTATTATAAATTGCAATTGGAATTAGTTCATAAATTCAATATTTCACCTAAATGACATTCTTTTTTTTTTTTTCCCCTGTACTGTTCTGGGGCCGAGGCTCTCCCAACTCTTTCGCGGTTCGCTTATTTACGTCCTTAGCTTTACGCCTGTATTGGCCAATTCGAGGACGTACGGATATATAGGTCCGATTTTTTATTACCATCTGCACATTGCATAGCTCCATGCCAGCTTATACTGGCCCATGAGCCCCGCACTCCGACAGGGGGTCATAGATGTGTTCCTTCTCATCACAAATCGTAATTTGTTGATGAAAATTCCCTTTGCATCCTGCCCCTATCGGGATTCAAACCCAGTACCTCCCGATCCAAACGCCAAAGCTTTAACCACTAAGCCATTTGGTCGGTTAAATGACATTCTTGTTTTACGTTTTAACCAATACATACAAATTTTCGTTTGGTTTTGTTGATTAGGATTAAGTTAGGTCTAACTTCAAACGCGCAAGAAATTGCGGGCTACCAAATACAATATTTTTATATTAGAAAAGAGTTAATCGATAATACGAGTATTGTTTTAATAAAGTTTGTTGTGATACAATATTTATTCTTTCGTTAAAACGTAGACATGTATGTTACTTGTAATTAAGAAGTAAGTAAAGTGTAATTAAATTTTATGGTATACGAGTAAATTTAGAATTGAATAAGAAGTAAAGCCGACTGCTTTAAAAATTGACCAATTCCTTTATAAAACGTGTATTGCAAACCCTGAATTAAATTAATATGCATCTCTGTATTAAGTATCATGTACAGCAAAGCTCGCTTTAATAACCCAATTAATATTTTCAAGTGTGTACCTCATTGATAGCTATAATTTGCCCTAGTTGACGTTCAATATATTATGCAACTACAAACGTGGGACATTAGCCAAGATAATAACAAAGACATAAGTTGTTCAGTAATTCCTCATTCCACGTTCGATACCATTTTAATTTTAAATTATATGCTCTTTCTCGAATACGCAATACGCATGAAAGTACATATTTTATTTTCACCACCGTTAGTTTTCCATAAAAATAAATGTTGCTTAAAAATTCAAATATAATAACAAATAATTTTCGTAAGATTTTTATCTTTAAATATAATTTTAAAAAAATTTAACAAAACAAATTTTCGGTGTAATTAATTATATATGTATTAGTGTACGAAATTCCTACTAATAAAAATAAGCTTTTCTTTGCCGCACTATGTACTATACTATATATGGAAGCTCTACCAAAAATATTAAAACTTTGGTATTTCGGCTTTTATTTATGATTATTATGGTAGTTTCTTTTATAAATGATTTTCTTGTGAAATTAGTTGTGAAGGTTCTTTGTGTTACATATTTTATGCTAAAAATTGTTAAATGATTTAGGGTTGTGGAAAAGGTGAACATTTTTCTATTGTATCCGTAAGGTTCTTGTGTTTTTTTTATTTAATTTGATTATTTTGGGCTATCGCAACGTGTAACAATATTTGGAGTTGGAGGAGAATATATACAAAAACAAGTGAACATTTTTCAAAAAATAAAATTTCCATTTTTATGAGTTTTTTGGGTTAGTGGGTGAATGTGTGTGTATTTTTCATCTTAAGCCTTTTTGCCTCTATTGTTTTTAATCTCAGGTTATTTTGGGTTAACATAAATTGCTGTTTATTATAATGATTAAAATTGATTTTTTTGCTGGTTGCGTATACTCCTGGCAACAAGATGCACGGTTCATATAATCTTGGTACGTTCTCCAATGTGATTACATTCTCTACATAAACATAAAATTAAAAACAGGTCACTGTGAATATAAAGTACTACAACCATACTCCTACATAAAGTTCAAGATATGTATATTGTATAATGTTGTATGTATTTTGTGTAGGGGTTTAGATCTCATATCAAAAAACTTTCATTGCTTATTTTTATTTAATTTTGTTATTATGTTGCATACGACGGTGTTGGTCTGTTTTTCACTCCTTTACAATAAAATCTAAATTATCAGGTGAACTTTACATTATACACAGTTACAGAGATGGCAAATAAGAACTGAGAAAAATCGTCAAGGGAAAAGTTTTTTTATTTCTTTTTATTTTATAAAAGAAAAAGTCGAATAAAATATTAAAGTAGCAACAAACTAAAAACTTACCAAAAATATACGGCAATAAGGCAAATGTGTTGCTTGCGTTGATCACTTTTCTTGTACTCAACTTTATCAACAGCCGACTCAAACGTTTTTTAAATATGTATATTTTTCGTTAGTTACTCCCTTATTTCTTTAGAGACATCCTGAGTTGAACTCTCGGCTTTTAATTTTTCCAAGTAACACAGGTAGATGAGGTAAGTATTGTAATCATGTGAACTACCATTTTTCTGCTCTTCCTAATTTCAACGACACATTTTAAAAATTATTTTTTTGTCAGATTGTTCTATTAGAGATCGAAATTTATATGCTTTTATTTTAGAATTGTTGGTGATCTATTATCCTTGTGCACAATTTGGTAAATGATTAGTTAGTGCGGTCTTAGAACTTAATTTTTTTATTCTAGTCTTCTTTATTTGGCAGGGTTGAACTTCCCTTTAAAGTCGATTGCAAAATGTTAAAATATTATTAAATTGGAATATTGTAGAGTTTTAAACTAATTAACTTCATATTTTAACTCGATAAAGTTAGTTGCAAAATAATGGCCTTCTATCAGTAGTTATGTATGGTAATTATTTTAAACTATATTTTCAAAATCATATGTTACCTTCGATCCGTAAGACCAAGATTTTTGAATCTAAAAAAGTAAATAAAACTTTGATCAACCATACCGAATAATTATACTTGGAGAATACAAAAATTAATATTTTCTTTCAACTAATCAATTCGGAAAAAAACTATCGGAACCTGTACGTAAAGGGTTCTTATTTATTTATTTATTTCTTATTTATTTATTTCCTTGTATATTTATACAATTTTCATTAGACGTTTCATCACATTTTGAGCTTAAAGCTTATTTGTGACGTGATGTAAACTCTATAATTATTTCCAAATTAATGACCACCTTCTTCGTGTCTAACCCTATTTCATATGTTTTATTTGCATCCATATAACAATTTAGTCCCTGTACGATGACTTCATGACTTCACAAGAGTATTTTATTTATATCATTTCCGGTGGGACGGGTTTTATTTTAGTTTGTGTTGTGTTCGGGCACACTCAACACAACGATATAACTTTACAAACCTTTTTATTATTCCAGTACCCAAACAAATAATTCTGTTTTTTTACAAATTTTATATCGAATTTTTTCGTAAATTTAACAAGAATGTTTTAAGGTATCGTAAGATTTTCATTGTAGATTTATCAAAGCATTCGTAAACAAAAATTGCGTAATTCCGATTTCTGTGCAAATTCACTTTCGTGTTTGCACAAGAATTTGTAACATAATTTTCTAAGTTTATCTGTAAAAATAACGGAGTGTACTTGATTAATTTTTTCGTTTTACAAATAATTGTGTTATTTTAACAAACGTTGCATCGAAGAAAAAATGTTAAATTTAACAACAGTTTCGTTAATTTAACACCAGCGTCGTAATGTGATGATTCCTACAATCACAACGGATAATTCGTAAATAGAACAAATTTCGCTACTTAATTTCAATTTCTTTGTAAAGATCACATGAACATTGAAATGTATGTGATATTTACAAAGGAAATTGAAACATAATTTTACAATATGTTTTGTAAAAGTACCGAAGCATATGTTAAATTTGTTTACAAAACAATTTTCATATTTTGTAGAAAATAATTGTAATTAATATTTTTAAATACGATTGTAAAGCATTTTGCGAGAGCCGGTCTACAAAAAATAATTCCGTTTGGTTGGTTCTAAGGCCAATTATCATCCTGGTCATCTACCAAAAATTATTGGAATTTTTTTAATATGCAAATGTAAATGTATATACTCGTTTAATTTATCATTGAAAATTTTTGGATCAGATAACAATTTTGATAATACATTTTACTTCATACATTTACAGTTCTGGCGCTGTTGATAAATTTAATTTATTATAGAATTTATAGTCGTAGTATGCGAAAGGTTTTGAAGGATGCCACACAGGCGCTGAAGCATCTTAGTACTCAAAAATATCGGTATGGGGCTGCAGATTCCTTATTCTCCACACGATACAATAATATGGCACACATTTTGAAAGGTCTTGGACCAAACAATAATTTGTTTATTAACAGTTTAGTTCACAATTCACTGTTTTAGCGTAAGTAGCAAATTGTATGTTTTTTTTATATTATATTAAATTGGTTGAAACGCTTAAAGTTTCCATACTCAATGCCACCAAATGTCGATGCTGAAAAACAGGGGTCTTTCTCAGGACACAATTGCGCTCTCTTTCGTCGACAAAGAGTTATAGCGGTGTTACCGTGTTTTATTATTAATAAGGATTAACACTCACTATATTTTATTATTTATTAAAACTATTATTTTTACTACAAATGTTGTTCACCAAGATGGTTGATGTGTGAACGATTGTTCGGCACTTTCACTTTTTACTTTTAACCGCGTTTGTGTGTGAGACTGTGTCTCTTGAAATTCAAAACCCGACTCCTGTTTTCGTTTTTTATTTCTTTTCCCGTGTGAATATTTTTTTTGATTATCGACATTTATCGATAATCGATAAATATCGAGATTCGCGAATCAGGTGGCGAAATAGCTCTATTCAGCAAAACGAGCTATGCCTCGTAATTAAGCGGCGCGGTGTATCAATAGTTTTGCTACGAGGAGTGCCACGACGTGAAAAGGATTTTTGAGCCGCTACAGAGTATGAGTGTGAACCAAGAAATGGAAGGCAATTGATCTTCAACAGTAAAGCAAGAGCCAAATAAGACCGATCTTATCCTGACAAATGCAAGACAGTTAAATAAATAATGAATACTATCGCCATTTTCTTCCAAGCACTCTTCGCATAAGTGGTTTAAAGCCTATACCAGCGGGTGAACTTGTTTTTTAAAAGAGCATGGTTTGCTAGAATCGCTTCGAGGATCCTTAGGTGGGTTTTCTTTTCCAATATCTCGAATTTAGGCAAAATACAGTTTGGTTCAGCGATAAATCACTTTGCTCTGCGACAAGTAGAAATGGCAAGTCACCCTTGCTTTACCAGGTCCTAAGAAACATTTCTATTGCTACTTTTCCACAATTATATGATTACGGTACTCCAGGTTCAGGAATAGTTAATTTTAGTTTAGTCTCGAAGATACAGAAAATCAATCGCGTAATCTCAGCTTAAATCTCCGTACTGTACCTGTACCCAAACTACCTGACCCTCTCAAGTTAAGCTTGGAAATATTTTTAACACTATTTACCATAGTACTTGGCGAAACACATTTACACTTAATAAACACATTTATATTAGTTGTCATTAATTTTTTTATTTCGCAAGATTAAATTTTCAATATTTTAATTAAACAATTTGTTCAAAATGTTTAAAAAATCACTCGATCGATTTCGACTTGTTATGTCATCATCTGGACTCAGGATTACCTGTCTACTGATTTGTAAAAATAAAAATTTAGTTATATATAGAAGGAAAAAGTAATAAGTAATGTATTGATCGTCCCAACCATCTGTTATAGAGAAAAAATTAGCAATAAAACGGGAGGATGGCAGGTAAGAGATTAGTTATCGTCTGAGTAACAAAATTCAAGGTATATTGAAGTACATTTAAGTACCCGACGTATCAGTCATATTATTAAGCACGTGAGAATAGAACAGGGCGATATCCTTAATTGGTGAGAAAAGGATTTCTCTATGTTCGTTCGTTCGTTCGTTCGTTCAAAGGGATGTTTATTAGTCCCAATGAAGTGTCGACGTCCTAAATTTTGTTAATCAATGATCATTGAAAAAATTATGAAACCCTTACATGAAAAGAGACATGCTACAAGGCAGGAACCAGTAATGGTTTCAAAAGAGTTCTGATCAATCCGAAAGGTAATCGGAAAAATGACGGTTAGTACTACAATAGAGCTTACCAACATAAAGTTGACAAACGTTCCAGATATATTGTTATTTTGGAGAAAACATCACAAAATCACTTATACGTCTATTTACAAATGAAAGTTGACAGATTACATCCTAATAATTTTGGGATGAAATTATTAAACCTGACATACTCCAACACCACAATGCAGCACCAACCAAAATCCCTTAAAGCCATGACATTTTCAAAGTTCGACTCGATGATGGTCTGCACATAAAGCGCGGTTTCTGAAGCCATATCTCAGGTGTTACGCAACACGTGTACATTTTGTCGTAACCTCAGTGTGAAGAATGTCTCAAATTTAACTGAAGCATCTTAGTATTTAAAACTAACACTCTGGCGCTAGACAGCATGTGGCATATCGTATGGAAGCAACAATTTTATTTTAAATACTGTAGTTTACAAATCCACCGTATTGGCGTTGGTGATAAATATACGTTTCTTATAGAATATAGACTAGCCGCATGTCATTGAAAACGTCTCAAAGCATGTAGCATATTTAACTGGATCAGCTTTGTATTAATAACTACCGCTCTGGCGCTGAAGGCAGTAACATTTTTTTATTTTCGATATTTTCATTTGCCTTGTTTGAAAAGTTTTGGACTAAATACTAATTCTGTACTTTAGTTCACAAATAGTGCGGGTGCAAATTATTCGGCCGCTATAAAATATATACGTGTTATATAGTTAAAAATCACGCATGCCAAATCACATTACTTTCATCAAAAAATTGGATTTAATCTCACAAAAGAAATGGTGGTATGCTGACCACGTGGTGAAAAAATAAATTAAAACTTGCTTAACATTATTCGCAATGCTCCTATATTTACTGGTTTTATCAATTTCAACTTATTAATTTTGTCATTTATTCTAATAGTTTTTGTCAATTTTGATATGATTTAATTATTCCTATCTTTCATAAAACGCATGTCATTTTTTGATTAAATTTAATCATTTGAAGGTTAAAAGTGAGTTAAATGGCAAATCGAATGTTTATCATTTTGAGAAAGAATACTTAAAGTTGGGAGGTTGCGGCCAGTAAGGTTATTTATTAAAACTGAAATGCGTAACAACCAATATTGCTTTACGGAAAAAGTTTCGTTCAAGGAGTGGGAGAGGTCTAATATTCGGTTGTTTTGTTACCATTTGAATTTTATTTTGAATATGATATGCTTAGGTATATTTTAATGCATAAGTAATTTTCTTTCAACTGTGAAACGGAAGCTGTAGATATAATTTTTAACGTTTTAGAATTTCTGTCATACTTAAAATTTTATACATTAATAAAGAGAAAATAAAACCACTTTTTTCTTGTAATATTTCCGAATATTATAGATGTATGTATGCAATGACGTAATTCCTTTGATAAAACAGGTACATAAGATGAAAAACTATTCCCAGTCGAGTACTTGTCATTTTCGACAAGCACTTCAATTTATTTTCAGTAAGGCTTTTATTGGTATTTTATATAAAGATAATTTAATATACATAAGTAGAAACTGGAGAGTTAAATAGTAATAAATGTATAATGGAATGGTTTTGAAATTTCAGTTGCTAGCAAATTTGTTTTATTTTTATCGTCGTATCTCTATAAAAAAATGTCATAAGCTTGGGATAAGAATTTTATAAAATTTCTTAGAAATTGGGTTAACTACAATTTAATAAGGACGGGCACAAATTAAAAAATATATTCTTTAAAAAAGTGTATACGGGTCAAGCCAAAATGCGGTATGATGTTTTAAAAAACGAGACATAGGTAAATATAAAAATATCTTAAGGTTCAAATTTCTGATTTATTAAGGGAGATGGATTATATTTAAACTAAGACTTAATTTATGATGACTGTTTTGGGGCATTTATGAGAAACTTATTATATTTGGGTGTTGTGGCAGTGAAATTTACAAGGAATGAATCATCTATACCATCAAAATTAATTGAGGAAACGGAATTAATTTTAATTAAGATTATGTACATGATTTAAGTAAAATTTTAAATAATTAAAACCGGGGCTGATTACACGTGTATTTCTTAAACTTTAAAATGAATAAATTGAAATACTTAATATGAAAATTTGTTTATCAGGAAACGAAATGATTTTCAGGAAATTCTATAAATTTGGCATGCTACTAATTGTCTCAATAAAATGAGAAAAACAGAAATAGATGCGAGGTGGGGTAGCTGGCTTAACCTGCTAACCCTTTCCCTATTTATGGAACCAAATTTATATCCAAACAGAAGTCTCTGAACACCAAATTTCGAACGCTTCTACGTATGATAATATTATTTGTGCAACGGAATTATTAGTATCTCGGCCCCAAAGCAGATTGCAAATATGAAAACAAACAAACGTTTATTTATCGAATTATTCACTTTGAGTATATGAGTATATAAATGATGAGATTCTATTTATTCACCAAAATTCGGCCTTAATTCTCTCAAACGTATAATGTATCCGCAGACGACAATTTTTGATAAAAAAAATGGACGCATAACTCTGTTGTGGCCGGTACCGGGTACCCAATCAGTCCGGTGCCAACACCCAACAATTGTTTGAAAACAAATTTTAAGTGTTTATCAAAACCAGTATGGAATGCAGAACGTTTAATTTCGATTCGATTATTCCAAAGGGCTTTTTAAAATTTCGTAAAGTTTTAGGCTTATATTTATGGAAATAGCTTAACAGCCTTATTTCGCCAAAGTCGAACTAATAACTAGAGCATAATATAGGCAACTATATAATGAACATTACAACAAACTACTCACAGAGGGAATTTAATAAACAAATTAAATATTTAAATTTTCTATAAAATAATTAATTAATTAAAATAAGTTAATTAGAATTTCCAAGTTATTATTTTTTGTTAGAATTATTATTTTCTAATTCTGGTTGAGGAGTTTTTTTTCAGACGGCCAATACTGTCGGCGTACTTGATTTATTTATTACTAAAGTTGTATCACTACTTCTAGTAGTAGTTTAGCTTTTTTTGGAGTTTTATCTTTTTGTGGGGGTGGTTTTTAATTTTTAAATGTATGGCAAATAAAATCTTCATCCTGTTTTTTTTGATTTTCATGCAAAACGTGTGAATCATTTGTCACAGCCGCCGTCACATTGCACCCAATCGACATCCCGATCAGTCGGTCGCACACAAGTAACCACACTACAATCATCATCGTCCTCATCTTCTTCGTCGTCATCTTTGTCCTCCGATGAAATACGATGCATTTCAATACTGCTTGAATTCGGTAATACATCTGCTACAGACGACGATAAAACAGTGTTCGCACTCGTCGTGTTTCTTGTTTTTTCTTTCGATGCTTTTTAATTTCTCTATTGTGTTGTTCTCCTGGGCTAAAGCAGCAAATGCTTGTCCTAATTTAATGTCGAATTTATGCCTGTTCTATCCACCTCAAATTTCACTCGACTCAAAATGAGAGTTTTTAATTATTTGTTTCGCCTCAAGTCCCCTATTAGCATGAACAACAACAAAAGACAACAAGAAAAGACTCGACTATGGGAATAAGGCTGTAAATATCACGTTTCATGCCGATCAGGCAATTTGTTTAGGCCCAACACAAGCCTGATTTCATTTTTTTCGTTTTTTAATCAAAAATCGTTCTGTGCTTAATTCGCGTGAAGTTTGTCCTAAATCTGTCCTAAAAATAAAATAAGATTCGTTTAGGACAAACTTCACGGTTCTGTACAAATGCGTGAAGTTTATCCTAAATCCTAAAAATTGTGTATGTATAAGTGAATATAATATACTTCTTTCGTATAAACGAATAAAACTGAATGGTTTAAATGGTAAACCATTCAATTTTGTTCGTTTATACGAATTTTATGAAATACGAAAATGAAGTATCTGGCAACTTTTTACTTAAATAAATCTTATAATTCCTATTAAACTTCTAATAAACGTTATAATTATAAATTATTTGTATTTAAAGCCACGTGGCCGCTTCCCTTCACTATATTGTCAGAACCTTAAGTATTTGTTTGTTTGCCTAGACTCTTAGGTTAATTTGTGTATGATGGCAATTTGTGTAATCTTTCCTAAATGGCATTTAATTAAGTCAATAACGTTATATTATGCCTCATCAAATTTTTACCTTAACATTACACGCTTAGTGATATTAAATTATTATTTAGTAGTTTTATTTAATTACAGTTCAATTTTTTGACATTGACATGGCAAACCTATTTCGCAAACAAACTATCATTAAAAAACTGGAACTGAAAAAACTTTCTAACTTCCTATCCTGGCCGGTCATGGTAGGAAAAAATGTTTGTCTCATTATTCATAAAAACGATTAAATTAAACTTACATTTAAAATTTATTACATTAATGTAATATATTTTAAAATTTTCGAATATCCACAACAATCTAACACGATAGCGACCTATATGGTTAGGTGCTATATTAACCAAGCTATCCAAAAAGTACCAAGCCTTGAGAAAAAAGAGCCTTGCCGGGGGTTCGGACAAGCCATTTTCGAAAAATTCTTAAATGTAATGTAAATTCTTAAAAACTTAAATGTAATAATTGTCTTTATATGAGTAATGAGGAAACTTGTTGTTTTTTACTTTTAATTTGTTGAATAATATTTAATTTATATAGTAATTGCCTTTTATAAATTGAATACTAGAAATTAATAGAAATTAGAATTTTTTTTTATTTTATTTCGTTTTCATTTTTTTAAAACTGCTAATTTTTATTTTTTCCTATTCAATATTATAAATTTTTTTCTAATCGAAAAATATTCATAATAACGAGACTTTGCAGTTGTCACACTAATACATGCATGATAATAGTGTTGTTTTTATTTTAGGACAATTTTGGACATATTTCACCAACGTACAAGAGTAACTATTTGGAAAATTATTATTTTATGGGTTGGCATCTTGGCAAGAAGAGTTTTGAATTTGTTAACGATGCAGTTAATCAGGGGTGACATGTTATAACATCATATTTTCGACATTTTATCGAGCGTTATGCCTCTTTTTCTTATACTGAAATTGGCGACTTTCGGCTATGAATTATTTCTGTTCTATTGCTATCGCAAACGGCTAGACTAAATATGAGCGGTACCTCGTCCTCCAATTTAGTTCAAGTATCGAAAACAAATTATTTCATCATAGAAATGGAGTAGAAATAAAAATTTTATAAAAAATTGAAACAGTGTCACATTTTTTTATAGAGAAGCGAGACACAAAATTCGATGTTTTATCGAAAATGTGAGGTTATAACATGTCACCCCAGGTTGTTTTTATCGCACAAAGAACCAACTAAATAAATTGAACTCAAAAATAAGAACTATATACGATGAAAATGTATTTTATGCTTTTCATAATTATTTGTTGTGACATAAAAATAAATCGCATGTTTTGTTTAATATTAAAATGTTGTACCAACCCAAAAAGTAAAAAAAAAATGCTTGGCTTTTCGAATTGAAATAATATTTCCCAAAGTAAGACCACTAATGTCAAACATTTTATTTGTGGTGCTTTTACTTAAATAAGTACTAATAAGTAAGTACTGATATTTTCCTAAATGGTAGGCCTTTATTCTCCGTTTGTGTATAATGAATGATCTGATCAACTAAAAGCAATGGCACATAGACAACGATTTATTGAATTAAAATTTGAATTTTTGGAAATGAATCCTAATATTTTAATGGTTGGCCATTTTTATAAACAATTTTAAAAGCAATGTGATGCAAATTTATAACTTGGCTGAATTTAATAAAATTGTACATACATATGTATTTATACGAACCAATGTTTCTGTGTTTTATTATTATTTTTGTATTTATTTATTGTTAGATTTTGTCAAAATGTGGGCATTTTTAGTTTTTTAATAAACAGTTTACTGGCATCTTATAGCGGACATTGGTAGTTATTAATATGTATTTATTTGTTATTATTGTAAAACCTATTAAATAAAAGATTTGAATTGAAAATTCATAGGTGTCGAAATTCAATAAATTTTAACAAATTTTACAAACAATAAATAAGAATTTATGATATTTTCATTTAAAATTCAAAAGTTGAATTTGTTCCCGTATTTTTATTATTCAATAAATCCTCAGACGTAGCAGCTTTAAAATCAAACTGCTCGTATATCATGAGGTCATAAATCTATACACCCGTGTTGACGTAATGATTCAATTTCAATTGTGAAAGAATTTGCCTTTAGAACATACAAGTAAACAGTATGTATACGATTGTTACGTTATGCTAACTAATTAAGTGGTTATTTTTGTCTGAAGTTGAAAGCTCATGAATAGCTTCTAAAATCCTCCTCATCAGCCGAGCTCATGGATATTTCATAATTGTGTGCTGGGTTGTTATAACATCTCTTTTTCGATGTTTTATCGAAACTTGTGTCTCCGTCGTGTTGCTCTAGAGGAAATTACGGCTTTATTTCTCTTTTATATGAAGTACCAGCCTGCTAGATTAAAACATTGTGGTGGTGCTCCTTTTCATTTCTATCATTAAGTGATTTATTTTCGTTTCTAGAACGGAATAAGAGAAAAAGAGATGGTCAACATTTAATCTAAAGAGACATAAAAAGTAAAAAGAGACATAAACTTCGAAAATGTATCGTAATAATGATGTTAGAAAATCCCAGCACTGCCACTCAACAAAGGCATCAAAGTTGCCTTTGTTTACAATAAAATAAGTCCCGTTAAGTATTTTTCTGATATTTTCATTTCAAATCAATAATTTGAACTTTGTAATGAAGTAATAGTAACTTACGCATCAAGATCGATAGATGAGATTTTACAATATACGATTTTAATGTTTTTGTAGCAGTTGTGTGAAAGTCTTCGTCCAGGCGAGTGGCGTATGGCGTAATACATTTGACGTTGTTCTATCACAATTAAGTGCAAAATTTTATGTTCCTTCTTTTAGCCGATTTTTCAGGAAAAAAAACTCGGCGAATGAACTACTAATTAATCAGATATGCCATTAAAATGACAAAGAATTGATTGAGCAGTCAGAAAGTATTAAACATTAATATGTAGAAACAAAATCGTGTCTTATAAAAACGGACCAAGCGTACTACGTCTAACCAGACTTTCTGTTTCTAACCAAAAATTTACAAACTCACAAAAAATTATTTACAAAATATATGGGCTGGTCTGAAAAATACCAATAAACTTACTTCTAGCGGTAATTCTTAGCCGATTTGAGATTAGGGTTGGATTGGGGTTTTAGAAGTTTATTTTCCCACGACACGTAGACGAAAAGTCTCATCCCTTATTGTTACCTCGATTTTAATAAAAAATAACAACTGTTTACAATGGAGAAAATTGAATAATCAAAATTATAATTAGATTTCAAATGAAAACGAAAATGAAAAATATTTACGTATATAATAAAAAAAAGCGTTGGTGTACTTAGCTGTATCTAAACGTACAGTTTTAATGATGTTAATGGTCAATTGGTGGTGATGGTTGGTTAATTTTATTAAGTCCAGTTATTAAGATCTGTACGCAGGATCTCTTTGTTGTTAGATTTATTTACTTAAAATAAATTATGAACTTCATGCTGTGAGTTGAATTTTCCGTGGTTGATTTTATATTTTTAGTCAGCACTGTATATATTTTCATGTTTGTATTTTGATGATTGTAGCTTTTTGTTAGAAATACATTTTTTTGATTATGTTTTTATTTTTTATATAATTGTAATTTTTACACATAAACAAATTACACAATTTATTTAAATACGTACGAAATCAGATATTTGTGCTCAATTTATTAATTTAAATTGAAATCAATAACCACATCGACCGTTTACCTTCTCGTTTTTCCAAAAACTACCCGAAAAAAATTGTTTTTTCCAATCCGTTTTAATTTTTTCAAAATCCTACCACTAGATTTTCCAGACAACAAATATATAGTGGGTATAAAATATATAGTGATTTTCCGACTAAAACGTGTAACAAAAATAAAATGAAACACTTCAGCATGTTAATTCGGTACACATTTTGTACATCGAAACATAGTGTAAATTTCTTCGGTTCATAAGTCATAATCATTTCGTTTGGTTTTCCAGGTGCGATAAAAAATAATAAAATTCGCATACTATCAATGTAACATGTATTAACTAATGAAATGAAAGTTATTAAAATTACACAATGATCATTGTAACTACGTCGCATTTGCTAAATGATTACATTGAAAAAATTGTAAATGTGTCAGGAAAAAGCAAAAATGGTACAGACCCAAACAACACTCTTACAGCGGGTATTGGATATGTTGCAACCCGCTGTAATCTAAAATTATGCGGACTCAAGCCTCGCTTACATTTTCATCAAAAAAGGCCGGTAAGAATCAAAAAGGAACACGAGTTAATGGTTCGAAAAATATTATTATTGATTAAGTATGGGAAAATGAAAATATCCATTGTGACGTCATATAATTGGGAATAATATTTTAATAAGTTTCATGAAATTTTAATATTGAAAAATTTGGATTAGAAATATGTTATAGTTTGGTATGCAAAGCCCAATCCTACCTAGTATTCGATTTCTGCAGGCGGAAAGAATGATTTGGTCAACAAGTCTCTGGGGTAATTGTTTATTTTTCTAAATTTAATAATGCGAATTTTTGTGATGATGCGGCTAAACAACAACGTAACCAGCGAAATGATGTAAACAATGGATTAACACAGTTATAGAAGTCATTCATTTGTTCAGATATTTACAGCGGCTTTCATAACACGATAGAAACCTGTGCCGCCTAATACATATTTTACATTCCTTAACAATTTTTACTGATGGTGGTGCACCAATCGTTGTTGTGGTGTGTCCGATACATGTAATTTGTGAGTTTGTGGAATTTCAAAAATAAAACTTATAATTCTAGTTTTAGAAATGCCGGAATGATAGAATATTTAATTAAAACCGGGATAATTAATTAAAGTGATGTACAATTTTTAAACGCAGCCAAAATAACTTTAGCCTGAAATGTAAATATAGAGATTTATAATAAAAAAAACATTTGTTATAATAATTGGGTTGTATTTGATTGTGTTTTAAATTAGCATAAAATCAATATTTAAATGATATATAAAACCTTTTACTTCACATTGGTCTAGGCCTTCGTAAGTATATAAAAGAAAAGTATAATACAAAAATAAACTTTTTGTATCTTAAAAGTAAATAGATTTGTCCTAATTTGCATGTTAATGAGGGTAAAGTGCAAAAATGTTTAAATAAGCGGAGTAGGAAAGAGAGACACATTTTTGTAGATTTTACTAAGTTTTGGTAGATTTTAAATTATCTATTAAATAGCGAGTCCACTGATTTAAAATTTATTATCATTAGATAGCCAAATCGAACAAAAGTCATATTAAGTAGGGACTTTAAATTATCGACTATTCAACTTACAAAATGGAAGCAATGTACAAAATAACTATGGCTAGAAAGAAATTGATTTCTTAACATTTAGCTCTATATAATGATTATGTACCACACAATAGGTTAGGGAGGCGAGGCTAGCAAGATAACACAACAGACTGCAGGGACAAAAACTACAAAAATATTGTAATTAATTTAAGTCAAAGTATTAACACAATGCCTAACCGAATTATTTAATTTCGCTTCGCATTTGCTAACTCCGTCTTAACCTCAAATCTTGTTGTATTTAACACAAACAAAATACAATATTTCGCTAGCACATTGTGGATGTACTATCAGTCCAAAAAATATCACACTTGTTAAAGAAAAGTAAGAACCGAACGAAATACTACAAATGTATACATATGAAATAATGGCCAAATCAAAGTGGCTATATAAACGAAATATACTATCCGTATAAAAAAACGTTTTCAAATTTAAAAACTTTTACGGTTTTACCATGAAAGTTAAAGCTTTATAAAAACTTAAGAGTCACAAATTTCTTGTCATAAAGGGCATTTCGAATGTTAGTAACCATTTAATAAGAAACCGCTAAAGTGATGAAATACGTGGTGGACCCCAATTGATTATTATGTTGGATAACATTATTTACATTCAAATGGTTGAGCTAGCTTCAGACATTGAAATGTATCTGCATTAAATGATAGCCGCTTATCTCTAGATTTATATGGGGAGTATACATTAGTGCTAAAATTAGTAACCCTCCTCCCCTTCTTGTAAGTGAGGCGGGAGGTAACTTTGAAATTAAAATAGGAACCCCTTATTTTTTATTGCAGATTCGGATTCTACGGCTTAAAGTACATAGGATTTCTTTGAAACATTTTTTTCGATTTATGATCGAAATCTCTGTTTGATAGATGGCGATGTGATAATAACATTGATCCGTTTCAAGCCCTCTTTCAATATATCAAACTCGGTTGATTCGTTGTTATCCTTCTTCAGAACTATTAAAAATAAATTTCAATATTTCATAACATTTGTAAAATAGTTGTTGAAACAACATTATTTGGATCTTCAGTTATGAAGACGAATTTAAATTGTGTAGGTGTAGGAGACCGGTTACACGTTGATCGAGCTACTTAAAATGTTTTTTTTGGATCGAAAAATCGATCGATGCTCAGTAATGGACACATATTCCGAATTTCACAGTCTGAACAAGATTAAGAGAGGCTTTTGGCAGTTACAACTCAATTATAAAAGGTTTTTCAGTTAGAAGTTTGTTTGGCATCATTACGAATTTTCTGTTATGTTTCATGGCAACTTGCAATTTTGTAGCATTCACAATAAAAATTCCACAAGCCAAATGATCATTTCGTCAAAGCTACTCGAGAGAAAAAGCTCTTGAACGTACCATGACTGCAGATGATTTGGGAAATGGAAAATAATTCCCGGTTTACACCATCAGTTCTTTAAATCATTATATGCGGAATCTTTATAAGTTCTAGTAAATTTTTACCTTACAATGAAAAGATTTTAATTAAACCTCGAAGTTTGTAACTTTATAAAATAATTTAATTATGAGCCGATAGACTAAGATTGGTGATCTAATAGAACATTTCCAGTTCCAATTTCCGATACCAATCAAACAAGTTGAATAAAATGGGTTGACAAATTTTTCTGTTGGATTATGAGACTAAACGAATTCATGAACAAATAATCTTGAAGTAAGTAGCTCAAAATAAATAAATTGGTTGGTTTGTGACAGCCATATAGGCGCGGTTTGTGAACCTAATATGTGTCACATTCTCAGGTCCGTAAATTTCTCTCCAGTAATTTGGTTGAGAATATTTATGCCCAACGAGTTCCATATCCATTTTATCGAATCATGTATGGTTTTATGTAATAATTGTTTTGAAAATAATATTGACCCGAAATCGTTGGGCATCATGTAGGTGGGAGGTACCTGCTTCTTTTATCATAGACCTATTATGATTAAATTATAATGGAAATTGATTTATATTTGATTAATTATCTGATTTCATTTCAGATACCAATAAAAATAGTGTGATCTCTTAGCGAAAATTATATATACGTGTTCACGTTACTTGTTTGACTATCCGTCTTTTGGACGCAACGTCTTTTGAACGAAACGTCTTTTTTAAAACTAAAATTAATTCTATCAAGTAGTTCCTCCTTTTTCACGTTAACTTAACATAAGACAGATAAATTCTAGTGGATGAACAGTTGTAACTGCTCAGAAGGTATAAACAAAAAATAATAACTCGGATGGCGTGGCGACAAAGAGTGAGTGATCAAAAATCACAACTTTTGTTTCTTTTTCATACTCAATTAGAAAAAGGTACGATAAGAAAGGTATTTCTTTCGTAAAAGTTATGCGCATTCATTGATTGATTGATTTGCTGGACTGTAGAACCAAGTATTGAACAAGTGGCCCGGATAACGACTGGCCTATTCCTACAGCCTGTGTACACATAACAATAGGAAAGATAGGAAAGGTATTTTTTTTGTGATGGAACGATCCGGTTTCAGACACCTAGTGATCGTACGGCACAACACAATTCTAATCTACTAGAGGAAGGATAAAGGTTTAATAGGTTTAATGGATAACGATGGTATTGGACTTCAACAATTGCTTCTCTTAATCAGCAACCTGGGAAAAATATTATTATTTCACGTGTATCTGGAAATTTCCTGAAATATAATTCTGCATTAATACTTTTTGTTTTTCCTTAACAAAATTGATTGATTGAATCGGCCCGGTTACAGACACCTAGGTAAAGTCGATAGTTAGTATCACATTCTAGTCTACACAATCAACAATTAATATTTCAAAGAAATATTATTATTTCACAAACATTCGTAGATTAACTGAAATTTAAATCTAAATTAATATTTTCCGGCTTCCTAAATAATATAAACATTTATTAATTTAATCCTCTGCAACTCCACAACTTACAATAGAATTTTCTGAAACAATATAGTTATTTGAATTATATTAAAAATTACTCTAATATCCATTAGTATTTAACTCTTGAATTGGGCAACCCACGAAATAGCAAAAAATATAAAAAATAAAAATAAAACAAAAATCTTTCAAAAAGTTGCAAAATATAAGTGAGACATCGGAAATGCAATGATTCCTCAAAAATTATTAATGCTATTCAATGCCAGACTGGATATTTCAAATAAATTTAGCTTATTTCGCAAAAAAATGCCTTACTAATTTGGTCACGAAAGAATATTTGATTAATTACCAAGTGTAATTAACAGCATAGGACATATTTATGCTATGCTCAATAGAACTTACCATTACTCAACCAATCACCGTCAAACTGGAATTGACGGTGATTGGTTGAGGAATGGCAAAGAATTAGATTGGCACTCTAATATAAAGCTCAATGGAACGAGGCCATCTCAACAAATAATATCCAACTTCGGTGTGCGTAGCTGAATTTGTACGAAGTTTTGGTATTCGGCCATAATGAATGGAACCAGGCCGTTTCCCAACGGATAATTCTCCAATATAGTTTGTGGAGCTGGGCTAGAATTGTAATAAATTATGGTCAACTTGTATTGGGATTTTAACGTTTTCGTTGTCTTTTCAATGAAGTTCTACAATTCGACCATTCTGAATGGACTCAGGCGATATCCCAACCAACTATTGTCAAATCATGTATGCAGAACCGGGTGGGGATTTAAAAATGGATTTTAGAGAAGTTCTGAAATGTATTAAATAAATTATAAACCAATTCAACAAACATTAAAAGCAGTTAATAATAAATAATTATAACGCCTATCAATTATATACATATTATATATTTACCATACATACATGAATTTAAATTACATAAGGTGAATAGACACGAGGACAGATTTTAAAACGGTCACAACATATCGTTCGCGTTCACACATACATCTCATGAGTGCAGACTCATCAACAATCGAATTATTTTTAATGACCTCGCATAATTTACCCAATATAACTTATCGAAAACAACTTACACAAAAATATGCTGATAAATGGAGATAACCACAAACACCACACAAAAACAATTAATTATAAACACATTAAAATAATATTACAGTAATATAATAAAAGTTATGCGCATTCATGTTGACAAATTCCAATTGGCAGCTACGATATTTACTTTGATTTACTTTTCGTAACGACCTTCACTTACGATTACTTTGGCTTTGACACTACGTTTTAAAAAATGTTCATGCATTTTTCTTTGCATTGTTTTTTGCAGGCCTACTGATGGAATAAGTTTGGTGTAAATATTTTAAAAAACAAAATGGAATGGGAAACTTTTGATCCATACAAATTGTATAAGCCAAAATACAATTCAAAGAAAAATGCTACGAAAATATTTCGCCAATTCCGTATTCCCAGGGTAAGCCAGAGTAATGCCACTGATGGAGTAGTATATGCATGCGCCCAGTTGTTAATTTGTTTGGAAAAAATTGACATGGACAAACTGCGCTATGTGTAGTATGTTACAGGAAGTCATCCCAAGACTGCCTTGTGCTGTAATTTAGAGTAAATAATATTTAAAAATTTATTTAAAACCAATGAATATTCGAAATAGTTAGCATACATGAACAATTTTATCTTTCCAGAGTACTGACTATGCGGTTTATAATTTTCATATAACTATCATATTATTTATCTGTTGTTGTGTTTTTCAATTTCTTATATCACACCTGTCTATTTATTGCCTATGTGGTTTGTCACCGAGTCAATTCTATAATCCTATCTATCATTCCATTTTGTGATAAGTCATTCGGTGTTCCTGCTAAATGCTTGGTAGGAGTCTTACATGATAATATGTTTTAAATTTATCGTCATCGTGGATGAAATTTGTGTCCTTTCCTTGCTTACAAGTTTTTCTTATTCTTACGTACCGTATTTTATGTCACTAATAATTTTTAAATCATTGAAAATTTGATCACCAATACAAATATATAACACAAATTTTTTACTGTATAAACACAATACAATTCAATTTATTTGAAGAATCGTAAATTTCGGTCCTAAGTAATTATCTAGTAAGCTATAATATTATTAAAAATAGCAAATTAAATAATATTGGGACAAACAAGACCAGGCGCGTACGCGGGATGAAGCCATGGGGGGGGGGGTTGCAGAAAACATATTTTATAAATAAATGTATAAATAAATATATATTATATCACAAATATATATTATATTTTATTTTATATCACTATAAAAACATAAACTATACAAGAAAGAACTTAATTATTAAAAAAAAAATTATATATTAAAAATTATATAACAAAAAATTAATAAAAAAATCATCAAGAAAAGTTAATAAAAAATTATAATATGATGTATGTACGAGAAAAATTAATACATATATTAAAAATTATATATTTTTTCTTATAAAATACAATAAAAATGGCAGCTTCAGCAAAAGACAATTTTCTGAAACAATTAAAGAGCGATAGAAGTTAAGACTGAAGTTCAAAGATTTTTTCTTATCATAATTACCTACTACAACCGAATTTCTAATTTACGTGAACTTTTTGCTAGTTCATCTAGAACTGCATCAACAGAAACCGCGACATTACGATGAATATTAAGTAACGCTAATCCATTTAGCCTATCTTCATTCGTTGTGTTGCGTAAATACGTTTTGAGTCGTCTCAATGTTGAAAAAGATCGTTCACTGCTTGATGTTGTAACCGGTAGTGTTACAAATATTTGAAGTAATTTTCGAACAGTTGGGAAAATTAATTCGTCGCATGATAAAAATGCAATATGAGCATTTTTTGGTGTATTCGAAGAATTTATAGCATGGCGCCACCATAGCTTCAGTTCACCAATGCCCTCAACTATGCTGCAGTTCGTAATACTTTTATATTTTTCCAAAAGGATTTTTGCAGATTTTTCGTGCTCCAATGAAAAATTTTGTTCATTTGGCAAAAGACACATAAAACTTTGCAGTATATTTTTATGTTTCAGAAACCGATCGTGAACTTGCATCTTTGTAGAATCTAGAAAAGGTATAAAGATGGCAATACGATAATACTCTTCAGGATTTTCAACTGCAATGTTGCAGCGATGAATTTGTCTCCCGGCTAGACGAGGAGTTCGTATTTCTACATTAAGCTGGTCACATATTTTCTTGACGTCACTGAAAATTGCATTAAATTGCATTTCTGTTTCGCGTCGTATTTCATCTAGCACATCTTTAACATCTTTTGCCAGTTCGATTGCAGCGGCCAGATCCAGATTAATTGTTTGTAGTGAACGACTTAGTGGCAGGGTTATACCAAAAACCTTGGCAAGCACATGAAGAGATACTTGAAATTCAGTACTCCTAATAACAGATAGAAGCTGAATCGCAGAAGAAGAAGTTGTTTGGTCATCCCACTCAGAAATAATTTCCATCGCAAAGATTGCAGCTTTTTGAAGCTCCAGAAATACTAGGACAGACTCGTGGCGTTGAATCCATCGTGTGGGACATATTTGTTTGAGTCGCGTTGCTGTTGATTCAGGTGCCGTTTCGTCTATACAATTTTTTAGCACGGCTTGGCGCTTTGGGGTGTTAAAGAAGTTGTATACACTTCCGAGTGATCCTATACAATTTCGTATAAATGAAATTTCACAAGCATCAGAAATAGCGAGGTTTAAACTATGAGATGCACAGTGTACATATAAAGCTAGCTGATGTTCATCGCTTACATATTTTTGTGCCCCATGAAATCGTCCACTCATTGCCGAAGCTCCATCATAACCTTGTCCAATCATGAATTTTGAATCTATTTCTAGATTACGCATAGTTTGCATTAAAACATTTGCTAGACCCTTACCAGTCACATCAGTAACAGGTACAAACTGTAAAAAATCTTCTCTGATGTTATTCGAATTGGCATCTATATATCGAAAGCATAATGAAAATTGCTCAATACCAGCTACATCAGTAGTCTCGTCAGCCAAAATCGAAAACGATTTCGCACTATTTATTTTGGCAACAATTGAACGAACAACGATTATGTTGCATGCACTTATAATTTCGTTTTGAATTCTTGGACTCAAATTAGTTGCATTTTTTCCTGAAACCTCTAGATGATTTTTAAGTATTTCATCTCCACATTGGACTCTAAAACGTAAAAGTGCTCGAAAATTTCCATCATTTTCCTCTGGATTATCTAATGTTAAAGTACCAGAGTCTCTATGTCCTCTTAAAGGCAAACCCTGACGACTGCAAAAAAGTATAGTCTCTATGATTGGAGATAATCTACTCCGATTTTCTAGTATTTGTTTTTTTAGAGCGGAATCCAATGCCAACACTACAGGTTCCATTCTATGCTCCGAAATTGCTTTACGATTTTGTGCGTGAAGAACGGCTGTTTTATGGTACTCAGTTTCCTGATGTTTTTTGAAATTTTCTATAGCATCTTTCCAGTTTGAGAAAGCAGTTTTGGCAAGTTTTCCTAACGGCTGATGTCCAATACCACCACCATAATTCGCAGAAAATAATACACAAAACTTACAAAAAGCGCCATCAAAACGTTTTGAGTATACTAACCATTTCCACCTGCCAAACCAGCTGTATTGAAACTTCAAATTACGTTTTCCACTAAGTGGAAATACAAATTTGTCGTCGGGATACCAAAAGTTTTTTAACGAAAACAATCTTTTTTCATCGTTGTATTGCTCTCTTCCAATAAAATTACTAATGTCATTAATATTTACATCTGAGTCTAATGGAGACTCACAACCACTTAAAAATGGTGCAGCAATATCACTTGTACCATGAACAGGAGCAACCTGATCAACACAGTCTGTTCTTTCTAAATCACTTTTTTAGATTTTTTAACAAAGTAATTTGTTAAAATAGAATTTTTTAATTTTCTCTTCTCGTTATTCATCTTCACAAAGTATAAATATTCGTTACAATGACTATGTTAGACTGACTTGTTGAAAATTTTACAATATTCATATTCTCTCTCTGCTCACAACGTACAAAACTAGAAAATATAAAAGTAAAGCGATCTGTTCTTTAGTCCTAGTATATTCTGTTTTATCTATTTATCTCTCTTTTTTGTTTCTATGCATTAGAAATTTTGTAGTAGAGAAAATTTATATAGCCTAAAGGAATGGAGTATTGAAGTTAAGTCGATTGCGAGTGCAAGAATTTTTTGAAAGTGCTAGAATGAGTGCTAAAAAAATTAAAATAGTGCCAGATTGCACTAAGGTGCAAATGTAATTTTTAAGGTGCTAAATATTTTCAAATAGT